>JAWWES010000115.1:72935136-72945982 GCA_035583135.1 Lophotriccus pileatus | reverse complement strand
TAAATGATGCAGGTAATATTCTATTGGCTTTGTTCTTCATGTGATTTTTATATTATGTTTTGTGTGTAACTATATTATGTATGGATCAGTAATAGTAATAGTTGTTAAATGTATTTATATACTAAAGGAAACCATATATTATATTTAAATAGTTATCTATTCATGTGAAATATACAATCAGTAAAGGCACAACTTTTCCTCAGGAAAATGGGTGAATTTAACATAGTTGTCATCCCAAGGGGCTTAAAACTGAGCCCTAGATTTTGTCAAAAATCTTCATTGAAGGAGATATCACAGTTTTCTACTTACGCAGCTCTCATTTGCTTTTCATCAGCTATTGCTGATGGTTTTGAATGCATCATCTTTCTATAATCCTGTGATAATTGCATTCATTTAGTCTACCATGTAAGGCATCCATGCATTTTAATCTTTTGTTTACAGATACCTAGCACTTCTCATGCTTTGCTGTTGAATGCTAATGGAGAGCTTAGGTCTTAGCCTATTCAGGATAAAATAAGCAGTTAACTAAGAGCTTTGAAAATGATAGCCTCACTAAACTATTTAATAAATTGGTCAAGTGTCATTTTTACACATAATTCTGAGAGAATCCTTCCAACTGGTTAATTTCTCAAGAGAGGTGTTTATGAATATGGATTTATTAAAGTAATGGAATATGAGTATAAGTGTGTTTCTGCATTTTGTTATTGTTTTGTGGCTTCCATTGCCATTAATTGAAAAAATATGTCAAACCTATATAATGAAGTTCCCCAAAACCTTTAGAAAGCAATTAATCAGGATGAAGTATCTTAATTGATGGCAGTGTAAAGATAGAACCTATTAGATATCAAACAGATGACATTTTTGCTTCCTAATCTACTTTCAGGAAATATATACGTATGAAAAGACATAATTAAACTAATCAGAGGATATAAAAAATTTTTAGGGACTTATAAAAAAGTCAATTGTTCAAAAGGATGCAGTGTTCAGTAGAACTCAAAACATTGCTTCACCTTTCTAGGAGTGACTTCTGTGATATGCTTAGACTCATACCATATGTGAAGCTAAAATCTACACAAATCTCAGAAATTTAAGAACCATTTTTTCCAGATGCACTGCACTGCTTTTTTCCATTCTTAGCACAGAAATATGCAATAGTAAATTATAGTTTAGTAGAATAAGAGCAATATCTTCACTATAGTACTACAAAAAAATCCAGCCTTTATGTTTATGTTTTGCAGTAGGTTTTCCCAGCTGATTCCTTGCATTTACTGAGTGGGGCTGTGCTGTCTTTACCACTGTAGAAATCTGAAAGCAAGTAAGAGCAGGCTCTTCCTTTCACACAGCATAGACTACATAATGGACAAAACACATAAATAAAGTGCTCAGTTCTCTCTACCTCTTGTTGTTTTGATGGTCTTTTCATCAAATATTGTTTAACTTCCATTCAGATATTAGTGCATTAGTGCACCATTTTTGTCCAGTGTTAGTTTCTTTATTTCATAACATTTAAAGAAAAAGGGAAATAATTCTAATAACCAGAAAAAAAGAGAAAGGATAAAATACAGATCTTCAATGAGTAAGAGACAGATCTTCCCCCATAAATTTTCAAGTTACTTACAGGAAAGGCTGCAGACTGAAGAAAGGGAGGGAAGTTCTGATGCAGCTGAAAGGATTCCAGAAGGCAGTTCAACCTGCTAGTAACTCATTCTCCTATTTCTGACAGTTATACCTATTGCCCCAGTGAGTCACCTAACAATAGTAAATGGCCTTCTACTTGCCACTTTTTAGTAGCATTCCAGGCAAGGCATAAAGAACAAAGAAGCAACTAACAAGAGATCAGATGCTTTTTGCCTGTATTGGTAGTGTGTTATGAAACAAAAGTAAAAGGGAAGAAATGACAACAGAAAGAATGGTTTCCTGAAAGATTCCTTGCATTTGCATTCAAATACATAAAATAATTTTAAATATAAACACGATTTATTTATTTTGAGATATGGTCTCAAAATATGAATACTTAGATTTCTATAAAGGTAGTCTTTTACTCTGCTGTACTGCCCCTTTCAATGAAAACTGTTTTGATATTTCTATAACTTAACTTAGCATTTTGATCAGTTTTTATAGTACTCATTTCAGGACTATGTTTGAGAGTAGAATATAGAATTCTTTGATAACTTACCTTTGCTTGAAGCACGTTTCTTTTCTGAGTCTACTTAAAAACTCTTTTAGGTTTTCTTTCTGTTTTCTTTGAATTAACGTTTCTTAATTATAATTGTAGCTTAGATTTGTTTATGTTAATAGCTTTACCTATTCAACTTTTAATATGACTCACTGTATTCATATCATGTGGTAGAAATGAATTATCAGCTGAAGTACAGGAGCCCTAAAATGGGTTCTGTGTATTGAGAGAGTATACACTGTTTTTTGTCATAATGGAATTAGAATACTTTACTAAATGTTTAAGGAGTAATTAATCTGAACCAGCTTATGAAACACATTTGCCCAGGTAGCAGTTGAAATGCAAATCCAGCAGTTAATAGTTTTGTTCATATATGGTCTATATTTGCATATTTATATCTACATATGTAGGTGATGGCTGTGTTTGTGATTTGCATTTAAGTATCCTGATTTTTTTACAATCCTACTGTCAGGTGGCTTTTGCTTGGGCCCTCAAGGGTTGAGTTTTTTCCCACAGGTGTAGTGGTGGTTAAGTCTGGATACTCTTTACACATGGCAGCTGATCTAAAACCCAAGGAGAGGACAGAGCAGTTGCTAGGGTCAAGTTGCAATTTCCTTGTTACCATTCCAATTTACATGGACAGAGAAGATCCTCTGGGATCTTTTGCCAGTTAGATGACCACTGTTACTGTTACCATGGTAAGCATTATACAGGGAGTGATTGAAGCCAGACTCAGTGGAACAAATTACAGCTATCTTCCACTGACCTCAAAGTGTTTGGTAAATTAACCTCAAAATCAGTCCTTGTGTTTCTTCATAAATAAATGCTTAAAGAATCACTTTACTCGTTGAAACACACCTGTAAGAGTTTAAGTGGATGTGAAGATCTCTCTCCCCACTCCTCTGTCTCTACACGTCAGTAAAAGGGAAATCTCCCTCTCTCTCCTTCTCTCTTTTTTCCATTAAGGTGTGATATTATCTATAGACAGATTAATAATTTGCTATATCGGCTGTAATTTTATGCTTATTTTTACAGTACATCAACACCTGCTACCATTCTGTTCATCCATTACTGATCAGGATATTTAGCCTCCACATTAGTTATGAAATGAGTGATTCTTAAGAATGGAATTTAAATTAATATTAAATAATATTTTTTAAAATTATTTGTTTTAAAGAGTATTAGATTGGATTTTGTATTGCAAGACTGCAACCTGATATATGAAGGTATGCAATATTGTGACCCAAGAATGGCTGCTTTTTTTTAAAGAATTACTGAATATTCATACTGTAGCTAAATCCTTTGCCCAAAAATAAATCTATCCTTATTGCTACAATAAAATAATAATACCCACTGCAGTAATGACATTTATTCTCAGCTGAGCCTATCTATTAAACAGTGTTTAAAAGGATTCTGCATGCATTAGAAAGATAAAATAACGCCTGTTTTGATTTCTGAAAGAGATCACAGTGTTATTGAGTTCTTAATTACAGAAAGAACACCTGATTTACAATAAAGTATTAATGGAGTATGTTGATATCGGTTCAATTAGTACAGAAACTGACCATAATTATTTTAAATTTTATGTTATAACAGGAAGGAAAGAATGAAGGAGTGTTCAAGTAATGTTGGAGAGACAGCAATATAAAAATCATAGAACTGTAATCTTAAATTATACAAACACTCCAGTTTGTTTTGCAATTTTCAGTATTTTTTAGTACACACTTTCAAAAGAATCCCAAATCAACAAAACCAAACAAAATTGCCTTTTTTTAAAGCAAAGTTATAGTACTAGCTGCTTTAGAAGATTACAGTGTGTGTAAAAAAGTAAGCAATGTTGTTTTTTAAGAAATAGAATAGGTATCACTGTAGTCTTTTTTCCCCTTGGTAGAGCAGTGAATAATAAGATGCTTCCCTGCAGCCATATGTGACAGGCAAAATCTCTTTGCATGTAGTAATTAGTTTACAGCACCCTATAGCCCAGAGCCCAGCAGGAATTATTTGTAAGCAAGTACAATATAAACAAGTACAATATAAACAAAAAGATGGTTCTTGTTTTAAAGGTGCTGACTAGCTTCTTTGGCCATCAAGCAGTTCCTTCTCATCAGAAATGTTTTAAAAAATGAATATAGATGGAAAGCCAAATCATTAGAAGGTATAAGAAAGCTATCTTGTTTTAGGTTGTGACTGTTGCTTGAGACAAGTTATAAACTTGGTGGATTTAGGCTATTCTAAATAAAAAATGAAAAGGTTCAAGCTTTTTCTCCAATATAAGGGATTGAGCAAAGCAAACAAAATGATATGCTTATAGTTAAAAAAATATAAGAAAGAAATAAGTTTAAACCCTTTCAGAATTTTCCATGTGTCTCTGAGGTATTTAGAGAATACTCATATATTTTTTACTAAGACAGGCTCTGAACGAATCTGGATTCAGACACAATATTTTTATTATCTATGCTATACCAGTGGATTATCTATTTTATATTATTTATTTATTTATATTGACACACAGGATCATTCAATGCACAGAGCACTGCATGGTTTCAATGAGAAGAGTAACTCTCCCAAAGTATTAAAAGAAGATCATAAAAATACCACAGTCTGAAAATATATCCTCATGGAAAGCTAAAGAACTGGCGTATCAATGGCAAAATTCACGTGATATGGTCCAGACCATAGTATGCATAAGGGCATACAACAACACTATTTTTTAAATGTTTGTTTCTTAAGTTATCCTCTTCAGCCAATACTAAAATGACTATGAATCTTCTTAAGTTATCTTTTTGACACGATAATGTGTGTTAGCTTAAATTCAATGAAGGTAGTTTAAACAAACAACTTTAACCCTGCAGTCAATGGGACAGATGAAAGAAGAATATACAGGTGACTGCAATGACCTGCCTGGCATTAAGAAATGATCACTTAATCATGTTTGATTGTGGGTCTGTATTCTTAATAATCTCAATCATAGTACTTTGTTTTTAATATCTTTCTTTCTCTTAAGAATGAATTTCACGTCTCAAAGCCAAGTAGCTGTCTAGTTAGACAAACAGGAAACAACTCAGGTGTTATAGAGGTATATTGGGCAAGTACGCTTCTCATTGCAATAGTTACTACTCAGAAAGGAAAAGTAGTCTCTCAAAACACTTAGCAATTGCTAGATGCTTGCAATGTGTGTTTGTGACACAGCCCATTTAGTTCTAATATCTAACGGGAACCTCCTCTGTCCCAACTTGAGGCCAGTTCCTCTTTCTGTCACTTGAAACATGGCAGAAGAGACTGATGCCCACCTCACTACAACCTCCTTTCATGTAACTGCAGAGAGAAATTAAGTTCCCCTTCACTTCCTCACCCCTAAACAGAGGAAGCCAACCTTCATTTCAAAGTGGCAAGTAAACCTATTCCCACATTTTCTTTGAATTAAGCTTCCATAAATACGAATCTGGTCTTTATAATTATACACAGGACACTGTGTAATGTCTTCTTTTTCTCTGAAAAGTCAAAAGCCCCTTAAAGGTTTTCTCCCTTTGGCAAGCACCTTTTAAAATATTTCTGTAATTATTTTAAGTACCAAACCCAGTAACAATGATGCCATACAATGCTACTATGCCCTGGGAATGAAGGCCCAATAAAATGTATAGCATTAATAACCTCTAAAGATAACTAACTAAATATTCTGTCAAATATGAACCTTTAGGAAAATGGAAATTATTTCTTTTTGTAACATAATTTTGGGCCTGCAAAACTGTTGAAAATTTTTAGATCAAAAGAAATCACATGTACTAGTCAATACTTGGCAGGAAGATCTCTAAAATGATGATGAATGATTCTGTTGAGAGTTGAAATTGATCAATAAAACACTGTGATACATGAGCATATCTCCTGTCTTTTTCACAAAAAGTAAATAAGAGTTTTTTTACAAACAATGATCTTTAGAGTTTCTTCTGTGTTTATTTGTAATGTGAGCCAAGCCAGGAACAGTATTCTATCTAGTACACATTTTATAAGTGGATAAGGCAGATAACATTTGTGTAATCTTACAGTGCCCTAACTAAATACTGATGTTAAGCTGAACTTCTATTACAAGATGTACAGCAGGACTTTTAAACAAGAAAGGAAATTGTAGGCACTTTTTGTGTTAAGCTATGAAGTCAGTGTATTTAGGGGGAAGAAAGAGAACAAAATGTCTCATTCTAGGATACAAAAAGCTGCAAGTACTCTGAACTGAAAGTGGCTTGAACAAATGAATAGCACCCTCCTGCTACAGTTTTATTCTGCTCTATATGGCTGTCTTTACACATTAACCATGAGCTGGTAAGATTTGATTTGGATGTAAATAAAATAATTACCTATATTTTAATTCTCATCATTATTTTTCATTACATAAATTATTATTTATTGATCAGAGCTATCCAGGAATTGTAAGTAGAAGCATTTTTTTTAAGTGGGAAGTGTGCCACAGCAAATAATTTCATATTCCTAGTAGAAATTTTAATAAAAATAAGAGAAGGCAGTGTAATGAGAAAGAGGTGCCCTTGAAAGTGAATAAAAGGTTTTGTCCTGTTTGTGTCAGTTATTGACTGAAGAAAAACAAGAACTTGAATTTTGCATTTCTTTATTTCCTGGCAAATACCAAGGACGCAATAGAGATTCAATTAATTTGGCTAAGTACTTTATCTCTGACTGCAGGCAGAAGTAGATGTATACAGAAGAGTTAAAAGCATGAGGAAGTCTGCGGGAGTATTTCTCTCAGGTACATTGCCATAGACACAATTTCTGGTTTTTGACTTGTAAGATTTTATTTTTTAATTAATCTTAAATTTTATTTGAAAATTTAAAAAGTGAACCAAGGAAGATGTTTCTCATCCAGGACTAAATATGGTACAGACTCCACAGAGCAAATAAGACATTGTTTCTGCCTGGAGAAGCTGGCAAGTCTAATTTTAGACATGACAGAACAAGTGAGCATAACGAATAGTGGAGGAGGGTGGGAGCTGAAGAGGGTCGCACTAAGAAGATTACAGGGTTGCTTACGTTCATTTCATGCATATCTTTATAGTATCACTGTTCTATTTGTATATAACATTTTAAAGATTCTGTAAATATTCCAGAAATAGCTGGAGAAGCATCAGAAAGAGTAAGAAGTGTGTCTAGGATTTAGAAGAAGTAAAAGAGTGATAAACGGAATCAATCGTGTATAAGATAATGGTCTGTATTTGTGAACAGGCTCTTCTGTTTTTCTATGTGACCTTCTAGCCATCAAAAGACATTCAGATGATGACTGGTCTGTGTAATCTATGTGGAAGCACATTTTAGACTTTCTGTTTTACTGGATATCTAAACATAGCTCTGCTGAATAATTCCAGGGCCACTATTAGTAAATATTTAAGTCTTATTGTAGTTCATGGATGTAAGTTCTTGTGCTGTATGAGGGCAGGTGCTCAAACTGTTGTCCAGAACTCAAATCTCAACTCCCAAGGGAGGATTCTCAATACAGGAAGTAAGCCAATTCTGTGTTGTGGGATGTTATTCCCTCTGCACCAGGATAAGGAGAGAAAATAGAGACGAGAATTTTCAAAAACAGTTTTTTATTTGTCCCATTTTTTCAATATATTCAGGGAAAACTATATATGGGTGAACAATAATAATGTTCTCTGGTAAAGATGTAAGAATATCATAAGAAACAGCTAAATGTAGGCTATTTAGAAGGAAAGTGCAAATGAAAATATAATAAGTCTTGTTAATAATCAATTTTTGGGAGTAGCACCCAATTGATAGTTACTGTCTAGATTGAAGAATAAAGGAGTAGAAATGAATTTAAAGATTTATTCAATTTAAAGATTCTCATGAGCCTAAAATAGTATACAAAGGGGGAAATCATATAGAGTATGTCAGTTTACTTATGTTGCCAAAAACAGGGCAAAATATTTTCTAACAAAACAAATACTCTGTTTTTCTGAGTTGTGCTTCAGATACAGAAGTCAGGACAGGTCATGAATCTCATGAAAAATAAAAACGAAGCAACTCTTTTAACAACTCCCCAACTATACCTTACTTGAGATATCTCAGATCTGCATAGTCCTAGATATTTTTTATAAGATTTCAATATATTTTTCAGAAGTCAAGATATGTTGATTGTGTGAGAAGTCTACAACCAAAGAAGCTCACATACATTAAAAGAGAGTAATTTCAAAAAAGTTTTTTTTGAATTCTTGACTGTTATTTAATATTTAACTGTGCCAACATTTCTTCTGTTCAAGAAATGGATGGACTAATGTTTCTGAAGTTCAAAAATGTTTTAAGAACTGAAATCAGTATATTCAATAAATTAAACAATAGGAACCTGACTAGTGATTCAAAATTGAGGTTGAATGTATAGTTTTGACTCTAATTTCTATCATATAATAACCTTTAATTGTGATGGTAATATGCTATGTCTTCAATACAGAATATAATGGATTTTAATATACCCTTAATTCACATCCATAAAGATGAATGTTTCAGTTATCATAAACTTATACTAATTATAGCATAATAGTTAAGAATTTTTTAATAATTCTAATATTTTTAATTATATTTCTTCAATGTATGGCATAGAGTAGAAATTTACTAAATACTTGAGAACATTACAATCAAAGGAAATATTCTCTTTGTCTTCAGCAGATATGAGAACAGGTCTATACTTGGTATATGTTTTAGGGCATTTCATTTTCACCAAACAAAACAGCCTTTCAAAATTCTGGTTTAGATTTGATCTCTGATTAAGCTTCTCATTTCTGCAGCCACCAAGGTTACATTTCTTTGGATTTAACTGCAAGACTAGTAGCTAATACAGCAGTAAGAGCAGACAAGTTCCAAATATCACCAAATATTCACTTTTTCTGGATGATATTACTCCTGTATGGTTCACCTTGCTTACAGTAGAAGTTTACTTAATAAGTTTTATATTATTTGCTTATAAGCTAATTGTGTTTTGGTGTTTTTTATTTTTGTTTGGTTTGGTTTTTTCTTTTTTTTTTTTTTTTTTTCCCTAATATTAACTAAGAAGATAAGGTTTTACAAATATGGGACAAGATATATTCATTCATATAGTGAAGATTTTGGTTCTGATCCTGAAATAGCTTATGTACTTATATTTAATCTCCGACTCAATTGGATTTAACAGAATTCTATCCATGTTTAAATTAATAGTACGTGTAAGACATTTAAAGGGATAGAGAGTAAACCTATAGAACACAGTTCTATAAAGACAGTATACAACTTACATATGAATCTTGTGTTTTTCTTTGGATTGATTAATATCACCTAAATTTAGAAGACTTACAGAGAATCTTTTAGGTATTTAAAAAGCAGTTACATAAAATTCCATTTCTAGGCAATTGAGAGGTGATGGTGATTCGCTGCAACTTATTTAGATGGGGATTTTTTGGAATATAAAAGAAGTGTTGGATGACTAGTTCTTGTCAGGAAGCAGCTCCATGAGGGAAGATGATGTGGAAGATGATAACAGGGCAAGCAGAGAAGTTACTGTACTGAGAAAGGTATCTGAACAGGGCAGAGGTGTTGGTAATAAGTCTGTTCACAGTGAAGCAGTTGTCAGATAAGGTGAGGCAGTGAATCAGGTCAGACATCCAAGGAGCCAAACAAAAATCTTGGGTTTTTTTTCTAAGAAAAAGGAAATGCAGGCTTTAATAAAGAGAAGTAGCAACATGTTTTATTGTTGAAGAGTGTCATACATTGCAATAAAGCATCCATCTCATATCTTGGATATTCTTGAAAAAAATTTAAAATATTGTAATTTATCTGTCATTTCTCATGCAGTAAGATATGGATTGAGAGTGTAGTCCTGCATGGAAGCCCTGTAAAACAATGTCTAGGAGAATCGTTCTTACTCTTTTCTCTAATGATTGGGAGAATGTGTAATTTGCTAGAGCTAAGAGTATCTCACATGAATGCCTTGATAGTTTGTTGTGTTCAGCAATGCCCAGTACTGGATCAGTATGCTCAGCAGTTCGTGAAGAAGATGGAATAAGGTTCTTTTGATTTATCAAATTGTGCTCATTAGATTAAGCCTTACAGCTTGTGAAATCTTTGTGCTAAGGGTTTTTCAGTGAAACCCATTTTCTGCCTACTTCTTGGTCTGACTGTGCAAAATAGATGTCTGTGTGCATGTAGGTAGTCATCTTTCCTTTAAATTTCTTCATAGTCCTTATCCAAAGAAAAGTGAGGAAATGAATGAAGAGTACCCAGGTTAATTTGAGAGGTTTGAAATAGTGCTGGTATAGTATGCACAACTTAATTGTGTGCTGTGTCAGTGATATATATTGTTGAGCTATATGAGATGTGTTGGTCTATACGTCATGCTCTAGATAATATTTTTATAACACCATTTTCTCCTAATGGATTTAGATGTTCATTTAAAAAATACAGGAGCAATATTGTGTTTGTAATATCACCAAAAAGAATGTAATTTAAATAAATGAAACACAGCTACCAGTAAATAATCTCATTAGTTCTTTAAGTCATACTTGCATCATACTTCTTTGCAATCGTATTCCCTTTACTTCCTTGCCTGAAATTACTTGTAATTCCGTGAATATAGGGAAGTATTCTATCTGACTGCATCAGACCAAGAATTCAGTTTATTGCATTTGATTTTTGTCTTGTCTT
>JAWWES010000115.1:72923613-72935036 GCA_035583135.1 Lophotriccus pileatus | reverse complement strand
TGAATATAGGGAAGTATTCTATCTGACTGCATCAGACCAAGAATTCAGTTTATTGCATTTGATTTTTGTCTTGTCTTTTCAGACATAGATTTTTCTTAACCTTTCCATGGTTGTTATGTGGCTCCTATTTGTGACAAAATGGAAGGCAGTATCATGTCTTAGAAAAAGATGAAAATATTTGTCTGTATGGATTTTTAAATAAGAATTGAATGGCAGACACTATAATGGCAGCTGATAACTATAATGGATTTTTAGTTAAATATTCTGTATTAACTTGTGTTTTGCTTTTACCTGAGAGAAAAAGAAAAAAAAGAAAATAAGAAAAAAAAAAAAAAAAAAAAAAGAAAAGAAATCCGTGCATCCCTTCCCATCCCAAAGAGGACTGGTTTAGAGCTTTTGGAAAAGTTCTAAGAATTTAACAGGTAGTATGCTGAATATGGTTTAATGACAGTACCCACTTATTTTTCAAGTGTCTGAAAGCAAAACACAAAATTCAAATGGTCTATATGTATTAGTAACGTGTCTAATCTGTCTTTATCCGACAAGGACTCACTGAAAATTCCCAAATGGTATGAATTCCCTTCTGTTAATATTCCTAGACAGCCATGTGTTAGTATAATGAAAACCCAATTACAACCATCACTCCAGTAGTCCATTTTATCTTTTCTCTATATTTCGGGTTTTGGGTTTTCTTCTCTTTTTAAAAAGTTGCAGTGCTATCCAGAAAATACAGCTTAAATTGAAAGTGTCTTTACCTCCAGATATTATTGTCCACAGTAAGCATATTTATCATTTTTTTGTCAAAACTAAATACTATCTTCATACTGTCATCAGAGAGAAACTGATAGGTTTTTGATTTGAGAACTATTTAAATCGGTGGAGGGTATTTACACATTTTCAGCAGCTTTGAATTGTTTTGTATAGAACATGCTAGACCACAGCTTTTGTGAGAGAACTGAAAGCAGCAGTCAGTGTGTGACAGAATGTACTGTGCTGAGTGTAGTTGGTGAGCCAAAACGCTGTATCTACAATGACATCTAAAGTCATCCAGACTGAACCCAGTGATTCTCTGTAAGACTTTTTATTTACCTAAACTGTAGTAAGTATTCTAGCTTATCCAGAATTAGTCATGTCTCTTCCTGTGTTTGTCTCAAACTATGGACACTGGAAAGGCATGTGTGCCTGCAGGTCAAGAATTAAGGAACAGAATCTTGTATAATCATCAGAAGACTTTCTATGCCAGGAGTGTGCAAAAACAAGCTTTTAAATAAAAAGAGAAGCAGACATGCTAGCAGTAGAGTACAGTTAATATTATACCAGGTTCTGAAGTGAAACAGACTCAAGGAGTCTAAAAAGACTCCTATTGAGTTTAAAAGCAGGCATTCTCAGAGTAGAGAGTGGAAAGTTTATGCCTGAGAAAGAACCTCTTTGTTGATACTGGTAATGATCTTGTCTTAGAAGGCTATCAGGATTTTGTATTGAACTGAATTAATTACAAAATGAAAGGCTAAAATGATGAAATATTTTGTGCTTTCTGACCCTGCATACTGTCTTCCATAGGATATAGAAAAACATTTTGGTTAAAGCTGGTCTCTTTCATGTGCGTTGCAACACAAAGACAACTGAGAGATTCCACAACCTGTAACTATGTCAAATATAATATGGTATTACCTTTCATGAAACACTGTTTATATTTGTTTCTAGTCTTCCCAAACACTCAGAGACTACAATGAAAAATCCAATCTCTGATTAAAGAATTATCTGAGCAGTTTTTTTCCAAAAAGAACTTCTTGCTTGTTAAACATTCACTATGAATTTTGCTTACAAGGCCTGTAAGACCAAGGTCCCATTTGTGCCATCCCACCCTGAATGGGAAGGTGCACAGATGCTCATGGTTGAAAAGGAACAACAAAAGTCAGAGGGTCCACAATAACTGACAAAGTATTATTAGTAAATTATACACTTGACATGGACATTGTTATGAGTTAGTCCCTTACCTGTTAGTCTAAACACTTGGCAGTGGATTTTGAATAACAGGAGACGGAGGAGAGAAAGAAAGGAAGAAAGAAACAAATGACAGAGAAAGGAAAGAATGAAAGAAAGAAAGATCACCAGTTCTGGCTCCAGCATTGATCCAGCTGATGGGAGATAAGTTTCTTGTTTTCTATGCAAATTATTTATCATATGCAGTTAGTTCTCCTAGATCTTTCTGGAAATAGATTGGAGGGCTTCTGGTGTCTTTGGTGGTCTTGATCTCCCCCTACTGGGTCAGACTTTGGTCGACAATCCTGCTTTCCAGCCTCATTCCTGTGCTTGTACTGGACTGAGTTATGCTTATTTCCAGGAGCCAGAACAAGGACATTTGTCTCAGAAAAGTGCTGCCCTACCTTTATAAGGCCCCCTTCTCCAGCTACATGCTCTTTTTGCCAGCAATCTTTTGTTGGTTCCTTGGCTATTTGGCTATAGGTATTTGAGATGTACACATTAGCTCCCTTATTCTCTGGGATTCTACACCATTATTTCAAACACTGTAGGAATACTGAGTATAACAAATTACAGTGTTCTGAAATAATTTGCAATTCTGAAGTAGGTCTGTCTGCTCATCGGGCATAGTAATTTTAATTTCTAATATCATGGAATATTCCTAAAGTGGAATTAAATCTAACACAAATCTTCCCTGTCCTGTGGACTCCAAAGATTGCTGACTCTTAAATGTTATTTTTATAAGCCAATAATTTTGGGAGAGTAATTGTAACTTTTCCGTGGGTAGCAACAAAGAGAAAAACTGGAAATCAGGTAGTAAAGCTCATTTTAAGTCTATTTTTTTAAGTATTTCTAACACCTGAAGATTTTAGGCATTTAGAGTCTGTATCTGAAATGTTAGAATAAACTCTGATAGAACTGGGTAAATGGGAAGAGTACCTGTTATCAGCAGTTAGAGAAATTAATCTCCAAAATTGCTTTAGTTCATTGAAGTTCTCTTTTTTCTTTACGCTTGTCTTCTTGATTGAACTAGTGTACTGCATTTAAATGTGTAGGAGTGTAGTCCATTAATCAAGAAAAGTGATTATTCCTGTAACAGCATTTATTATAACACATTTGAATACTGTGAGCAGTTCTGGGGCACTCAATACTTGAATAAACTTAAGCAAGCGTCACCAAACTTGGACTCCGAATCACAAGTCTCGTGAAAGGAGGATGGGGGAGCTGGGCTTTTCTAGCATCAGGCAAGAGTGGTTTTTCCTACTGGGCACTTTCTAATAAGAGAAGCTGATTATAAAAGATGGAGTTGGGCTCTTCCAAATCTGCATAGTTCTTTATACTTTGAAACAAGGGAGGTTCCAGCATGACCTAAAGAAAAAAGTTAAATAACATCATTATTGTGATAACAAAACATGGGAAAATGTTGCCCAAAGAAGTTGTGGAATTTTTGTCTTTGGACATTTCTGAGATCTGACTGGACAGCCCCTGTTCTCAATTAGTGGTTGACATTGCCTTGAGCAGGATGTTGTATTACAAGACCTACTGAGTGAACCTAAATTTATTCTATAAATCTGTAATTTACAAATATTTATTGCAAGAGGTTAAACAGCATAAAACTTATACACATATGTCATACATACGAAATATTGATTAAAGAATCTATACCTTAAAATTCTTACACTGAACAATGCAATATCACACACTAAAATAAGGTGAAAAAATATTTATCCATAGGCCAGTATTATTTTTCCTTACTTTCTTTACTTTTTTTTCTTTTTTTTTTTTTTTTTTTTGTACGCCATTTTAAACACTCCTCTGGATCCATAAAACCCCCACCCCCTGACATTTTATATTCAATGTTGTGGATTGAAGATTAAAACATAGAGAATTATAAAATTATGACTTGACCTAGACTGAGTCTAGGACTTGGATTGCATTGTTTTTTTTTCCAAAAGCCAGCTTGTGTGCCAGGTTGGTTTTGACTTTCTTTGAACCTATAGACAATATTTTTGCACTTCATAATAATATAAAAATAATCCAATAAGATATCAGAACAAAAAGGTAAAACTATCATTACTTTTTATATTGTTCAGTAATGTTGCAATCACAAAAAGTAACATTTGCATATTGATATTTATTTTAAATCTCTAAAATATGCTGGCTTTATCTAGTAAACATTGTTCTTCCAAGAAAAACATATTTTTCAATTTAATCTTCAAATATATCTCAGCAAAAGAATATAAAACCTGCTTGAGCTTCATGGAGTGTTTGGTTTCCAGGTTTTGTTGGATTGACAACAACATGACGTGAAAGATACTTAGCTTTTTAATGAGATGACAAACTTCTGATCTAGTTTTACTACAAAGTAATAGAAGAATTCAGGTCACAATGTTTAATTAGAATCCAATCTACATTTTTGAAGAGCATATCAGTATTACTTTGGAAATCCAAATGAAACAGTTCTTTGACAAGTACACACTTCTAAGACGAGAGGTGTTTTAACATTACATGAAGAGCATAAAAGTGAAACGTTTGATTTTCTGTATTATAATGTGTTTGAAATATTATTGTGTAGAAAATTGCATTTTTCAAAGTGAGAGATGCATGATTCAGATAGCTTTGATTATAAGATACATTAGAAAAGAAATTACTTTGTAAAGGCTGCCTATCTCAGGGTTTTTAACAGAGTGGCTTTAATGATTTGAGAAATTATGAAAATACATTAATATTGATTTATTAATTAAACTCTGTAATATTATTAATTATTGTGGTGGTTTCTTGTGCTGGTTCCATTCTATTGTATTGCAGCAATTTTCTTTTTCTTCTTCTCAAATATATTATGCACATACATTAACCTGTATTCATTATCAAAGATTTAAAGACATGATTTAAGCATAAAATAAAAGTCCCTATCAACAGTGTGTTTCCAAGTTCAGGCATGATGATTAAATCTCTTAAATGATTAGAATTCTGCACACTGGAATTAAAATTTAAAGCTCTACAAAGGTATAATGAGGAAGAGAGAACTGAAAGTCTCCTTATTTCTGAAAGAAATTGTAACAAAGAATAATTTATCTAGACATGTTTGCTTGTTTTAGCTAAAATTGATAAAGTAACGTTTAGATATGAGCCCATCATAATGTGCAGCAATTGCAAAGCCATGAGTTAAAACAGATTGATCATATATAATCTGCTTGTAATCTATTGCCAGACTTGGGCATCTTTCTACTCTCTTTGTTGTATCTATTTTTTGAGATAATTAATTTCACTGTCTTTTCCTTTTTTTTTTTTTTTTTCTTTTCTCAGAGCCTGGCCCTGCAAGGTGCTTGTGCATGTCCCCAGCTTCTTTTGGAAAGCCTTTCCAGGGATGCTACTGTGCACCTCACAGGACAGGATGCAATTCCTTTAATTTGTTATTTTTATTTTCTGTGAATTATAGAGTTTAGTATCCTTATTTGGTGATTAACAATGTCACTTTTACTGCTGTTTGTTTTCTCTTATATTCATTATTTGTAATTTTGCTGAGTAATACCTTTTGCCTAATGTATTTTTTTTCTACTTAGTTACTGTGATTTAACACATATTATATTTTCTTTCAAAATGCAAAATACTGACACAGTGGTTATATGAACCTAATCCTAAATGGTACCAAATGTCTGTAATTCTATTGATGTTAATAGAATAAGTGCTTTGATGTTTACAGGTGACACTTGGAATCTTTCAGAGCCAATCTGTATACAACTTCATTAATATTAACAATAGTTAAGAATGGGAATCTTTAATGTTGTTTTATCTTTTAATATTGTTGCTAAGCATAATGCAGTCATACTGTAAAAACTTTCAATCACTATTTTCTTTATAACCTTTCTTGTTTTTCTTTTTCTCTTGCAGCAGATTTGCTGGATAGACTTTGTGCTGGCTGCATTTTAAATCTGTTCTTTTTTTTTTTTTTCTGTCAATTACCACAGGTTTAGTCCCTATGAGTGGTATAATCCACATCCTTGCAACCCTGATTCAGACGTGGTGGAAAACAATTTTACCTTGCTAAATAGTTTCTGGTTTGGAGTTGGAGCTCTCATGCAGCAAGGTATACGACTCAGTCTGCTCTTTCTCTTGGGCGCCATGTCCCACTTTTTGCTGGGGGTAACAGCTCTCTGGCGCAAGTCATTTGCATGGGTGCCTCTGTGCATGTAGCCACAAATCAGCTTTTTTTATATTTATGTATCCAGGCATTTCTAAACACCATCTTAGGAATTAGTCTGAAGACAGATATACGCTTTAGAACTTAAAAGTACAGCATAACTCTTAGTTTATTTCCTAAACATCAAAGACTTACTGCATAAAAAAATGAGCTAATCTGTCCATTGCCTAACAAACCTTCATTTAAACTATGTAAAAAAGAGTAAATCTTTGTCAGGCAAGAGTAGAATGTAAAAATCTCTCATTTATTTAATTTTGGTCTAGAAACATTTCAATAACAGACATATTTTATCTAGTAGCTAGTACCTGTAAAATAAAATGATAAATATAGGAGATTAAGTTCTTTTCACCACAATTTATATTTTTAAAATCAGAATAACCATTGTTAAAGATTTAAATAGACAGTCTATATTTTACAATGCATGCACTGAGAAACTGATGCCATTACTGACATTAAAATTGGTAGTTTTGTAGTCATATTGCTCAGATTAAAACCACAACCAGTTTTAAGTAGCACTGTCCTAGTAAAATCCTTAAGTCAAGACACATTCTTCAAAATCGGTAATTTTCCTTACCATATTCCTTTTATTTTGAAAGTATACCAAATATATAGATCCATAAAATTATATCACCATTTTATTACCCTTTTCCATAAGGATTTGGACACAGTCATATAATTTCAGACACCTTCGAACAGCATAGATTCAGCTTTTTGCTCTGACATCTCATTGGGGAGTACAGTATAAATATTGTTAGTCCTGCTGAAGAACCACTAAAAGGAATGACTTTCTATAAAAAAAGACCCATTGCATATCTTGAAAAATTCTTATAAAAGGTTGAGAGGAGCAAGTGGGTATTGGTATAGTTGTTTTAATGGATATACCTGAGCGATCAGGTATTTTTAAATTTTTAAAACTTCCAGTTATAAGCACACCAACTATAAATAAATACTGGTTTTAACTCATCAAATGAATTCATGAAGCTTTCCTGTAAGTGCAGTAAATATTCTGTTATAAATCAGGTTGCTAGGCTTGAAAAGTCTCTAAGGTCTCAGCAAAAAGTGTACTATGCTCAGAAATACATGAATTAATGGGTAAAAAGAAATCAAGATCAGAAATAAAAATACAACTGAAGTTGGCTAAGTATTTAACATCAAAGAGGTTGTCAATATACATTTCAAGAAATTATATAGTTGAAGCATCACTCCCAAATACATGTTTGTGAGATAATGATTGCTTTCAAAGAAGCTATCAAAAAAAGAGATACTGAATGAAAGAATTATTTTGAATTCCATTCAGAGTTCTCAGGATTGCTAGAATCATTATCAATGCTAAATTTTATTCCTTATGTGGCTGTATGCTTCTTCATCTTTCTGGAGAAGGGAAAAAGCAATTTAGGTTTTTACATCATCATTTAGCAAGAAAAAGTTATTTTAGTCCCTAGCATCTAAACATTTGTTGACAATCAAAATAAGAACAAAACCTGCAACCTTCATTTTAAAAGATGTCTTCGGAGGATAATAGTTTTCCATGAAAGAAAACCAGTCTCTGTCTTTGCCTTATATTGTTTTGCTCTCACTCAGATCATCCTTTAATAAACTTTGAAGGCACCATTCTAAGGATGAAATATCAGTCTTGATTGTGATGATTGCTTGAAAAAAAAAAAAATCCGGAAAGCCTAAAGTCATCTAAAAGTACACTTTTAGACCAGCATGAAAGTTTTCACCTAAGAACAATAGCTTTCTGTTAGAAATAGTATAAAAGTGCTTGGGCAATATTCACATTAGCTTATTAAGTGCTGCTTCTTTACAAAACATTCGCTTAGTGATGGAGGGTACATGATAGAGGGAACTCATACATGTCTTGCTGGCACCCCTCACTCCCAGGAAACTGTGGGATATAGTGCTGGACATGACGTTACCTTGGGTACATGACAGTCAGCCCCTGACCAGGCTCTGTTTCACGGGCCTAGGTGGCTCTCAGTTTCAGTCCTTGGTAAGATACGAACTTGTGGTAACTGGGGCAACTGCGGCGAATGTTTCCACTCTTCTTTTCTTCCCAGTCTTATCTGATTTTACTGGTGTTGGTTTTTAAATGAAACAAGAACAATTGAAAAGAGTTCATGATGGTGGTCTTACTGGGAAATCTCTTAGTGTTATGGTGTCTAAGTGTCTGACTAACAGGGCCTAGGAGCAACTACATCAGAAAGGTACTTTTCTACTTTTTTCCTTGCAGAATTCTAGGCAGAATCTGGCACTGGAGTTGGCTGCCATGTCCAAGTCTGTCAGCCTTTTTTTATTTGAAACAGCAAGGGTAAGATGAACTGCAGGGTAAGATGGGCTGTTTTTGAATACAGTAGTCCAGTTATGATATCACTTTTTTTTTCCTTTTCTTTGGTTTTCTTTGGTTCTCTTCCTCCCTCCTTCCTTCCCTCCCTCCCCCAATCCTTCTGTTCTTATTTTTACATTGACTTCAGAAGTTTGACATAATCTTTAAACTATTTGAAGATATGTTACCTTGCTGGACCAGTTCCTTAACTATTTCAATATAAACACTAAAATTTAACAGGAATAAAATAGTCCATCTTGCCTTCATTCCATTTTACCCAGGAGATTAAAGAGCAAGTGTAGTAACCAATTAACCAAAAGGGATATAGCAGATATGGTAAAACTGGAACAAGTTTCCAGATACTAAAAGATCCCACCTGAAGTCTATAGAATGAATCTGGAAATTGTTTATTTGACATCATTAGAAATTTCATTCCATTCAGTTGTAACATTCTGGAAAAAATCCATCCATTCTCATTTATAATAAATATTTGTGATTGTATATTAGATTGAATTTCATTTTTTTCCTATTTTTAGTAATTTGGCACAAGAGGAGTTTATGTACTTCAATTTATCTCATTAAGCTCTAAATTAGCATTAAAATTATGCAAATTAATATACAGTGTTTGTCTCCCCCTCTGTTCTTTAGTGCCATGAGCAGGCAACTCCAGCAATGCGTTATAATCTATCTTTATCTCGTTTATGCATAGCAGTCTAATGTTTTTATTGCTAGTCTATCAAATTGAAGTGTGTGGCATAGCCACCCATATTTATATGAAATTGTGGGGCTAACCATAGAGATGGGAGATGTCCATTTTTTTTATTTAAACAGTTAATAAATAATCTTTTACAGCAATGGAGATGACAAAAGTCAAAAGCATGTCTATAACAGATTTCAGATTTTGTATTTCATATATAAAATATTTCATATCTGGTTCCTTCTTCAATAGTTTATTTTTGTTTATGTGAGTTTTATACAAAATACATAATTTTTTTTAGTGCTGTCAAGATAAAGAATTGTATAAGTGCTTCAATATGAGTATTAGAGGCTCAGTCCATCCAGGATTTTTTCTGGAAAACAAGTTCAAGGAAATATTTTTTTTCACATTGAGATATATATACATATATATGTTTATAACTTTTAAAACAGCACTGATCATCGAATCTCCCATTACTATCTTTTGATTCCCACACAGCTCCAAAAAGATCTGTGTTCATAAGTTTAACCAGTTATTTTTTTTATTTCAGTCGTGTGTGTTTGCACAACCAGTACATGTAAACCTTTAGCTGAAAGATTTTTTTGCACAGTGATTCCATCTCCCCACTGTGGCAAAAAGTGTTGAATACTTATTAATTGTTTTCTGTGCATCAGTTTCACCTTTCTCCCCTGGTTTTCGTTAGGTTCTGAGCTCATGCCTAAAGCCCTCTCCACCAGGATAGTGGGAGGCATTTGGTGGTTTTTCACACTTATCATCATTTCCTCGTACACTGCTAACCTAGCCGCCTTTCTGACAGTGGAACGTATGGAATCCCCTATTGATTCTGCTGATGATCTGGCCAAGCAGACAAAGATTGAGTATGGGGCAGTTGAAGATGGAGCAACCATGACTTTCTTCAAGGTAAGCTTTATATTCTGTTTGAGAAGATGCTATATCCTGACTCTGGGGCAAGGTTTTTGCACCTTGCTGAGAGGCAACAGGTTTGATTCCCACTGCTGTCAAAAACAACTCAAAAACTATTCTTTTTGAGGATTAGCAAGATGGAAAAGTAATCAAATGCAAAATCTCTTGTAGAAAATAAAAGGCAGTTTCTTTGATGATTTTTTTTTAAGAATTGATTTATAGCAGTGAAGTACATGAATAAAGCTGAACACTTTGCTCAGATTTCCTATAGTTGTGTACAAGATTAAGTTTTGATGGATTAAAACTTGCAGTTTTAGTTCAGCCACATTATACGTAATTGTAGTCTTTTCTCAAGTAACATTAAGGATATTAGTGGCTGGACTGAGAAATACCTTTTGGACACTGCAATTTTGAAAAACTTTTGAATGAAATTTGGGCTTCATATAAAAAGCTCAGGTTATTCCAGTTTTTCTGTTTCTTTTAACCTGCTACTAAGACAATTCAATTTGAGTATAGTGAAATATGCTACTAAATTAGAGAGAAATCTTTCTTTTCTAGCTTCATCAAGCATGTAAGTGGCCTTAAATTAGTGAGAAGTATGAATGAATTGAGAGAAGATGGATTGTTCTCTAACTCTAGTTTTAAGAGTTATTACTCTGTCACCTAAAGTTCTATGGCTCTGTGTTGACTGTTACACTGGTATCTGAAATTAGGCAAACTGAGGACCAAGGTAACCTGTAAACTCACGCAGAAATTGAAGACTGTGTGCTCATTTTCTCTCATCAAATTCAGAGAGTACAAAGTTTGTTTAGATATCAAAGCTAAATAGTCATGGTTTAATCTTATGACCTTAGAGCCAATCAAAGTGTATACATAGTTTTAATTAAAAAAAAAACCCCAAACAATAATATTTTAGGCTTTTCAGCTTCTCCTTCGAAACAAAAATCAATTCAACTCCAGTATTTCAGGATACTTCAGGCTGCTTAACTTAAAGCACAGAATGGAAAACTTCTGAGTATTTTCCTCAGAATACTTGTTGGAAAAGGAGCTGATGAAGCTGATAGAAGTAACTAATCAATTAGAGGTCTCTTCATATCAGGAAATATGTGAAACAGTTATAAGTAACATCATTGAAAGTTTAAAGACTGAGGTTTTTAAAAGAGTTAAAATGATTTATGTCTCAAGACATGACGAGATTACACAAGGTATTTACTGAATTACAAGAAAACACTACAGGGCTTTCACTTAATTTTAGTCTGGCAGAAAACTTTGATTTTATTCTATTTCAGATT
>JAWWES010000115.1:72888408-72923513 GCA_035583135.1 Lophotriccus pileatus | reverse complement strand
AATTACAAGAAAACACTACAGGGCTTTCACTTAATTTTAGTCTGGCAGAAAACTTTGATTTTATTCTATTTCAGATTCAAATCATGGGCTCTAAAATATAAGAAAACAAGTTTAAATTATCAGTGACTTTCTTTCTGGTTGCCAGAAAATAATTCTCTTCGCATCTTCCTTTCAGTTTTCCTTATTTAATGAGAACATCCTTAATTTTTTATGTTATTCACTCCTTTTCCTTTGTTTTGTATGCACATAATCTGTTGGTTTTCTAAGTGCACTATTCCTCTTTCTCTGGATGTTTTTCCCCTCTCCATCTTACTACAGTACTCCCTTTTCTGCACAATTATTCCTTTCTGCTCTCTTCATTCTTCTGTTTCCATTTATCTAGAAATATTTTATGTATATTGTATATATATTGTATCCAAGAACTAGAGAGAACTTACTACTGCTGAAATAGCATTTGCACATCCCGCACTTATGAAGGTTTTTTTTGCAGTGGAAATAACCTAGACTTACACATAACATAGTTATGGTGTCAGATCACATAATTTAGTGTTGCTTTTATTACAGTAATGAATTAGCTTCACTATGAATGAAAAAGAGAAATTAGAACAAAGCACAGGATTTCTTTATTCAACTTACAAACTTTAGGTCAAATTAAGGTTTATTCTGTTGAAAAAAAACATATTTTCTGGACTTTGTGTGTGAACAGATCATGGTTAGTGACTGTTTTGTGACATGAAAATGAATCAGTAGTTAAGAACTTCTGTTCCAGCAAGCAACCAAATTATTTGGAATATTTTTGTTGTTTTCTGTCTTATCTAGTAGTATATAAATAAACTGATATTATTTACCTAATGAAAATAATTCAAACTTAAGCATTAGAAGTAGCTACAACTGCTCTTGCAGATTAGTCAATAAGTGAAAATCATGCTCAAATAGGAAAGAAAATTAATTGATTCATTCAGTGTCTGAAGCAACTTCCAGGTGGGCATTAGAGTCTTCTTGATGTACATGCTGTTCACTAGAGCTACCTCTGTAAAGAAAACAAGGTAATTAAATATTTACTACTACAGTAAACTTTACAGGAAAATCTAGTATATTTACCTAATGATGTTGACTTATCAGAAAGTATAATACTATAATTCTGGTCAACATAGTACAATTCTATTTGTGTGTTTTAAAAATATACTTCTGTTTTGTATAAGAAAACTGCTTCAGGAATGTAATTTCCTTACATGAAAGAAAAAAAAAAGAAAAAGCAAGAAAATATTTTCAAATAAGACTTTAATTGGATTTGCCTTAAAAGTTAATGCTAGAATTGAATAACTCATAGAACATACTAAATAATGCAAAAAGTACTTCAAAAAAAGAATCTGACAAAACAGGGGTTTGAATAGTATATATTGTATTCTCTGATACATAAACAACTGAATATCAAGTGGGAAGTAACACTGCCTTTTTATATGGCACTAAGGAAAGTACTACTGAACTATTGTGTCTTGTTCTGGTGATCACACTTTTAAAATATGTTTAAAATTGGAAAGTGTTCATTAAAGGTGAAAGAATGACTGTAGGTCTGGAAATAAGCATTGCAGTTAGAGGCTAAAGATTGGTCTGTTCAATCTGCTGAAGAGAAGGTTAAGAAGTGACTTGATCATGGTTTGTAAGTGCCTTAATGGGAATGAGACTTTTGACAGTAGATGACTCTCTAATGTAGCAGAAAAAGGCATAATGAGATCCAGTGTTTCATAGCCGAAGTTAGACAAATTCAGTCCAGAAATAAGGTGCATATTTTTAAGAGTGAGAGTAATTAACCACTGATACAACTTATCTAGGAGTGGGTTGGATTCATCCATCACATGCAGCCATTATGAGGAGGTTAGATACAGCATAGCCCAAGCGTTTACTCTTTTGATTTAGAGGTTACTCCATGAAATAGATAGCCTTCATCATACAGGAGCTCAGATTAGATTTTAGTTGTCCCCTCCTACTTAAAAAATTTAAGAGAGTGAGTTCCAGGAGTGCAGGTTGCACAAAGATGATTGAGAGGATAAATTTATCATCTGTGTGTATGTTTTTCCTTGGCTACTTTGTCTTGTTTTAATGAGATTGGATTGAGTAAAACAGTGGCACTGTGTTACAACAAGAAATACAGGCACCAGATGGTTTCCTAATATTAAATGAAATTATCCTATCTTGGTAATAGTTATTAGTTCCAGTCACAGTGAGCCTTGGTAGCTGCCCGTGAGATTGACAGTAATTTCTGCATAAATTAGCTATATAGCAGTCCACTGAATTATTTCCTTAAAAAAACTTTGGAATATGGCCAAAGCTGTGTGGTACTAAAACAAAAGAAGAGCCTATTGTGAAGGAGAACCTAAATGGGTAACTGCTCACTAAAATGGGTAACAAGCTAACTGCTAAATTAAAACCTCCTGAAGGTAAAAGCTTGGAGAGCACATGGGATATCTGTTGAAAATGTTGTTACCCTTGTGAGTCAAACATCCCTGTGAAATAGCTCCAATGAAAAAGGAGAATGATGTCTACGGGGGTTTATTAGGTCCTTCATCTCTTGCCTCCTCATGGTCTAAGAAACAGGCATGACAACTCTTTTTAGAAGCAGTAAACAAAGAAATATTTCAGTGCTCTCTTCTCTTAAGATCTACTTATCTGGTCTGAGAATGGAAAGGAAATAGTTTTACAGATCCATTACATGTCTGGGGGGTCTGGTGCACTACTTCACTGGGAACGACAAAGAAAACGTTAGTATTGTCCAAGAATTAGAAGGCAAGATATATAAAAGTAAATTCTAAGCCATATGTTAGACTAGTAGTTTCCACTCCTGATACATCCTTTTTAGTTTCTCAAATTATGGATTTTTTCTTAGTTATGAAATTCATTTCTCTTGACTGCTTTTGTCACTATTGACCACCTTCAAATTTCACCAACCTCTCTTGCTTCCTGCTTGGAATAAAATAAAAGCATTTTTTATTTTCATAAAAGGTAATGATCTCACACTAGCTGTTCTCAGATGAAAAAGCTCAGATTTTTCGTTGTCTCTGATTTCTGTGGTCTATATTTCTCAAAATCCCACTGTTTTTTTGCTAAATGACAGCTCTGAAATTGGGAAAACAATGTTAATTCTACCCTGCTTCTATTTGTACTACAGTTCTCCATCATCACATGCAAAAAACCTGCTTCAGTGCATATGCTTGGTATGTGGTCTACAATGTTAAGATTTTTTCTCTGTGAAGTTGTCATGTACCTTTTTTTTTCCCCATAATTTTTAACATCTGTAACTTTTAATGTCAGATTTATTTTCTTTCTATGATTTTGTACAGTCCAGACACAATAGAACTTTTCTCAGATATGGTTACTAGGCATTTCCATACCAAATAGTGAAAAAAAAAGTAGTTTTTCATTCTCTAATAGCAGTAGATTAGTGTCTTTGGTTCTGTATCACAAATTAAAGGTCTTAGCTCTCTGTGAGACATGTATTTTATATCCTTGTTTTGCTGATAAGGAAGCTGAAGCATTAAAAGAGAATGCATCTTTTTCAAGATCACTTGGTGAAAGGTAGATAGGGAACTAATTCTGGTGAAAGGCAAACAGGGCACCCATTCAAGAAAGCTGACTCACACACCTTAGAATTATCTGAAAGAGTAACTATTCTATTTATCATTTGCATTTGCCAGTTTCTTTCTTTTTCTTTTTCAGGACCCATTTTTGTTCTTCAGCTCTACTTTTCTACAATTTATTTAATTTCTTCCTGCACTGCTTTCTCCCTGTAAAGATCTCTGCTGCTGACCCTTTTTAATCATTGTCCTTTCCCCCCACCCCCTCGCTTTTTACCCTAACCATTTTGTTGCCACCTCTCTAAGGAAATTTTGGGGAGCAAAAATTCAGCACTTAGTGTCTGTATTCTTCTTCCACATTCTTTGCCTGCTGTTAGAGGAAATAACATTAGGCTCTACCTGTACTTTGCAAAGTCTCAGAAATAGTCTCTTAAAGATGAAAGAAGGAGTTGTAGGAGGATTTTCCCACTGCTTGCAACTGGAGTACAAGGGACAGGTCCCCTGACATAAATGAAAGAATAGGAGCGAGAATAAAGGTATGAATTTATCATGAGTTAGGTTGGCATTGACATGCATAAAGCCAGTGTAACTTCAGTGGATTTTTCAAAGCTGGGTTTGAACACTAATAGACAAATAATATTTCTCTGTTGAACAAGTAAATAAGCACATGGACGTATATACACAGAGAACCTTTAGCTAAATGCTTCAAATAAAACATCATGAAGCTTAGAGGTGTGTATTAATTATTTGGTGGACTTGTTGCAAGTCAAAGATGAGAGAAGCACCACTTGTGAGATTCTCAAATATCCAGTGACTTGACAGTGACTAATGGAAAACAATCTTTTGAGTCCAAGTCTCCATGTACTAATCTGGATAATGCTTTAAAATAACTGGTAGTAGATATCACAGATACATGTTCAGTTTGATTATTTCACTTTATAGGTAAGTTGCATTTCAGTGTAACAAATACAGACTTGAAAACACTATTAACTACTATTAACTGAAAAGGGAATTTTATATAAATACCATATAAACTTTTTTAACTTATTTTTGATAATGATGGGTTGGACATGACTGCTACAAAAACATACACTTGAAATACATTATTGCCCATTTGCCATGACTATTCCTGCTTTGCAGGAACACTGCTTAGTTAACCACTGCTTCCTTTAATGTACAAATATGGAGACATAATTGCAAGTCTGTAAAGCAAGGTCTGTGGTCACTCCATACACTTACAAGAACTGAATTTGCTATAGCAGAGCCTGCAAGAATGATATAGGCTTTGTCCAGAGATCTCAAAACATCTGCCTCACTTATTTCTATTAATTTCTGTAAAAGTTCAAGGAAGTTAGGCAAAGTTAGGTAGGTTACATGATGTATTAACACAGACTATAACCAGAAGAGCAGTGTATTTGGATTCTAAATAGAAAAAATTACAATAAATTTGGTACCATTAAGTTCTTCAAGGTGAATTGCCTTTTTTTTTGAATCTGAAGGCAGAAAGCAGAACAAATTCACATAAAGAGCTTAATTACAAATAACTCTCTAGATACAGGGACAACGGTCTTATGCTGTCTTGACTCTTTCCATTTCTCAGGGGACTGAAAAATATGAACACAATGACTAGTCAGCTTTACATTTCTACAAAGATTTATACAGCATTATGCCATATATCCAGATAGTAAGCACTCTTAATAAGCTGCTGAATAACACTTGGTTATACTCCAAAATCACAGAAATGATTTATCATTTGTATCTGTCTCAGCCTACAGCTCTTAGAAATGGATAAGACATGTACAAATGTTTTTTGGTGCCCTCTAAAAAAAAAAAAAATTCTTGTGGAAACAAGATCAGACATTCACAATATTTAAAATATTGAAATAAATTGTTAACATATGATTTGGGTCCCCAGTAGTTATTTTTTAAAGGAAACCAAAGAGAGACATCAAAAATCAATGAAAAGTTGGCATTGGGAAAACTCTGGTTTGTTTTTGAATCAATTAATATTTTCCACAGCTCGGTATTTGTTTCTGCCTTACCCCAGATATTCAGAGGGGAAAAGGTTTCATGCTGATCTTGCCACAGAACTCTCAGGTGTACTAACCTATGGTCCTATCTGACTTGTTCTCTAAGTATTTCCGAATGTGAATTAATATAGAGTTAAAATAAACATACCAATAAGAAGCTGAAATTTGTATTATTTTTCAAAATCGCATCCAAAACCAAAGTGTATTAATTACTGCACATGCATTAATGATCCATACAGCAGGTACATGACTGAGTTTGTCTGAATAAAATCAATCTTTCTCAGTGTATAAGGTATGATAAAATATAGCAAGATCTAATTTCCACTTGGATAGAAATGCGGGATACAAGAAATCATATCCCGGGGAGGGTAAAAATATAAAATTGACTTTACATTTGTCCTTAGAAAGTCATGCCTGATATGCAAATCTTATCCAAATCACAATTTAAGTTCTAAATTGTTTGGATTATTTACCAGCAAAAGACAGGAATTTCTATCAAATTTAGCTGATCCAGAGGTATGTCATAATCTAGATATTTGAAAAATCATTTTGTAATTGACAGAAACCCTTTGTGTCTCTTTTTTTGTGGAGAATATATAGTGAAGACACTGAAGACAAGAATCACAGAATCACAAAATGGGTAAGGTTAGAAGGGACCACAGTGATTCATCTGGTCCAACCTCCCTGCTCAAACAGGATCATCCTAGAGCATGTCGCACAGAACTGTGTCTAGATAGTTCTTGAATGTCTTCAATGAAGGAGGCTCCACAACCTCTCTGGGCAGTCTGTTCCAGTGCTCAGTCATTCACACAGTAAGAAGTTCATCATATCCAGGTGGAACTTCCTGTGTATCAGTGCCCATTACCACTTTTCTTATTACTTGGCACCACTGAGGAGAACCTGGCTCCATCCTCTTGACATCCTCCCTTAAGATACATATACAGAGTGATGAGGTGCCCTATCATTCATCTCTTCTCGAGTCTGAACAGGCCCAGCTCCCTCAGCCTTTCCTTGTAATAGAGATCCTCCAGCCCCTTAGTCCTCTTCATAGCCCTCCTCTGGACCTGCTCCAGTAGTTCCATGTCTCTCTTGTACCAAGAAGCATGGAACTGGATACAGCACTCCAGCTATGGCCTCACAGGGCTGAGCAAAGGGGCAGAATCACCTCCCTTGATCTGCTGGCACTGCTTTTCCTAATGCACCCCATGACACCATTTGCTTTTGTTTGAAGTCAGATGGAGTTTAATCACTCCTACTAATTACTGCAAATTGCTTCTCTCAATAGCTTTCTCATGTTTTGTGATCAGCCTAAGCCAGACTAAATGTGAGTAGTCCAACCTCTTCTCCTGCCTTCACTATCAGACTCTGTTGGCTCTACCGGTCATTGTGTGTGGCAAGAATCGACCCAGCTTTCTGCTCCAGCTGAAAATGAATCTTTTTGTGTTGTTACATTCTTACTTTCAGTTGTGAAGTAAGTTGCTCTGGCTGCTAAAGTGTTAAAACTAATGGGAGTGGAGTGTCTCACTACAAGGCAGGGTGATCCTATATTATCTGCTGAATACACACCCTTTGGAAAGTGAGTTATGTTGCCTAGACATCTGAAAGCATGACAATGAAAAAAATAACAAATTGAAATTGCTGATACATCCAGAATCTCTCTTTTCTTTATGTATTAATGTAGATTTTGTCTTAACGGGTAGCCCATTTTGTTGCCTTTTGGTTTTTGTTGCTTCTCAATTGGCACCCTTCAATTTCTGGCTTCTTCAGGGCCTGCAATGACAGAATCAGTTGTAAGAGAATTACTGAATTCTGGGTTCCAGTTGCAAGGCTTTTTCCTCAGAAATGCATAACCTAATTGCTATCTTGCCTTATCACCTTTCTCTCCTCCTGCTGCTTTCCCCCAGGAGGCAGGGTGAGAACACTTGCCTTTTCTCTTCTCTTTTCAGTTTTTTTTCTCTTTATGTCTGTCTTTAGATCTTGAGCAAGGTGAGAAAAGAAACTGAGCTAGATCACAGAGAAACCTTCAACTGCAACAGAATTCTGTATGAAAGACATAACTCAGAGGTAGGGTTTGTTTAGGAAATTCAGAGGACATCTGAACATTTTTAACTATCAGAGCCTGAAAAAAAGTTGTCTTGCTCTTCAAAGCAAATAAATCTATCACCAAGTAGCCACGTAAAGTTTGCAAAATTTGATCTATGACTCATCCTGGGAATGTGATTCAGAAACAATTCTCCAGAGTGAGCCCTCTCTTGATTCAACCATTTTTTGTGAGATCCTGCCATATGAGCAACATTCAGTATTGAGTTCCTGCCCACTGAAGCAGCATGAAAGCCTCCATTCATTAATAGAGGTGAACTCTCTGTTCTGCCTTGTCAGTTGATATGCCATAGTACTAAGGTGTTGTCAAACTACATTAGCATTACTTGTGTAGAGAAATATTTTCAGTGCCAGAATTGCCCAAGGCACCATCCTGAAATCTTATCATACTGATAAATTTCTTCTCAAGATTTATTAATTTCTCCAAACAGAATGCTTGTTGAGATTGGTTAACTATACTTTTTGCAATACATCTCTGGTAATAATTACATAAACTTATTTGGATATTGGTGCCTTTTAAGCATTTCTTAGTATCTATGCACTAGTTGAACTTATATTTAATGTATTCAAGATTCTTAATCTGTACAATACAGATTACTGTTTCATAAAAAATATATTAAAGCAGGCTTTAGAATCGCAGAATCATAAAATCATTTAGGTTGGAAAAGAGCTATAAGATCGAGTCTAACCATTAATCTAACACTGCCAAGTCCATCACTAAATCGTGTCCTTAAGCACCACATCTACACACTCCAGCACCTCAGTGTCTTTCTTGTAGTGAGAAACCCAAAACTGAACACAGGATTCAAAGTGTGGCCTCACCAGTGCCGAGTACAGAGGGATGATCACTGCCCTCTGGCCTTGCTTTCCACGCTATTTCTGATACAGGCCTTGATGCCATTGGCCTTTTTGGCCACCTGGGCACACTGCTGGCTCATATTCAGCCAGCTCTTGACCAGCACTCCCTGGCCCTTTGCTGTCGGGCAGCTTTCCAGAAGAGTGGCTATTCTTCCGCCAGCCTGTTGTGCTGTGTTGTGACCCAAAAGCAGGACCTAGGAATTGGTCTTGTTGAACCTCATACAACTGGTTCATCTATCCTGCCTGTCCAGATCCCTCTACAGGGCTTTCCCACACTCCAGCAGATCAACACTCTCCCACCTTAGTGTCATCTGAAAACTGACTGAGGGTGCACTGGATTCCCTCATCTAGACAATTGATAAAAAGATATTAAACAGGTCATGGCCCAATACTGAGCCCTGGGGAGTACCAGCTGGGAACAGCTGCCAATTGGATATAACTCCATTTATCATCATTCTTTGGGCTTGGCCATCCAGCCAGTTTTTTTTCCAGCAAAAAGTATACTCCTCCAAGCTGTCAGCAGTCAGTTCTTTATGATCACAGTAGCCTACTGATCAGAGAGCTATCTGCCCATGAACATGCTGGATGAAGCATAGGCAATATATTTTGTAGGATTGTTTTATTTGTTCAGATACGACACATGCAATTTCCATTTACTCATCAATTTATTGTACTGGAAATCATGGGGGTTTCTTTTTTTCCACATTTTAAAAGCTGAGGCAGTCGTAATGATGGTTGTGATAGTAAATAATATGTTCTTTTATACTGAATTTGACTTAAGTTTTCATAATAGATGTTGAAATATAATTTGTAAGTAAAATCCAGATAAATTATAATGTAAATTATTGTGATTCAAAGGGGAGCATGAGAGCTTTTACTATATTAATACCTTAAAATATTTGTATTGGAGTAGTGTATCTGCATTTGAGAACTGAAATCAGCTCCCCCTCAACAAGCTATAAAAAACAGAAATATCCTGGAGGCCTTTGAAGACTTGACTTTCTTGGTCTTTCTTTGAAGAACTCTTACTTTCTTGTGCTGCAGGCACATGGCAAGATAGAAACAGTTCTGTTCCTCTTTTGTTGCTCGCACTGTCTTTCTGTTTTTGTGTCTTTCTTTTTTTTTCTTTTTTCTTTTGGATACAAGAGATACCTTCCTTGACTTACAAGAACTCTTCCAAAACTCTTTAGAAAATTCTATATGATATTTCTCATAGAAGTTTCATGTACACTTTCATATATTTTCACCTTTTGAAAAAGGAAGGTGCATCCCTAAAAGAACTTCGTATGAAGAAGGAATACTAGCATCAAAATTTTTCTGGGACTTGGGGGAAGGCTTCCAAGCTCTTTTTGCACCCTTTTGCTCTATCTGACAAAGAACCTTTGGGAATAGTTACTTTGATTCCAGGATATCTAATCTAAGCCTAAGCAAGTAGTTATCATTTAAGTGTATTTTTATTCAGATTGAATTGCCAAGGAACTTACTTGAATTGAATAAAAACAACAGTTTGGTTTCTTATTATATTTTATAGTTACACCTTGTATTTCTGATGCAGTTTTTTGTTGCTTGAAGAGCAGAGATATTTATAACATTTCATTATACATGTGCAATCCAACAATGATATTTTAGTCTGGAGTTTGGCTATCCCTAAAATCAGAAGTTAGCAGAGGAAACACTGAATCTTCAGTTATAGCTTCCTCTTCCAGTCATAGCCTGTTCATAATGAAGAAGATTTGACTGTTTCAGTGTCTGTCTTTTCAAATCAGACCATAACAGGTGAGAGGAGGGTTGAAGGGAACCATGAGGCTCATTCCGCAGAAATATTGAGGCCATTATTTTTTACATTCTTATTCAGTTAATATCAAATTTCTGGATTTATTTCCAAGATAGAGCTTGATTTTTAAATAGTCTGAATAAATTTATTAACAGTTAAAAAAAACCCTATTGAGACTCTTGGTCTTAATCTTCAATTTTCCTTTGAGAAGTGTTGAATTACTTTGGTAAATTAAATTTCTAAGTTCTAGTGGAATAATTTTAACAGCAAGTCCACCAGAACTGATGAATGTCGCAGGTGTAAGAACTTGTGATTTGAGATTTTTTTCTTTAACTTTTAAATTTCTTGACATTAATGATGGAATCAAGCCTTTAAAATCCTCTTGTTATGATGCATTTGTAACTAAAAATTTTTATATTTTATTTTTTTACACTGTATTGCACTACACAAACCCTTTTTAAATAATATTATCAATTGCTACTATAGCTAGTTTTACTTCATAGACAAAATGTGCAGCAAAGGTAATTTATTATTCATTTTGGATACAAAAATTGTAAAACAAAGTGTGGCATCCCTAAAACAATAATGTGTAAAACCAGGAATAGGCTATATTCCTGAAGTTTCCCAAAATGCATAGAGTAGGACTGTACTAGAAATAAATTCATAAATTGGTGCATTGGTTAAAAAAAAAAAAAAAGATATCAACTGTTGATTGAGAGAATTTAATAGGAAGACATAATATCTGTGTTTTGATCTCAAAGCCAGAAAACAGACACGTACACACACAGAGATGATTTGTTTTACTAGGAAAGATGTAGTTTTTGAAACATGTAGGGCAGGTTTCTTCTCCAAAATGTAGATACCTGCTCTCCTCTCCAGTAGTTGTCTAGATACCTCTTACCACCACCAGAAAGAAACTGAAAGGCATCAGGAAGTGGTAGGTGAAGGAACTGTCCTAGAAGGACAGTGTTCTCCAGAGTTACAGGAGTTAATTTGGGTTACAAGTCTGAGTTGAAACGTGGCCAAAATTCTGTTCTGTGTGTGGAAATGTTTTATTTAGAAAGATTGAGCTGGTCAGAATGAGTGTTTCTAAAAGCAAGCCACTGATGCAAAAGCCTTCCTTTCAAAAAAGAAAGAAAGAAAGAAAGAAAAAGTATAAATAGCAAACAATAAAAACTATCCAACATTTTGCTCTTCTTATGTGACTCCATATGCATGATCTTATTAGAGGCTCAGTACATTTATCCTCCACCAGCAGGGCAGATGTTCCTGTGTCATCTGCTGTATAACCTGTCCTTTTTGTTACATTTATGAGTCCAATTATTTTTTTTGTTGTTGTTAAATTAGAGAGATAGGCGCAGACTTTTGATGTGTGCACCAGTAATGTGTTGGCATTGTTAGTATATTTTTCTAGAAGTATCTGGTAATCTTGACATATCCTATGCCAGAATTTTCATGGAAACTTGAAATTGAATAGTACAGTTCAGTTTGTATATAGGAAACGCAACAAGATTAACAATCTTCTTTACAGGAAAAATAAAATTTTTTGACATCTGGGACAAACTATACCCTCTAACAGATTGTGAACCATTAATTCTGTTTTGCAAGTTTTATTTTTCTACAATTTTTGATTTTTTGGTTAGAAGTTGAAACAGTAAAATTATTAAAGCTAGAGTAGAATATTTCAGATGAAAGGAACCTAGAATAATCATCTCGTCCAACTGTCTGAGCAATTCAGGGCTGACCAAAAGTTAAAGCAAATTAATAAGGGCATTATCTAAAGGCCTTTTAAACACTGACAGGCCTGGGGCATTGACCATCTCTCCAGGAAGCCTGTTCCAGTGTTTGAAAGCTGTCTTAAAAATTATTGTTAAAAAGTCATGATTTCTGACCCGTTTTTGAAGTAAGAATTTTGAAGTGGATTGTTTAGAGATTGAAATCTTCACATAATATTTTACGTATATTTTTCAAAATGTATTATATGTCTCTGTGTTATGTAATTCAGGTTGTATATTTCGTAGTAAGTAAAACAGAACAGGATAATTTTTAATTGGGCTAAACTTTCTTCCCTATCAGAATTAAGTGACCATACACAAACACCATGCTAGGAACAGCCTTTAGTGCATATTTGACATCTCCTGAACCATTATCTATTTTTCTTTTCTGTCTTGCTCACAAATAATATTTTTTTCTTGTACTGGCTCAACTTAAAGCAAATTAATTGTGGTAGGGGTAACTTGTTATTTGTACAACCTGAAAATCCTAAGGTGGAACTAAATCCTTATTTCTTATTTCTATGGGTTTCTTTATAAATATGTTCCCATTGATTTCAGTAGGTATTAGAGATTCAATACCTTTGTGAATCTAAGCTTAAAGACACAGAAAAGAAATAGAGTCCAGAGGCTAGAGGAAAACTAAATAAAATGTAAATAAAACACCAATCATTTAGTAGTTTCAGTCTGTTTGAAACCAAAATGCTATATTTGATCTTCAATTTAAACATGCAGAACTTCTCCTTTTGTCATACTGGTGGTTTCCACAGCATTACAGTGATGACTATTAGGTAACTGATATTGCTTACCATTTTAATTTTAAATGAAATATTTCATTACTGTAATATGTGCCAAAAAGAAATTATTTAATTTCACTTGAAAATAGAATCTGATATGTTTGTATTCAAGAACAGAAAAACAAACACACACTTTGTTCTGATTTTTTTCTAATACACATTATTGATTTGTAAATATATGTTTGGAACATATTTTAAGTGATGACTAATTTCAACCTTATTTCCATAGTGAACACGATGTATTTTGAGATGAATTTTTTAAGTGGGACCCAGAATGACTCATTTGCTTAAAAAATTCAAACCCAGCTCTGCTTTGCATAATTTTACATAGACAATAGTTAGTATAAAACAAACAAATGCTCTTCTTCCCTGCATACACACATATACAAATGATGACTACATGTTTGTATGCATAATTTGCAAACAGCATTTCCACTGAAGGTAAAGGGAACACACTGTTATTTTACTGCACTTCTTTTGTTGAAGAGGAAGTGGTGTCATTGAATAGAATTGCCTCATCAGACACTCTATAAAAGTGCCAAGTTGTAGCAATCAATAGGGAAATAGCAGATGTGAAGGTTAGTTGGCATCAAAGAATATGAGTGGAAGGCTTTCCTATGGGAAAGAAAGTGCTTCATTACACTTTATCTATACTCAGAATATTGGTTCTATCAAGCTTTCAGAAAATTAGAGTATGATGGCTTTCATGAATCCAGCTCTGAAAGAGTCACTTTAAAAGCAGTTAAAAAATTAGACATTCAGGGAATGGTACAGAGCAATCAGGATTTTATTAGTTTTTAAACTAGAATGCTGCAATTTCTTCTCTCTCTGAAGAAAGCATCTCCAGTGCAATGATTCTGGGACAAGAACTGGCTCCCTGGGTGATCTTTGGAGATGTGTAAATGTTGCTTTTGGAGCATGTTCATAGGAAACAAACAGCATGTTATCGTTTCTCTAGAGCATAAATATTTTTAAAAAATTTTGTTCAGAAATTTCCTTGTTTTAGGACTGGCTTAGATATTCATATTTTATTATTTTTCTGAACACTGTAAATAACTTTTCAGTGTTGATCCACAGAGGAACTGCTGCAGAAAAACTGAGTTTCAATACCTCATGCTCTTTAGAGAGATTGTCCTACAGAGAATGGTAAAACTGGAGAGTCAGTGAATCATAGATAGTATTTGTCAGCCTAAGAGCTTACAGTTGCTGATAGCAGTTGAATGCTTTTCTGAGCTGTAAAAAGGAGCAGGTGCTAGTGAGAATAGAGTAGTTGGAGACAAATATTCACTGATGAATGATTCTGTTCATTCACTTTGCAAATTTGTAAGATATTTTGTTTTCAAGAAGGTAAATTAGAGATTTCGTGTGGTTGAGATGGAACATGCAGGTCTTTTTCTTTAAAAAAGAGCTTAGCTTTTTAATCATGTATTTTTCTCCAAGAATATCTCTACTTACAGGGATGGATACATGTTTCTTACAAAACATTAAAACAATTTTGTCCTTTCAGTGATCTTTAAGTTAAAATACTACTTAATGGAAGTTATATCCCTAGTCTGCTCGATTAATACTTAGTGCAAATTATCTTTGTTGGCAATGTGAAGGAGGAGTCATTGTTAATTATCTAAAAGCACCTTTCTCACTGAAATCCAACATGGATTGAAAATTAGTTGTTCCTTGTCCTTGGGCTCTGTTCACACTAAAAAACAAATAAATGCACTAGAGTGCACACTGAATCAAAGTTCCACTGACAGTTTAGGAATTTGGTGCCAGAATGGAATTTGATTTGCTGAGTGCTCTGTAGTGCTTCAACTTCCCGTGCCTCCAAAGTTCACAAGGGGCTCAACTGAGGACTTTAAGAGCTTAAATGAACATCACATGGTTTCTATTGAGATTGGTCTTTCATCTTAGAGTGCTGTGTAATGATGTTCTATAAGCAAGTTTCTTCTACCTTTAGTGCTTACAGATACATTTGACAACAAGAGAAAATTATTTTTCTTTCATCTTTAAAATGAGGCTGAGACATTACTGTCATCCATTAGCCAAGACCAAATATTTTTTACATCAATAAACATCACCAAAAGCATCATAAAAAACCTGTTAAATAATCTCTTACCTTTTTTTTTTTTTGCATTTTTATGCTTTCCATCAACAACTTATCAAAGCAAGAAAAGGAGAGATAGCTATAAAATTTAGAGCTGTATCTAACATGCAAAGTTGTTTGGCACCTGGACATTATTAGGTTCTTATTTTAGGTAGTAAATCCACGTTAGTAATAGAGTAAATAGCCTTATTTTATTACACTGAAAAAGTCAAATGTCAGCTTATTGAAGTTATAAAAAACTAAGCACTCAAAGCTGAAATCTTCAGCTTACTTAGTCTAATATGAGAGAAAGTGGATAAACCTTTCTTCTACTGCACTATTACAATGCTTCTGTACTTGTTCAGAAGCAAATGACACACACTTTCAGCCAACCTGCTGTGTGTGCTGAGATTCAGTCAAGTTTACCTGTAAGTGTGTATTCTGTCAGCTATTCAACTGGTCTAAATCTGTTCCTTTAATCAAGATTGGTTTAGAAGTGCATAGATTTTTAGTACACTTACTGTATCTCTTTTATAAAAAGAACTGAGCATAGTTTTTGGAGTGTGAAAATGTGTACATGTAGTTTGGAGCATGTTCTCTAACCGTGTTTGGGTAAGTCACTTCAAAATTAGCATTTTGCAAGCCATCATAAAAAAAAGAAAACCAAATCCCTATAGACCGAAGTTAGTGACAATATTTGACTGTAGGTCTCCTGACAGTTTTCTGAAGACAATGAGTATTTTAATTGATTACCAAAATAATAAAGTCAAAAGAATTAAGTTAAACTTCTTTTCCCCAGAAAATACACAGAGATTCAATAACAGATCAGGAATAGAGCTGCTTCAAAGTTAAGAGACAGGAAACTTCACACATGCATGCAACCAGGTGCCATTAAGAAAAACATTTGTAAGCAGAATCTGATTCTGTACTTAGTGTAGGATAACTTTGAATCATAATTCTAAATCTAAGAGGTTTTTTTTCATAATCCCATGCATTGTCAAAACAGCTGTATCGTATGAAACTTTGTACACTTCTTAAAGGGCAGTCATCCTATTGCCTTTTGTGTTTTTTTTTTTTTTTTTTTAACTGTTGAACTTTATATTCCTATGCGAGTAAATACCAGTGTATTGTGCTGAAAATCTCCAGGTAAATAGATGGGTATTGGATCAGATCATTAATTTGCACTTATAGCCTTCTATGTGCAGTTAACAAAAGCTCTTTCCTCTAAATTATTACTTAAACTAATACACTCACAGATCCACTTTGCCAGAATGTTTTCTGCTAAATTGGTCAACAGAAAATACATGAAAATTTGCTGCAGGATGTTCACAGATTATTGATGAGGACATATGCAGAATTAACACAACAGTACTGTTAGAGGTGCCATCACATGCATGCCATTAATAAGTTTGGGGTATTAGTAAACTCACTTTTTTTTAATTGAATCAAGGAAAAAACAGAACCTGGGAATAGAAAGAGCTTAAGGAACACATGGATTCTTTTAAATGTTATTTTATACTTAGGAGGCATAGAATAATGCTAAAATGTCTGTGGAGCTAATTTCCTTCACCTAGCTTCTTTGTAGCAATTACTGAATCATACCCCTCCCTTTGGATTGATAACATTCTGTCTGCCGGTTATTTTTATGGTCTTGGCTGCTCCAAGTCAGTTTGTTCTCTTGGGGCAATCTGGAAAATAAATTCTTAAGTTAAAGCACAATTACTCACAAGCATTAGCTCTAAATTCTACCGATACAGAAAATTATTTTAGTTCTACTGTACTTTCAGAAAAAAACCAATCATATACCAATGCACTTTCCTGTGAAAATAGTATCTTGTTCTCTAACATGTTAAAAGACATTTATACCACACTTATTCCTATGTTAACTTCAGAGACTTGCAACTCAGTTTCCAGCTTGTTGTATTAGTGATATTGGCTCCTGTTGTGGGTGGTTTTTTTTAATTTGGATTTCTGTTTGTTTGTTTATTTATTTGTTTTGTTTGGTTGGGGTTTAATGTCTTACATTTGTTTTTCTCCAATATCCTAGGCACTGTATTAATATAGATTTATATTAAAGTGCAATTTAAATAGTTAAAATGTGGATGAAATTAGCTATGTGCTGCAATTCATAAAAGGCACAACCCCCGAATGGAATCCCTGCCATTCACATGATGAGAAAGCAAGAGGCAGTAGATGTGTTGAAGCATCAGTGATTTCATTTTCATGTAGTGACCAGAATTTCACATTGCAGTAGAATCCCATGTGTTGATGTGATGATCTGGTTACCATTTTCTGCAATAAATGAAGTTATTCAGCTTTCACATGTCCAAATATCTTCCTGTCATGGAAAGCTTTTCTCCCGCATAGGTCATCTGGGGTCTTAACAGCTTGCTTGCCTCCAGCTCTCCTAGTACTTCTTCAGCCCTCAGCTTTATATTAATGCAGTGAAGTTTGTACATGCTCAATATACACAAAGTATAGAGCTGTTTTATTGAAGAGGCAGCTGTACAGAAACAAACTGCTGCACAAAAAAAAAAAAAAAAAAGAAAAAAAAGGTGCAAAGGAACCAAAAAAAAAAAAACCCTAGTCACACCCAAAACAGGGAAAAAAAAGGTTATGAAGTAAACTAGATTAACACTTACCTGTTGTGTGGCACCCTGAACCTGTAACCATTTACCCAGTATCTTATCTTAATTAAAGCACACTGTGACCAGAATATTTGAAATTTGGATCTCAGTTTTGAAGTTCATAATATAAGGTCTGTCTTCAAAACAGTTTTATGGAAAGTTATACTTACCAGAAATTTAAAATAATCTGGGTATGTAAATGTTAATAATACTGCTCCTTTGGAAATATTCTAAGATAACTGTACATAAAGAAAGTTATTATTACTTTCTTAACATCTTTATCATTTAATATTTCCTCTGTTTTTTTAATGCATGGATACAGCTGATGATACAAACTTGTAAAAAATGAGCCAATCACTTTCAAATCACAACTGGTGGAACTACCACAACAGGTCTTTAATGTTGATGCCATCGCAGCAGCAGAACATTGGACATTATTGTAAAGATGTAACATCCAGGTTATATCTTTCCATCTGCCCAGCATTGATATTTATCACAGACATCAGAGAAATAAGTGCTTATTAGGTTACCCAAGATCAGAACACTAAAACTCCTTTTAAAGTTGAGAAAGAGAGAACACATCTCTGTGGTTATTTGGTTTCAGGCCTGAGATTTAGAAGTGGGGTCTCTTTATTCCTCAGAAAGTTTCTCTTTAAATTAGGTTTTCTGAAGCTACATGCAACATTTTTCTCTCATTTTATTTCTAATTCCTGTCATCTCTTTCTACCATTTCTGCACAATAATGAGGTTGTTCAATACAGCTAGACTTAACCCTAGGTCCTCGGTAATTAGTCTTATGGTTCTTTTAAGTTCTTTCATTATAGTTAAAAGCTATTAAAAAACAACTGTTTGAATTAAGTTTATGACATAAATTTTATGAGACATTGATGCTTAGCTTGGTATGTTCTCTGGCTTCCCAACAACTCTCTCATAAACTAATCTGGCCTTTCCTTTGCATCCAGACAACAGAATTGATAGTTGTTATTCTCCTTGAGATCCTAATTCAGTAGGAATTATCCAAGACAAATAACAGGTGTCAGATGATATCCTACAAAATGCTACTCTTAAGCTCTCAAGTGATTTCATTTCATTCCATCCCTTGGGAATGGTTGACAATATCTAAAATTCAAACAATGAAAAAGGCTGCCATAAATAACGATGAAAAATGAAATATATTTATTTTTATTCTCTCTCTGTGGAGAGGATGGGGGACCAGGATGTGGCAGAGGGATACAACAAAAATCTACTGACTAATGACACATTTTCCTACAGAAGGTCAGATGGAAGTGGAAGGTGGAAGTCTTTCTTGTCCTCACTTCTGTTTTTATTTTCTGAGCCCATCTGAAGTCTGGAGATGTGTGAATGGTACAAGTGGTCAGGCAGGGTTCCTAATTTTATCATCCTGTTTCAGTCCTGCTGCGCAATGAATGTATCTTGACCTTGTCTTCCAAAAATTTTTATATAGAGAGAAAAGCAGTTTCCAATGGTAAAAAATGTTTCCAATGGAAAAATCTCATCAGTTTAGTAGGCATTTTCATTAAATTTCTCTGGGTGAATTTACCTGAATTCACTCAACTTTCTGGCTTAAACCAAGTCATTCATCTTCCCTCACTTCAGAGAACAACCTGACTGAGTGTTTCATTTCTCTTCTGTAGTTAGTGTAGGATTGGGATAGCTAGAAGAATTATTCTGTGGAGATAACCTCTTCTTCCTTTTCTCTTGAGTATGAAGTGAGCCTCTGTGAGTATCTTAGCTTATAATAGGTGAGTAGCTTTTAAATGTCTAAAGCAAGCATCATGATTTTCTCTCTAAATGTATCTTTATTTCATTTTCATTCAGTGTTACCTCATTTTCATTCAGTGTTATTTTCATTCAAGCATTTTGTACTTACTTTTTTTAAGTTTTGAAAGTTTATAAACAATCTTCTACCCCTTTGGTGTATATGCCAGTTGGATAGGTCACTCATTTACTTTAAAAATTTGATTATTCTATGTCCTCCTTCTTTTCCTCTCTTATAGTTGACCAAAACTGTATCTTTAGTTTTGAGGATTAACAAAGCATTCTTCTAGATTGTTAAAAAAATACCATGCCATATCAATTTCTCTTTTTAAAGATACTGTCCTAGTGTTAACCATAACCAAACATGTTTTTCTTATAATAAAAATTGCTGAAGGAAGTAATTAAGGATTTATTAGTGTCCTTATTTTAAAGTAAACTGCAGTGTTGGTATATTGATTAAAATATTAACATTGCATTAAATTTTTATAGTACTCCTCCCAAATCTACCTATCTAAAATTACTCAAATGAAATTATGTATTCATCATTTCTTCTCCTAAAATGCCATCTGTTCCACAGATAACTTAGGTTTTAATTGCTGCTTTAGTCAAAGTACAACATTTAAATCCTCAATTGCCACCTGTCCCTTCAGTCAGCAATTTCCTTAATTTCCTAGGAAAGTTTGCTTCCAATGTTATGCAGAAATAACTAAGTCTGGCTGTTATGAACAGCTAAGTGTCTACTTCTAAGTCTCACGGGGGACTTAATATTCCTCCAGGGACTGGTCTGGAAACAGGATGACTGTGTCTTTCTATATTCCTATAGTGACAACAGAGTTTTTATGGTTTGCTTTTAGCAGTCTGTAGAAAATAGATTAGAAAGAATAACTGATTTTTTTACTGGTAGGACGTTTAGAGGGGAGAACTCTTTCAGTACATACCCTCCAAGATATCATGGTTTTGTGCATTATTATGAGTGGAAGAGCAAGTAGATAAATATGCTAACATTCTAAGATAAGACAAGGGAAAGAAGGCACTTTACACATCTGAAAATTCAGGTTTTGCTTCAGTGGAATGCTAACATGTCTCATCCGAAATAACCCTTGTTACTTAGTTTACTCAGGGAGAAAGTAAGTTACTGTCTTTTTGTCAATGGGATATATTCAGGGTGGAAAAAAACCGTGTATCACTTGTTTTCCCACCCTACTCATACTGTTTAAAATGTAAATTTTGTTTCTAGATAGTCTGTTTTAATTTAGAACCGGTTTCTGTTTAGTAAAATCAGTAGATATATGTTGTCTCCTTCTTGGTATGATTTCAAAGATACAAAGGTGCAGAAAACAGAGGCCATTCTCAGAACATTGAACGTGAATGTTTGTTGTCGATTTTTTCTCAAAAAAAGAAAGCAGAAAGAAAAACAGGAAAAAAAAAAACCCAAGATGAAAAATTGCCACTTCTGAGCAAGCTATGGATTTCAGACAAACTAGGATAGCTTTAATTTCCACTTTGCCTATTTCAATAAGGTATTTAACATAGTAATTACTTGAGTATTCATGTTCAATAATTGCTATAGCACATCTGCAAAGAATCTAATTTCCTTGCCTTAATATCTGCATAATATACAGTATATTTTCTGATTATGATTTTTAATCTTCTATTTAGTAAAAGTAAACATTAAAACCAACAAACAAAGGTTCAACAAAAGGCAATTAAAATGTATATATTAACATACAAGCCAGTAATTTTGTTTATTGCTCTGACTTATTACATTTTGCATATTACTGTAATGATGCTGAAGTGCTTACTTCACTCTGTAGTACAACTACCCAGTTAGTTAAAACAAACAAAAAAATTAGGAAACCTCCCAGCTGGAGCTAATTATTGTCTCCATCAATTGTATCCCAAAATCAAAGCAAAGTGAGGGAAAATACCATGTTAGAAACTAATCTGACCTCTGCCAGAGATTGTTTCTGTACTTCTGTTCTCAGAGAGTATTTCACCTGGTTAACCCAATAAATTAATAATCTAGGTTAAGATCTGAAGGAAGCCTGTTCTGAGGTCTTAAAATTAAGTTTTACAGTGTAGCTAAAACATTTTTGCTTAATTCTTCTAATGAAGTAATCCTAGCCAAGCAGCTGACATTTCTATGGTGAATGGCTTGTGAACACATTTTAGTGCTAGTAACAAAACAGTTTTTCCTGAAGGTTTCTTTGGAAGTTTTTTCTCTTTCTACATTATAACACATAGAGCACTTTCATTCTTGGTTGCATCTTTCTCAACTCGCCGTTTATACTTGAGAGATGAAGAATTCCTTTTACAGCCCAAAGCTTGATCTTGTACTTCATATACGTGACATTAAAAGGCATCAACAATCCTTATGACTAGACCTTACTTGTTGCCTCTCTGTTGATGTTGTATTTGTTCAGATATCCAGGATGCTAAAGGGTGGTGTTAATCAGTAGAGTGTGTTTTCTGAGCACTAAGTTGTTAGTTGATTCATCATTATGTTTGCAGTATTTCTCAGTGTCATTCATTAGCTTTCTTGCGAATATGATCGCAGAAAGATGAGCAGAATAATCTCTGTAAGTGACATTTAATGATAAAATGGAAATGCCAATAAAATTTGTAGCAGTGGTTTGTTATAAAATCCGATAAACTAACCATTAGAATTACAGGCTGTACTACTTCCTATTCACTGTTACAAAGTGAATTATTATCAGGCTGCCTGTTCTCTCATGGGTCTTAAATTTCGTTTTTAAAGCTGTTTTCTGTAATATGGTACAGTCTGTCCATAACGACTATTTTGGATATGAGGTCATTCATGAGAGGAGACAAACTGTCAGACAAGGCAATATGTATACATGTAAAAGATGAATGATATAATTAAAATCTAATAATGAGGGAAATATGGGAAAAGAGTTTCTCTTTCCCCAGATGTTGAGTAGAGAAAAATACAAAATTTGGTGCAGTCTCTTTCTCTCCCCCTGCCTGAACTTATCATGACATATAGAAGATTATCTCCAGTTACATGTCTTTTCGGAAAGATGTACTGTTAAGTGTCTGTGCATTCTTTGGGATGGCTCCAAATTCTGTATCCAGCATATATAATCACCTTGTTTGGATCACTTTCTTTGTGCACAATAAATTAATCAAGCGAGAGAGCCTTTTGCCTCTCTGTGGAAAGCAAACACAAGTATTTGCAGTGGTCACAGGTAAACTACATATTTTTCCCTCAGCCTAATTTCTTCCTGTAGTTTTTTAAGCCCCTGAGGCCTTGGAACTCACCTGGTACCCTTGTGATTTTGAGAAAATTGCAAATTTTAGTACCTATGTCACCGTCTAGATCAATTGCACGGCTTTGTAAGGGAAAAAATATGCAAAAGATAGGTATGTTGAAGTAGTTTTTTCTTAAATGCTTGGTAAAAATCAACTACTTCCAATGAACATGTGAGGCACTGGTTTTAATTTATTCATGGGCTGTTCTTTGGTTGCTGGTATATGACACAGATGAATTCTGTAGGCACTCAACAAAACTAGACAAAGGAACAGTGGCTTTCTGTTTCTAGAGTTGATCCTATGCCAAACACAGTCTAAATTATGACAGCTGTTTTGTTATGGCACTTTGTTAGCAAGAAATTTCCTGAGCACTCCAGTACTCCAGCCACACAGAGTGACCATATGGAAGTTAAGAATTTGGCTTCTGGTTGCTATTGCCATCATGGTATGCCAATTGTGAATTTGTTCTCCAACACTGTACATATACATTAATAATTTCATGGGGTTTTGACACATTATAAAGTGGTTTTTTTCTGTTTATGATGATATTCTCATTACTTAGGAGAATATGAACTGAAGTTAGGTTTATTTCTAGCTAAGTGAAATCTAGGGGAGTTTAGTTATATTAGTTCTTTAGACTTGGTTTTTAAAATATAATAAACCTTGTAACTTTTTCTAGAAAAGCATGAGAATGTCTGTCTGCTGAGCTGAAATAATTTAAACATAGAACATGTTCAATGCTTGTGTAGTTGTGACACAAGAACAAGAAAAATTATCTCTATATGGACACCTCTAATTTAAGTAAATCCCAGCAAGTGGCCAAAATATAAGAATATTTGCATGGCTACCATTGAACCTCTTATCTCAGTATGTTGTTTATGACAGCAGTCAGTCTAGGATGAAATATGAGAACATGACATACACACAGAGATACTTGTCTAACTGGCTGTGATTTGTAGCTCATATCCTTCTTGAGATAAAAATAGCATAATTTATGTTTAGTAACTACACTGCCAAAATAAGAAGCAGATTAGAAGATTTCTGCTTTACAGTGACATTACTTGCCTTCACAACTGTCTTGCAAATCACTTGAGTCCACTTTTTGATTTGTAGTAGAAATGCTTATCAGTGTAATCATGGCTTTTCCAGATGTTTCAGGGATAGTAGAAACAGGTCTGCAAGAGACTTAATAGACTTGCAGAACTTTATTTTCAGACACAAAACCATCGGGAAACACCAGGAAAATTTGATAGTGGAGTAAAAGCTGGGAGGCTAACTGGAGAATTATGAAGGGTCAGACAGATTGTGCTTCCAGTGAAGACTTGGCAAAGGGAATAGGATTATTCTTGACATGGAAGGAATCTGGACAGTTTTTCAGATAAGGTCAAGCTTTCTACATTGCTCACCTGCTGCCTTTATGATGGAAATCGTGCACAAAATCTTTCCTGGTCATCAGTCTGCAGCCATTCCTGTCTCTGGCCTTGGAAAATGTTCCAGGAACGTAGTCACATCTCATCACTGCAGTTAGCTTGCTACAACTGCTCACAGACCCAGTCAAATATCAAGTTAATTTCATAATGTTAGAGGTTAGACCTGCTTTTTCCCCCATATCTTGCTTGGAGAGTTTTGATTCTAACAGAAGGGGTTTGCCCATCTGTCCTATTAATAATGTATTAAGTTAAAAAACGTGTTGAGTAAAAGAGCAATGTGCATTGCAGGAAAAGTACCTATAATGCTTGAAGCTTAAAAGTGAAAAGAACCACTAAATACTGTGTATTTAATTGCATCTTTATCTTTTATCCTGTAATAAAAGCCTACTGACAATTAGATTTGGTTTATTATATTCTTCATTAAGGATTCTGTTGTGAAGTTATTTGTGGATTTCACAGTGAAAAAATGTAACTGTACGGAGAGAAATTTTTTAAGAAGTCTTGTAACTTTCATATGTAGGTGGTCGTATGCTGGTCTTCAGACACACCTTGTAGTAAGAGGACATAATAGGTCTAGGTTCCCTTGGCCTCTAGTTCTTAACTAACAGGATGTGAAAATGGTTGCTCAGATTTTATTCTGAAAGGGAAAGACCCATGACTGTGAATTAGCATGTATATAGTTGCTCCTCTATCAGCACTCGGTTATTTGGTTTTGCTACCTGGGTGGGCTCTGCTAATGATGTGAAAACTCTATTAGCCATTACAACAGCTTACCCTGTTTTATCTTCTGTTTATTAGACCTATCACACTTTCAGACCTGAGTTCAAGGTTGGAAACGAAAAGTCCTGAGTTCAACTTCTGTTTATCAAGAGATTTTATTACACATCAGGACACTTAATACCCCTTTTTTCTTCAGTTTCTGTATTAAAAGAAAGGAGGTTATACTTACATACTTCAGTGCTTGTATCCAGGAAAAAATAACAGATCCAACATTAAAATATTTGATGCTCTTTAAGAACTTATTAAATTGAATTAGTAAGTTCAGCATGAATAGGAGTGTGAAACCCTCATCAGATCATTATCTTAAAATATTTCTATAGAATAATACAGATATTTGGAGAAAATGGAGTCTTCAGTAAGAATCTTCCAATTTTTGTATTTTGGACCATATATTTTTTTAATGCAATTTATATATAAAAGTGCAAATTGAGAAGCTGTGCAGACCTACTGGATTGTCACTCATCAACTGTCAGGTAAGTATCCTCATGGTATCATTTAATTCTGATTGGCAGCTGTTAGGTGTTCACCCCATCTCATTTCTTCCCTTAGAAAATTGCTCACTTTTAGCTTATTATCTCTCTGCACTCTCTGTGTCTCATACTACTAAAGCAGTCTGGCAGTGTCTGAGAGAAGGAAGCTGGAAAATGGGTAACCGCAGAACATGTCTTCACTCTCAATCTTTCTTGCTCTCTTGCTGCTCCTGCCACTAGAGCTGCTATTCACAGTATGAGATGAAGTCTTGATCACAAAGACTTCTGTCAGAAGTGTTTGACCTATCATTAGTTGATTGGTATCTGATTAGATAAAGTTTCTCTCTCCCTAAATGAATTGTAAACAATTGCTTTGTTTTCAATGCATGAGCTTTGTTTTCCCATTTTTTCAGGGTTCACTTATTTTGATTATGTAACTTATATTTGCTTGGACTTGCATTGCAGACAAATTACAACAGCTTTTACAGGCTTTTTGACAGCTGTCCCTATTTAGCATTGGAAGTGTATTTCTTACTTTTACATCTCTCTCCCTCCCTTCCTGTCACCCCCCCTCTCCCCAAACTCCTCCTTCAAGTCAGCTTCTAACAAGCACTATGTCAGGAGTAATAGGGGGTTATTCTATGGCAGCTATGGAGAGAAATAAGTAGTAAAATCCTCAGAATACCCTTCACAGTGATCATGATTTCACCGCGCAAGAGTTGATGTGACAGTCAGGACTATGTGAGTCTCATAGCAGTCTTTAGAAATGAGCTGGTATTAAAATGAAACAGCGTTTGAGACTGTTTACTTTGTTTTTACAACTGTTTATTTCAGAATGAATATTGTTGATGGTAAAGTCTTCAGGTGGTTGAAATTCTATATGTTTTTTCTCTAAGACTAAAGGGTGTTATTTTTAGGTTGTAAGTGTATCATCTTTCACAGATGGAACAACTATAGAAATAATATCATATCAAAGATTCATCAACGTGTTTTCCAAGATTCAAGCTGTGCAGTGACAGAAAACTTCCAGTGACAGAAACCCTTGCTTGAATAAGCCTCTACTTCATTTTTATTCACTGCATTAAGTCCATGGTAAAAGCAGTGAAAGGTGAAAGCTGATTAAGCAGGCATATTTCATCTTTATTTCCTGTTTAAATCTTAGAGACTGAATAAGAGGGGAGAAAAGAGAGAGTCAATAATGATTAAAAAATGCAAACATTATGCTCTTGATTTATTTCCCTCTACTTTTCAGATGATTTGAATTAAGCTGCTTCTGGGAATCAGATTTTCCTTGTTAGGTTACTTTTTGCTAGCATGGAAAGATATAGTATCAGCACAACCATGCAACTGAGCTCTCTGGGCTCACATAAGAGTACACAAAATTACTATAAAAATAAGATGTTATTACTTACAAAAATCAAGCATTTTGAAAATTCTGTTCTTCCTGAAGAATATTAGAGCAAGACTTCTAAGACTTCTTGGTTGTAGGCTGTCTATACAAGCTTCCAAACAGCTGTCTGTCTCCTTTAATATTAAAACAATATTAAAACAACTAGTTACTATAACAAAGCAATATATATTTGTTTTCTGTGTTAAATTCCTTGTCCTAGAATGGAACTGATCCAGCCTAAAGTCTGTTCCTCTCACCTGCTGATCTACTGCCTGGATTTAGCATAACACAATAGGTTTCTTCACACAGGCCTGTTACCTTAATGGCAGTAGGCAAAAATTCATAATAAGATAAATGTATATGTATATGTAGATGAATTTACTCCTACAACAACAGAGAGTTCAACTCCACCTTTACTTTGAACAGGTATACCCTGAAAGTTTAAAATTAGTCTAAATAATAACAAACAAAAAAATCCCGTACCCAAAACAGAAGAGACATGAAACTTATGTAATAAACCTTTGTTAAAGACTAATCTTAGAAAAAATCTGAAATACTCATAAGTGACATTGGTATTAAACAGAAGTTTCAGCTTTTTGACGTGAGAAAAGTCTCTTGGCTTATTTGAGTCATTTTATGATACTCTAAAATATGGATTTTTTTAAGATTTTTTTTTTTTTTAACATGAAATGAAGATCAGCTTTCAGGAAGATTGTCAAAGTAATACTGCATCATTTCTTCAGATTGAGTTTTCATTTCTCCATAGATCCATCCCCATAAAATTATCAAATACTCTTTTACTGTCCTTCAGCACTGCATTACCTCATAACCTATCAGGAGTTCAGGCAGACAGATTCCAGTAGTTTGGAGTACTTTGAAGCAACAGTCATCCATTTCTCTTTAAAGGGATGAAGTTGGTTTTACGGAGAAAAGTGTATCCTATTGTTTGCAACAAATATCCTGGGATGCAGGCTAAACTGCCTTCTGGACTGTGGTGGGGATCTTTTTGGTGTTTTTTGGTTGTTGGTTTGGTTTTGTTTGGTTTTTTTTTTTTTCCTCAACACAGAAAAGGGGATCAATATCTTATTCTTTAAATACTTGATATCAGCAAAACCACAGGTTTCACTTACATTTCTTCCACCACCTCCATTTGTCCAGTAATTTATATATCATAGAGCTTACCTGAGCTAATTTGTGTCATTTTTGGCAACAGCATTTGGTGTAAAATCAGAAGTGTCTGGAAGGATATTTGGATTTCAGAACTGATTTCTTCTTATTTTCCTTTCCTTCTATTTTTTTACTCTCTATTCTGCTAAATTTATCAGAAAAAATGTAAAGAACTGCCAAATCTTTAAAGGATAACAAACAAGAATATTTCAAGTTTCTGTCAGTATCATAAACATTCATGCACATATTATGTTCATGTCAATAATAAACACATACAAAAAATCCTTAATATTTTGAGCCCTTTGAGTCATCTCTTCATTAATCGTTTTGGGGAATTTGTTAAATCTGTTTTGGCTCAAATTTGCTTGTACATACATGACAATTTAACTAGTTGTTCTTTATGTTTCTTTTTACTACCTTTGGGAAAAATCCTTTTGCTGCCACATCAAAAGTACTAGGGCTAAAGTAAATATTGGCCCATAACCAGAAAGCTTTATTTTAGGCAAATCACAAAGAAGACTAATGTGGTCTTTGGAAAGGCATATTTTTAAATAAAAGATCAATTAAAATCTTATTCATAATGTAAGGAAATATTTATTTGATGAATTCATAGTCAAGACAAAATATACTTTTCTAGGTTAACATCCTGTATCAACTATACTATTAATTTGATCTCTTGTACATGCAGCAATATTAGATAACCTAAGCAGAGAGTGTGTGTGTACATATATGTGTACATATATCTGTATGAATTGGATGTGCACACACATGCACATCTAATTTGCTTATAAAAGTCCTATAATTTTGTTTCAAACACTCCTCTGGTAGACAATTTTATGTTCTTAGTCAATGCTTTTCGGGCCTTTGTGAACATCCTACCACTTTCAAACTGATAAACTAAAGGCCTTCGATTATATAGGCTCTCTGCACAGTGACATTTTTATTATTTTTATCCAATTTTGAAATCTATTTTTGGTTGAATTAGAGCCTTGTGGCCAAGAACTAGTGTCACCATATGTGATGACTCCTCTAAGAATGAGTATAATAGTAATAGTGACAGTACATAAATAATTGGAAAGCATATGCAGACTGACTGTTGTATCAATGACTGTACACAAATAAAAATTTTTCTTTAAAGGTAACATTTTAGAAGTCCTAATTAGATATACATGATTGTATAAACCTAGTGAATCTCCTACATATCAGAGACCGGCAGACAGAAACTGTTCTTTTTCACTTTATAAAGTCCCTGCCTCTCAGAATGATGCACTTAACTTTCAGAATAAACTGATTGTGTTCATCCATATATGGGGACCCTACTGATGTATGTAATCCAAATTAACATACAAATCCCACGTTTTATTATCTGTGACATGCAACATAACCTCTTACAGGAGTTTTATAGTATAGTAGAATGACCCGAGTTGGTAGGGACCTTAAGACCTCCAAAGCTAATCTGTCCTTGCTGTATTGTCTTCTACAGGATTCCCTGTGTTTGATTTTTTTTCAGGAGTTCTGTGTTCTTCCATGAAGACCTCCTGGCATTTTTGCCTGACTTACTCTTTGTCTCTCTTAAGCAAATCCCTGAAGTTGCCCTTGGCAGACAGATACTACTACTACTTCAGACAAAGTTGCCCTTGAGTTTCCCATTTCCCCTCCTTGTTGCTGGGAACAAGGTCTAGCACGGCACCTCTCATCATTGACTCCTCCTGGAATCCCCTGCCATGTTGTTCCTCCAGCAGGTATCAGCATGGTTGAAATCTCCCATAAGAGACCAGGGCTTGTGAACTTGAGGCCACTTCTATCTTTCTGTAGAGAGACTCATCTGCTTATTTTTCCTGGTCAGGTGGCCTGAGCAGACCCTCACTATAATGTCACCTGTCTCTGCCCTCCCTTTAATCCTGACCCGTAAGCTCTGTTGGCTTCTCATCCATCCCCAGGAGTAGCTCCATGCACTGCACCTGGTCATTGACATCAAGGGTAACACCCGCTCTTTGTCTCACATCTGCCCTTCCTAAAGTGCTTGTATCCTTCCATTCCTACAGTCCAGTCATAGGAGTCCTCTTACCATGTCTTGATGATGCCCATAAGATCATAGCCCTGCAGGCATGTGCATGGCTGTAACTGCTTTTATCTATTTCCCATGTTGTGTGCCTTTGCATAGGGACATTCAAGCGGAAGTGATAGCATGTTTTTCAGAGACCACTAATATGCGGTAATTTTTAAAAATACATTTCCTCTACTAATTTTTTTATTAAGCATCATTTTTCGTGTTCTTTCATTCAATCTCCCACTCTTTTATTTTGCTTTACATACTTGCTTGTCTTTGGTCTCATAGTTGAAACCCTGTTTGTACCCTTATTTATAGGTTTCAGCCTCAGAACTAGTTACCTTGGAAACTGTTTTAAGTGCACCTTCTTCACTTTTTGCTCTATCAAGTCACTGAACTGCCTTCTTTCCTCTTCCATCTGTTGCTTCACAAAGCTTGGTACTAGCAAGTAGACATGTCCAGCTTATTTCTAAGTTTAACTCCCATTCTTAGTTGCTCAAGGTGACACTGTACAGTACGTGTCTGCTCATTTTTGGGTAATCATTACATGTCTACCATATATACTTTTCTGCTAACAGCTTTTATTAGCAACAAAGTTGCACAGCAATAATTAGTCTAACAAGAGAATCTCTTCTGAGAGCAGAAATAGTTACTTCTTGCCTTTCCCATACACTCCCCTTTGCTATGATGTGTAAACAACCAAAGTTGAGTATGGTGAAGAAAATTATTTGTCTAGGTTGTAGCTTCTTACCCTCATCTGATCTTAAATTAAATGTCTCTACTGAAATTACTAGTATCTCAAGATTAGTGTTTTGATTCTGTCTTGATGTCTCTCTTATTTTTATCACATTCAACCTCAAAAATCCTGACAAAAAATAATGATACTGATATTTTATACTGAGAGTGGCAGGCAGCTGGAAAGATGTTTATGAATACAAGTAAATAATTTCTTTTTTGTTAGAGTAAGGCTCAAATCAAATGAGCAAATGAGAGCTTCAACTATGTATCTTTACTTTTATAACCAAATTAATTTTATAGTGCTCTCTAAATATTTATACATTATTTGTAAGCATTGAAATAGGCTCTTAAGCTTCATAAAGAACATAAGAAATGTCCTTTTTATTTTAATGGCAGTTTGGTCATGAGTGTTTGCTGCTGTGGAGGCTCATCATATTTTTTTCTGGTTCTCCCAGAATATATTTTTCAGTTCAGAGCTTTTGTAACAGAAAAGTTGACCAGATCAATTTTTCTCTAAGAAAATTTTATAATTCAGAAACTTTGCAGGAAAAAAAATAATCCACTGAGTGCCACCCAAGTTGAAGGTTTCAACTTGATAATTCAGAGAGTGCTTTTTTTTATTTGTAGACATAAATACTATGGATGCTTCAGAGAAAATGTGGTAGCTGATTCTTTAGAAAAAAACACCTTCCAAATCTAGACCTACCTTGGCATAGAGATAGTACTACTTCAGCACAATCCTTCTCTGACTCTCCAGAGGTATTGCTTAGAAGAGAGTATCATGAGTAAAGAATGTTCACAAACTCATGCTTCCATAAATACTATTATTTTCTAATTCTAAGCCTTCTTTCAACTTCTTTCAGTTTTTGAGTGCCTGACTCTATGTCTTATTCCAATGAAAATTTTCAGCCACAGTACAGGACATTTTAGAGTGGGTTCAGAGGAGGGCCTCAAAAATTATAGAGGCCTGGAGCACCTCTCCTCTGAAGACAGATTAGAGAGTACGGGTTGTTTAGCCCAGAGAAGAGAGGACTCTGAGTCTTTAGTGCAGCCTTTCAATACTTAAAGAAAACTTATAAGAAAATCAGAGAGACATGTTTTAGCATGGTCTTTTCACTTTAGACACAAGGAAGAAATTTTTTATTAAAAGAGTGATGGGACAGTGGAACCGGGCTTCCCAGAGAAGCTGTGGGTGCCCCAACACTGGAGGTGTTCAAGGTGAGATTGGACAGAGCTTTGAGCAACCTGATCTCATGAAAAGATCCTTGTCCAAGGCAGGAAGGTTGGACTAGATTTTCTTAGAAGGTACCTTCTAACCTAAACCATCTATGAATCAATAAGAGCTTTTAATTAATCCATGTTTTAGCCAATTTGAACTATGGAATTGTGAATTTTAGACTAGTCATACGGTTTAGTGGTAGACCTGGAACTGTTGGTCTCAATATACCTTAGAGGTCTTTTTCAACCTAAATAATTCTATAGTTCTCTGATTCTAAGACATGATTTGCTAATACCAGTTTGCTAATACCAATGAATTTCTTTATTGACTAAATCTTTTAATGAATTACTGAAACATTTAGTAGTAAATAGAAATTCAGTGAATGTTGTCAAGCAGGCTAAGCATAATCCAGAAAGACTAGCAGAAATTTTGCCTGTGTGAGTAATATGTCATAGGGTTCACAATATTTATGTTTAAGTGTTCATAAAAAAAATCTTTTATTTTTTACTGGTGTTTATTTGTTAACATTATTTGCATTGTGTTTGAAACTAGCCAGCTCAGTCTGAAGTTCCCTGAAGGATCTGTGTCCTAAGTGTAAGTTTTTGATTTTCTGCAGCTGGAAAATAAAATTGTCTTCCATATACAATTCATCACAAAATAGAATACCTATAGAAATTTCCTTTTTGAGTGTCTGTACAAACTTTATACAATGGGTGCAATAGATACACAGTGTCTGAAATACATAACTTATTACATTTCTTTTGGGTGATAATTTTAAAGGGACAAAATTTCCTGCGAATGTTTGAAAGTTTAATTTTCTCTTAGAGAACGAAGGTCCCGAGACATCAAAAAACAAGTATAAATTAAATCATTTAGACACAAGTATTAAAAGGACAATATAATTTTCTCAGGGATTATTAGAATCCAGAGAATTAAATAAAAATGAAGTATAGCTTGCATGATCTTTAGACAATATTTTTAAAAACTACGATGGTTTCAGTGAGCCTGTATATTTTATATCCATTAATGAGTGTGCTTTGCTAGCTTTCTTATTATCTTTCCAAACATTGCATATTTGTATGAATGGATGATAAAAGGAAAGAAGTAGACTAGCTTATAACCTGTTAATTGGTGTAGGACAGCTGTGCAGACAGTAAGAAACAGCTTAATCATTGTCTTCAAGGAGTTCAAAAGGTTAATTCCAAAGACAAGTAAATTTATGCATGAGCTTGTATTAGTTTATTCTCCATCATCTGATACTTCAAGTAAATGGGCTGCCCTGCAATCAGGAAGAAAAGGTTCCTTTCCACAGAGGCTATGGTATTTGGTATTGCTTAGATAAAGCCTGTTTAAAGGGGGAGAAAATAAGATTGCCTTAAGCCTCTTGTCAGCTTCCAGTTTGAAGTAAATTCATACATATCAAAAAAAGACTCAAAGGATATAAAAAACCTGAAAGTGGAAAAATAAGCTGGTCAAAGTAAATGCTTAACATATCTCTTCTTTAGGCATTAATCATTGAGTGAGGGTCAAAACAGTTGAGGTGAAGAAGCATTTTGGTGCAGGCAAACAGAAAAAATAGCAGCTAAGCTAGTGATTTAAAACAGATTAAGATTTTTAAAGTGAGACATAAAGGTCACAAAATCAGGTTTGGATTGATAAGGCACAGTGGAAAAACTTTAGTGAATTCTCAGAAGATGTTTTTAAGACAAGCACTCAAGACTTGAATATTGAGATAACAATTCTTTTTTTTTCCCTAATCAGTAGGAAGAGAGCTAAGAAAAATTCTTGGGGAAGATCAAACAGAATTATGAAAACTTTGTTTTGAACAAAGAAACTGAGCTTTTTAAGACCGATTTTAGTAACTACAAAAAAAAAAAAAAGTTTTTCAATTTTTTACTTACGTTGGGGGCAGCAGAGATGTTGTTTTGTCTTTCCAAAATGTTAGTAAACTAACATCTCTAAACAGCAGAGGAAGCAGATTTAAAATAAGAAGCAGTAGAGTCTGAAATCAAGTCATTATACCTAGCAAAAAAACCCAGTGCACTGGTAGAGCTAAATAGAGATAAGTGTTTACTTTTTGTCCTTGAAGACAAAACATAGGCAAAATGGGTATATAAAAAATATGGGATGAGGAGTAGCTAAGATCACTTGGCTTGTTCAGCCTGGCGAAGAGGACACTGAGCGGAGACCTCATAGCAATCTACTGCTTGCTCACGAAGGGAAGCTCGGGGGCAGGCACTAATCTCCTATCTGGTGACCGGTGCCAGAACCAAAAAGAATGGCCTGACGTTGTGTCAGGAGAGGTTTAGACTGGATATTAGAAAGAGGTTTTTCACCCAGAGGGTGGTTCAGCACTGAAACAGGCTCCTCAGGGCAGTGGTCACAGCACCAAGCCCGCCAGAGTTCAAGAAGTGTTTGGACAGTGCTCTTAGGGACACGGTGCGATTCTTAGAGCAATCCTGTGGAAGACCAGGAGCTGAACTTCGATGATCCTTGTGGGTCCCTTCCAACTCAGGATATTCTATAATTTTATGATTCTTTGTCTCTTCAGTGTAACAGAAATCCCCTTTGTGTACAAAACCTTATCATAAGTAGTATAAAGAGACTCTTACAGGTTATTTAAATGCCTTCACTATTCTTTAGAGGGAGATCAACCAGGACAACACCAGGAAAAGTTTTTCTTCTATATCATTGGTGAAAGGTGTCTATCTAGTTTAGTATGGACCAGATTAAGTGAAAAGTGAGTAGGAGTAAATACTGGTTGAACTACTAGGCTCCAAGGGTTTTTATGAATAGCTTTAAGTGCAGCTGGAGATCAGTTACAAACAGTATGTCCTCAGGGTTGATATCGGGTCCCATACAGATTCAGTCATACCTGAATGGTAAGACAGAGTGGACCTTCTGCAAGTTTACAGATGATATAAAACTGGGAGGAGTAGCTAATAAACTGGATGTTGTGCTGCCATTCAGAGGAACTTCAACAGGCTAGTGAAGTGGGCAGGTAGAAACCTCATGCAGGTCACCAAAAGAATCATAGAATCATAGAATCATAGAATCATAAAATTAGCTGGGTTGGAAGAGAACTCCGAGATCATCAAGTCCAATCCTTGATCCAACCCCAGTGTGATTACTAGATCATGGCACTCAGTGCCACATCCAACCTCATCTTAAACACCTCCAGGGATGGTGAATCCACCAC
>JAWWES010000115.1:72870375-72888308 GCA_035583135.1 Lophotriccus pileatus | reverse complement strand
CAACCCCAGCTCCCTCAGCCTCTCCTCATAGGACTTGTGCTCAAGTCCCTTCACCAGCCTCGTTGCTCTTCTCTGGAAAGAAAATGTCAAACCTCCAGTGTATTAAATTATTGAAGCATCCATCATTTGAAGAGAGGCTGAGAGAGCTGTATTTGTTTAGTCTGGAAGAAAGAAAAGTTGTGTGTGGGGAATGTAGACTGATGTTTATAAATACCTGATGGGAGGCTACAAAAAGGATAGAGCCAGACTCTTCTTGGTGGTATCCAGTGAAAGAAGACAAAGCACTAGGCAAGAATTGAAATATGAGAATTTATATTTAAACATTTTATTGTCAAGGTCAAGCACTGGGAAATGTTGCCCAGAGGGAATGTGGAATCTCCATCCTTGAAACTACTCAAACCCTAGACAATGTCCTAGACAGCCTGCTCTGCTAGACTTTCCTTGAAGCAAGATTTTGAGGCAAATGATCTCCAAAGGTTCCTTTCAACCTCAACAGTTCTGTGATTCCGTGATTGGTATGGTAATCTGGGACACTGTAACATGAGCCATCCTCTTACAGAACAGGAACAAGCCTCCACAGTTTTATTTTCCTTGCATGTTCTAGGTCCATTGGAACTAATGCATTTTAAATAGGCCTTGATTGGAAGAAATCTACAAAAGAGAATTAAGGAAGGGGACAGTGATTGTCTTAATAAAACACAATGAGCTTGGCCTCTTTTCCCTTACAAATTTCAGCTTAGAATGACTCCTTTTGGAACAGATGAACCATTTCAAATTATTACCTCTCTTTAACTCAAGCTAGACAATTCTTTTAAAGGCTTTGTGTTGGTTTTGGTTGGGCTACTGTTAATTTTCTTTGCAGTAGCTGGCATGGGGCTATGTTTTGGATTTGTGCTGAACACAGTGATAATACAGGAACATTTTCACAACTGCTGAGCTGTTGCACAGTGACAAGGTCTTTTCTGCTTCTCAACATCAGTGAGGGGGCTGGGGTGCAGAAAGGGTTGGGAGCAGATACAGCTGGGACAGCTGACCATGGCTGACTAAAGGGATATTCTACACCGTATGTGATTGTGCTCAGCCTATAAAGCTGGGGAAATAAGAAGGAAGAGGAGGGCAGGATATTTTGAATGATGGCATTTGTTTTCCCAAGTAATGGGTACGCATGACGGAGTCCAGCTTTCCTGGAAATGGCTGAACACCTGCTTGCCCATGGGAAGATATGAATTAATTCCTCGTTGTGCTCTGCTTGTGTGCACAGCTTCTTCTTTACCTGTTAAACTGTCTTTGTCATGAATTTTCTCACTTACAAGTCCCATTAGGATAATAGTTAACAGCAAACAGAACCAGAAGAATCATGCTGTATGATTTTGCAACCTTGGAGTAAATAGAGAAAATAAGCAAGTTATTGGGATTTTCTTTATTTCAATGCTTAACTCAAAAGGAGAAAACCAAATGGAGAGTGATTAGGATTCAAAGAAAATGCTGTAATTATGGGACTGTGATTTATGTGGGCTTTTTTGCTGGTGTTTTTTTAGACTTAATAAGTTCCTACTTATGCATTTGGATTTAAAATAAAAAAAAAATCAAGGATACCATAATATCTAATTACTGTCCAATCTCACTGGATAATTTTTTTTTTGCTAGACAACAAAACAGTGTTAGAATTATGGCAAATACTGCCATGATCTGAATGGAGTGGGCTAATTAACAGATGCTATCACATCTGTCATATGAACATGAATACACTTTTCCCTAAGATCTTCAATAAATTGTCACCGTCCTGAAAGGTTCAGTGCAATTTTGTCAGATAAACATAAACCAGAATCAAATTATAAGAATAAATTATAAGAATATATATGCAAATTAATAAGATTATAATACTTGTCCCCATTTGAGAAATGTCATTGAATGCATAGTGTTGATGCACACTACTGACATTAACGATTGCTAAGATGAAACTATAGGAGTTGATTCAGCTCTTGTGACTTAAGTTAAAAATTTTTATGGAGCCATACACCTTAAAGCACGTTATTTTTCTTTATTACTTTTACTGTTGACAGAAAATGTCTATCACTTACCTGTAGCTGTTTATTTCAGAATGGGCTAGGGGTGTATCAGTCCAACTGCTGATCCAGATCTTCATTAGAAAAACCTATTGTGTTAATTAGCACATTTTAAGCAACCTCAGCAGATGACTGATATTCAAAATAGACATGAAACCATTTCCTTACTTGCCAAAAAAAATTCATCCACTTTGTCATGTTTGAAGTTGATTAAACTGTCACTGCTTTGGCTGCCTTTCTTCTTGGCATATGTAGAGAAATCAGGTTTGCAGTGTTGCTACAAGACATTTCCTATCAGTCGCTTTCAAATTCGTAGGTGATCACTTCAATCCTTCACAAGTGAAAGAGTCAACTACAGGGTCACCCAAAACAATATAACCACAATAACACATTGATAGTGGAATCAGTAATGTGCTAAAATACAACCACCAGCACTGTCAGTTCAACTGTTCATTTTTATCAAACTATGTGGGAACTACAGAAGTGTAAGTGGTATAGTATATAATGCAGAATGAATTGTATGAGTTTTCTGTGCTTACACTCTATTTTTGTTTTCATTGCCATTGTTTTCAGTCTTATGTAATACATATGAACAGCAGAGCATTAAATCAGTCACAGGCAATGTTATTAGATTTTGTTATAGAAATTCAATACATATTTAGTTGTTATTAATTGAAGATTTCTTAAATAGTTGCTTTCAGGTAGTATCCTGAAAAGGGTGGCTTGTTTTGGTAAGTAGATTAAAAAAGATAATAATAGAAATTTATTTAAATTTCATTTAATGGATGTTTAAACTACATCAGAAATTGTTTTCCCACTAGGTTTTTACTGAATGAATAACAAAATTACTGTTTTATGTCCAACTGATCAGTTTACTGACAGTTTGACAGAGGAAGATCTGCAGTATGATGCAGAGGTACACCCAGTGGTTCCATGGAAAAAATATCTAGAATCCCCAGCAGTTCTGATAATCATAGAATCATTGCATGGTAGGGTTGGAAGGACCTTAAATATCATTTAATTCCAATCCCCCTGTAGTAAATTTTCTAGGAGTTTTGATCTCATACCAGCCCACACAATATTTCTGGGATGAAACATGGTTTTCCGTTAGAGCATGTCAGTGCATGTCAAATATCTGTTCCTTCTCTGACTGTATTTCAGAACCCGGATGTCGCAGGCCATGTAACAACTATTTCAAGCCATGTTTGAAGCATTTCATTGTTGATACAAAATTCTGTTCTGCCCCAAAAATGCGTAGATTATAAAGTTATTGTTTTTACCATGTATAACATATAATGTGTACATAAATGTCAAATAATATTTAAATCAATTATAAAAAGTCATCTGTGGGAATCAGCAAAAATTTTTAATTAGAAAGGTTAAAATATCATTTAGGTATTCTGGAACTCATATGACGTGATCTTGCTGAGTACTACTGAAAATTTTTAGGCCAGCTCAGGGATTCTCTATTAAAAAATAATTTTTCTCAAAATAAAAATAATTCCATGTTTAAATTTTGATTTTTATTATTGTCTTAATTTTTCTGTCAAGTGATATCAATATGAAATTTTGTTCCCTCCAATTTTTTCCCTGTCATGCTGTTTACTTTGTTCCTAATACACTATTATGTAATGCTTTTTTTGAAAATTGATTTCACTGTTTGTGATTCCACATTTTATTGCAATTCGGTGTGTCTGAAATTGCTGAAATACTGAGATTTTCCATAAAACAGAAATCATTGATTTTTTTGTTTCTCCCAAGTATTTCATAGACTTTGAAGAGCTTTCAATTTGTGATGAAAGTAAGACAGGTACTTATCACTTATATCCTTCTCTTTCTCTTCTCTAAATTGTACAATATTAATGCAAATAATAAACATCAGGATATTGTACTAGCTTTCTAATGGAAGGTCATCTCAGGCTCTGCCTGCTTATTTTCTTGTCCTGGCTGATATGGCTCCATCATTTTAAGTCTGATTTCTGTCACTGAAATGATGTTTAATAAGACTGCAGTTAAACCTGTGTTTGCATAATAAGTGCACACAGAAAATGCTGAAAATGGGAAGAAATAAGAGGTTACAGTGCTTCTCACCTTGATCTTTCCAAGAATTCAGGGCAACTAACAGGAACAGAACCTCCATAATTTTCAGGCTACAATGATCAGGCCATACCATATGACAGACACTTTGTAGTGCAAACATGAGAGATCAATCACTTCACTCTTGTCACAGAAATAAGTATCTGTTCCTACAGCCAATTTTAAATGTGTACAAATTAAAATTACTTTTGCAATTTAAATTTCAATCTATTCTTAAAAGAAGATATATTAACCAAGGTTCTACTGAAACTGCAAACTTTATGTATTTATAGTCAGGTTTTGAGCAGCACAAGTTTCTGCAGTTTACATAGAGTAGTGGAAATATAGTACATGAATTTTTCATTGATTTTGCTTCTGCTTTTCCTACACAAAAATATATGGAATATCTGAATTTTGAATTCAGTAGTTTCAGAAGATCACACATGATAATGCTACTCAAAATGGTGCTTTTGGTATTTTTTCAAGACTGTTTATGCACAGTTCAGTTACGTAATTAAGGCCTTTGTAATGAGCAATAATAAAATAAGTAGTCAGCATAGTATTAGACAGAGAAATCTTACAAGAGTCTGTGACTGAGTGCTGGTGTATTATTTAAAGCTAACATGACTGAATTAAGTCACTGAATGGTCAAATAAACCGCTGATGAAGTATCATACCCTTTTCTGTTCCTTGGAAATTCTCAATTACTTTATGGGTGTTAATCTTGAGCAAGTCTTCTGAAAAAAATTGGAATATACCAGTTAACAAGGCAGAAAAGTGAAACCTGTCCCCACTGTTCTGCCATACATCTATTCTGACTGTTCGTAATTATAAATAAAGCAGAACATCTAAAGATGTATTCTTCAAGAACAAGTTTGGTTGAAAAGTTCCTGTGTCTTTTCCAGATTTTTTAATCTCTCCATTGTTCAAGAAAAGCAGCTCCTGAAGTGTAATATTACTTATCTTCTCAAATATGCTGTTTAGAAAACTAAAGGTGTTTAAAGATAAAACTGCCAGAATTATTCCAAGACCTGACAGATTTGCTAGGAAATAATTCTTCTGATCAGTATCCCACCACTCCTCTATACCTTGGCATCTCTACATATGGCATCAATCCTGTTTGCCTGAATTAACTCCGATTTTCTAGTCACCAAGGTCAGAAAAGTACAGAGAAAGATTCAGCTGTTCTTAACTAGCACATATGGTCCAATGTGATTGGTAATTTACATGTTGTAATGAAAAAGTACTGAATGCTAAACCCAAATCCCACGGCAGAATACCTCAGTGGTGGCTTATGCTAATCCACCTTTGGCAAATATTTTGCACGAGTTACTTTATGAAGAAATACTTGAAATTATTGGCCATTTTGCATGTAAAGTATGTTTTTGGGTCTATCAACAGAACCAGTGGTGAACTTATCAGGGGAAAAAGCCCCAGCAATCTGTCTATGCAATTAGGCTGATTTTGATGACTATTGTTACAAGTACTAGTTAATGGTAATGCTGCTGCTTGACACATGCCCTTAGAAAAAAAAGTGACAGTGGAACTTCCATAAAGTTTTTGAAACCTGTGAAGACAATGAAACAATATTTATTTTTCACTGTTTTTTTTTTTTGTGGAAAAAAGGCAAACAATTATTAGTGGGTTATCTCTTCTCATTCAAAGAGATCTTTGACCAAGGTGATGCTGAGTTTGATTTCTAATGCTGCCCAGTGAGTTTATTTCAATTCACCACAGAAGGTTTAGAATATAGTGGATATTAATTTTGCTTTGAACATTGCATAAATGTCTTTCTTATGGGTGTAGATGCTGTGGGACTACAAATATTAAAATCATGGCATTGTGACAAATTCTTACTATATTAGAAGTAATAATTAAAGTAATATTTGTGAGCTTCATGCTCAGTTGTACTGATGAAACTATGCAGTCGCTGCTTTTGGAAAAGGAGATTGCTCTCTGATACAGTGCAAACAAATCATGGAGTTTTGTACATGCAGTTTGTATCTGAGAACAGGCAGAGTGAGCAGAAGTGTGCTTATATTTACAAACATCCAGAATATAGGATCTGCTTTAGAAACAGATTAAATTTGATTAATTTCTCATTCCTACTTATGAAGGAAGAAACCTGCAGCAGTGTGAGAACTATCACACTTGTCATCTTCCATAGTATTTTGCAGCAAAAACTCTTGTGATGTTAGGTATAATTCAGTAGAGGACTATAAAACATTCTGGTATAAAAGGCAAAAAAGGTTTTCTGAAATCCATTAGTGATTTTGGAGCTACAAAGTCCTTAGTTATTTCCAGGTCAAAGCTGATACTAAAAACTTATTCCAATAGTGTTAAGGTTTGAAGTTTTTTAACCATAAATTACTTGAAATATTTAACATTTTTTCAAAATCTTTGGTTTTTAAAACAAAAAGTCAGCACAATCAGGGCAAGAGTAAAAATGTCTTTCTCTGAGCACTGCATTTTTCATTCCTTTAAGCTCTGTTCTTGGCAGAAAAACCTTTCTTACCTTTTTTCATTTGTGTTCTATGGACCATAAAAACTGCCGTTATGGAGGAGAGAATGCTGTATGCATTATTGTTTTTATGCTGACACAACAAAATCTAAATTGTCTGGTTCACTTAAGGGTTTTCAGGTCTCAGCAGTTCTGAAAAAACTGGGGGGTGGGGTGGGGGAAGGAAAAAAAAAAGGAGAAAAGTAATGCCCTGAGGTCAGAAGGTTAGAGTGAATGAGACCAATCTGAAAAAGGAGAGCGTAACTTTTTCATTTTTCTGTGATGGCTGAGCAGAAGCTAGGCTGATAGTTCTATGAGACAATAAAGAAAATATGGTACTGAAGAGATAATTTTTATAACTAGTTACTAAACTGTTAAGAAAATTAGATGATCCTCAGAAGTTCAATTGAAATGTTTATCTGCTGGGTGATAGAAAACAGCTAAGCTGATTTAAGTCTGGTGTGCTGTCCAGCACAGGTGGAAGGATGTGCAATATTTTCAGTATACTTATAGTGCTAGTGATTAGCATTGTGCTCTGTAAAAGCTATGCCTTATCCTACAGCAGTGATTCAAAACTGTGCACTACATCTCTCTGAGTGCAAAGTTTGGATTGTATATGGCATCCTATTATCCTTCGGAGGCATCAGGTGCAGATATGCAGTTAAGACCAAATTGAATTTTACATGTAGTGTGCTCAGCTATGTCAAAATTGGTCTGCTGGGTCAAAAAACAGTGCTTATTTCTGAAGTGCAGACTTAACTAAGGCTTCAGAGAAAGTAAAAGTTATTTCAATCATTAAAAAAAATTTAAATGTATTATTTAAAACAAAATAGCTGCAATAAGACATGTTGTGATACTACGTAAAGCTAAAAAAATTAATAAGAACTGTCATCTTTTATTCTGAATCCTGGGGGTGATTCTGATATATATTATTATTTCCTTATATTACTGTTCAGCTCGGAAGTCCTAGTAATGGATCATGGTTGTCCACTTCAGAAACATTGAGTTGCTTGGAGAAAACAGTATCTATTCCAAAGAATTCAGTTTCGTATTAAGAACTTGGAGAGGTGGATCAGTGCACACAGATATAAATTACAGAAATAATAAAGTATATGAAGTGTCCAGCAGAACAAACACATCACTGGTCATTGATAGATATTTGAACTTTAACAATCAACCTTTACAAATTTCCATTTGGTGACACTTCAGGCAAGTGAACAGTCTGTTTATGCTTATTTACAATTTATTTTCATTTATGCAAGTGTTTGAATTCTGCCAAATAGCTTTATCTTTGAATTTTGCTGTATTTGTGACACTGAATTACGGAATTCCTAAAACATTCTTTACCTTAAGCTGTTAGCTTGTTCCCTCAGTTTTAAGCTTGTCATACTATAATTTGAAATGTATTCAATTAATTAACTTTGTTTATCTGTCTATTAATGATACTAATCCTCTGTGGCCTAAAATACTGGAAAAGTATCCCAGATGTTTTAGAACATCTATGAGCCATAAGAGGATTGGCTAAAATATTTTCTTCACCTAAATTTGACTTCTAGCCTTCTTTTGTTTAGAAAAAAAATCTTGAGATACATTAGTGCTTTTGCCATTATTAAGAATATCAAAAATGCATTTCCTAGCTTATTTCACAGCTATGTAAATTTAGGGCATGTGTCAGAAGAAAATGTCAAACTTACAAAAAGAATAAGGAATGAATAAAATAGCTTACTATATGAATAGTTAAGTTTTGATTCCTATACTGGTGTTCAGGATTTCCAAAGGCTTATGGATGAAACAGCTGGGATGAGTTCTACTCGAGTTTCAAAGAATTAAAGAAATCAATGAAAACTCAACGTTGAAAGGGATCTCTAGGCATCCCTTACTCTTGTTGGAGGAGATGTGTTTTCCTAATTGAAAGCATGATCTTAGATTAATTTATTTAGAGTCACATTAAGCTGTACAAAATACTTCCAGTGAGCTAATTCTGCTGCTTCCCTTGGCTACATGTTCCAATGCTTAGTTTTTCTCATGGTGAAGAATTTTTTCCTTATACCCATGAAGAACTTCCCATCAGCAGCTTGAGCCATGGCCTCTTATGCTGTCACTGTGCGTCCTAATGAAGAGAGTACCTTCAAATTCTGTCCCTACATTCTCTTTAGGTAATGGGAGAGGTGATTAGATTCTCTGTAAGCCTTCCATTCTAGGAACAACACCATTTCCATAACTCTTTCCTTGGAGGTTAAGGTCTCCAATCTTCTTATTACCTTGATGGAGACTCTCCAATTCAAAGACAGGCTGCAGGGGATCCTCAGTTCTGGTGCCTTGAGCACCTCCTCCTCCTCCTTCTCCACTGACTTTGGTGGCATCTGCAGAGTTGTTCACTTGTTCTCACTCAGCTCTTCTCTGGCTACAATTTTAAACTTTTTTTTTTTATTTATTTTTTCCCCTTCTTCAATAAATTAGCACAGAGATTTTACTATCATTCCTAGTTGGCTTGGCCTTGGCCAGTAGTGGGTCCATCTTGGAGCCATCTGGCATTGACTCTATTGGAGACAGGGGAAACTACTGGCAGCTTATTATTATTAAGCCACCCCTGTGGCACCCCTGCTACAAAAACCTGCCCATGCAAACCTGATACAACTTCATGAAACTCTTGTTATACTAATTTTCAAGCCTCTTGTGGTCTACCTTCATGGTAATGCTTTTTTTTCAGTGTTTCTACCTCTCCTCCCTGTTTTGTGTCATCCACAAACTTGATGATTGTGACTTTAGTATCATTTTCCAAACTGTTTATAAAGATATTGAGTAATATCGGGTCTAGGACTGACCCTTGAGGTACTCAGCTTCTGACAAGATGCTACACTGCCCTTGAGCTGTTAACTACTACTTTTAAAGATTAATATCTTTGCCAGTTCTCCACCTGTATCTGCTCCATCTGTCCAGTCCTTATCGTTCCAAATTGTCATCAAGGATGCTGTGAAAGACCATGTTGGGCACCTTGCTAAGGCTTGCAAAGATTGGTCTTTATGAAATCTCTCTTCATATGTTATTCTTTTTGTTAATGAAACAAATCAGTGACAAACTTGGTGAAGTCATTCAGGAGTGACATTTCATAGTCAGTGTATTACTGAAGGTCAGAATTAATGTGCAAAATTGTTCCTTTGGCTTTAAAAAGATATATGAATCAAAGTTAAGAATATTGGCCTGTGTCCACTAAGCATGCAATGGTCAGGATAACAGAAGTCACATAGCTGTCATAAGCTGTGTCATAAATGGAAAATACTATAGTAGGACTGGGAATCTGTGGGGGTTTTTTCTGACATAATGATTGTGATGATTTAATTCTTATGTGGTGGAGAGTGATTTCATAAAATATATAAACAGGGTATTGCACAATTTTTTAACTTATTTTTTTTCTCAAAATTTAATTTTAATTACCTTTAATCTTTCCTTAGTTATTACAGCCTCTTTTGAGTTTAAATATTGCATGAGTGCAAGCAAAGCTGAAGCATTTTCTGTAGCACCTAACTGCTTTTTGAAGCCAGGAAGGAAGTTCTAAGCTATCGTTAAAATAAAAATCTCCAATAATGGATCTGTAATTTTCCTTTGTAGAAAAATGTCATACTTTGCCTGGCATATTTTACAGTGCATTTATCCACTCCTGACTTGTACCATGAGGTATGCTTCCCTGTCCTTTGATCCTTGTTTATTCTGGCATTTATTCAACATCTTTATATTTTTCAAAACTTGTGGTCCAGAGTCACGCTGCTTGGATATTTGTCTTTCCTAGCCAGTGCATCAGGATGAAGCTGTAACACATTACTGTCAATGATTCATTCTGTTTCCAGACTCATGTTTGTACATAGCATTCGACTATGACTAACTTAGAGCCTTTGTCATGGTTCCATTTGTGCTCCCTGACATGCACAGTTATCTTGCAATGATGTTTAATTTATGTATGTTGAGTATGACACTGACAGTATCCTCTGAATGTCATTGTGAGAGCTACCATTTTATGCATCAGGTAAACGAGTTTCTAGATTTGATTAATCTGTTAATTTCCAGCTTTCCTATTAGTTAGTTCTCTTTTTTTATTCCAGTGAAATTCAAACACTGCAAAACAGCTTTCTTACTACTGTGCATTGTCTTCAGCTTTACTGAGGGAACACAAGCATGATAAATCATGTCACCACAAGTTACCTTATACAGACATCATTTCTGGTTGTTTTCAAGTTAGGTTGGATTTCCAGACAGTGATTTCCAGTTATAGGAAACAATATGGTGAACTAACCCAGATAAAATAATACACTTCATTCACAGACTATATGAGTTGATTAATCAGACTGATTTGCACAGAGTGAAAGAAGATGGAAACATAATGTAAATTGCAGCATCTGCTTCTAACAGTATGAATGATACAGTCATGACCAGAAGAAGCAATATATATATATTGGAGTGCCATTCTCTTGGGTTCAATGTCAAATGGGCTCCTGATGTTTTTGATTGTTCTGGCTTCTTGATTTTCATCAGTGAGTCTGCTGAGTATTTTGCCAAGCACAGGAAAACTATTTGTGGTTGTATTTTCCTAAATCAAATGATGGAGGTTTTTTTAATTTATTTTGAGATTAAAAAAATCTGTTGTGCATTAAAAAAAATATAAAAAATTCTTAGCCTGTACTATACCCTTTTTCTTTGGTAAAAATTTGGTAAGAATTTCTGAACACTACTTTAAGGATCACAAGTAGAAGAGCATTTTTTCTGGCATCATTTCAGCTTTTAGGGTTGGAAGTAGTGCAAAGGCATTGTATTGTTCTGCCTATGTGAGAAAACTCAGATGTCTCTCTATACTTCTGTCACCCCTTTTGGCTTTACAGTGGTGGGCCATGTGCACTGATATTTTAGATTTTGTGTTCTCTTTTACAGTCTCATTAATCATGTGTAGACCTTTTTAATGTGTTTGTTTTAATTATTCCAGTAAATGAGCTGTCCTGTACATGAGCTTTCTCTGATTTTGTTGATGGCATTTTTTCCTTTGTATTCAATAGTAGTTTCATCCTAGCTGATTAAATCAGTCATCATAATATGAGCACTCTGTCCTTTAGACGATATAGTATTTTTTTCACATGCTCTAATGCTTCAGTAGAGACCAACCAATTGCCCTTGCTAACATGTTTTCATGCTGGAGGTAATTCTTTTTTCAACAGAAACCTAGAAATACATATGTATTATATGTATTACAGTTCATTCTTTCTTTGTTTTTTTTGTTATAGCTCATTTGGGTTTTTTCTTTTCTTTTCTTTTTTTTCTTTTTCCCCTCAATGTGTTCTGCAACGTGTATCTAACCATTTACTGAAATTGTTTTCTCTACCAATGTTTTATGTTTGGATTATTTATAGTGGCTAAAATATTTACTGGGATAAAGGCTGTGTGACAAAAGAATTAAATATAGGTTCTTGGTAAAATTTGCAAATATTGAAAAACATTTTTTTCCACCCTTTTTGTATTACATGGTAATTTAGATTCCTACAGAGCTGATGTGAATTGCTCGAAATACATTATGCTAAAATGCAACATTAAATGCTTGCAAGAACTATTTGGTGTAAAAAGCAAACCTTATGAGGAGAGACCATAGCTGTCTGGTCTTCTCTATTCTATGTGTTCACAGTATATTCTGAAGAAGAATGCTTTTCTCTTTCATTGTTACTAAGATCTTTTGCAATCAGCCCCAGACTATGTTCAGTACAGAAACAATCACATAATGCAGAGCCCTAAAATCTTCAGTTTTGTTAGCACTGACACCAGATTTAGTTCAAATGCTTGATTTGCTAAGGCCCCAGGCAGAGTGAAATAACTCTTGGATTGTGTCTCAGCAGGGGAACAATAATCTCTTTTTTCTAAATAAATGTTCTTTTTTTCCCATATATACTGTTAATTCTCCTCTGGGGCAAAATTTCTGGCTGCCAATCATCTGAACTTCAGAAAGGTTTGAAGTGTCAATCTTTGTTTAGTGTTTCCATCAGAGATGATGGTGGAATTATGTTTAGGGCTGACATTAAAACAGGAAAGACTCCACAAAAAGTCTGATAATATTAGTGCTCACACTGTATTTCTATGTTCTATTTACTAGGCAAGATTTAACATTACAGATCATTTTCTGATACATTTTGAGTTTGAAATGTTATTAAACAAGTGGGACAAATATGATATAAATTGTTCAGTACCTTTAAGACCTTCAGTTTATCCAGTCACTATGAGCTCTTAAGCACTGTGTTCTACAAAAATGAGCAAAGGTAATTACTGAGCTGAAAAGAGGAAAGCAGCTCCTCTGTAGTTGCACAACATCATTTTCTTCCAAACTGATTCTTTTGTCCCAGATTACTGACTCTCTTCCTACCACAACAATTCTTTGTATTCTGGGAATATTAAATCAGAAAGCACATATTCATTTTTAGGACTTTTAGTAGGCAATTTGTGAAAGACAAGCTAGCGTTAGTGTGACCAGAGAGTGATACTATCTCTTACCTGAAATCTTTCTCCAAGTATTTTTGTCATGTACCATGGATAAAATGTTAGCTGCCCCATACTTCAAAAATATTTTCTCCATATACTGCCTCCTGTAAGTGCTTTGATTACTTCAAATTGCCGCACTGTACATTAGGTTTTCAGAACTGTTAAACTGAGAAATTGAAATTAGTGAAATTTCAATTGTGCCGGAATCCACAGATTCTCCTGTTAAATTCAATAACATTGTTGATTATCTTGGCTACAGTGAAATATTTAATAGTTTTCCACATATAAAACATATGAACAATAAAAAAACAGATAAACAACAGATACTGCACATTTGAGAATCTGTCCAGCTGGGGTTTTTTTTACACAGTGAAGATGGAAAAGTACAGATAAGATGAAAGGCACAGGCACCCTTAGAAGAATGCCTTGGTAAAAACTGACAGGTAGTAAAATCTGATAAGAGAGCAATGTGCAAACTGAGAATTTACTTTCATTCTTACAGAGGTATTATTCATATTCATGTTGCATCTAATATTTGTCTTTCAGAAATCCAAAATCTCCACTTACGACAAGATGTGGGCCTTCATGAGTAGCAGGAGGCAGTCAGTACTTGTCAAAAGTAATGAAGAAGGTATCCAACGTGTGCTTACCTCTGATTATGCATTTTTAATGGAGTCGACAACCATTGAGTTTGTCACACAGAGGAACTGTAACCTAACACAGATTGGAGGCCTTATAGACTCCAAAGGTTACGGCGTTGGAACTCCCATGGGTAGGTGATATGTTGACCATTTGTTCTCTGTTCATTAATCTTAGTTGCTGTGGTAGCAGAGTTGCTGTCCAGTACATTGTTTCTGTCTCTACAATGCTAATATTTTTCCTCATTCTTTTTTTCCCACCTTGGGAAAATACATATTCTGTCAATGTTTGTGGATTTTTTTTGTATTTTTCAAACAAGAAACAGCAGTTACTTTATAAAAATTAGACATTTCATATGATAAATTTCTCTTACATATTGGCTTCCACATGCTCAACAACAAAAGAAGTACTTCCCACAGCACTTTATTTTCTAAAAAAAGCGTTTTAAAGATGTTGATGTTTCTCTTTAGAGAATGAGGTTCTAGTAGTCCAAGGCTTGCATTAACAAATGCTTCTGTAGTGAGAGGGCTAATCACTGAGGCTGTTAGAAGAGGAGAAAAGATTCCATACCGTATCACAGACAAAACAAATATTGAATTAACCATGTAGAATATGGCTTTGCATGGCAATTCCAATCCTGTAAATATTTTCCAGTTCAGGTGTTCTTTACTAGGTACAAACCTTTAGCTGAAAGATTAAAAACCAACTACATTTTGAAAGATGTGAGCTGAGGATCTGGCTTTAGATTTCAGAATAGATGGGCATAGAAAATGGTGTGGCACAAAGACTGTCAGTACTGCACAAAGAACTTAATACTGTAAGATTGTTCTGCTGACTTCTTTCTAAAACAAATATTTATTTAAATTTTATTTTAAATAAGAATTTATCATTTTGTCATTGATGTGAGTATGCTTTTATTTTGTGTCAGGTAGCTGTTACATTTGGTACTGATTTTATCTGTGTTTATAGTATACACTAAATCATTTTCTGGGGAAAGTTGTGTCCAGTATTTTAAATCAAGCACATGGTAAGGAAGCTTAAGAAATAAACTTTACTGGAATATCTCTGATAAAGAGTTATCTAGTATTATCAAATACGTATTTAACTATATGTTGTATACATTTATTTCTACTTTAATAACATCTTTGTCATTTTCATTATTTCAGTAATTATTTCTATTAAATGGACACCTCCTCAAGAAATTATTCCATTAATTCTGTCTTTTAACAGCTAGTTTTGATTCATACCAATTTTTATGCACTGTTCTATTGTGACTCTTGTATTACTGAACATATTCTGTAGATCTGTAAGTGCCAGAAAGGACTGAACTTCAGTCCTGCTGCTCTTTTTGGCATCTTGTATTTTCTGATATATAAACCTTTTGTTATTTGGAGGGTGAAAACCACCTTCCATTTAGGTTTAGTGTGGAGAAAATAAAATCTTAGTTTAAAATCCTTGAATTATCCACATGCAAATTTGTGAAGCAACTGAAGCATGCCCCAGAAACTTAACTGAATATGGAAATGCCAAACTGATAGGAATCAGAGAGACCAAGCTACGCTATAAGTTATTTTACTTATGTGTAAGTCAGAGAATCAACATAAACACCAGGAAAAAAAAAAATTAAAACAATGATAAATTCAGAAACGGAATTCTAGAGTTTAAGTATAGAAGATTAAATGTTGGATGTAAGCAGGCAAGGAAGTAAGTGAATTGTCTTTTGGTTTTTGTCCCCTACCATATTCGGGGAGAGTAGGCACTATGCATGCACTATTTCTTCACTTACTTTGAATCTTATCAAAGGCCTTATTCAGCTCATATTCCTCTAGAAGATTCCAAGTAAATTATCTGTGTCAATTGTGTCGTACAAGGGCATATATGAGCTGACAATTGTTTTGAATCAAGATGAAAATATTAGAGGACATACCTGCAGGAATCAGAGATCATCAAAGGAGGTAAAACAAGAGTTGAAAGAGTGTTGAACTTAGCAAAAGAAGTTGAAGTAGGATCTGAAAAAAAGATGAGAGCTTCATAAAGGGAAATAGAACTGAACCTAAAATAAGATGCAAAGTAAGGCTTTTCACAAAAGAAATTAAGAGAGAACAAAACAGCTTTTGGGACTTTCCCAGAACAGCTTAGTATAAGAGATTAATCCAATATTTGGGCAGTATCTATAAAATGCTATTGAGAGAACTGACATTTATAATGGCTTTTTATCCTGTGTATTAACTTCACAGTCTCAGAGGAAAGAGATTGTGTAGCCTCTACTAGAATAATGCGTAGTTCACACATACAGTTGAGAGGAAACATTATGAAGAAGCGTATCCAAACTGTCTGTCAGAATAGTTTTTCTTAAATATATTGCTTTACTGAAGTTAAAAGCCTTAGAGAGCAGCAGATAATGCAAAATATTCTCATGCATTATAGCTAATCTCATTTCTACAGGAAAAAATAATTCTGGAGTCTTTAAAAGAACTTATGACACGGTTATATCTACAGAAGTAGATTACATCATTATTTTCTGATTAGGGAAGACATTTATAGACATACAGTTGAGTAATATCTTTTTTAGAGTTAATAATCCTAAAAGTAACTTGTCAAAGTGCTTGGAAAACTCCAGTGTAATGCTTTTACATGCAAAGTATATGTTATTGCTTGTGCCTATTTGGGAAGAAACTTTGAGCAAAACAAGGCAGAACTATTTGTGTTAGAGACACATTGTTGGGAAGATATGGATATCATCTCCAAAATTTACAAGAAGTCCAGTTTATCTGACAGAAGAGTGGCTCGAAATTGTAGAATTATTTGCACATAGGTTTACATTTGTAGAATACAGTTGTTACAGGCCTTATGTTGACTACAGTAGAAGGGATATGGTTATTTTTGGAGAACAGCACAAAAGGAAATACGTGCAACATATCCTGAGTATTTTGAAGGCTAATAGAATAATAGTGAGAACACAATTTGCTTCAGTTTAAGTAACTAAAAGAAAAAGAGCTAAAAGCTTTCCTAACAGAGTAATATGCTATAAGAGTAGTTTATGACAGGATAATCACCTAGAAAATACAACCACCCAAATATAGAACCAGCTTAGAGTACTGCAGTAAATGCTCTCTGCTCATGATGCTAGTGCCTTAAATTGAAAGTTGAAAGAAAGTTGAAGATGATTAGGAGAAAACAGGCCCAGAGGGTCAGGCAGTGAATGGGTATCAACTCCTTCCTAACAAAGTGGAGAAGGAAAATATGAGTTTACATTATTATTTTAATCCTTCTAAAAGCATTAGTGAAATGTACAGGGTTTAGATTGCTAAAGTGTAGCTATGATGAAGGAAACTAGAAATTATGTACTTCTGGCAAAAAGTAGGATCAGCAGAATCAGTGTGTACATCTAAAATCAAGATGTTTAGAATATGTGCAAGGCAGCATTCTGTATGATATTTTTGCAGCAGAGAAAAATAAATTAGGGAGAGTAAATTTGGTAAGTTGTGCATACAATGAATGAATCTTATGATACACATTTGTAAATTAAAATAAAAATCTTGTATATATCTGAATTTATTTTCAGTCATCCACCTCTGGTGCTAGGGTAAAAAAAACTTGATTTATAATGAAAAGAGAAGGAAAGAACAGACCCCGGATGAGACGTTTGATAGCAACTGATACTTTGGAACAGATAAGGGAGAACATTTGTTTGGGTTACTTTTATCTTCCAGCAAGAGGTTTTTATTTGCTTTATTCTGGCATGTTTTATTAGGAGGCACTATTTTGCCGATCCTGTGTTCTTTACCCCAGAAGCTGGTAGATAGGAAAATTTTGCCAACATGGATATAGTTGTCAACGTGCTGCATAGTTGATTTCTAATTTCTAATGTATTCTAATAATATGGATATGTATCATGTACAGTTATCTGTTAGAAATTAATATAAATTTCTGTTAGTGATTGGAATTGGTCTTTGTGTGGGCATACATGTCACCATCCAACACTGATGTTCAAGGGAAGAAGGAGAGGAGGGGAAGGGAGGGAAGGAGGGAAGAAGAAAGAGAAAAAAAAACCATAAAGAAAGAAAAGAAGGAAAAAGAAAGAAAGAAAGAAAGAAAGAAAGAAAGAAAGAAAGAAAGAAAGAAAGAAAGAAAGAAAGAAAGAA
>JAWWES010000115.1:72819716-72865669 GCA_035583135.1 Lophotriccus pileatus | reverse complement strand
CCCTTCCCTTCCCTTCCCTTCCCTTCCCAAACCTTCCCAAACCTTCCCAAACCTTCCCAAACCTTCCCTTCCCAAACCTTCCCTTTTCTTCCTTTTGTTCTCTTCTTTGTTTGCCTTTCTTTTTCTTTTAATCTTAGAAAAGATTGCTAAATGCACCAAAAGATCTGGGTTATAATATTATATTTTAATCACTGAGTATCTTCAGCTTACTTCAGATTTCCAAGTGTGGCTTAACTTAGCGTGAATCAGACCAATTCACGCTACTTCAATTCATGTCAATGTTCAGTTCGGATAAAGTTTTTTCCTCTTAGTTAATTGAACTTCTCTCTTGAACTTTCAACTTCTTTTGGGGACAGATTTTCAAGAAAAGACTGACTTATTCCTTAAAGAAATATTTAACAAGAGTGTTTTACATGCTTAACGCTTCCATTCTGTGTGGTGCTCTTTACTGTTCCCGCACCAGTACACAAACATGCACGTATTTTCAGTTTGTTTCTCTTATTTTAATTTACCTCTATTAAAAACAACAGGGCTAGTAAAGATTTATTGATCTGATTCAGATCACTTATTAAAAACAAAACAAAAGCAAAAAGCAAAGCCTCCCAGACATAACATTTCTATCTCTAGCATGCCTGAATAAAAAGTCATTTTGGAGTTTCAGCGCAATTTTAAAGTGCCATAGGACTGCTGCATTTTGCAAAAACTGACAGCTGTTATGAGTTGGTTTAGTGACCTAAATCATGAGATTACTGTTCACCTTTCTTTTCATAAAATTATTTTACTTCATGTTTATATACTTTTAATGAGCCTGGAAGCGCATCAGTCACAGTATGAAGGAAGCACTGATAACAGACAAAGAGGGATGTGGAAGAGAAAATGGGATTTTTGCACAGCCAGCTGTTACGCCAAGCTTGAAGACAATCCTGAGAGACTTTCTCATTTTCTGGTAGTTGCAAAAAGATGCAATGTATCTCTCAGCAGCAGAAATAAAACAGTTGTAATTTAACAGATGTCAGGAGTGGCAGTGCAGAGAGGAGCTGTCAAAGTGACTTTTCCATATTTTAAAACTTCTTTACCCCATAGTTTGCATTCATTCTATCTCAAACTTTTCAGAACTTGAGCATCATCCCCTTCTCATTGGTGCTTTTTTTTTTTTTTTTTTTTTTTTTGGTCTCCTGGAGGTCTAATAAAAATACTGACTTGTATTAAATACCTTTAAAAAAAAAAGAAAAAAATCCCATAAATCCTTTCAAATGTAACTGTTTGGAGTTTATCAACATTCCTTACTCTTTGAAGTTAAGTCCTTACTGTGGCTAAGGCTGCCTTTTAGTGTCCTGACATAATTCTCTTTTTACACCTCCACCAAACCTAAAAGGTGACATGTTTTGAAGAGGTGTGTTTTAACAGCTTTCCTTAAATCTCAGACAACACTAGAAAACCATTCTAATGAGCACAATGACTGGCACTGAGTATGACTGGCACATTCATTTCAATTAATATTTATATTTGGCAGTCAATGATCAAGGCAGAACATAATTTTAGACTCTTTTTTTTACCAGAGGATGCAGGAAGGTTTTTTTCCTCAAATATTTCTGTTACTTCTCTTAAACATTACACAATTTTCTAAAATCAGCATTAGAAGTTGCTTTGTTTGAAGAAACACAAGGGAAAGAACACCCTAGACTCCATGGAGACAGTGAGATTGGCTTCTCTTGCAGTAACTCTGTTTTGTCTGACACTGATGGGTAAGCAGAAGGTCTATACTTTTTACACATCTGTGATTAAATATATCTATGTAAAACCAGCAAAGCCACAGATATAAATGATACAGAAAACTTACAAAAAGTATGCAGTTTCAAAACTAAAATAATAGGTAAGTTATGTATAAATTAGTCCCCAAAATTGCCAACAATACACTTGGTTGATGTAAATGAAACAAAATTCTACATATCTGAAAATACTGAACAGTTCAGAAGTTTAAAATTTTCATTGTTGCAAATGTATTCCTGAGTACTAAATTCAACAGTACTAAACTCAGCTGTCAACAATGGCTTTCAATTTAATAAGTGTTGAGATTTCAGGCTCTGTAGCTATTCCCTACTGATACTGTGAAGGACACTAGGATGTCTGAGCCATCTTTGTTTATTACCTGTTGTAAAGTACTTCTCCTGTAGAAAAATTTCAATCTCAAAATACAGTACTTTACTTAGAAACTGTGCATATATTCTTATGTATATCTGTTATATCTTCTTAGTTAATTTCAATTTTTTTTCATTTTGAGTATGGATATTCAACATATAAACATTCCCCCATAGTTTTCAAAATCTAAAGTAAATAATAATAATAATAATAATGATGATGTCTAAACAATAATTTGACTATGAAAATTATTAAATATGAGCATTTTTGACTAGTCCTTGAAGATGAGACATATAAACAAATCTGTCTCTGTAGAAATAAATAGGAAACTGTGTACAAAGACATGAGGCCTTTTTTTCTGGTTGCCTGCATTTAGTCTATAATCCTTCATACAATCTGAACTGTAATATTCATCACTAATACATGCATAAAAATGCTGAGCTTCAATTCTTCTGTAACTAAAACAAATTAACCCATTTGTCTTCATTAGCTGAATATAATGCATAAAAAATATCTGCATATTATTTATTTTTATGCAGGTCAAACCATGTATTGAAACTAATTTGAGAATTTCCACTGCATGAGCAGTTAAGTTATTGTTTCTGAAATGTAAGAATGTGTAGCTCCCATTTTTGATGAAAGAACTGTGTTTTATAGTTGCCTCAGGAGTAAAAGCATATTGAAGCACTATCTGGGAGGCATGTTAAGAGACTGAGCTTCATATCAACAAGGAATTTCCAAAACACTTAATATTTGGTAACTATTGTGAGCAGACTCTGCCTTAGAGAAGTGGCTTATAGTAGGAACTTACCAGACAGACGTAACTGAAGCAAAGACATCATTATAACTTCAGTGTTGAGGTTATTGTGCCTAGGACCATATATACGTATGATATACATACATGTCATGCACATGGTCTAGAGAGTAAGTCATAGGAGAGCAGCTCAGGGAGCTGGGGTTAAGCCTGGAGTTAAAGGAGGCTCAGCAGGGACCTTATCACACTCTACAACTGTCTGTAAAGATATCGGCCTCTTCTCCCAGGCAGCTAGCAATAGGACAAGAGGAATGGGCCTCAAGCTGCCCAAGAGAAATTCAGGTTGGACATGAAGAAGAATTTCTTCACTGAAAGGGTTGACAAGCATTGGAATGGGATGCCCAGGAAAGTGGTGGAATCACCATCTCTGGAAGTTCAAGAAATGACTGGACGTGGCCATAGTGCTATGGTTTAGTTGGCATGATGTCGTTTGGTCAAAGGTTGGACTCGATGACTTTACAGGTCTTTTCCAAACTTAATGGTTCTGTGATTCCATGATTCTATGTATTGCATTGCCAAAGACTCATCAACAAGTTTAAAATGTCTCTGTCCTGATACACTGCCCTCAATTACAAATAAATTATGTGTTGCACCCTGGCATGTGCTGTTTCAATGGTTTGCAGTTAGATGCACCCAAGGCCGCTTCATACCTCACCCATGATGAAGCAGCTAATGGCAAAACACTGGCATTCATTCTTTGAAGATTTTCCCTTACAGCTTGCCAGGGGATTTCATGAAAAAGCATTAAATATTTCTTGCAAAAGAGGCTTTATTTGCAAACCATTCATGTGAGGGATACAGATTTGCAAGGAGAACTGGAAAAAAGAAAGTACTATATAAATATCAGATGCTTTTATCTGTGGTAAAAATAATATCATTGATTTTCTTAGTAGAAGTTTGAACAAAGATATCTTCCCATTCTGCAGCTGTGCAATTCAACAGGAGTAGAGAGATAATAGTGTATTATGATTAAGATCTTTTCAAACTGTGATGTTAAAATGCATGAAGAGTCTATGAAAATGTTACTAACATTCATTCGTTTGAATTCAGTGTTTAATCTGTCTAAGAGATGTGTTTTAGAGCAGCTTATAATGATAGTTTGAGGAGGGGTTGAGAAAACAAAACTGTGTTAAAAGAAAGGATAAAGCAAACAAAATTGAAAATAGCATAAAATTTGCATGGCTAATACAATAATTTAAAAATGATCTGAAGATTTAAAATAGTAAAAAAATCTAAAAACACCTTCTTTATTCTATTCAGGTTATTTTGGTACTACAAAAAGAAACAGAGAAAATCAGTGTATATTTACTATTAAACCTGTTATCATCATATCTTATGTATATCATTAATTGTAGCAACTGTTGTCCTGTTGGGGTGTTTTTGTGTTTTTGTTTGTTTGTTTGTTTGTTTTGGTAACGTACTATGGAGCATAGATATGTTTTAAGCTAGTTACAAATTAATATACTCAATGGCGTCCACTTCCCAGTCCTAAAACAGGAAGTAGCTGGGCAACACAAGAATTATTTAATGCTTGTTGAAGTTCCAACTCCCAAATATTCATCTAACTTTGTGGCTGGAAAATTAATATGAAATAAATCCCAACTACATCATCCATCTTGATTAAATTTCAGCTTTCTAAACCTTCATGTTCTTTTAAATGATGGTAAAGGAAGGCCCAGAAATTAACATGAGCTGGAAATGAGCAGTTATGAGTGAGGAAAAAATGAAAACAATTAGAGGACACACTACTTGTGAAAGGATTTTGATTACATTCAGCATAAAATACTAATTTTAAATGTTTCCTGCCTCTTACCAGCAAATTGTCTCTTACAAGCCATACGTGTACCTCAAAGATAAATATATATGTACAAAGTTATAGTGTCCAGCTTTGGTTTGGATTTTATTTTGAATGTTTGCAGTTTTAATTTAGATATGTGGTAGTTTAGACTGCTGTAAATACCTACTGAGGATTTTCCATTATAGTAACTGCAACATAATAAATATTTAATGTTTACATTATGTCTAATATTAAAATATTATAATCTTAATGCAGTATGAAGTGTCAGCCTTAGCAATAAGAATCAAGAAACACTTTTTTTCATCAAAAAAGATGACCCATCCTGACAAGTGTTTTATTCTGATACATCCTTTGGAAAACATAAGTAAAATTCAAAGTTTTGCATTTAATCAGAAGGAAAAGAATGGGAAATGTAATGTACATGCAACACAGCTAAATCAAATTTGCAAAGTTGCAAGTGTTTCTTTCCTTAGACCTACCACTTTATTATTCTTTACCAATATTGTCCATAATGTGGCCTTATAAAAAAGGCTTTTTCATGCTCAGAAGTCTTAAAGTCTATACAGAGCTAAAGTCTGTAAGGAGTTAGGACAGTTGGTAGAGGCGCAAGAGATATATTTTTTGTAACTATTTTTTAAATAATTAAATATATCTTATCTATTAATGCATTAATCATTAATAAATAGGAAATATATACATATTACTTGTCTGTTGGAATGGCAAAGACAAGATTTTCAAGCCTTTCTGCTTTAAAAAGATCTATGTCCACTGAAAGTTTATTAATATAACAATTGTTTTCAATATAATTTGGATATTTTGCTATTAATTCATATGGACCTTAGATATGAGAATGCTGTAATGTCTGAGTATTTCATAAATATAAACCAACAAATTTTCTGTGAAGCATGGAGCTAAAAAAAAGGGAAAAGTGTTTGATTTAACATCACAAAGCAGGCCTGTTATCAAAGCTACAGTTAAAATACACATCCCTCTCCTAGTGTAATGCGATGATCTCAGGTTTGTAGTATACTCTCAAAAATACCTGGTCACTTTTTATACCTTGCTACTTCTTATGGAAACAGCTAATTTTCTGCTGAGAACACCTTTCATAACTGGCTGCTTGGTGGGGTTTTTTTGTTTTGTTTTGTTTTTGGTTTTGTTTTGTTTTGTTTTGTTTTTTTTAAACTGGTTGCTTATTTAGTTGGTGTTAAACTGAGGTCCAGATTTTGGGATAAAGGAGAGTTTGCTTCTGTATCAAGTTTGCAGGAATTCATAGAATCATAGAATCAGATGGGTTGGAAAGGACTTCTGAGATCATCAAGTCCAAGCCTTGATCCACTACCACCTCATTTACTAGACTATGGCACTAATTCTTCCCTTTTCTTTTGCTTTAATGGTCTTCACTGTGGGTTGTTGCTTGCTTCCTGTCATTGCCAAAGAAATGTAATCCATCAAGTCACCACCTACAGCAATGACATTACTCTGTGACCTGGAAAGAATCCTCAATTATGTTTTTCTAAATGAAAATAAGTTGGTTTTGAAAGTGAAGCTAGGGACTGGGAACTGAGAGAATCCCTATTCTTTCCTTCATATGTTGCATGAAGATTTTAGAACCCACATGTAGGAAGAATGAACCAAGCTATGTTGACCTTTCTTTCTGTCATTTCCTTCGCTTCCCAGTTAGAGAGGTTTAACAGAGTTAGGGAGCAGAGTTGGTTGTAACTTTTAAACCAAAAACATTTCTGTGGAGATAAAGTGCTCCTCCTACATCCAGTGCCCTTTAGCTTTCCTAATTCTTCCTATGGCATGTTGTAACTGTGACTGTCAGTCTTTACTTCTGAGTGCTGACTGTGCTGCAGATTGCTGTCAGGTTTTTCAGGCCCTCTGATGTATGAGGCTGTTTTTCTCCACAGTTTTTCCATGATTCCTCATAGTCTAAACATCTACTCCACAGTTATGTGTAAATGAAAACCCTTCCATCCTGTTTCAATGTAAACTAGTCATATACAGCTTCAAAACCTAGATATCTTTCTTGTTACATGTGGCTTTCTCCTTTCAGTAAACATTTCATTACTCAAAGAAGTTCCTAATTATCTAAATTTTGTACTTAGGTTCTGAATACGATGCTGTTTTCCAAACTACCTTTCTCATTCGCTTAGGCCAAGGACACAGAGTATGAAATAATGTTGCAAGATAATTAGAAAGGTCTTGGGATTATTAATAAAAAAAAGGAAAAAAAAAGTAACAGGAATAGAAGATGCTATCAGTGGTCTATGACTGTTCAGAATGGATTTTGCTGTCTGGCAAATCAAAAGTAATATGCAAGTATGTCCCATGGGCAATAACTTTCAAAATACCATTCAATTCATAGTGATTTCTTTTGTCAAAATATATCTGGAATGATGAAACAAAAAATTTCCTGGTTCAACATTTTCTTAATGAAGGAGTTAGGAGAATGCTGCTCTTCCTTTCAATTTACTTAGAGTCAGAATCAGCTCTACAGGTCTCAGCATGCTCCAACTCCTTTTGTATTTGATGGAATGAGTAAAACAGACTGAAAGTAACCAGGCAGGAGATTTTACTAAGTTACAATCTAGTAGGAAGCATTTTCAAGACCAGCTAGATCAGCAGAATTTCAAAATATTAATCTGTATGCAGTGAAGTCTCTATATAAAAAGCTTATGTGTTCATAATTTATGATTAAACATATAATTATCTGCATAAATCTTTTATGCTGAGACTTCAGGGCAGAAAATATATCTATGTATAATTTCTGTAGTAATTCTTATTGTCTTAGTTTTGTACAAATGCTTCAGAAAAAGATATTTTATGTAAATTTTTATTTTAAATTTTCATAAGCAGGTAACAGCAAGTAGAAGTTATTTCATCCCTTACTGAGTTTGTTACACCAGTGTAGGAAGGCATAAGGTCTCTAAAATCTATAACAGAAGGTCTTAAAATTCTTCCAGCAGAAATTCTTATTCTTGCAAAAGCAGGTAGATTAGGATCAGCATGTGTATAGATTATATTCTGTTGACCTTCCACTCTCTGTTTGTCATGGGAATAAATAAAGAGTTGATAAAGAATTGAAAGCAGTAGAAACCATGAAAATAGAGGAGAGAAAAAGATATTTCTATATTGGTCTTCTCCCTTTCTCTGCACTCAGTGGAAGACTTTACAGGCACTTTTTCTCCCTGATTTTGGAATAGAGTTTTAAAAGTCACTGTCTGTCCCTCCCTGTCTTCCACCATGCACAGACTTGTTAAATTGTTTATTTTCAACTACTTTGTCTTGTTATTGAAGACCAAGATGTGAAGTTTCAATTTCTTCATATTTCAGAATTTTATTCTCTCTTTATTTTTCTTTCTTTTTTTTTTTTTTTTCTCATGGATAATTACTTTACTCTTATTCATACAATTTTTATTTTTCAAATTCATTCATAAGAATTGTCTGGGAGTCTTAAAGTTCTATTTTTTTTTTTTGAGTTTGTTTTGAACAGTAAATTCTCTTTAATGAGAATTTAAATTAAATTAAATTAAATTAATCTGATTAAAAAAATGTAAAAAGCAGGATATTGCCCTCTTGCAACACCTCATGGTTTGATTCATCTTTCAGTCAAGTGATAAGCGTGATAGGGAAAATTACCAATAAATGTCAGAAATCTTTTGCATTTACTTGCTGAATTTTTTTGATTCTACAAGGAAAACAGCTTTAACACCCAGATTGTATTCAGGATTCCTTGACCATATTCTCTGCTTATTGTTTCTTCCTTTTAAATTTTTTTTTTTATGCTACCTTTCTCATCCACAGATCAAAGATACTTTTAGCCACTTCAGGTGCTTCTGGGTGGATTTTCCGTTGCTGGGACTTGCAATCCATCTTATAAGGGAAAAATAGATAGGAGAAAATAAAGTCTGAGGAAATAATATTGTTGATATGCTTCCTTTGTTCTCTTAATAGTTGTTTGAATAAGTATAAGCAGCATTAAAAATTACTTTTTCCAAATATTAGATTATTAGGTGTACTCAGTATTTGTTGCAAAATGTAAATCAATGAATTTAGAACATTTTATGTCCTTCAGAAATAGAATATAACTAGAACACCGAATACTAGCTTTCTCATGAGTATAAAGTTTTAAATGCTTGATTTAAGAGCAGCAATATATATTGCTGGTCATCCTATAATGACCCTTACTTGTGAGAGTATCAGTTTTAAGACAAGATAATAAGGTATAACAAATACAAATATTGCAGTAGAAATACCAAAGGTCCTGTAATATGCCCATTCCAAAACTATTTGAGTAAAATTTTGCAAATCACCAACAGTAAGTAACACAAATATTGTTGAACTGAATCACTATTAACTGCATGTTTCTAATGCAACCCTCATAAACTTAAGTAATTGTAAACAGGATTAGTCCATGCATTATGGTTTCTGTCTTTGAATTCCTCAGCCAATTCACTTTTTAACTGCTTCAAATAGACAAGAATTGTAAGTGTACAAATCTTATCCCCAGAATATATAAATAATACATGAAGTATGGATGGTACTCACTATATTTAGACCAAGAATAAGTGTGGAAACAAAATGCAAATCAGTTTAATTAGAAAGCAGCCTGTCAGATCAGAAGACAGCTTAAACTGGTCCAAGATTATTTCTCTGAATCTAATGTTATTTAAGTTGTTGTTGTTAAATATTTATATGCAGTGTAATGTTGAAAATATCCCCAGAAGATTACAGAATGCACTTACACTTCCCCAGGCTCTTGTGGACTAATCACTTTTCTTCTTCCATCTGACTGAAGAAATGTGTCAAGGATAGGGTTTTGCAGAGTTTCAGCATAATCAGAATGGTCTGAAATTGTGTGACTTAGGCCCCTGCATGCACGAGAGAGTAGAAAAGAGTTTGTTTCCCTTCCTTTCTCTTTCCTATATAATGTTTAGCAAACACAGTTTACCTTCTAGTACAAAACATCATTCTTTTTTAAGCATAAATGAGAAAAGCACAAGCCCTTGCAATTTAAATACTTTGAGGATGGCTCTTCCCCCCTTTTATTCTTGAATAAAGGAAAAAGTAGTTTTGTGTTTTGTAATTAATAGTCCTTTCTATGTTCTACTTCTATACTGGCACAACAGCTTTTTGCTATTAGATTTATTCTCATGATAAGATCTAGATATCTAAACAGAAATTGGAGAAATAAAAAATAAAATAAAAGGTATTCCAACAATAATATATTGGTTTTCCAACAGTTTAATAACTATAAAATGTCCTAGCCATGCAATTCAGCTCCTTCACAGTGGATCACAGTACATTATATAGTCAAAAGGACAGCATCTCTCAAATGGATACAGAGGATTTTTTTTTAGAGGTAACAAGTTAATGAAAATGCATTTTATTACTCAGCTAAAGGAAACCCTAAAAATTATAGCAAGTAGCATTATCATGATGGAAAGGAAAAGAGGAGAACTGCATTGTAGAATTGCATTCACATCAAATGAAAGAGGGGATGCCAGGCCTTTTCATCTATGCTTTTTTTTCCCTGAGATTTCTTAACCACTTTAATGAAGTCTTTTGTTCCCGTTTTAGGAGAAGAAAAATGATGACTTTGTTCTCTCCTTAAACATTACACAAGTCTTAACATAGAAAGCACTTCCAACTGATGTGATTTACTCTCTAAAAAGAAAAGAAAAGCTTTCTCCATTGCCATTATTCATTTATTAATGTAGATTTTAAAATACTCATTGAAAAGCCCTTTTGCACTATATAAAGAAAAAGCAGATGACATACACAGATATGACAACACCCTTTGAACTGCTCCTTGAAATACTGGAATGTTCAAAAGCTACAAAATTATTGTGTCATTTTAAAATACTGAATTATGAGAAAGAAATACTTCAAAATATGAGAATTTTACATCCCTGTTTTCCAAACACACTTAACTTATCTTTCTGAATGCAATTGCTACCTGGTACAGTTAATAAATGTGTGCTGCTTGGAAGGTGTCTTAAGTGCCTGACAATCTTTTATACAGAGATTTTTGTGGCTTAGTCCTGACGCGTAATTTGTTTTTTTGTCTTTCAATAAAATAATAGGATAAAGTGTTCATTAAATATCAGACCTTGTATTAGCTTTAGGGTAACAACCTACAGGCTATAGGTTTATGTATATTAGACAACATCTACTGCAGCATAATTAAAAGCTGATTGAAAAAAAAAATCGAAAGAATAATACTGTTTAGCTGAATATACTAGTTGGGCATGAAGGTGTTCTGAGACATGGAATTAAATGTGATAGGAATTGTTGCATCAAGTTGCCTGGTTTACCAGCAACACCAGCTGGATCAAGTTTTGTGCATATATTTGTATGTGTGTGCACATGGGAGTTTGTATTTATGTGACAAGTGTGACCATGTTGAGAAGTAAATGGCTTTTTATTAACATTATGCTTGTTAGGGATCTACTTTTTCATCTGACATTATATTACATTTTTTTCTTATCAGAAATAACTAATATTTCATATAATATATTTCATGCAATATATCTTCCCTATGGTCTTTTTTAGGTTCTCCATACAGGGACAAGATCACTATAGCAATTCTTCAGCTGCAAGAGGAGGGCAAGCTCCACATGATGAAAGAGAAATGGTGGAGAGGCAATGGCTGCCCAGAGGAGGAAAGTAAAGAGGCCAGTGCTTTGGGAGTTCAAAATATTGGAGGAATCTTCATCGTGCTGGCAGCAGGATTGGTGCTTTCTGTCTTTGTGGCAGTGGGGGAGTTTTTGTATAAATCAAAAAAAAATGCCCAATTGGAAAAGGTAAATATTGTCATTAACTATTTTATTTTATATTGGTGGTCTATTTAAATAATACTTTAAACATCTGGTAGTGAAATGTAGGTGATGTATACTTACTGTTTATTGTTATAGTACAGTAATTATATTACAAAGGATGACAGCAAAATATCCAAAGCCTTACATTTACAGCTTTTAATTTGTCTTCAATGTGTTTAATTGTAGCCAGATTTCAGGACAAGTGACTATTTCTCCTCTTATTCAAGCCTGAAAAAAGACAGCTTTTTACTCCTGGAAGTTCACTGCAGTTAATTTTATGGATGAAGAAGAAATCTGAAACTGTAATGGGAAACAAATTAATCTTCTGCAGATAATTCTGATTTTCAAAAGACAAACTGTCTATAGCTGAAAGTTAAAATCTAAAAATGTCTCTATAAAAATGTTCTTAACAGGAGTTTATACTTGCAAAATTGTCCTGGTAGCATCTGGAAAAGACTGCATCAGCATGATTCTTTTTTTGGTGGGTTTACTACTGATATGATGTCCTGTAAATTCAAACTGACCCAGTTTTGAAAATTCTATTGTTAACTTGTTCTGTACTTGCAATTTATACTGTAATTGTGCGAATACTAGTAATATATTGGGAAATTCTTAGTTGAAATTATAATTTTTTGCATAATAATTAAATAAATCTTTCTATATGTATGTGCCCATGTTTAAACCTAAACTAAAAATGTATATTTTACTGCTATGGCAAATTCTGAATTTTAAAAATTGAGAGAAACTCTTGGATTTTACTAAGGTTTTTTTGTTGTTGCTTTTGTTTTGGTTTTCTTTTGGTTTTGCTTTTGAGGTGTTTGTGAATGCAAGCACTGTGTCAATTTTTTCTAAATTTATGATTAGAAATTCAATTCAATAAAATCAGTAGTAAATCCAAAGCTATATTTATACTGGCATTTTTCCAGGTGCTACTGGTGAGTTTTTGTAACTTGAATCCTTAGTCAGAAAATTTACTATTTGTTTTCACTTCTTTTGAGGAAACCTTTTGGTATTCAAGTGTCCTGTTATGAAGATACTGTTAAAGAATTTTTTTTTCTAATACACACTAAGGCAGTGTGAGCTTTCAAGGTCCTAAACACTGTTTGAACATGGGTACATTTATTTAATTGTTAAGGACCACTTTAGGTCCTCTCCTCTGTGATACTACAGGCTAATTCCTTCTGTTAAAATTCTATTGGAATGTTATGTTTCTGAAATGAATTTGTGAGGAAAACATAGTGGTTACTTAAGAAACCCATGTCAGTCTCAATAATTTTTATCCATTCCTAACATGAATATCAGTATAAATCGTTTTAGCTTTTCTGGATTTTTAACAAGCTCTCACTTAGAAAATTTGGACAGTTTTGATAATAATTCTGTTATGTGAGTTCAGTGTTTTACAGGGTGTAAATGCATATCTTACATGACAATAACAGAATCTGGAAGTTTTGAGAGAAAGCAAACAGAAATTTTTTAATTAAGGATTTGAATCTTTAAACCCTATAGTTTTGTTTTGTTTTGTTTTGTTTTGTTTTGTTTTTTTATATGGTGGGGTTTCTTTGTGTTTGCTTTTTTTCCCGTTTGGTTGTTTATTGGTGATGGATAGAGACAGGAGGAATCTGACCTTACAACAGTATTTGTACCAGAAAGGTCTCATCGTCAGATATTTAGATACTTTAAAAAGTTAGGAATAAATCTGAAGCAGTTGAAAGAGTCAGGTCTCTCTCCTCTCTTTCCTCCTTGCCTCCAATTACCTACCTTCCCTTTCCTCCCTGCTGCACCAACATACCCTGATGTCAGGAGACCACTAAAATTTCAGTGCAATTTTACTTATGGAATGAAGTTAATAGGAAAATGATGCCTGCATCCCTACACATGCCCTATCCCAGCATCCCCTCACCCACTCTTCTTGCAGCAGCCAGAGACCTTCAGAAAATATCTTTCAACCTCTCCAAATGTAGCAGATCCCATTTGCCTAGGAGAGGTGAGATGAGATGTCCTGCCATTTATCTCCTCTCTTTACATATCTGATGGGATAAGTAAACCATGCAAGTAATACTGCCTTGTCTATCCTATGGGGAGAGAGGAGACACCTATTTTTGTTAACATTTGTAGTTTCATCCCTTTGGAATGAGAGTATCATTCTGGCATTTTTATAATGCTTGTCAATATCTGGAAACAGGGAAGATCAAAGGCCATGTTAACAACCAAGAAAGCAAAACAGATGACTTCAGCTGCTGAGTATATGGATTATTGTGAGACATAAGTTGGCATGTGTGTTTGCTTTTTAAGATATAAAAAATATTCACTTATACTTCCAGCAGAGAGGCAAAACAGGTTTGAAAATGTATAATATAGATGTTTTTTAGCATTTTCTATGTCACCCTGTTCCTGGAGTGCACACATAAACAGAGACATTGGCTGGTGTGAACCTATTTGCAGGAGTGAAATCTTGAAAGGAATTGAGCTCAGAAAAGCTGTAGACAAAAAGGTGTTATTTGCTGAAATAAAACATGTCGCGTCTTGTAAGCAAAGTGGTTCAGAACATCCATGCCCCTGACATGCTCAGAAATCCAAAGGAAACATATGACACTCCCATAGTCTTTCTGGGAAACAGATGATTTTATGCCACCACAATGCTTTATGGACACAGAGAAATTCTTATTTTATTGACATCTTTCAGAAGGAAAGATAAGCCTGGATGCTATCACGGTTACACTGCCAGTCACCGACACTTATTAAAACTAGCTTGCTTGAAAAAGGAGTATCCTAAATTACTAAGTATTTTCCAGAAGATCCAGAAATTATGGATGTGAAAAGAACAGTATATGGATTAAATTATGCCATCATTTGTAACCATTCAAAACTCATTGAGCCTTCAGCAGGTCTGAACTACATATGCATGCATAAAAATAGCACATGCACATTTTGTTAATTTTGAACTCCTAAGTTCTTCAAATAACATGAAAGGAGACACATACCTAATTGTTTTTTTCGCTATGGCAGATGAGGTCATACACTTCCCACAATATAAAATTCTGGATTAAATCTTAACGTATCATGAAACAGTAATACCAACAAAGTATTTCTGGAGTTATACAATCAAATCATAACATAAACATTAATTCAATTAATGAAATAGCTATTCATTTATAATTTATCATAAAATCAGTAAAAGCTATAACTAAATTAATATTGGTTTATATTTCACATACATTTCCCAAGGAAGAAAAAAAAAAATCTATTGAACTTTCCATGGCAAATAATTCACTCTCCAGCTGCGCAACTGAGTTGAAAAAGATCAGTGTGGATAATTTATCTCACAAGGCACAATGAATGAGCACTTAGCAGGACTGGGCCCAAAGCAGAGATCAGTAGCTGGGAGTATACGTGAGTTACACACAGACCTGCTTTACTTACAACTGCAGATTCTATTGATCAAGAAATTCTGAATGCTGAGCCGTGACCTCTATATGAGGCTAAACATGTCTTTGAAGATGGCATAAATTTATCTGATCGACTCTTTCCCAAAATGAATTGCGTACAAAAATTTAAAAAACCCTTCTGCAAAATGCTCAAAACATGTTTTTATAATGTAAGGATAACAGGAACAGAAGTTTCTGATCCTAGCTGGTTCAAAAATTCATACAGCTTTAATGAGGTGCAGAGAATTTAGGTTATGGTAGTATTTGATCTTAAACTTACGAGAAATTGTGTAGTTTTGCTATGATTACTAGTAATTCTGAATTTTCTACCTCACACATGTTTTAATAATGTGATAACCTGGAGTGTATTTTGAACTAGATAACCCTGCTAGTCTTGCCTAGTACACAGTCTCACTGTTTCCTTCAGAGGAAATACTGGGAATGACAAAGCACTGTCCTTGTCTATGGCACAATTTTGCCATTCTAATTGGCACAGTGGGAACGGGTAGGAGGAGATGGCAGGTCAGAGGCTGTCCTGACTGCATTCTTGCGTAGCAACCACAAGATGGTGCCTTCCAATTTCTGAGAGGGAAATTTAATTGTTACTTTTTAATAGAATTTATGTCACAATGTTCACCTATTCTTTAATCGCAGCCTTTCTAAACATGCTAAAGGCTTGTATGTTTTCCCATTGTTTATGATACAAACATCTAATTATGTCATCTGCTTGGAAACATGTTATTATCAGACCTTTTTTATCTAGCCAATCTCGACAATAAATGCTCAGTCATTTGCATTTTATAATTGCTTTTGCTGGTGAATGACCTGCTCCTTGATTTTAATAGGCACTCAGAGGGCAGTGAATAAGCAAGGTTAGAAAAAGAAGCCATTTAAAACAATTATTATGTCTTTTTTTTTTTTTTATTGATGTGCTTCAATGCATTATGGGTTTATGACCATTTCAAACATTTAGTTTTGTATAGCTCATATTATTATCATAAAGGCCAGGGAAAACATTGACCTTGAAGACCATTAATATTTAGTACAATATATTGATGATTCTCAGTTTGAGAATGTATTGACCTTTGGTTTTGTGTGGGTTTTTTTAAGTTGTCTCTGAGATTATTTCCATTTTCACACCACCTTCACACAGCGATAAGATACTACTGTGTCAGCCTTGTGATAGACATGTGCAGTGCTGAAAGCTTTAGGATGAAATTCACAGTATTGCTGAAGGCAATGTCAAGAATATATAGCGCATTGCTTGTTGTCAGCCTCATAAATGGTTGTCCTTGTATCTATCCTGGTAAGGGTTTCTTTGGAGAAAATGTCATTGTTCTGAGGAGATACCTGCAAACCTGGCTTTATTAATGCAGTGGTCCACACAATTCCCAACAGGCAGGGAGGGACCAAGAGCTGATAGGCTGAAAAAGCTCTTGTGCTGCAACCGTATGCACTTGACACTTCATCCTGGTTTTGCTTCTGTCAAAATACAATTGACCTGTTCTCAATTTATTTACATGAAATTAGTGTAAATGCTAACATGAGTTTATTTTCCAAGGTCCTTCTACAACCTATTTGCACTAGGATAAGTTTAATTCACTATGCCTTACAATGCTTCCTCTTCGAATTGATGTGAGCAAATTGCGTACATATAACTTGTCCTACATGGAAAGGACTCACAGGAAGAAGTTATATAAATACTGAAATACTGTGATGCTTTTTTGTTAGCAAGATAGGTAGAAAGTCAGTATTTCAATCTTTGTTTTGATTGTTATCTTACCAACAGTGCAAAACAAAATTTTCATAGTTTCATATGAAAAAAATAAAAAGCAGCTATTGCAGTTTTGTTGCAGTTCAAAAATATTCTTAATAGTTTAAAATCTAAAAGCCTTTGAATTTGAGACAGTAATTTATAATAGTCTTGGAACAATCCCAAAGTAAATTCCAGCCTAGTGATTTTTTTTTTCCAGGGGGAGGCAAGTTCAAAAGATTTTAAAGTTGAAAAGCCCGTTCCTCAGGCTATGAGAAACAAAAGAATGTTGAAATTCTTGGTAAATCAAAGTAAAAGCTTTGGAGTTTATATCCCAACTAACTTTTATACAATGTACAGTCAGTTACATAGTTTGTAGTTTTGTGTCACATTTTGTAATGGACTAACCTTAAAAACTTTAATTTTGGCTGGGAAAAAAACAGCAGCTGCAACAGCTCATGAAAGGAAATGGTTTTCCCAACTTTAGCACATTGCATTCTGCAGATATGCAGTCAGAAAATTGGGAACTTCTATCATCCTGTACTCCCTTGAGCACTGTAGGTGGATGTATAAACTTGTATGGTTAATTTGTGCGTGGGTAAGTGTACAGATTACTTGAAGTTGAGGTATTAATTTTAATTAAATGCCCTCTTGGAAACCACGTAAGTATATATTAGAGGATACTTTCAAAGGGAAGGAACTGTTACAAAATCCAATAAAACAAAACCCCCAGAAACCAAAATCAAATCCACAGCCCCCTTCCCTCCAACCACCTTTAAAGGAAGGCAAAAAAAAAAAAAAAAAAAAAGACAAACACAGAAAAAGTGGAAGAAAGCAATTTACTAACTGCAGCATTTTAAAAGCAATTAAAATAATTTGCAAACAATAAAACCCTAAAAAAAATCTCTATTTTGCTTTTTGATTGCAGCTTAACAAATGTCTGTTTGGTAACAGACCTTTTTTTCTGAGGTGTCTTTAATATCTTGATTTGTGTCATTCAAGAAATAAAGAACAGAAAATTTAGAAATGTATATAAAGCTGACCATTACATAAGTACACAAGTACAGGAGGTTCACTACAGCTCCATAGATATTTAAAAATCAGAACTTAAATTACAGATCTAAGTTAAGGTTTATTTTATGTTTGACAAGAATTTTAAGCTATATGAAAAAATTCTGGAAAATCATAAATGTTGTTTATTTTATAGAAAATAGAGTTAATTTTTCTTTAACAGTAGAAAGAAGAAACATTCACATTAAATAGTTATTTGCTTCTCTGATAAAAATACCTTCTTCATTCTCAGGGAAAAATGTCAGATTACAGAACATTCATATCTTTCTAATAATTTTTCATTATTTTCCCCCATGTCATATTTTATTATAAAAATATTAATCTTTCTATTTTAAGTGATCGGTTATGCTATAGCTAAGTGTAGTAGTAAATACAGTTTAGTTCAGGTGATTTAGTTACTTTGACTTTTGTATGTCAACAAAGTAACAACAAGCACTTCCTGCTGCCTTTCAGATTGAGAAACTACCCTAGACTGACAGATAAAACCATATAATTATAGACAAATGAATGCTAAACCTTTCGATATTGTGTGTTGCAATATGACTATAATAGTGTTTCCAAAACACTGGAAACCCTTGGCATTAAATTAATACTAATAGTCTCTCTCTGTTCAATATGATTTGAGGCCATGCCAAATTTTTTACTAAGTTCATACTATCACACTGAATTATATAAAATTTTACAGTGAATAATTTACAGTGGACTTAAGCTAAGCAAACTTTAAAAAACAAAACAAAACAAAGCAAAAAGGTGTTTAGAATTCAGGTAAGAAAAGTTGTATTTATTTTTCTAAAATGTTGCTGTAAAATTAACAATTTATTTTCAAATGATGTTATATAAAGTATTTTTATCCAGATAGATCCTTACTCCAAAGGATTTCTTATCATCACCCTTCCACCATGCCTGATGATCAACAAACCTGACATTCCTTGGGCTAACAGAATTAATTTAGATGTAGGATCAAAAATGATTCAACAGGTGCATGAACTCTCACATCCAGTGCCTGAGGGTGCAAGATCTCAGGGGATCGATTTCAGTGCAACCAGGATCTTCTCTGCTGAAAGGTAGAGAAATACCCTGCACAGCTGCGATCACAAAATATGGAAACATTAACAGTGCAGTTTATATAATTCTAAATCACATAGGCAGGACCATATATTGTTATTTTCTCAGCTGCATCTACAGGACTGAATTACTATTAATTGTTCTCTGTCCTTATTAAATGCCTGCTAGTCATGTGTAGCCACTGGCCAGGGACACTAGACTGCTGTACTATGTTCTGGAAGAAGATCTGGACCAGTGTGACAAGGTTTACACCAGCAGAATCATTGCCACTGACTGAAACTCTAATGACAAATAACACTTATTGTCACTGATTCACTTTGAAAACCAAGACCCTAACCTGGAGAAATCCAAGACTCTCAGCCTCTTCCAGAAGAGGTGGAACTGAACAATGAGGGTAGATAATATCCTCTGAGTGCTTGCCTTTACCTGTCCAACACAGCACCTGTCTCCCTGGGATTAAGCTGCCACCACTCCCCTATTTCAGCCAGGCACTGGAAGCTCAAAATGATTGCACCATCCTGGTCTGACAATAGAGTAGGACTGTGTATCATCTGTGTGTCAATGACACCACAGCCCAAATTATTTCATTATTTCCTCAGTGGCCTCATATACATGTTGAAAGGAGAGATGACAGGATGAAACCTTGTGGAATCCTGCATGAGAGAGAGCTCTCGGGGCTGATGAGCAATTGCCCTATGCCATCCTCTGGGATTTCTCTGAGAGGAAAGAGTGGAACCACACAAGTGCAATCCCTTCTGCCCCAGCCTAGGTCCACAGGTGAGTCAGAAAAACATCATGGTCAGTGTTATGGCCAGAAAGGCTGCTGGCAGAGCTAAACAAAAACAACTTGGAAAAAAACTTTCTGCACTAATAGGAGTTCCCCATCAGCTACAGGAAATAGTGTAGCTGTCAGGATGCACTCAGTCTGGAAACCAGGTTAAATAGTTTTAGAAGACTTTAAAGGAATGCAGAATTGCTTTATCAGAAGTCTCTGTCATCTACCAGAGTGCATTTTGTTCTGTCAGGAAATAAATTTTAGAGCTTGAGAGTGGCTGAATTTTTTTTTGGTGTTTTTTGGGGGTTTTTTTTTGGATGGTTGGTTGGTTACAGTATTTTTTAAAACCAATTGATAATTTATTTAAGGCAAGCTGGAATGTTACTGTCCCACGGGGAGACACTTACAATAAAAACTAGAAGTGGCCTGCAATGAGGTCCTATATGTCATTTAAGGATGACATATTCATCACATAATTCTAAAACTCAGTGAGTATTTCAGCCTGTGGAAAATTGTTTCAGTGTTGTTTTGGTATGGGAAAGGTCAGTCCCATCAGACTTTTGTTGTCCTCTTCATCAAACAGCTAGAAAAGTTCTTGAAACAACCATTCAGTTAGAGAGTAATGCATTTCATGCTTCATGAAGCTGACTGGAACTACTCTACTGGTCTTGACTTTCTATGGTGAAAGCACACTTTGATTTGTGAAATTAAAATTTTCCATTTGTTTGATATTATTGTCCTTATTTGAGTAGGCAATGAAATCTCACATACATTTTGGTCTGAAAATAACTTTCTAAAATTGCTCATTCTACTTCTACGGAAAAAAGCAGTAACTGCTATGTCTAAAATTGAGAATATATTGGTGATGTCTTCAGGTGATGGGTGTGAACTTGGTCTGCAACGTACTTGTGCATTATACTTCCTATAGATTGAAAATGTACTACATCAGAAAAGTCAGTGGCAAAATATTTTTAATGTAACCATATTATGTCTATATAGATATGTATAGTATGTACATATATGTGTACAATCTTGGATCTAAAATCATGTCTAAAAATACGTATATAAATAAGCAACCTAAAAAGCTGATCATTACCAGTACACTTCAACTTCTTTGAAAAGCGTATGCTTCAACTACTTTCAACTATTTTTTGTCCTTTAATGGTTCATTTCTTTGTCATCCTAAGTCAATATTTTGATAGGGTTTGTTTTTCTGTCTAGAAGTTTTAAGATTGGTGGATTTTTCATATATATATATATATATGTTCAAAATCCCTGAATGAGTGGCATAAGAGTCAGGAAATGGTTAGTAGGGAGGGTGACAGTAGACCTGACCCAGGTCCATTCATTCTTGGTTGACTTCAAGACAAGAAGCAGTCTGATGGATATGTCCTTCTAGATGCTAGAACAGTGGCCCATAACAAGACAGTGCAGGATTACTGCTTTTACTGCTTTAAGGTAACTGAACTAATCTTCAAATGACATCTGACGCACAAGACTGGACGTAATGAACTTCTGAGTAAATTTTAAAGCTTTTTATTGAATGTTGTCAGTTAACTTTAAATTATCTGCATCAAAGAAGAGAAAAATATAAATCAGCAAATGATTGGAGATTTTTATATTTTAAACATATGGACTATTAGTCACTTAAATCAGAATGTTTAGAGTGGGGCAGGCATGCTGTTCCTGTCTTTCTATTGTTCTTTGGGCTGTTAAAAGCAAAATCTATGCTGGTAGTCTCATAATTCTGTGTTTAACAAATGCTAATATGAATTCTGATTACCTTTCTAAATCCCTATAAAGCAAAATAATGAAAACAGTGTGTTACCTGCTGTTGTGGGTTAGATTTTTTTTCTCTCTAACAGTAAAGCCATGCACAAGCTGTCTAAATAGACTGCGAGCAATGGTATCATTTCACAAAATTATCATCTTGATTCTACATGACTTGTGAGCTGTCACCCATGGCAAAGAACTTCAGAAGTGTCAGTTACTTCTTTACTCAGGTTAAGAAGATGAACTTTTTCAAAATTGTTTTGTGTTAGGAGGCTAAGAACTACAGTTCTGACTAAAATTTTCTTTTGTATAGTTTTTGTAACGTTTTATCATGGTTTGCTGTAACAAAACACATGCACTTAACTGCACTATTGTTTAGAGAGCTGTATGCTGTCCTTAAACTCTTCTACCATTTGATTATACCTAAGATGACTTGGAGGCAGCATTTACTTTCTGGTAGCAGTTAAGAAGACAACTTATGATTTTGTAAGGGTTAGTGAAAAATCAATAATAACTGATGTTCTTGTAATATGCCTGCAGTGTGGAAGGTAAGTTGGGGCAAAAGGTTATTTTCTTTGAATTAAGTGGAGAAAGGCTTGTAATATATACTAAAAGTGCTCAATTTCATGACAGACAACAGTTTTGAAATGTAGCCTGTAAGTTCTATAAACACTTTGCTGTTTTCCCCTAGCAATCTGACTGGTCAATTGGATTCAGCATCAAGACAATGGATTATATTTTTTAAACTCATATCTGAAAATGTCTTTTATTTTCACAAGGAAAAAAAAAAGTATTCTAGAGCTGCTTCTTGTTTTTCATGCCTCATTGTGCCAAAAGTTGTATCCTAACAGTGAAAGAGCACAAGGTTTAACTGTACAGAAAATGAAGACTACACAGATTGGAATTGAAACGAGACAACAATTAATAATTTCAGTTAAAAAGTAAAACATGAACTAATCCTTTCTAATATTTTTTTAATATGATTTTTTTTGTATGTGTGAATACCCTTCCTTATATTTCTCAGAGAGAACCCAAAGAATAAAGATGCCATTCAGGAACTGTTACATAGCCTTGAAATTATCTCCGTTTATGATACATGACTATTTCAGTGAGTGAAACTTGAAACAAAGGAAAAAGAGAAGATATGTAACAATTCTCTTAGTCAGTAATAATATTTTTATTACAGTATGTGCAGATAAGTTCTTGTAAGCTTAATTTATGTAAAATTTTTTGAAAACACAGAATGGGAGAATTTTCTATATAAAATAACTCTCAAAATTAGTTATCTGCTTTTTTAAAACTGTCAGTCATTCCAACATTTCTCATTTAATGAGTTTTCATTAATCCAGGTAAAATTTTCAGATAAAATGTGTTGTCAAGTGTCTTGATATCTCATTTTCAGCATATTTCAGAATGCTAACATGTATCTTCTCACGTCTTGGATACTGATTGTAATTCTTTTCCTTCTGATATTACCTAAAAATTTATACCCTTTACAGATCTTCGCAAAGTTTTTGGTGGATTGATGCATGTCAAAAAGTGTTTATTCTAATTTGGCACTCTTGTTAGATGTCTTGGCAAAAAAAGACATGGGATGAAATTTTGAAAGTGTTCAGTGTTAATGCATCATTTTAAAACTAGATGGATTTTGTTCCTCAGAATGTTTCAGTCTTTAATTCCAGAGGGGAGAGTCGGATAAATAGCTGGAAGTGGTATAGTGCTGAGTCGCATCATTTACTTCCCTACAAAATTCCCAAGTTGTATGCTAGGTTCATCACATAGTGGAAATGCCAAGATCTTAAAGCCTCAGCAATTTATCCTGGGCATGCTAAATAGTAAGACATAGGGGAAACTAAAGTAAATATTGCTCCTTTTAAAGATTTTGAGGTTAATTTCAGTTTCATAATCATAATTGCAGTTTGATGTTAAGCAACAAGAATTTCTTTAAAGCGAAAAGAGAAAATCTAAGAGAATTGAATATTTTCTTTCAAAGTGTAGCTGAATAAGGAGCTACAATTTTCTTTCTTTCTTCACAATGCTCAGCAAAGATACCTTATGTATGGAGATCTAACATATTTGCCTTTGAAGGGCTTGTACTTCACTCTGAACCAAACCTTCCTCTCCTTTGGACTCACAACTTAAACTCTTCTTAATTGTAGGTGGCTAAATCCTTTCTATTGTAAGTTAAGTAGGTATCATTCCTTTATTTCAAACTCAGTAGGAGAAAGGAATACGTCAAAGGAAAAGTATCACAACCAGAGTAAGATTGCCCTTTCCTTCCTACCTGCCTGCTCCCTTATTCATGCAAAGGATTAAGGAAGAGGGCATTTTTTTGGGATTTGATGAATTAAGGTGGAGTTCTAACCCGACTGAGACAACTCATGTTTGCATTCTTCTGCACAAATCAGAATTTTATGTAAAAGTCTCCACTGAAACAGGAACTACTGCTGAAGTTTTTCCTCTGCCACTGTGTGCTCTCAATCCTAAAGTACAGAACAGCCCATGTTTTCCCTCTCTGCCTTTCCCTCACTTTACCTCTGTTAACTGTTTCCATGCAAAGGGGGACAGGATCAGTAGGCAGAAACTGCAAGTGTTTTTACCTTGGAATGGTCTAATGCCTGTATTTTACAGCTGTTTACTGAGACACTGAAGCTTTAAATCTCCTCTGGCAGACACTGTTAAACTGACACTATCAAATGTCTTTCACATTCAGCTCTAATGCTCCAGCTGATGACTGGCTGCACAGAAAAACAGTGTAATATTTGCACATATCCTTCTTCAGCTGCTGCCATACTTTTTAAGGAACGTGATTTGTTAGGTCCTTTCAGAGCATACCTATTGGATTGATGACCATGCATGGAGAACATGAGTGTGAATTCTGATAGGATCCAGGATTAAGCAAAGGACTAATGTGTTTAGCAGAATTTCTACTATTGCCAAATGTCAAAGCTATAAAGTTTATTGTGGAAAACTGAGTATCTTACTGCTCAGAGTGCTTCCAACCCTGGAGGTTGGAAGCTAAATGTAGACTTTTATAAACACAGCTTCAATTTAGGTTGCCAAAGAACCAGGTGGGGTGAGATGCTTAAATATTTTCTGGATCTAATCTCCAAAGTCTAGGTTTGTATGAATAATGGTGATATAATAATTCAGAAATGAAGCAGAGTTCTTATTTGAGAGATAATTTGGACAATTATATATTTACTACCACTAATCACACAAAATCAAACAGTGGTCAAGAGATAGTTATAGTAATTCTAGGTGCTTTCTCTTTTTGTTTTTGTTATTGTGTTATTGGGGTTTTTTTTGTTTGTCTGGTTTTTGTTTGTTCATTTGTCTTTTTTTCCAGATCATCTCCCTGACCTGGAGATTTGATATTAACATAGAAAAATACAAAGTTTTAGATTATACCTCAAATTTGCTTTGGATGAGAGCAATTGTCAGAGGCTTAGCGTAACATCTCAGCTTCTGAGATGTGTTATTTAGTTGGTATATTTCTTCATTAGCTGAAAAAACATTTAAACAAAAGTATATGGTACAAGTGATTAATTCACAGACCTCAAAACTAAGACTCCTCTTTCTTACTTCCATATTTCGTCCATGCTCCAATTTTCACACTAAGGCAAGGCTCATTGCTCAGCACAATATTAGTTGAGAGTTGAGAATTCGGTCAGACTGAGGGAACAGGGAGGTTTTATTTTACTTTTCAAATTTCTTGCACTGCAAAATGGAAAAGGGCTTTTAGGATCTAGCTTTTGATGAAAACACGTTAATAACCTGTTTTTCTAATAATATGCTTTTCATAAAGGTCAATGCTTTTTTTTTTTTTTTTTTGCTAACACATACCCCACAATGATAACCAGTAGTGGGGAAAGTGCTTATATACAGAAGATATTAAAAATAATGGCGTAGATATTAGTTTTCAGTTATGGATATGAATTTTAACAGCATTTAAACAAGAATTTAGATAAACTTCTTATACTAAAGCTTGTTGTTTTGTTGAGGAACACTTACTTAAATCATATAGAAATGAAGTTATTATTTTGAAACACGGCCAAGGAGATTTTACTGAATACCTTATATACACATTACATTCAAATGCTGTACTGTAAGGCTAACCTATGTTGACATAAAATGCTTGAAATATTTCTATGTATCATATGCATCCATAGTCAGTAGCTGCCAGATAAATAATTGCAGAGACAAGGTGATTTTTACACTGAGTCATCACAGCTTTATAAGTAATTTTAATTATTATGTGATGCATATTTTAATGACAACAATTTGCTTTGAGCTTCAGGTTGAGACAAAGGAAACTTACAGGCCTGAAAAGGCTGTGCCAATACAGTGAATCTGCTACTAGACATTGCAGTTAGACATTTCTTACAGCTCGTTTTTTTGTTTTTTGTTTTTTTCTTGTTCCTCTATTTCCCTCTGTAGAGGTCCTTCTGTAGTGCCATGGTAGAGGAGCTAAGGATGTCTCTGAAGTGTCAGCGTCGATTAAAACACAAGCCACAGGCCCCTGTTATTGTGAAAACAGAAGAAGTTATCAACATGCACACGTTTAACGATAGAAGGTTGCCAGGTAAAGAAACCATGGCATAGAGCTGGGAAGCCAAATACCCCAAGCACAAACTGTCGTCTTTTTTCCAAACAACCTTGCGAGAATGTTTCCTGTGGAAATATGCAACAAGTGCAAAATAAAATGAGTTACCTCATGCCGCTGTGTCTATGAACTAGAGACTCTGTGATCTCAGCAGTTGCAATGGCCAGACTCGAATCACAAGCATCATGGATCAACCAATTTATGCAGGGTTACACTGTTTGTCATGGGTTTCCACCATTCTGAATGAATGTTCCATGTGAGTTTTGTGGCTGGTTTCAAATGCAGTCTAAGTGAGAAGTTACAGGTTCCTTTTGAAGTTCAACGGTTGCCAGGAGATGGAGAATAAATGTCCAAGATCATACAAACCACAGAAGGAGTCTAGTAAAAGTAATATCTCAGAACTGTAGTGGAACAAGAAACCATATGGTCTTCTGAACTTTCCAGCATAGAAGAGTTGGTAACTGCTGGTATACTGAAACTACCATCTGGACAGGCGATATGAGCTTCCTGGATGGAAGAAATGTTAAAAGTGAAGAAACAAGAATCCCATGAATAAAAGGATAAATATGAGGATGCTCACCTGCTTTTTCTGGACTGTTTGTGACACTGAACTAAGTAAATAAATAATAATTTAGAAAAAAAAAAAAAGTAACTTAAATTTAACTGGGTTGGAACTTTGATCTAAAAAATCAACAAAAATATTTCCACAATTTTGACCCAATTTTTAGATGAATGAAAGTTTCCTTAGTACAGAGGAATGTATCTTACAAGCTTTAGATATAAGCAATTAATATTTTTTTTTCTATAATTGTGAAAAGAGGGAAAGGGGTGGGAAGCAGTATATTTCATACATAGAGGGCTTGCATTTTAGCCTGAATGGGTTTTGAAACCCTTGTTCCTGCTACTAATTGAACTCAATGGAGCCTGTGCAATTCTCGCTAGTGTTGGGAGTGGGATGGGTCATCTAAAAGAAGTGAATGCCGAGAACTTTAAGGAGGACTGCATTTTTCAATACAGTCACAGTACTAAATGAACAAAATTCTTGAGCAGTTTTTTTTTTCCAAAAAAAAAAAATGTTCAGGTTTATTTGTGGAAATGCAAGATTTCTATGAAAATAGTTTTTGTATGGAAATTTTTGTAATACTTTTTATCAACAAAATAAGAACATGTGTTTCCATTGGGGGTGTGATGCCAAGCATGAGTGGTAGTGTGTGCGCACCACCAACGTTTGGTGAAAACTATTTTTATCATGAAAAAGGAATCTTAGAAGAGACATATTTTCAAGTTATATAATATAAAAAAATAGGTGCACTACCACCACTGCTTACCATGCTACACCCTTGGTTTCCACTAAGCTGATAACATGCTGTCATGAAAAATTGTGTGTAAATGGTAAAAGACACAGACCTCTTGACCACATTGTGTTAAAATTTAAAGTGCACTCAGTTTGCTGTTTGAATCCAATGCACAGAATTAAAAAAAAAAAAAAAAAAAAAAAAGAAAAAAAAAGAAAAGAAAGCATTAAATTTATGTCAGTTTTAGTTGTTTTGGTTTTGCTGTGTGATTTAAGCAACGTATGTACAGTACTTTGTGTCAGTACTGGTACTTAACTTCAGCTTAGTGCCCTATCCTGACAAATCTTGCCACTAAATGTGTAGCAAGAGAGTTTGCTGGGATTTCTGAGACAAGACGTTACAGCACATTGTGCTACAGTTTGCAGGATCTGGCTCTTAGCTGCTTCAAAGCTAATTTATATGTCCTGACTGTGGTGAGTTCCTGGACATAATATTTTGAAATACTGCCCTACAGATGCTGAATCTTGCACCTCTTTCTACTGTAAATTTATTTGTATTTCAACTAGAAATGCATAGGATGGATTATGTAGGAATGGAAAAAGAGTATGAAGGTGGTCTTTACATGGAAAATAATTAATTTGACTAATTAAAAAACCCCACAACAAAACATGGAAATTATCATTTATCACCTAATTTAGTCTTATCATCATTTTTATAGCACAGGAGTATAATATATATCATTTAAATTTTAGAAATTATATAATGAAATCTGGGGGGAAATGGGAGGTTTGTGTCTACTACCCAGTTATCATAAATCTTCATAGAGATTGAGCTGGCCATTTCCATTATGAGCAGGGACTGAGAAAGCAAATTCTCTTATATTTGTGAGTTTCATCCCCATTTATGTGATAATAGAGAGCAGGTTATCTTTGTCTGAAGTATAAACAAGATAAAAACACCATTAACAATTATTCTGGAAATAAGTATACTTACATAATTTATATTTAAGTTAATTCTTTAAAACACAAAGGGGAAAAAGTAACTGTCATACAACACAATGAAAACTCCTAATTATGATGGCTTGGAATGGAAAAAAAATTGGCTATTGCATTTGATTGATGATTTACAATAAAATTTGTAAAATCATGTAATAAAATGCTGTATTATATTCAAACAAACTTTTCTTTTTTCCATTGAGGATGTTGAAATAAGCAAGATCTTATTCTCAACCTGACACACATGAATAATTTTCATTAAGCTTTATCTGAGCCAAAGTAAGTGTGAATGCAGAATATGTCCCAAATGTTTTATTGGGTCAAAGTTCCCCAAGGTAAAAAAACTACTATCACAAAAGTAGTGTGGCTTAATTAAGATTTTAGTGAGAATTTCAGCATTCCATTATTAAAGGGAATATGCAAAGTAACTGGAGATTTGTAGTAAAGATCAAGACTAGAAATGCATGGCTCCACATAGTAGGATAATGTTTGGGTTTTTTTTAAAAGTCACACATTAACTCATGTTTTTACTTTTTTGTGCATTAGTGACTATTTCTCTATTAAGACATTTACAGAAAATTGACTAACAAAGACCTGACCGCCAAAGCAGTAGAAAATACTACTGGTAGTTTTGTACTCAATAGTTCATTTTCCCTTCACTGTTGTGAGCAAAGTCCTCAGTTCTGAAAAAAACTTCCTCATTTTGAAAGGCCTCTGAAAGGCCAGTTTCAAATTCCCAAATTCTCATGTAGTATAAATTTCTGTACTGTCATTAAAATTGGTGGAACTATACCAGTTAAAATCAAGTGAGTATCTGGCCCATGAAGATTCCAAATCTGTACATTACTGCTTTATGTGATTTCATGTAACAGCTTAACTAGTCTGCTGATTTTCTCAGGACAGGAAGATGGGTACTTCTCTGTTTGACCTTGAAAGTCACTCTAGAGAAGAATTTTAAAGCAGTTATAGTCCAGTTGTATAGTCCTACCTGAGGGATGACAATTGGAGGTAAAAACTGAACAGGACTTTTTCTCCCCCGTATCTGCTTCAATGAAAATAGAGAGTTATAATTTTTAAGATTTCTCCAGTCACAGAATTTAGACCTCCAGGTTGGTTCAGCATGGTTGTATAGCAATAGATAACTATGTGGATATTACAGAAAAAATTACAATACCCCTTTTATCTTATTCATAAGGTACATGTCATTTGTGAAGGACTGGTAGCAAAAATTGTGAACCAAATAGTTGGATAAAATCAAGAGATCTGTGGTGCTTTATAGTGAATGAGGATTTGTCCAATTATAGACATCAGCAGGCTATTTCATAGTATTCTCGTTTCCCATAAACATAAGTACAGACATATCCAGGGAGTATCTGGCAGGTTTTATCTCAATTTTTATCTCAATTTCTATCACAATTTTCAGTTGAAGAATTCAGTATAGGCTTGAAATAACCTTTTCTTTTATTTTAATATCACTTAAGGCTCTGTGCATTAATCCTTCCTGGTTTCATCCATAGAGTGTTTCCAAAACTCAAAATAGCACTGTTTAGTCCTAGTACACTAACTAATTAATATTTCAGAATAAAAAACCCATAATTTATGAAAGAAAAAAATCCCCCACAAAAATCCAAAGCCTCAAGTAAAAGTAGGAGAAATGCCCTGATACTCTTCAAAATCAAAATATTTTCAGGGAAAGGTAGTCATGAGCAGAGGTAATGGCATAAAAAGAGGTAAAAGATAATGTTATTGAATAATTTTTGTATTTTTATTATATTAAAGATATTAGAAAAATATGTACAGTATACTTGAGACACAACTTCATTTAGTCTCCAAATACATCAGTCTCCAAATATATCAATAAACCCAAAATATGATGACTGATATATTGACTACTTTGAAAGAAGTGTCAAAACTCCTCCTTCAGAGGAATCAAAATTTTATCTGATACAGCCCTGAATATACACTGACATAATATTTAAGACAAAATGAAGTCTACAGAAGTGATTGTTTCCTGGCATAACTTCAAGGATGTATGGGAAAAGAAAGGGTCGCTGAGGTTGGCTTGTCAGACTTACAAGATCATTGCTTTTCAACCTCAAATATGGTAGTGTCCTGTTCCCTTCCTTTCCAGTCTTGCCTCTCTGCCTTCCTACAAACATCTCTGGCACTATCAAACTTATTTTTAAACCCCTTTTCTTCTAGCTTTCCTTTAAATATAGTTCTAATTTAAAATAAAATTACTCAAACACCTCATCTCCCCAGTTTGTATCCACCAAGATAAACACATTAGCTTTTCATGTGACTGTAATCTAATTGTCTTTCTTTTTATTTACTACCCCTCTCTGTCCCCTGCCTGTGTTATCTTCTCCTGTTGTTCTTGTACTTGCCTAGACTGTAAGCTCTTAGGGGGCAGGGAATCTGTCTTTGATTTGTTCTATGTAGCACCATGAACTATGGAGCTATATAAATAATAAAAAATGTAGATCTTCTTAAATGATGTTTGAAGTGACAGTGATCTGATCGACTGCCAGTCTAGTAATATAGTGTTTTAGTTCATTGCCTGAAATCCTAATCACTGCAGCAATAGAATAATCAAAAAATAAAAATAATAAAACCAACCCAAAGGAGCTATTACACTGACTCATCTTACTGGAATTTTCCCTGCATGGTTGGGGTATAGGAATAGAACATCGTGTTTACACACCTTCTATAAAGATTTTAATAACAAATCAGCCACATGAAAAATGAAAAAAAAAAAAAGTAGGTTAACATAGATGTACAGTATGAGTTTTGGAAAAAGATTTTTTAATTGGTTTAAGCTTTGAACAGTTATAATTAAGAGATTTGTTAAGTTGAAATCGATAGCAATCCGGCATTATTTATTATTCTATGGACATCATTAGAAATTTTCTATGAAATATAATTCTAATCAAAATTAAAGAAATACTTCCTCCTGTTTCTGTTCAAGAACACTAGCTTGGACTGAAATGATAGAAATGTGGGAATGTAAGAAAAATTCTAACTATGTACATGAAAGGAAATAATGCATCTGATTTTGAGGACAAACATCAGCTTTGTCTCTTTCTTTTTCAAGGAATGATGTTCTGTGTCACTGAATTTAGTTTTTCCAAATGTTGAAAAGTACACTGGCAATTACACATAGATCTGCCTTTCAGGAATTCTCAGAGCCAAGAGAATGCCTTTCTTTCCTAATCACACAATTTATAGTTTTTCCAGCTATTTGGGAAATCTAGTCCAAGATAAAAATAATAGAAAAATCTTAGTGTTCCCTTCTTTGCACTGATTGTAGGAGTCCTTCATTAAAATTACCTGATTTATATGGAAACTTTGAAGACTGGTAAATGTTTGAGCTATTGTTAATATTCCTTGGGCAACACTGTCCACCACAAACCAAATTTATAGTGATTTGGTTTGAAAGGTACAAGTTCAAACCTTATGATGGATTTACACCCAAAGTTATCTCTTGAGAGTTTTGCACAAGAAGACTGCTGGCTGTTAAGCCCAGGGAGTGGAAAGCAGCCTAACACACCTGTAACCATGTCGTTCTCTTTCTGCTTTAACCACCTGAACTGTCTGGGCTATTTAGACTCATGTAGATCAACAGAAAATTCTGATATGAACATCTCTAAGCCATTTTATGCATTAATGTCTATATTAAAAATGCCAGTTTGTAATAAGTAAAACTGGGCTGTGGGCTTATCACAGAAGAATTGTATCACAGTATTTTGATTTTGAATTGTTGAGTCCAATGTCTTCTCGAGATGGATGAGTCTTCTGGGGACTGTCAAGTACAGTGACCACTTTTGAAGCAGGGTCAACAAGAGAAGTTTGTCCAGGATGTTGTCCACTCAGGTTTTAAATATTTTCAAGGATGGAGACCAACCTCTCTGTTTCCAGTGTACAATTATGCTTTCAGTGAAGAATATTTTTTCTCACATTTATAAGCAATTTATTGCTTTTCAGTTTGTGTTCATGACCCCTTATCCTTTCACTAGCCACCACTGAGAGTCTGATTTCATCTTCCCCATGTCAGATTTTGCTGAGCTTTCTCTTCTCCATGCTAAGGAGGTCCAGGTGTCTCAGCCTCTCCCTCTATGACAGATGTTCAATCCTTTAATCACCTTTTTGGCTGTTCTCTAGGGACTATATTCTGTTAAGTACCTGTCTCTCTTCTGCTTGGGAGCCCAGAACTGGATCCAGCACTCCAGATGCATCTCATCAGAAGGGGAAAGATCACACTCTTTGACCAGTTGGCAATGTTCTTCCTAATGCAACCAAGGGTTTTGTTGTTTTTCTTAGCTGAAAGGACATATTGCTGGCTCATGTTCAGTTTGCTTTTCACCAGGACCCCCAGGTCCTCCTCTGCAAAGCTGCTATCCAGTTGGTTGACTCCCAGCCTGGGCTGGTACATGGACTTATTCTTCCCCCAGTGCATTTCCCTTAGTTCAACTTTATGCTGTTCCTGTTAGTCTGTCTCTCCAGCTTGAAGAGATCCTTCTGAATGTCAGCACAAACTTCTACTTTATCAAACACTCCTCCTCTATGTAGTGTGCATAATTGCTGAGAACACACTCTGTCCCATCATACAGAAAATTAATAAAGATATCAAACAATACGAGACCCAGTATGGACCCTTTGGATACACCTCTAATTACTAGCCTGTGGCTGGACTTTCTAACACTGCTTACAACCCTTTCACCATGACAGGTGAGCCAGTTTTTAATAGACCTTATTTTTTCCTGATCTAGTTCATACCTAATCACTTTGTCAGTGAGGCTGTTACAGGGGATAATGCTGAGAACACTGTTAAAATAAAAACAAGCAACATCCACTATTCTTCCCTCTTCCATGAAGCTATTCTTCTCATTAGAGAAGGCTATTAGGTTGGCCAAAGATGATTTTCCTTCTGTAAATCCATGCTGACTATTTTAAAACACTTGCTAGATCTCAGTATGTTTGGATTTTCTCCATCATCTTCACACGGATGAAGATGAGGCTAATGAAACTATAGTTTTCCACATCCTCCTTGTTGCCCTTCGTGAAGAGAAGAGTGACATTTGCTTTCTTCCAGTCCTCAGAAATCTTTGTAAGCCATCATGGACTTTCAAAGATTATCAGGAGTGACTTCACAATGACATCAGTCAGTTCCTTTATCCTTGGCAGGTGCATCTCCTCAAGTCTCATCAACTTATCTATGTCCAGTTTATTTAAATGTTCGCTGACAAAATCCTTGGCCACCAAAGGTAAGTCTTCTTTTCTCCAGACTTTCCACCGGTCTCAAGGACCTGACTTTTCTGAGGGCCAGCCTTACACACAAAGACCCAAACTGAAGGAGATATAGAGTACTCTTCAGTGGATACCAGGGTGCTTCAAGTCCATGTGAGGACTCAAAGAGTTTGTGAACATGAGGCTTCTTCCAGTTATCTGAAGATATAACTTGTTTGAAATTTGCAACATGCGAGAAAAATTGTGTAATTTACATCAGGCCATAAATATCTTTTCATCTTCATTTGCAATATAATTTCATTTTCATTGTCTTGGAACTCTTTATTCAATAATAATTAAAAAATAATCTCTAATTAGAAAAAAATAAAGATTTTTTTACATATTTGTTGCCATTTTCTGAATATTGTTATTATTTCTGAATATTTCTGAACATTGCTAAGGGAACCGTGACCGAACATCTCTTTAGCTGGACTTCAAATTTTAGTGAGTTGTCTGATTAGGCGTAAAGAAAAATTTCATCTCTGCAAATGTGATGAACCACATTCACTGCCTTGGAGTGAATAGCAAAGTGACTGAAAACAGCTTTTGCTGTTCTGTTTTGTAAGATTTCAGACTGTTCAGTTGCTTAAAAATAGAGACACATTTTCAGCATACCTTATTAACTGTTACGTTTCCATCTTTCTTCTCAAAGTTTTGAAACAAAGTTGCCTAATGAGGAGGGAAAAAAACCCACAAAAAAACCAAAACCAAAACCAAAACCAAATCCAAAAAACCCCCAAAACAAAACCAAAACCAAACCAAACCAAACAAACAAAAATCAAACCAAAACAAACAAAAAAAAACCCACAAAAAACCCCCAACAAAACAAACACTAAAACCAACATCAAAACTATCCCTCTGAAAAAAAAAAGCCACAAAAAAATGCAAATTAAACAAAAAAAAACAAAACAAACAAACAAACAAACAAAAAACAACAACCAAAAAAAACCCAAAACCCAATGTATTTGTGTTCAAAGTTTATAAGATCTAGCAGCTTTTTTTTAGTCCAGATTACTATCATATGACTCAATAAGTCTTAGGATAGTAGGATTTCAAATCACAGACTCATCTCAATTTGGTAACTGCAGAAGCACACGTGTAGCTTTCAAATTCCCAGAAGAACAAATAGCTGCCATTATCTGAATCAGTCCTAGTTTCAGAAGAAAGTGTCTAAGATTGCAGTACAGCTAAATATGTAGCTCTGTTTGGTAAAGCTTATCAGGCTTTTTCATTTTAGCTTTCACCTTTAACTCAAATCTCCTACTAACGACTTGCTTTGGACTCTTGCTTCTCTTTATATATCTTAAGGTCAGTACAGTGTTCTAACAGACAGATGATCTTTGGCCAGAATTTTACCTAGGGAAAAGCACAGGGTCCTTAAAATCAAAATAACCCAATTATAACCAGGCTATTGATACTATCAAAAGCTTTCTTATCTGGTGATCAGATTGCTAGACTTAGTTTCTTTTCCATTTTCTTTATTCCAGCTATTCCTGGGTTCACATTATAGGAATAACTGGTGCAACACCATGTTCAAGAAACTATCTATGAAGCTAGAAATCATTTTAGTTTCTACGAGACTGTGAGTGAATTCTCAGATTCACATGTGAAGATGCGGTAGCTAGTTTCAGAAGACTGAGTTTCTTGATAATAACTTGGTTTCTATTGTAATTTTTTTGCCTTTTCTCTGCCTTTTCTCCACCTTTTAGTTTTTATCCTGGTAACTGTATTTGGTTGGTTGGTTTTGGTTTTAACATTTGTGTCCATGTAGTCACTCATGTACAGTGACTGCAAAACCAGAATGCTATCAAAATGCAAACATTATGTAATAGCAATAGACCAAAAGAGGTGAGTGGTTTCTCGGAGTGGTACATGTGCAACTCTTGGGGATGGCCTGTGCAGGGCTAAGGGTTGAACTCGATGATCCTTGTGGGTCCCTTCTAACTCAGCATACTCTGTGATTCTGTCTCACCTACAAGATATTCTGGTTCAAGAAGTTTATGTGATGGCATCACATTTACTTAATGACCCACTTCCAGAATATTAGTTGTTCAACTCTTCTTAATGTGTTTGGAGCCTCTGTAATATAACAATTCTGTATTAGTAGCATTGTTTTGACAAGACAAAGTTCAACCATGCTGCACATCAGCAATACATCTGTCATGTCTTATTCTAATTATGGAACAAAATTAATGTGATAAGACTTCAGAGATGGTGGAACTTCAGTTTATCTACAGACATAGCCTATAGGCCTGCCAGGATTTCTTTGTAAGCTGGTAAAAACCCACAAACAATATTATAAATCAAATAGTCATTCTTAAACAGCGACTATGAAAAAACACTGCAAGATGCCTTTATATTTTAAATGGAAGATTCAATAAAGTATGGTCTTTGTAACAAGTTATCCATGGATGAATACATACTAGATGAACTACACAGGGTCTTGTTCTGGAATATAGTTGAATGTCCCAATTTTCCACCTGTTTATTAGGATGTCAAGTTCTTACCACATTATAATTAATATTGACATCTTTGACACTAAAAATTGAACAGTGTGAGCTTTGCTAAATTCTACAGACTTTGAATTTAACCAGGTTTATGTGTCTTACTTGTTAAGAAAAGGTTATGAGAAGTATATAATTGATCCTGAGCCCAGTGATTTCAGCACCCCATTTGTGGCACAGATTAATTTTTAATATGAATGCTGTCCCAGGTCAGTAATTTTTCATAACAACTCATTATGAAGGTGAGTATGCTAAAGTCATGACACTTTTCTAACACCTTGCCCATCATAAATGGAATTAATTATAAGTTTTACAGAGGATTTGGACTGGTAAATTACGGGAATTGATATGTATTAGTCTACATTTGCCAGTGTCCCTTAAGACTTGCCCATATATGATATGGTGGGCTTTTTTCATGAACTCTAGATATTGATGCACTGATTGCTACGTGAAGCTTACTTTCTTGGCCTCCTGGCCAGATCAATGTTATATGTTTTTAAGGTAACATTAATCTGACCAGATCAATGCCTCTTTTTAAGGTGACAAATGGCTTTCTGAAGACAAACAGAATAAGCGAATGTAGCCGAGGTTATTTATCTGAAAACATGTCAGGAGATGGATCTAAAAACTATAAATGTGGCATGAAAATGATTAATTGAATTAAATATTGATTAATCTATTGAAGAGTTGGCATTCTTTAAAATTCAGTGTATAAAAAGGCAGATAAGATTACCTATTCTTGAGTGAAAGGTTTTTTTTTTTGGCTTCTCATTATCACTCTTGAATCCTATTTCTAAACTTGTATGAGTCTCCCTTTAATCCTGACAGATAACCAGCAAGTGACTGATAAGAGATTTCATCTTTTAATGCTCTTAAATTTTCTTTTCAATAATCTAGATGATTCATAATTGCCATTGACTCCATTTTTGTCTGCTAGTCTAATTATGAAATTCTTGCAGTGTGTCAGTTTCTTTAAAGACTTTCAGATAACTAAATTATAGATAATTTTTGTTATAATTCTGATATAATTACTCAAAATTAAGGATATTTTTAAAATGTCTCAAAGATGTATCCAATGTCCTTTTTTTTTTTTTTTTTCCCCCATACTGTGAGACTGTTAAAACAGCTTGTGGGTTAAATTTACTCATATATTTATATATCCATCTGTTCAAGATGTAGATAATTTCTTTGTATTCCTCAATGCATGTAAACAAAATTTTTAGTTTATCTGTCTTTTAATAGTTTTACTTAGTATATATGTCCAGTAGGGATCTTCATTACAGTGTTTGATTTCCTAAAATGCATCAATATTTACATCCTCATAATGACCTCATAATGAGTATCTCTTTCCAATTTATTGAATGGCATTAGTGACAGAATGAAAATTGAGTTGCCTAAAGCTGGATGAAGGTCTGTGTCTGCCGTCTCCTGGCCATTTGAATAAATCCAGGTTGCTGCCAAAAGGAGAGATTATTTTCTTTCTCCATTTTCTATTTTTTTTAACTCCATTCCCTCCTTTGTGACATCATTATTTATTTATTTGCACCATATAATGGGAAGGATCTCTACTCCTGCAGAAAACTATTTTAGGCAATTTTAGTAACTTAATTCCCATTTTGCATAATGGAACATGGATATCCGTAAGTACCAGTAAGGAACATTCACGGAGAAAAGAAAAGAGAGTCAGTGCCAAAAGAAAGTGTGTGGTTAAATTGTGTATGTTGTTAGATTGCTTGGAGGACCATTTTTTCAAACCTTGGTTTGCTTTTCATTGCTGTGACTTTCTCTCTTTTACCCTGGTATTTCTTCTTTTTCTTTTATCACTTTAAGAGAGAACTATAAACTGTGGAAAGTTTAATTTTATTCTATATCCTTTGTTTCTTAGTATCTTCAGATTCTGATATTAAGACTCTCTCTGGGACAGAAATGTAGCAATATTTATTTTTCTTCAGTGCAGATCAGATGTCTCTCTTGAGTTTATACTGCTTTGCCTGCTATTATTCTCCTAGCTGGAAGGCTGCTTTTGGATGTGAATTTGGATAACCTTAGTTTTTGAAAAGCTTTATCTGAGTTAATGCATGACAATACTAAAACACATAATATTACTTCATTTTCCAGAGAGAAAGAAAAAAAATTGTCTCATTTCTGTAAAAAAAGAAGAGACAAAATAGTGACAACTTCTGCAGGAACAGAAATATAAGATGAAAATCATTCTGCAGTTGTCTTTATGAGAAAGTGGGAGTCTTACTCGGTAGTTCAGTTTCCGTGCACAGAGAAAAAGAAACCAATAATAATCAGGATAAATCTCAAGGAAACACATAATCAGCCAAACCAATTATGCTTACATTATAAGTGTGTCAGATCCTGACCAAAGTTGTGTTCACTCCACCCAAATCTGCCTGATGGTATGATCAACCATGTAGCTTCCCATTACCAAAATCCTGATGTCGAGTCAACTTGCACCGAAGTCTGATTTAATCCACTATGTTCTCAAGGCTCCTATTTCATAAATCAAGTTTTGTGCTAAACAGAATTTGTCTATAATCAAGATTCAGGCACATGATCATTCTTTTATTCAAACTGTTGCTGAGCATCGCCATCTCCCAAAAGGATATTGGTCCTTTTTCAGCCCTGCTATTGGTATTCTGGAGTGCAAAAAGAGAGCCCTACCACAGTCTTTTCACAGAACGCTAGATAGATCACTGATTACAAGCAGTATGTAGTTAGACATCTGCATAAACTCTGTGTTTGCAAAATAAGCCAAAGGTGTCTGTTGTGGCTGACACAGCATGGGATGCCTCTAACACAGAACAGTCAGAGCCTTGGCTCAACTGTGAGCTTGTAAGGGAAGCATTTGATAGTGCATTTGAATCTTCATACACTCTTTTGTTATTCTTCCAGATTGGAAATATACAGGAGTTTTACCTTAGATTGGAAATCAGCCTTCAGTCCTTCCCTACCTGTCTTTCTTACTTTTCTCTTTCATTTTTTGTTTTATTGTTCTTGTTTTCTTTCTTTTTTTTTTTTGATTATTTTCCTTTTTCTTTTCCATCTTCTTTTTTTCTTCCTCCATCTTTTTGCTTTTTGGTTTATCTCTGAGGTTTTTTTGGTTTGGTTTTTTTTTTTTTTTTGCTTTGTTTTGTTTTGTTTGGGTTTTTTTTGTGTGTGTATGTTTTTTTCCCTTGTTTGTTTGTTTTAATTTTGTTTTTGTTTTGTTTTGTTCGTGGTTTTTGTTTGGTTTGTTGTTGTTTTTTTTTAACAGAAGAATTATTTAGAACAGGAGAACTATGTAATTCTCTATGGTATGTCATTCTGTCTGTATTGACATCTGTTTGTAAGATACATTTTGTCATTTGTAGCTTTTCCTCTTTAGTCTGGGCTGCTTGTGCTTCCTCTACTGTGAATAACGTTACATTCATGGAACATTTATTTGGAACTGTGAAGAGTGATTTGTGTAGCTGCAGCAAAGGGAGGGAGGTAGAAAATGAAAACTAGAATCAGTGTCTAATAATCTATCTTTGTCTTATGTTAGCTCAATTCTGTGTAAGTACTGTCTGGGGAAGGTAATAAGTGAGAAAACATGCCATTAAGGGATTTCCTGCAAGAGGGCTTATTACATGATCAAAGGCCCATTAGTGAATAAAGCTGGCTTGGTGTTATTTTCATACTTACTCTCTAAGACTCTGTCTATTTCAGTGGCAGGGCAATGAAAGCACTGAACTGCATCTGGTATTTTTAGAGGAGTCTGACTTACGCTTAAGGTATAGCTTCATATTTTCATTTAGCTCAGGAAGGCAGGAAAAGGTATAGTGGATCCTCTTATAAGATTTTCAGGCTGCATATGTGGTCCTCCTACTCAATGGTCCTGAGGATTTTTTTAGATGCAAACTGAAGTGATGATCTCGAACAGCAGGGGAAGACGATGTTGGACACAAGATGGCAGCGTGGGGAGTTCCGTTTTAGCTTGGATCATAGTGGATAACATTGCCCTTTGTGAGAGAATTACCACAGGAAAACGTGCTGAAAGCATTTAAGCTCTGACTTGAATGATATGAAAAGCATTTAAACACTTATTCTTAACATTCATTCCCCAAATGTAAAGCAGTAAAGATCAAGAAGGCTCTTTTCAACAGGTTATTCAAAATGGAGAGTGGTTTCTCAACCCCATTTTTAACCTTCTGTTGTTTGAACTGTAGGCAATTTTAAAGACTGAAAACTTCTTTTGCTTTTGTTTTAGTCTTTAAGAACATCATCTGTGTAGTGTTACGAAAGGAGTATTTTGTGTGTTATACTCCTGGCATTTTGTAAGTTCAAATTATCTGTGGTAGACTTTGTAATTGACACTTTTAGGTCTCTGAAATATTTCTAGCATATTCCTTTTAAAAATAAAGGGTAGGTGATTGTGTTTATGGTACTTGTCCTGAGAAGGCATTGCTTTCTTTTGTGAAACATGTATTGTTCCAAAGAGATAGGAAAAATCTAATGAAATTATGCCACTGTAGCTGCAGAACAGATAACTTTTCTTGGGAATGATGCTGCACCACAATGCAGTCAGATAATAACTGTGGTAACATTTCAGTGAAGAATATTTTTGTAGCATGAGGAAATTCAGCATCCAAATCTATAGGAACGCAGGAAAATAAAAGAGGAAGGAAACAGAATTAGAATAGTAAACTCTGTTAATTCACTTTATGATGACCTTCTAGAATAAACACTGCCTAGCAGTGGCTCTATCCCATGAATACATGGGATTATGGCTGACTGGCCATAATCTTGCCCTTCTTCCAGACTGGTAAGAATTATCTCACTCTTTATATAGAGTGGTTTATTGCTGCCTTTGCAAGGTAGCTACTGTTACCATCACACAGAAGTCTTGTGTTCTTCCACTCAGTAATTTTCTTGGTTTCTTTGAAGAATTCAAGGGTAAAATTAGTTGTGTTCTTTACTCTCCTAAGTTCTGTTATGTTCTCTGTTCATCCAAGATAGAAAAGTGACAATCTCACCTTAATCATCGCCCTGACAAATGTATCTTAACAGAAGCTGAATAAATATGGCCCAAATGAGTGGTGTTCATATTTAAAACTGAGCAAAACATCAATTTTATTTCTCCTTAATATCTTTATGCAAATTCAAGTGAAAAAATGACTCGACTTTGCCAATATTTTAGTCTACTTGGCATTTGCAAACAGAGCTTTGTAAAAAGACTGGGAAGGTCCCTGACAAACAGACACCTCTTAGAATTGAAGAATCTGAGAAGCTGGGTTTATAAGGTTTGTTATCAAGATTGCAGTTACAGCACTGAATCAACCTAGAAGCAGTTTAACAGGAAAAGAAGAGGGAATAAAGGTTTTGCAAGTTTTGGTGAGTGTTTGAGATTATTACAGCTTTAAAGATACTTTTTAGACTATGAAAACCCTGTCAACACTGCAGTAAACCTAAATATTATCTATGTTAGTGAAGACATAAATTGGAAATTAAATTGGCAGCAATGATATAAAGAGTTTTGGGATTAAATATTTATGTTGTTCAAGGAATCCTACCTCTTGCAAAGTATTTTAGAGAATATATAACTGACACGACATTTTTCCTTTCTGCATCCTCCCCTCCATTTTCCTTGCCTATCATTGTCACCAGAACCTTAGACAAGGAAGATGTGACAGAACTTGCTGAAGTTTTTGTCTATAGTAATATTCCAGTGTGTATTCCATTGTATGTAAAAGTATCATTGAAAGAATAATTAAACAGTCCGAGCAAGACACAAATTTGCTAAAAGGTTTTATTTACCTTTGTGTGCAGCATATAAGTGCTCATGTGTTTAGACCATAGAAATTTGAAGGAGCTATTTTCTAATTATTCCACTTACATGCAATTATGCCATTCCTGGACTTCACCAAAAAAAATTACCATCACCCAGAGAGCAGCTTTTTAGGTAGCTACACAAAAGAGCATGCTATTATCATTCACTGTTAACAGTGGCAAGCTGAGAAAACTGCTATGAAAATAGCAGCAACCTGTTCTTATGACTTTGTGTGTGGAGGTACTGCTTAAAGGCTCCCTTCTGTGAAGGTTATTTGCTGACAAAGTTCTAGATCATGAGGAAAGTAAGGGAAAAAATGAGTCAGCTAATGGTTAAACTTGGGTATTCTGAAAAGTCAGACAGACATACATTCAAAATAAGTTGGAGAGTGTCACGAGGCAGGCTGAAGTCTTGTGAGGTTTTGTTTCCTTGGACCATGAACCAGTCAGTGACTTTACATGACATACAGAGCTCACTGAACCCATGAAACAGTAAAACTTCAGCCTCATTAATTATGGGTCTTGAACAAGAAATAGACAACATGACATTCAATGTGATATCCCCTTTGTTCCAGTTTCCTTTCACTTTGAAATAAAGAAAAGACAGACTGTGTGAATGGCATATAACATGTGTGGTAGTTAAGACTGCTCTACGATGTATCCTCAGTGAGGATGAATAATATGTACTGATGTTTACAGACTTCTGACAATAGCTATACCATAACACACACAACATTTTTTGCTTGTACCTCTGTAGCCTCTCTGCACAGACTTGAAGCACTAACCTACTGACCACTCTGACTCTCCACGTATTTTTCCATAATATAAATGCAACAAGGTAACTAAAACATATTGATACTTGAGCATTTGATGTGCTGTAAGAAGGAGTGAAAAATGATACCTGTAGCAACGAGTTAATTAGAACATTTGGTTCTTTGGAACTGCACCTTTTCAATCTCAGGATCAAGCATTGGGTCCAACGATCCAATTAAGAGTGTTGAATTTTCCTGCAGTCATGTAACTCTCAATGAGGCAGCAGAGGAAGGTAAACATAAAGGATAGATTTTAACTCTTCCTTTAACAGGAAAAAGACACAGTATATCTCTGTCTATTACTTAGATAGCTGTAGAAAGATAATTTCACCTACACACTGAAATACACCTGCTTTCAGTAAAGGCATATTAAACAACAGAAGTATTGTTATGGTTTGCAGTGAGGGTTTTTTGTGCTTTTGTTTATTTGGTTGGTTTTTGTTGTTGTTGTTGTTGTTGTTGTTGTTAATAAAATGCTTTATCCTAAAACATAAAACAGCTCTTAACAGCTTTCTTCATAACACCTTTGCCTATGGCTGATCATGCTGTCCTATACTAAAAATCACTGTCAGGTGGTATAGACTCTCCTACGTAGTTTCAGCTGGGGGTCACACATCCTGTCACCTACAGAGTGTATCCTTCCCAGGGCCTCTGCATTCCTGAGATATGAGCCAGCCAGAGAAGGGCCCGGTTTCTGCAATAATTCCAGCTCTGCTTTCTGGCATAAGAATAACTAAGGTAATCGTGTTATGCAGATATATTTCCTGGGACTATAGGAGCTCTATTAGCCTTCTGGTGATACTGGTGGGGGAATCCCTATCTGTGGACGGTCTGTGATCTCAGTCTCATCTGCGTCTGCTCTCTGGTTAGAGAAGAAACAGAAGTGAGGTCTAGCGGGAGATGAAGGAAGAGGAAAGTCTATTTACAAAGACCTCCTTTTACCTATAGTCAGAGTTACATTTTATGGAAGGTTTACAGAACTCTTGCAGACGAAGACAAAATAAATTACCTTTTCTATTTCGTGTGTCCGGATCATAATTTGAGGTGTTCTGAAAAATCTTTGAAGCACAAATGAAAGTCTAAATCTTAATATTGAAATTTGTTCTCTGACAGAGAACTTTAGGAAGTTCTAACCATTTTTTCACATTCCACATTTGTAACATACAGCTATAACCTGTTAATTTGTACTAATGTTGGAACAAACAACTGGTCATGCTTATAAACCTAATATATAATCTTGACACAATTGAAATTATCTGTCACTTATGTGAGAGTTTTCCTTTGTTCATATAACAGAGTTGAAGGTCTACAGACATCAGAAACACTGAGTACCTTCTTTCTAGTTGTATGTTAAATAGAATACAAGTAATTTTCCATGAGAAAAGGGAAAATCAAACAAACAAGTGAAAGACTAATGATAAGGTATAATATGACTACTGCTCCACAGTATAGAAGAAAAGGTAATCACGAAAACTGTAATGCAATCTCTTTTAGTTTATGCCTAGAACTGAATTGAGACCTAAGGACACTGAATTTCAGCAGAAAAAAATTTGGAAGTATGAAGGAAATGATGGGTGAAATTGAATTATTTTGAGTAATGGAGAGAAAATTGAAGTGTTTAGAGATAAATTGCTTAGCCACAGAGATTATGCATGCCACTTAGTAATAAGTATAGTCAGATTTGGGTATTATTCCATGGGGGTTTTTTGTTTTCGGGTTTTTTTTTGGGGGATGGGGAGGGATGTTGATGTTTTTGTTTTATTTTAAGCCAATATAGATGAACAGGGAAATGAAAAAATGGCCAGCAGTAAGAAAAATGCACACAATATGGTAAAGAAAATAAAGGAAACTCTTTAAACACTGAGAAATTGCATCACAAAAGAATAGCAGATAGGACAGATATTGAACCAAAACTGAGATGTTTATATATTTGAATTGCTTTAGCATTCACATAGTTTTACCTGAATATGAACACTCCAATGAATAATTGCTACCGTGTTGCAAAAAATATTGCAATAGCCTGTGTTACCATTTTAGGGATTTCTAGGCATTGAAAACACAATGATTTCACTTAGTTTGTAAAGATCTGATTTCAGTACTTTCAAGACTGTTGGTAAAGTCCTGGTGAACAGTACTATTTTACACTCCCAAGAGATAATACAAGTCCTGAATTTCTCAGTGCACAGACACAAGGCTATATAATCATTCTTTCCCTTGTTCTTCCTCTTTCATTTTAATGAAAAATCTTGATTTTTTAATTTGTTTGGTTTTTTTTGGTTTTTTTTTTTTTTCCCCTTTAGAGCTTCAGATGAGTGAAAAAGGGATGAGACAGAAGAGGCTGAAGGGTGCTGCCTTCAAGTTGCACTGTTTTTGCTATCTAAACTGTCCCACATTCAGGGATTAAGTGTGTCTTCTTTGCCTTACATCTTTAAATCAGAAATTTAGAAACAGAATTCAGTAAGTAAAAGAGTGTGTTAAATTCAGAGCTTTCATATGGGACATTTATATTAAGTGCTTATAATCATAATCTGTTTTATACGTAACCCTTTAGCTATGATGGGGTCATGTTCTCTGATCCTTTCTCTGGGACCAAAGAATATTCTTCTCCTTAGTTCATTTAGGTGATTTCTATTTCCATTCCCCCCCTATTCATTTTTATATTGATATATGGATGGTTTTGGCTTGTTCATTGGAACGTGATTTAATTTACTTGTAAAAGAGCTTTATCCTGATTCAACAATGAAACTTAGCTGATGAAGTATTACCTGACAAGATCAGTGGTGCTACTGATGCTACATATTTCCTTAGCAAGGATTTATTTTCAACTAAAATTACATTACAGCACTAATGATAGCCACTCCTGACCTATTCACCTGATCCTCTTATGGAATCAATGTTGTCATAGAAGTACCAGGGTTTTAAAGGGAGACTAAGTTTTCTAGTTCACACAAAGCTCTCTACACACTGCCAATGACAACAACTGATCACCAGGTGCCTCTCATAGTGATCCTTCACTTTTCTTGATGGTGCAAGATAAGAGCATATGAACCATGCTGTGGAACAAAGAGCAAGGCATAAAAAAAGCAATGGGTTTATGGCAGTGATAAAGTATTTAATATTTATGCCATATCCACAAGACCTTTTGTTACCGTTATCTTGTCGTGACGGTCGAGAAATAAAAGTTAATCAGAAGGCTTGATTTAGGGTAACATAACATCT
>JAWWES010000115.1:72791642-72815199 GCA_035583135.1 Lophotriccus pileatus | reverse complement strand
CATCCCGTTGCAATCAGCCCAGCTCTCCAGCCTATCCAGGTCCCTCTGCAGAGCCCTCCTGCCTTCCAGCAGGTCGATACTCCCTCCCAACTTGGTGTCGTCTGCGAATTTGCTAATGATGGACTCAATCCCCTTATCCAAATCATCAATAAAGATGATAAACAGGACTGGTCCCAGTACTGGTCCCTGAGGAACACCACTGGTGACCGGCTGACAGCTGGATGCAGCCCCGTTCACCAGCACTCTCTGGGCCTGGCCCTCCAGCCAGCTCTTAACCCAGCAGAGTGCACCTGTCCAAGCCATGGGCTGCCAGCTTTTCCAGGAGTATATTATGAGAGACAGTGTCAAAGGCTTTGCTGAAGTCCAGATATACACATCCACAGCCTTCCCCTCATCCACCAGGAGGGTCACCTGATTATGAAAGGAGATCAGGTTGGTTAGACAGGACCCATGCTGGCTGGATCTGAACATATGTTTAAACTTCTGCTTGAAATACCTTTTAATTTAATTTCATGGCCAAAACTCAGATATTATGACCTCACACTGACTACATCTTCTAGTGCAAAAAGACATCTAAAATCATATCTCCACTTCTATTGAGAACTACCGTTGAGCATATGGAACGTGCTTCCAAGGGTAGCAATGCCAAGCAGAATACAGTGCCAGATAAGATTCTTGAATAGTTACTTTTAATTTATTTCTAGAACAGATCCACTTTTAGAAATTAAATAATAAAATACTTTTGGGGCCAAATAGCCATGGCTTTCCTTAGCAAATGGTGAAAGGCCATGATTCTATTATTTAACAACATTGGACAGAAAATACAGAATATGTCGCTTACTTCTGAACAACATTTTCTGTCCCCTTGAAGGATGTACAGAGATGGAAGAGAGTGATGAATGAAAAGAAAAAGGCTGCTTTTGATTCCAGGGGACTGTTGTCTCTTGTCAGTTTGAAAAGTAAAGCTTAAAACCAAGGTACAGATGGGAGAAGGGGAGGGAACATCCAGCTGAATAGAATCTGAGGATTAAGGCTTGCTGGAATTTTTTTTCTTCTGTTGGATTAAATCTCATTGTAACAGTAAGAACACTGCTATCAAAGAAACATATGTGATGTGTGAGTGAAATATGCTCATAAGTGTGTATATATTATATATAATTATCTTACCTCATTCTAATGTTATCAAAATCTTTCACCTACTTAAATACACAAATAAATAAATGAAAGAGGTGGAATGATCTTACTCTTCCTACAGAGCTTTCCAGACATGTTTTTGCCTCTGAAAAGAGAAACAAGTCATTTTGAGTATTTCTGGATACATTATTCTCTGTTCTTTTCCTTTTTTTATCCTAATACACTTGACTAACAACTCAATACACTGTGACATCTGTGTAGTGGTCTTTCAAATTTGTTTTCATTTGAAATCATAATTTAAGGTCCTCTGTAGTAAACTATGGTTTCACTGTTGTAATAAACTGAAAACCTTAAATAAAGACCCTGTAATTTATTATTTTATAATGACCTCCAACTATTCTGCTTCGTAATTATTTCTGTTTAACTCATTTAGCATCCTTGTTTAGTTTCAATCAAGCATGACTTCTGTTGCTTTCAAATCAAATTATATGTTTAGCTTCTATATGAACTCCTCCAAAGGAGATTTTCAATTTCTTATCCAAATAATTACACACTGGATCAAGAATTTACCTCTGGGTCACCTGTATTATTTATTTGTATTTCAGAAGTAGTTTGAAGGCCTACTGAACAGCCATCTTTACAACTAGGAAAGCTTCACCAATTTTCATCATAGTTTCTCTGCTGCTATTAAGACAGTGTCTTCAAGAAATCCTGTTTCATGACTCATTACATTTGTAAGGGATCTCTCAGTAACAATTTTTTATATATGCATAAGTTGATATGAATTACTAACAGTGAAGATGCATTTTGGGAGCTGAGTAAGAAGAGGTTTTATGATGGGTTTCTATGAACTAGACCTTGGCTGGCTTTATCTCTGAATTAATTATCTCTGAATGAATCTCTCTCTCAGTCCACTTAGACGATATTTAAACATGAATCATCCTCTTTGTTCTCAGTCAATTTTATAGATATATTTTTCAAACAAAAAGCCAAACATCCACAGCCATGTCCCAAAGGTAAGACAGCTGCATGTGAAATGCCATGTATACATGTGCAAGATCTGGAGAGCTGCTATGTGCATTAATAAATTGTTTATAACAATTAATCTTATAACTGTTATGCATTTCATAACTTGATAGATCTTCAGCAAACTGCTTAGTCTATTTTTATGACTCAGCCTCGGAAATTGTTATATTAATTCTATTATCTTTGAGAATATTTTCTTTGAGAAGAGCTTGTGATAAGGCAAAATATAATTACTTTTTTTTTCTTTTTCTTTTTTTTTTTTTTTTTGTGACAGCTCCTATGAGCACCTTGAAGTCTATCAGCAAAGAAAATAAAATTTAGGTACTTAAAATAGCCAGAGATTTTAATCTGGACTTAATTATAGTTCATATTCTTGTTATTTAACTTTGGAATGCCTTAGACTGGAGTCAGGGATAATTGTGTTATAACAAAAGTACAGATGCTATTTTAAAGAGATTTTAGTTACTTCTCTGAAGTAGTCTAGATGTAAAATGAAAGATGTGGTTGTTTTAAAACTGGAGTGGTATTGAAGACAAACTTATTCTTTCTCCCTAACTTTTTGGCTTTGACATTTTGCACTATTGAGGGAAACGGTCCTTATACATAAAACAAAGAACAACTTTGGAAGTAGTGGAATCTGTCAAACAGAAGAAACAGAGTCTCTAAAGCTTGCTGAAAAAGGACTGCCTTATCCCTGTTAGTTTCTTCCCATTTTCATGAACAATAGCTGAAAGCTGTGAACAAATTTTGATTTCAATTCAGATAAAACCAAGTAAAAGCTGGATTGCAGAAGTAACTGGTTGCTGAGTTTGCATTTTCAGTCTTATGCCTCTAACAGGCATACTAATAATCTATTAGGGCACTTAATAGCCAGGCTATTTTCCAGTTGGGAAGGCAGGGTCTCTGCAGCTGATGTTATTGCCTCTTCTATGCTGGAGAGGCTTTTATCCAAGCTGGCTGTCTTAGTCAAATCTTTAGTTGAACGTATCTTTTCCATAACCCTCAGACTTTCTGTCAGCTCACATGCTTCATCATTTAGGTGTTCTCCAAATGCATTTTTCCACCTCACCCCAACAATTATCATTTTTGCTTTGTCATGAAAGGTATTTATGTCTGTGCTAGTCTTATTGCTTGTTTTCTGCTGTAATAAAGCTTACAACTTTGACAAAAAAAATGATAGAATAATAGAATTATAGGACAACCCAGGTGGAAAGTGACCTCAAAAGATCATCTGATCCAACCTCTACAAAGAAAACAACCAATATAAAACCTCTTAGTTTAAACTCTGACTGTTATTGTTATATTACAATAAGGCATCTATGATGGTTGGACAGTAACTATTCATCAGGCAAAATTTTTCTGGATTATGACCTCAGGTCTCAACATCTCTGATCTCACTGAGTACTGCCCACTTTACAAATCAGTGTAAATACCGTGTCTTTCAAAAAGAAATTACAATCCTAAAATACATAAATTCAAGAAATAAAGTAAAGAAACAACAACATAAATATGCAAATTATTCTGCTGGCTTTTTAAAATTTTTTTAAACATGCTTAAACATTTAATATGAAATAATTATATTTCTAGAGACTGGGTTTTTCTTTTGATATCATGAACCGAGGAATCTCTGATGGAGACCACTTTAATATCGCTGATGTTTCTGCATGCATACTTACAATGGGAACTACTTTCTGATCCTGGAACAAGACTGGAGAATTGACAGAGTTCTTCTTATACAATATAAGAGTCTTCAGAATTCAAGAGTTTGAGTAAATATTTTGGAGCAACATAAAAAAAAAGCTTAATAACTTGTGCATCTTAAATTTATTCTTGCCATTCAGCTGAGAAAACAAATAAACAAAAGTGAAATATAAGTCAAATTAGTGTGATGAGGGCATTTCATACAGGGATTAATAAGTATAATCACAGGTTAAGATTTTTCAATGCAAATTATATTTATAAGATAGGTTCTTCATCTTCCTCATGTGTTAGACATTTGACTTACTGCATAGCCACTTTACTGATTCTGTTTGTCTTAAATTATAATCTGAGAAAGTTAAAAATATAATACAAGTTACAACTCCAGGAAATATATCTGACATGTCCTAGTATCACTGCAAGTAAATTTAGTGCTGAAAAAAAAAAAGATATCCTATTTCTTGCCTTGGGCTTAGTCTATATCATGAAGATAGTGTACCAAGAAATTTTTGGTTATTACAAAATATAATAGTTTCAGTTTCATTTTTATCTCCCCCGATCCTTAAAGCAAAGAGCTAGTAGGCACAATAAGCTGTTTTCGTAGCTGAATGACCTTCAATTCTATCGAAAGCAGTCTTTGGGCATTTTAGCAAAAATATTACTAACTCCTACAAATGACTGATCCACTAACTTTAATACCAAAGTTGTTATCCTAAGCTCACATTCAAGATATAGAGCTCTAATTGTGACAACCACAACACTTTGTACTGTCAGTTAACACTTTCTTTCTATATACCATAATACCAGTTCCCCAATTTTTATTAAAGAGCTTTAAGGCAATTTTCTGCAACAGGTCTTCAATAATCTCATGACATGGCCCTTCAGGAGCTAAAAGCAATGAAAATGTTGTCAAGATGGAAAAGCTGGAGATTGACTAACAAAGCCCCACCAACAGCCATGCTGAGATCTCATATATTAAAAATGTATACAAGAACTGAGATCAAACTAGCAGAGGTCAGATTTATAAATTTTCTTGAGTCATTACATTACCGAGGTTAATAGAAATATATAATATAGAAGTACTATAGGCTCTGGGATTGTACAGGTAAAGCCGTGAAAAAGTAATTTACCTGAGACCTGAAATCTCAGTGTCCTTAAGGGCTTAGAATAGAAAGTATTTCTGATGGTTGAATAACATTTATTAAATCCTGATATAAGTGATTGCCACTCTATGCAGTCACAATTATGTTAAACAGATGGCTGTATTTGAGCATTGTCTTCTGAAAAATTATTTCAAAACATTCATACAAATACAATTTTTTGCAAGTTTTACCATGTTATTTTTAAATAAAAATATTTGAAAATTGAGAATAATTGATTTTTGCTGGTTTTTTTTTTATGTAATTGCTACTGCAGACTTACTTAAACAATAAAACAAACAAAGGAAATTCTCATAAATAGGTATTCAACCTGAAAAGTAACTTGTACCAAAAACTTACAAGTAATGCACTTACTTTCAGTTTATCATCCACATGAATGATGTAGCAAATTATTACACTCAACTATCATAAAATTTCAAGTAAGTGCCTGTAAAGCTGCGACCTTAACACTAATTCAATATTCAGTTAGAGATATAATGTTTTTTATTCAATATTTTTTTGTGTATAAAGTAACTTTTCTATCTTTTGGACATGTGCATTTTTCCTCTGAATTTAATGTCCTAACAATTTCAGGTACATCGGATGCCAAAGAAATAATAAAATTTAGTGAGGAATGATAGGGTCACTTTCAAAAGAGGGTGGACATTCTGATTTTCTTTTTTGAGTGTCTTTACTTAGGCAGGTAACATTTTCTGGGCATTTTTAAAGGTAAGGTTCTTAATTTTAATCCTGCTTTTATATGCAAATAACTTCAGCAAATTAAAACTATAAAATAATTATGCAATTTAGGGTTGGATTCAGTGCAGTAGAAACTTTTCTATTCCATAGCCAGGTTGACCTATTCATGGTTTACTACTTAGCTGGTAACTTGAGAATAGCAATATTTATTTAATCATGTTGTTTTTCATTAAGTTATACAGACCAAAGCATTGAAAGTTGCATATTCCTGTTTACAAAGAAAAAAAAATAGTATCTGAAGCATTAGAAAATGTTGACAATTGTTGAAAATATTGGAAAAATATACTCTGAAAAAAGTTAAGCTTGTGATTTATTTATTGGTTTTGTTTGGTTGGTTGTTTGGGTTTTTTTGGTTACTTTTATAATAAAGGAAATAATTACTTTCCTTTGCTGATGAACTCCTTTTGATAGCAGCAGGCAGTCCAAACTTCTGGACTTCATTAATGAGAATAGCTCCTGGCACTACTGACTTTATTAAAAACAAAAATAAGAATAAAGCAATATCTGTACTAACACCTTCCCATGTCTTGTTTGCTTTTGAAAGGCTCTCTTTAATTTATTATTTCATATTTTCAAAGGAACTTGGATATTAAAGCATATTAGAAAATTAGGACCTCACCTCCTGGAGCTTTTTCCAAAACTCTCTTTTATTAGTTGCAGAACTCAGGTTAACTTTACAGATGATAAACTGACAAACAGGCAGGTGAAATGACTTATCATGAGCTGCCTGGACATGCACTGATCTACCCTGCAGCAAAGCTAGATATAGAAATACAATTGTGTGTGGAGAGATTCGTATTCTTTCCCACCTAATGTTGCCTGTGCACTACTCTGTATTCTCCCACTTATGCCATTATTCCTAAACTCTTGAATCATAACGACATTATCTATTTTTCAAGACAAATTTCCATTTGCTGGACTTCAAAACCTTTTTTTTCCCCTCTCCTTTCTCTTGTAACAGCATTATATCTCTGTCACAATGAGAATGAAAACTTCTTCCTTAGATCATGTTTGGGTTGACTAAATATAGTCTGCTTATACTACAGTAAAGTTTCCCAATGAACACTCACTATTCCATTTTCAAATGACATATCTCTCCATAATGACATAAACCTCAAGGAAGAGTCTTCATTACTTCTACTGCATTCATTACTTTGGCTCCCTATCCAGATCACTTCTTTATACAGTAAATTAATATGCAGAATAATGTGTTTCATACCTATTATTTAATAGATGAGATACTCAAAAATTAAATTAATGCTGAACTTGTATTTGTTGTTCCTTTGCCCATGTGTTAGCTGTTATCAGTGAGGGACATTATTCTTTTTTCTATAAGAACATTTCTGAATATAGGAGTAGGAAAGTATTGCAATAGGAAAAAACTTTCTCTATAAATTAAAGTCTACCAAGATCTACCAAGCTTTATGTTCAGTGAATGTGACCTTGACAAATAGAAATAATCCATGTTCTAGTGTCTCTCAAAAGTGTAGCCTTCTTTATTCACATTAAAACCCACAACTGTAGCTTGCCCTTTCTCTGGTGCAGACTGCAGCTCAGTATAGGGCTCAGGTTCCTCTATTTCTCTGCTCCTCTGTATTTCCCTAAACCAGCAAGCTGCAAAATGAAGAGGACCAGAAATCTTACACTTGTGAAAATTCACAGGGGAGAGTATGTAGGAAGAAGACAGTTTTGTCTCACCCCTATATAGAATGTCAATTATTTCAAGTGTGTATGTGATTTTTTTCCACGGAAGGTGGTGATGGAGATTATATCCTTCCTGAAGTTAAATTGTGACTAAAAGAATGTCAGAGTTCAATCTTTAGAACTGTCATGGAGCAGCAGAATGGTTTTATGATTCCAAAGAAAGAGGTTAATCCAGTTTTTCCTTTACACACTTACCTGATTTCACCAAATACATATATGTATGAGGTATTCTCTTTGATGTTTTGTTTGACTAGGAGAGCTGATCCATTGGAAAGTAAACAGACCAACACACTTTTCTGCACTGAAATAGGAAGAACTATAATCCAGAGAGAGAGCTTGGCAGAAAAGCACTTACAAAGTCTGTAACCCCCCTTTTTTCGGTAATATTAACACTCTAACCAGCACAGTGAAGATAAATAGAATAGAGTAAAAAAAAATTAAAAGAAAATCAATTTTCTTAAAACAGAATAAAACCTCTTAAAATATTCTGGCCAAGTAAACTATTATAGATAAGATATGAAGAACCTTATCAACTCAGTGAGTTGAAACATATTAATAAATGATATATAGACTCCTAAAGCCGAAGTTGATTAAGGCCATTTCATCCATTAAATAATTTTCTCATATTAATAGGATTTTTTTTTAAATGAACAGTTAAATTATGTGCTTTTGTCATTATTGGTAATTATAGTGCTGAGAAGTTATTCATATAATAATTTTGAGATAAAACAGTTCATTAGTTCACATAAAGTTAGCATCCAATAATGTGTCCCACTGAGCAATTCACAGCCATTTTCACCCTTACAAATTCTCTTTCTGGGGAAAACTGTTTGAAAGATTTATTCTTTTAAACATTCCAGAACAATTTAGTTTTGTGCCATAAGCACAGTATTTGGAGTAAAACCACTGCTCTTCTAAAAAAGCCACAAAAATCAGTTTTACGATGAATTATTTTATTTTTAAATTAATTTCTTTACAAATATTTTAAATAGTTGTTTACCTCTCTGCCTCCTAATTCTCTGAAAGGTCATGAAATTGTTAATAAGAAAAGGATAAAATATTTCACATATTTCCTACTAAAAAGGCTTCTAGAACTTGCAAGAGTGACAATTCCACCACATTCTGCTACTCATTTTCAATTGTCTTGTTCCAGAGCCATTTTGTTCAACATCTAGAGGGGGAATACTTGTGAGTTTTGCTTTTAAATACAATGTAGTAGTAGCCTTCGTCTACAGTCTAGATACTAAAGTAATTCAAAAGTTTACCCCTATTTACTCATCCAAGTAATAGACAACTAACATATATAATGTGAAATACAGTGCCCTTCTGAGTGGAAACCCAGAGCAATAACAATTCTGCAAACGTAGCTTTGAACAAAGAATGCCTTTTGAATCTTACTAAATTTATTAAGAAAACCAAACATTGCTAATTTGAGCTTTGGACAATCCAAATAGCTTTAATTTTGAGAGGATAGTGTTCCAGTCTTCCCAATTTAAATTTATCAGAGACTGTTTTTCTGCTTGCTTTTAATAGTTTTACTCATGAATGTTCAGTTTAATATTTTGCTTGCTTTGACCATTGTTGATGATGAAGACAAATGATTTTATAAAAAAATGTGGAAATGGAAAATATTTTTTCTAAGAATTATAGTTTTATATTTTTTTCGGAGCTTAAAGTCATTGCTATACATTACTTTGGGGTTTTTTTTGATGTCCCAGCAAAAACAACAGAACTATTATAAGATCATTAATTATGTCTTAAAAGAGAACTGTGAAGGAATAAATGTTTCCCATGTTGCTGACAAATAACTACAACTGACACAAAAGGCCTTGTGATATTATTTATTTCTATGAGAGTCTTTCAGAACACAGTTGTTAATATATTTTTATGTTTTACTTCAGTTCTGTGACATGTCCACTTTCTCTTTATATTTTTATATAAAGGGATTTTTTTAAGTGGCATCAGGTCAAAATGTAATAATGGCCAGAATAAGTCACTGTGGAGATATAATAGTTTTATAAGCTACAGGACTGACTGGTCAAAGATTTGTTTTATTGACTGCTATTCATGAATAACATGGGTAGAAAAGCATATATTTCATAGCTAGAAAAAGCATGTCTTATTATTCACTCACAGGGGAATTTTTTTCATGTAGCTGCAATGCAAGTTTCATGACAACATCTTATCCATTCTTTCTTTCCATGAAAATAATCAAACTCTGATATTCATTGTGAAGTCTATATTCATTCTTTACTGCATTTATAAAATATATACTAGGTTTAAAGGAATAAAGCTCTGAGACAGTGGTTTCTGAGACACTTGTCAATATTCCATTAGGAAATATCTCTTCAGAAAGTTTTGTAGCCATTAAATCACCAAAACAGTATATGATGTACAATGAGTAAATGTACTGTAGACTTTAGAATTCAGAACTGAAATTGGTTTTGCAATTCCTGGGACTATTTTTCTGTTTGTTTGTTCACCTGATATGTAGGAGTGGAATAAAGGGTCCATCAATATACGGTTGGTTTGGAGACATATCAATGGTAAAAAGAGTAAAACATTTCACTGTGATGAAGATATTGACAGCATCCCAGCACGACTCACAGTTGGAAATATCTGTCTGGAATTACATGAATTGGTAGACCTGTAAATTAGTAGATTTTGTAAAGAAGTATACAAGTGTCCTGTTCCTCTAGAGGAAAATGTAGTGTTTCCAGCTCATGACAGAACCTCCATTTTTATTTATTTTTAATTCCCTCCCGCCGAAGATAGGTTATTGGGATCTTTACTGGAATGCATTTTTTAAGGAGGTAGTTCAAGGCTGTACTTAAAGAAATTTGAAGAGGGAATACATGACTAATAATGCTTACTATAATTGTCTACTGTACAAAAAAAAAAAATACAAGGCACACATCGAAATACAATGTCTACTGATGGGCCAATTTCCTAAGATTTTAAGCCTGACCAGGCATTAAAAATCACTTATCTTGGGTAAGAAATTCTGTATCTAAGAAGTTACATTTTTTGTGTGGTCTTGCACTGAGAATGGGCTGTAAAACGTAGCATATTTTTGATGTCTCTGATTTGTTACTAACTTCATCAAATCTATTGGTTGTAGAAAATAAGTGTCATTCTATTCCTAAGCTTGTTCATTATTGCATGTACCTTCAGTATATACCTTGGTATATGCTCTGTTTCATGACACCACATGCCAAAGAGGATTAGTAGCCCTAAAATAAAATTAGTTGGTAAGGAGGTTGGAGGTGTGACAAGATGACATGTAATATTCAACACATGCCTCTAAAGGATAGTCATACCCCCCTTTGTATCATGAGGAACCTGGTAGTGAATACGTAGAGCAATAGCTCTGTCTGTTTTATGATGGGTTTGTTCACTTAATGGTCTCTTTATAGTCCAGGCGTATAGCCCCGGCTGTTATGATGCATGATTGCCTATAAGAAAAGAAAAAAAGAATTGACCAAACCATCTTATTGTGACCAATATCATCATTAATAATACTAGATAATGCTGAAGTACATTCTAAGACTCCTATCAATGATGTACAAATTACTAGAAATAAAAAGACAGAAAACAAAAGGTTTTAGATCTATTTCTTATTCTGCTACTGACCCAGAAGATTTTGGACAAATCTTTTTAAGACTGACTATGAATTGGAAAAATAAACTAAGAAAAAGAAATAACCCAATTGCAGTATTGTATGTATTGTTTGCAGTATATGTCATCTCTAACATCTGATAAAAATATAGGCTTTTACGGTGAGGAAGGGAAATGAATATTCATCTCATAATTCTTTAATGCACCTCCCTGTGTGTTTCTGTGCATGTGTGTTTGTATAAAATAGATTTGAATATAATAGTGTCTGTGATCAGTATAGAGATCTTGTTTTGTTTCTGAATGTAAAATATGTTTAACTGACTCTCACAAGTATTAAAAAACCAGTAATTTCAAATTCATTACATACCTGAGAAGGTTAAGGATCTGCTCACATAAGTATCTTAAAATTTCACCAGCTTCTTTGAATTTGCTATATGTAATATGAAACATTAAAATTGTATTTGCTTTAAATAACCTAAAATGAGAACTTGAACACATACCACACATTATCCTCCTGGATATAAAAGGCAGATGGGACCATTATGATTACTTTTCTGATGTATATAAAATAACCATCAGTTTTTGCCCCATAACTAGTTGATAAATAGAAGTATAACTGGGAAAAAAAGACATTGGTCTCCAGTCAAGCATGCTGGTTCCACCTACGTGGAGCCAACATTCAGAATTTGGGAAAATGGTAACATCATGACTACAGCTATCTCAAATATGTTGGGACTGCACAGAGATAGACAAGACATATGTAAAATGCAAGCAAGGAGACATCGTGTATAGAGGAGCTCTCTGTATTCCTCAATCTGTTCTTCTTGGTCCATCCTCAGTGCATCCCTGCAACTGACTCTACCGCCTCTCAGCAAGAGGGAAGGATGGAAGCTGTCATTAGATTTATGATTTGAGACAATTTTTCCAGATGGTACACAGTAAGCTGAACAAAAATTCTTACAGTACAGCTGAATAGCTGAATGGGAGAACCACACAGACATGCTGAGATGGCTCCAAAGGAGCAAGTTTCAGAACTAGTACAGCCAGAGTGATAATCATGATAAATTAGCTGCACGAGAGTTTGGCTATTCCTCTAAGGACCAATTATGTCATGGTATTACAGTTCAGGACAAAGAACACCTCACAGCAATAAGAAGAATTACAGAGTCAGAAGATACAAAAGAGCATAAAAGTTTTCTTTAATACTTTTAAATTTTAGACCACGAATGTTAAATTTCTATGACTCTTTAGTTTTGTACTTTTAAGGTGGACTCTCTGGGGTGTTTTTTTTGTTTGTTTTTTCTTTCTTTATCTCTGAAAAAAATACTTTAGAATTCTAGATGTTCTACAATGCTAAGATTAACTCCAGTATTTTCTCTGCCTTTCTTATGAATAATTAGAATTTGCAATTTCTTTGTTGTCTGATGTAATTCAGGTAGATTTACATAAATATACATACACTTCCTCTGTGAGAAACATACAATTTTATTTTGGGTATTCACTTAAAGGCTGAGAAGACAAAGTGGCTTCATTTTGAGGTGCATACATATGTGTTTTACAGTAACATGAGGCAAAAAAGATACCTTTCAAGGGCGATTTCCTGCATTCTTCACCTTGTCATCTTAATGACACTATGCTGAATATTTGCATTACTCAACAACACTGTTGCATGCAGAAATAGCTACCAATGCAGCCAAAAAATATAAGGGAAAAATGAGACAAAACAGCTATCCCACTTCCTTGAGCAGATTGAAGAAGGAAGTAGTAAAGAGGTGGAATATTTCAGAGGTGTCATAATCCAGAAAGCAAGAAATTACTTTAGTGTAATAGATTGTCAAAATTCTGTATAGATTTTCTAAAGTAAATTTAATGGAATGAGGGGAATACAGATTCCAAATACTATTAGAGACCTGATCAGTCTGGTTGCTGATGAACTGTGTTGTCATTGTGGAAGAAAACTAATCAAGTTTATTTGCATTTTGAAAGCTATTTAGATTTTGGAGAGTAAGCAAATTGAAGTGGGTATCTATACTGTGAAAAACACAGACTAAATCTAGTCACAGGTATTTTTCCAGCCTGTATTCTCAGGAAGAACTGACTGATGTTTAGTTTTGCGTGGCTCAGTTTGCTTGGAAAGAAGGATGCATTTCTTCCCCATTTTAATTATTTAAGGTTTTAAAGCTTTATTTTTTCAGGTTGATATGTTTTTTAATAATTTGAGAATGGTGTATAAAAATTTAAAAAAAAAATAAAACCCCAAAGAACTCCAAAACAAACAACCAAAGAAAAGACCCCTCTTCAGTGAATTGAATGTACAAGATGAAGTGCTATGTAGCTGTTTTATTTTAGAACACAAAATGAAAAAGGTACTTTCCTTTTTTACTAACCCCAGCTTTTGTGTTTTTCAGTTGTTCAAATACTACTTCAATTATCACTGAATGCCAATAGATAACAAATAGTTTATTCCTTGATAACAGTGATGACTTTTCATTCTTCACACTGTTGACTACACTTTCAGTAGAATTTTCAGAGAGTTAAATGGTAAAAAGCCAGTTACAGGACAAAAAAATCAGTGATAATCCTAAAGTCAAAATCCCATATTAACTATTGATAATTTGATCTGAGAAAATGTATAATAAGTTCATTTAGTCATATTATCTACAATAATGAGATTTAACTGGCCTGAGTCTTAAAAATTAGCAAACTCGCCAAAAAGCCCCAGATCCTTTTCTGCAGAGGTACTTTCCAGCCAGTCAGACTTCAGAATATACTGGTGCATGGGGGCATGGGGTTGTTCCTCACCAGGTGTAGGAGTCTGCACTTCCCATTGTGCAATTTCAGGAGTTTTCTGCCATCCAACTGATATTATTAGATCAAGTACAAACGTAAAGACAAGACATGAAATCAGAAAAGGGACACACACGTTCAGAAGCTTATTATTTGTTTCCAACTACTCCACAAAATAGACTAATAGTCTCTAAACCTGTGTGGTTTTCCAGATACCTTGGAAACTAGTTCCATATTAAAACAAACCTGAGGCCTCCCTGTTAAAACATTGTTATGACCTTTTCAATTTTCATTTATTTTGCTCTCCTAAACCAAGGTTACAGGTTTGTTCATATGGTCCCTGCTACTGTTTCCACGCCATCTTCTTTGCCTCCATGTGACCCTTTAAAGAAGAGCTTTTGACCTGGGCAAGCTGTGTTTGAATGTATGGCTGTTTAAATAATACATGTCCCCCAGCCTAGATCAAAGATACAAGCCTCCTCTCGCTTGGAATTTTCTGCTGCATTTTGATCCTAAACTCAAATGTAAATCCAGCACTTTATTGCTAGCATTTCAGCACTTCCTGTCAGAATAGATGTATCTAATGGAGCAAGCCATGTAGAAAATGACTTCTAGCATTTTTTTTTTTTTTTTTATTATTGAAACAAATATAAATCATTCTGGTGCTCAGCCCCAAGCAGAGATGATATCTGCCTTTAAAAATAGCTACTTCAAAGAAGTTCAGAACAAATTTGCATAAGCCAGTTGTCAGATTGTTTATGTTTAGTTCAGGGAGATAAAAATTATTTGTAAAATGCCATGTGGGGAATTTATTCATACGATGTCCATAGGGATGAACAACTTCATAACTTGAATTTTACATAGAGTGGTTCAAAGGAAAAACTTAAAAATAATATTTCCCCTCCCATTAGGGTTAAGTACATAGGCACATCTCAACAGAGCATAAATGGCTTTTGTTTGTTTAAATTCTGCTAATAAGACTTCTCCAGAAGAGGTGCATATTTAGTGTCATTAGATAGTTGGCTCCTATGGTGGTAAATGGAACACATAGCAGATGAAAAGGCTGTGTTTCACGGTGTTGAGTTAGAGGCACATATAAGACATGTATCCAGTGAGATTCATTGAAAATAAGAATAACGTGTTTCTCACCTATTTTTCAAGCATCAGAATCTAGTAGCCTATTTTGTCAAATTGCCTTTATTTGACAGAAACTGCTGATTGCCCCAGGACAATGAAGACGTCCTGACTAAGAGGTTAGAGAGCTTCTTAATATATGGATAAGTCCACGGCATTTCTTGCCAGTTGTCCTTAACATTGAAAAGCAGACATAGTTAAATTTAGGATCAGAAACATGGATCAGTCATACTTATTGCAGGTTTGCCTTGACCTTTTAATCTTATCTACTGCCAAGGCATAAGCCACCCAATGGATTTTAGCCAAAATCTGTTCCTCAGATGATCCAGCATTATGCTGCAATGATAAATCAGTTGAAAATTAGAGCAGCATGACATAAAAAAAGGGAAGTCAAATGAGGGCATAACATATTTGCACCATTATATCTAGTATTTTAATAACTGGTGTTTACTTATTAATAAAATTGAGTATTTAATTTTATATTGCAGCAGGCAAATGTTTTCTTTGATAATACAGATCAGCAGAAAACTCTCAGAGTTACTTGTTTTCTTGTTCTGTGTTTTTTGTTGGTGTTTTGTTTCCCCCTGGGTAAATTAAGACAGAGATATTAGAAAATCAGTTAAACTATTGAACAGGCTGTTACTCTACGTGGATTTCCAAAATATTTTCCTGAACTTTTTACTGTTAAAGCTATTGTCCTACAGGATTTTGAATATTTTTAAACTTGCTTTAGCTGTTTTCCTACTCTTTTGTCAAAAACTATTTTTCTTCTTTTCTCGTAATTTCTTTCACTTGTTCCTCAGTCTGGCAGATTATATTTGAAGGGAAGGGAAGGCAAAGCAAGGCAAGGCAAGGCAAGGCAAGGGGAAAAGAGGCAGAAATTTAATTTAGGTTGGAAACATAAAATTCTAGACCCTTCTCAGCTAATGCCTATGAAAATCAGAGAAGTCTAGGACAGCTATTTGCCTAAAATATTATATTAGGTAGGATGGACCATATGTTTGTCACTGTTCTGGTGTCTCACAGGCTATAATTTGCTCTAAGACATCAAACAAATGTCATATGCCTTCATGAATAAACTGAAATTGCCCTGGAAAATGTTTATGCTGCAGCTTACAACAGAGACTTCCATGCCTTCTATTTCTGAACAGAACATCACTGCAAAAACTCAGAGAAAAATGCATGGGAATATGTATACATTCTAGTTTTTCTTCAAACTCTCCAGCAATCAGGAAAGTAGGTATACATTTTCTGTTTTTTAAAAAATGGCATACTGCTTTCTTCATAACGCTCTTTTTATCTGGAATGGGCAAAAAAATGAAAGATATTTTTTTTTTTTGGCATGGACTAAATAATTGTTTTCACAGAGGCAATAAGATGATGTGTTTCAACTAACTGTGGAACAATAGTAAAGAAAAATATAGCTGAGGATGAAATAACTTTAAATTCATGAGGTGATCTCCAGACAGAAAGTGGTGTCTTTTTGTTTACTTAAACAAACACTAGTGGGTTTTTTTTGTTGGGTTGCTTGTTCGTTTGTTTGGTTTTTTTCCCAAATAAATCCATAGTGCTACCCTTTAAACGGCTGTATTTTAAGTTAAACTAAATTCCAGAATGCCAATATTTATGAAATCACAAACTATTGTTTTAATTGGATCTGGTATGATTGTAAGACATTTGTAATTTTTTTTCCCAGTACTAACTAGAACTATTTCAACTTCCTTCATGAAGGCAATAAATATTAATTAGGAATTTGATCTCTTAACAGCTACAGAATTACTGTCTTAGCTGTTGAACCCCAACATTAGAGGAATTTTTAAATAATTTTTGTAAATTGTGCAACACACGGTGTATATCATAATGTCTGTTCATGTAATGGAGCTCTGATCATGAGTGAGAGAAAAAAATTCAACTGTATTGAACAGAATCAACATATTATATGTTTTCTGTAGACATATACAGTCACTGAGTATCATTTATATTATAAAAATAGTTTTTCTCTCAGGTCAATAACTTACAAAATGTGAAATTGCAAAATCATTAATCCTTTTAAGATTTTTGCTGCTGTCCAAAGATATTGTCCATTTAATCTCTTTTCTAGTCCTGCTGCTACTCACAATCTGTATCACAAGTAAATTACTAGAGGCGCAGTTCATAAACTACTAGTGGAGCAAAACAGGAAGACTTGAAAGTTTTTGGCTTGTGCCTTGCACAAAAGATTTTGGCTTGTGCCTTGCACAAAAGATCAGAGAAATGTGATAGACATCATGAGGCCTAGCAACTGTCTTTCTGTGGTAAAAAAAAAGAAAGTGGCCCCAATAAATGCAAAAGGCAAAGTACACATGGTGGTTTCATAGCAAGACATAAATACCTGCTCTAGGATGAAAGGTAAAATATAAATGTAGAAGAAGGCATATAATAATGAAAGGATTCATATCAGTATTATTTTAAATAATTTTAACCAATAATGATCAAAGAACAAACAACCAAACTCACATGTGTTTACTCACCAGCCAAAATTAGACTGCAGCTGTAACCCAAGGCAACATTTCTCTGCAAATCTGCCGACATCTAGTTCGATCTTCACTTCGCAGCTGTCTGTGATGCCCTAGAGTGATAAATGAATGCTAGTGTGTTAAATTGGAAGTGCAGAAAACTGTATAGTTTAAAACAAAATTAATAAATAATGATAGCCTTTAAAATTGTCCTTTGTATAAAATCTGTTGCTTAGAGCTGAAATTATAAGCCTTATTTTTTTCCAGTAGTTGAAGATTGAAGGCATATCAACTACATATTAGCACTGCTTTGTTTGGTAAACCACACATTTTCCTTTCTTTAATTTACATCTGATGTTAAGTCTCAGACATGTCTTCAAATTTAGCAGTTCTTCAGAAACATAAAAATTATCACTGGCCTTCTTGGAATAAAGGGCATCTTTACACCTCACAAATGTGTGCTCCTCAAGATCATGAAAGTCTGCCATGTGATGTGCTGAAGGCTTTTCTTGAACGCAGAACCATTTATGCACCATTTTGAAGAGAGTTTTTAGAATGGAATGCATTTTGTCAGCTGTCAAGCCCAAAATCACAAGGTTACTTGCATATTGATAAAAAGGGCCAAAGGTGAATCTTGAGTGTTGGGTTCATTGGCTTTTATAAGACTGTGCAACACAGGACTGATGGGGTATGACTGGTCATTACTTTTGAGTCCCAAGTATTCATCATAGGATATTAACTTCTCCTAATTACTTCAGTTGTTACAGTGTTACCTTAAAAGCATGATCTCTATTATTGTTTCTTGGCTCAGTGACAGTATTGAGAAGTGATACATAAATAACAATCTTGATTTGTCTAAGCATTTCATTTAGTCTGAATTGTTTCATCCAAGACCATCATCTGATCCTTATGGTGGTTCTGGGCTCCTGAGTGTAGTGAGACAAGGATATACTACTGCAAGCTCACCGAAAGGCCTGATAAAGGCTTTGAGTATCTGTCAGAGTAAAAGGCTGAGAGAACTATGCTTGTGCACAAGAGAAAGCTCAGGCACAAGTGAGCAGTGAATATAGGTACCTGATCAGGGAAAGTAAACAAGATGGAGCTAGGAGTTTTTAAGTGATACTCAGCACATGAAAAGGAGTCATCACCTACAAGCTGAAATACAAGAAATTCTGCTTAAATGTAAAAGATTTCTTTTTCACTCTTAGCATAGCCAAACACTGAAACTGTTCATCCAGAGAGTCTCCATCTTGGACATATTCAAAACTGGACAATGTCCTAAGTAACTTTTTTTTATTTGACTCTGCTTGAGCAGCGTATTGGACTAGGTCCAGCAATCCTATGCAATCCCAGCAATACTGTGATTCTGTGAATGTGTGCTGTATTTTGCGGGTTTTCTTCTTTTGTAAAATGGAATAAGAAATATCAAACTAAGCACTAGCTTTATGTAGTATTTGGTGTCTGTTCCCAGAAGCAAAGGATACATTACCTCCTAATTTCCATATCTTACAGTCTAGATGTACATGGTCATCTAAAATATGTGTACAGCCAAAAAGAGAAGCCTGACATGAGGTAAAGAATTTTATATATGTCTTCATGTGATACTTCTAAAACTTTTGAAAGTACTATCGGGTGTTTTTTAGCAATTTTTTCTTAGCCTTTCCAGCTGAAGTTGTTTTCTTTTGGTAAAATAGTTTCACAGTCATTTTGCTTAAGACAAGCTAAATATGATTGTATATAAACATGATCAGCAGAATGTGTCTTCAGTTTAGGGTCTCAAGAGCAAAAGAACCTGGATTCCGTTCCTTATCCATGAAAAAAAGAGAAAGGTGTAACAGAGCTCCTCTAATTGCTCAGTTTCACATGATGCTTTGATGATCAGAATACTTAGCTGTAAAACAAATTTTTAAAGGCATGTCCCTTTGCTAAATGGCACCATCTTCCTGAAATTTATATTTGACTTAGTCAAAAAATGTAGTTTCATTTTTCTTCACACTGAGATTTTGAATTAATTGTGTAAGGTGAATCTGCAAAGACTGAGTCCTGTGCAGGATCTCTTGCTTCTAAAAATGTATCTAATTAACTCCTGAAATTATTTAAAAATTAGTTAATAAATACAAAAGAAAATTGGCAGACTGCAGAGGGTTTCACTTTATATTGGTTTACATATTTACCATATATTTGTCTCTCATGCCAGTGGAGAAAAAGAAGGCACTTCTAAGGTATTCATGTCTAAGTTTTTAAACATTTACTCTACAGTAGGATTAATCACAGTCTGAAACGAGCATGTTCTCTCCATGGAGATAAAAGCAGCTCAGGGTTTTTTTACTTAGTGATAGACATGTAGAAATTCATATTTGAACAGATGAATTTGACCTACAGTTTTCAAACTGAAAATAGTTTTCATTACCTAATATGTTGGAAAGAGCTTCCTGATTTTGGGGAACTGGCATGGAATCTACTCATTAGTATTTTTTTTTCAATTCACATGTCTAGTCAAGGAAGTAGATGGACAGAAAAAGTCTATAAATCATAACATCATTATTTTCTGTCTTAGGAATCTCTGGATAAATCCCTAGTGCACTGTATGACTGCTGAAGGTGTTCTTTGGAAGCTGAGATTCAGCACTGATGCTTAGGTACTTAAAGAAGTTTTATTTTAAATAGATGATAGGCATAAAAACAAATCCCATCATTATATAACTGTATACAAAAATAAAAAAATGTTTTATAGCTGTGAAATTATCCTAAACAAATCTGTCACAGAATCAGTGTTCCAACCATGAAGTATGATTTTTAATTTATTTCAATGTAAAATTAGTTACGAGTTATGTTCTTTTGACAGGAATGGATATTGATATGACATATTCAGCAAATACTGAAAATCACTGATGAACCAGGAAGTCTTTGACATCTGCTATGATAAGGACAGAGGAGCTTGACAGCTTTAAGTCAGTTTTATTTAAATAAACTCTTGAAAGGGAAGCTAGCTCTGCAGAGGAACACTTGAGTAGATTCAGAAAGCACCATAATTCCAAATTCAAAAATGGAGAAAGAACTTGGCTTTTCTTCTCCCATTATTAATATTACTTTATGGATCATTAAGACACTATACTTTTTTTTTTTTTCCCCCTAAGGAAAACAAAATTCAAACTAATCAGTTTAGATATCTTCAATTTCTGTAGAAACAAGAACTCATATTCTAGGAGCTGGACTAATAAATTAATCAAGTGTGGAAGAAAAGACAGAAAAAGTAAATATTCATTTAACACAGAATTGCCAAGAACAGAGTTACGCAAGGAGCCACGAGATGGATGTGTAAAATAAAAGCTTGTTTGGAGTTTGTTTTGTAAATTTTGAATAGCTTGGTGTGAGGGATCTTGCTAAGAAATTAGAAGAGTTGGAACTGCATTCATCATATATGCTACTACCCCCCACCCTCCCAATTATATTTCTGTTTATTATCTCAGCTTAAAAACTACTGACTCAGCCATGAGCTGGCAATTTATGACCAAACAGTATGTGTTCCATTGTAAAATAGGAATAATGTGACACAATTATGAATACAGTAGATAGTGGGTATGGACATAAAAAGGCAGTCTATCTTTAGAAGCAAATTTTGAAAAAGTTTGACAGATAATCTGCTTAACATGAATGCCCAGAGCAACGCTCTGGCAGGCAAAGATAATTTATTCATTCTATTTATTTCCTCGTTTTACATATAAATACTAATATTTAATATGAGCAAGAAAAGCTATCATACTATTGTTATTGTCTGGTTTATTTGAATCCTGTAAGTCAGATGCTGACACTGCAGGAATGATATTGAAACAGTTAAAGGTTTCAGAGAGGAACAGTGAAAGTGATTAAGTACTGGAAATTGTGCCTTAAGAGATGTCAAAAAACAGTTTGCTGAATAAGTTATCACCAGAAGGATATGATGACATTACTTAAGCATGTGTATGGATGCAGGAATTTGAATAACATGCAGTTGACCATAAATTTAAACCCTTGTATTGATTCTACTGTTTCTTTGTCTTAAATAGCCTGTACTTACCAAAAGAAGAATACCAAACAGTCTTTCTCTGGATTAGGTAGTCACTTAAAAAAAAATCATGAATTACTGAGTAGATATTTTTAAAGAGAAGAAGAGGAAAAATTTGACAGTGGCAAAGAATTTTTCCAGAAAATTTTCCAAGAGATTGATTTCCAGTTGAGATATTTATTCCGCCATGTAAAAACTAAAAAGTAATTTGTCACTTGATAAGTTGATACTGAAAATTAGAGATCATAATTTTTCATCTGGGAAAAATAAACTAAGCAAAAAAAGAAAGAAAAATAACCAAGGCTAAACCCAAAACAATACAGAAAAACATAAGAAAATGCAGAAAACAGCAAAGAAATCCTGAAAAGATTCTGCATTACCTCTCAAAAATTGAGCAAGATGTAATAGGAAAAATGAGGAAGAGAATTATCCTAAAATGCTATTTATGTTGCTGAGGTTTAGACAGATCCTTTAATTTCTAGAAATTCATCCAAGATGAAACTTTAGCTTTTTTTTTTGCAGCAAAACTTTTATAGTTTGATGCAAAGGTCTGAAGGAAGTGACCATGATGCAAATAGGGAGATCAGAACTGATTCCCTGGTCACAGGGTTCGTTCCCAGGAAATGCTCCAAGCAAGATGCTGTGCTTGAGATCGTTGTTGGACACAAATCTGTCACCACAACACCTTAGGAAGCAGGTGTGAAAATTCAATCACAACATCTTGTGTTTGAAAAGTAATGCTCAAGCAGGCAGATAATACAAAGATTAAGGAATGATTTTGTCTGTATTTGTGAAGAAAACAGAAGTCTGGCTTGCAATAAAATAAATATAACAGTTTTCAAAGGCTGTATTTTAAAACTAACCATATAGGGCTACTGATAATATGTGCTAGCAGGGATGATAAGTAATCATTGAAACAGTTCCAAATAGTTACAGAACATTCTTGATGACTCTAAATTTTAATCAGGGAATTGTGTACCTCTAAAAGTTAAGCTTTTTTGAACCCTAGCCATTGGAGTTAAGCAAATTACAAGAAAAATTGTGGGCATGAATCCTACGCTACCCTTCTGCATCGTCTGTGCTGATACTGCAGTCCATTAGAAGCCAAATCATTCAAACTGCCGAGTCCAATCTGTGAAAATGCTGATAGAAAGACTAGACAATTGACATTTGAACTTCTAAGTGAAAATGTGGCTCATCAATCTTGTCAAGAAAGAGTATTCTCAGAACAATATTTTGACAATTTTGAATATTTGATCTACTAGTTATTGATAAGTATTATCTTGTGTTGCCCATTATTATTTCCTTTAATAAACAATCAGTCTATCCCTGCAATTGCAGTGTGTTCTTTATATTATCCTCCTTGTACAAAATTTAGGTAGGGAAAATAATTATTAGATATACTGTAGATGCTTGTATGAAGAACAAAGTTCTTTTGTATTTGAAGTACATTATAAAATGATTAGATAGTGAATTCTGGCAATGGTGGAATAATCTCTGGGTATTGCTTGCATCTTTTTTTTACTTTTAATTTTTATTATTAATTATAATGTTTTAAAAGCTGAAGTTGTTTTCATTCCAGTAAATTTAGCAATACATTTTGATATATGTTTTAATGCTCATACCTACCAAGTAAAAATAAATTATTTTTATAATATGTTACTGCTTTTAAGAGCACACAGTATAAACACAAACTTGTCATGAGCTTTTGACACGAAAAATATAAATAAATTTCTCAGTATCATCCCATAATATTTTCATCTTCCTTATTTTCTTTATTACAGCACAGCACATGATTAGCCTTGGCCAGTGGCCCTACTGTTGTTTCCACAGGGACATTCAAGGAGTGTGGGAGAAGTGTTGTTCTGTTGCTTTGCGCAGTAGCAAGGATCACTCAAGAGTTTGAATTAATGTGTGTTCATATAATAAGATATTTACTTCCTTATTCAGTAATAGAAATCTTAAATAAAATCAAGATCCTTATCAAGACTTAAAGACCAGCTTATTCAGCTACTGTAA
>JAWWES010000115.1:72755411-72790283 GCA_035583135.1 Lophotriccus pileatus | reverse complement strand
TTTCTCTTTCTCTTTCTCTTTCTCTTTCTCTTTCTCTTTCTCTTTCTCTTTCTCTTTCTCTTTCTCTTTCTCTTTCTTTCTTTCTCTTTCTCTTTCTCTTTCTCTCTCTTTCAGTTACTGTGCATCCTTGAAGCAAGTGTTCCTGCAACATGTATTTTGTTGTGCATTTAATTTGTACTAGAGATTTCAGTCTGTAAACATCAGCGTAAGGAAATAAAAATGTAGGACTATGTTGACAGAGCTGAAGCAAAGCATGGTCTGATGACTCTGACTTGGTAAGTATACTTATTTTGGCTGGGATAGAGTTGTTGTGGGTGTTTTTTTCAGTAGCTTGTATGGTGCTATGTTGCAATTTTATGACCAGAACAGTTTTGATAACACATTATTTTTTTAGCTACTGCTGAACAGTGCTAGCACAGCATCCAAGTCCTTTCTGCTTCTCACACTGCCCTGCCAGTGAGTTGGCTGGGGGTGCACAAGAAACCGGGAGAAAACACATCTGGGACAACTGACCTAAACTGACCAAAGGGATATTTCATAACATATGACATCATCCTCAGCAATAAAAGCTGCAGGGAAGATGAAGAAAGAGGGGGTGTTCAGAGCCACAGTTTTTGTCTTTACAAGTAACCATTGCATCTGATGGAGCTCTGCTTTCCTGGGGGATGGCTGAACAGCCTTCTGCTGATGCGAATTGGTGAATCAATTCTGTCTGCTTTCTTTGCACAAATTGCTTTTGCTTTCATTATTAAACTGTCTTTATCTAAACTACAAGTTTTCTCACTTTTACCCCTCTGATTCTCTCCCTCATCTAATGCAGGGGAGTGAGTGAGTGACTGTGGGGCCTAGCCTGCCTTCTCAGGTTAACCCACAATACTAAGTAATGAAGTCCTTAAGGCATTCTGGAATTTGTTTCTACTTCATACACATTGATTAAAATGCAAGGAAAACTAAGGAGCATTTATATTTTTCAATGCATGAAGTAAAATCATGCCTTGCTTACAGAGTAAAAAGAAAGAAAAAAAAAACAAACAAACTAGGAAAACTGTGTCAGCAGTTTATCATTTCACCTTTGATCCTTGATCATGATTATCATCCTTTGCACAAGGAGAAAAGTGGAGTCAAGTGGAATTAGGAGGAAATGGTAAGGGTTAAGTAGCAATGGTAGTTTAATTAATTGTCCAAAATGGCAATTTGTAGCCTCCAAGTATATTGAACACCATGAATCAATGGAAAAGAGTTCCACAGATGCCTACCAAGGATCCAATCTACACAAAGAAAATTTTGGGGGGGTGAGGGAGGGGAGGAGGGGAAGTGTTATATGAATATTTGACTCTACCACATTTCTGGAAAAATATGGTAGTGGGTTTCAGTCATATCTCAAGAGAAGGAATGCAGTAGTAAACTAATTAAAGGTGTCAAAGTTTCAATGAACTTCCAGAATGAAAATATTTTTGGAGTGATTTTTTAAATATATATTTATTGTTGTATGCAAACCCTTTCAGTAGCATGGAGATTACTGCTGCCCAAATACTGTGATTTGATTATTTCAATGGCCTTTTTTTTTTGTGAGGTGTGGCAAAACACTGGAACAGGTTGCCCATAAAAGTGGTAGATGCCTCATCCCTGGAAGTGTTCAAGGTCAGGTTGGACTGGGCTCCGAGCAACATGATCTAATTGAAGATGTCTCTGGTCATTGCAAGGGGGGTGAACCAGATGGCCTTTGAAGGTCCCTTCCAACACAAACCACTCTATGATTCTATACTTTCATAGAAGCAGTTAAGTGGTTTACAATTACAGTATGGGAACTCATTATACGTGAAGACAATAAAAAGAAACAAATTCTGTAATTTAAGAAAATATGCTTGGTTCTGTTCTCTTTCCTGTAGATAAAGTATGGATTAGGCAGTACAAAGATGAAATAGGAGGTTTTAAAAAGTGAAAGTGTAGAAAGACAGAACAAAAAGAAATAAGAAAATAATAAAAAGTCCATTTTCTTTAAACAGTAGAAACACAGGGTAGATATGTTGGCATGACTGGAGTAATTCCTAAATCTTTTGATAAAAACTTACAAGTTCAGTGTTATAAACTGTGTAAATATCCAAGTAATTCTGTACCTTTAAGAGATTATAAATTCATATAAAAATTATACTAATTGTGTTTGAAATTTGAAAACTACTAATAAAAATAATTAGTACCTTGTTAATGCTACCCATTGGATAAGTAATTTTCAAAATAGTGATTTCCCATCTAACGACACATGATGGTGAATATCTGTTATTATACTGAAAGGCTTATATGTATCACAATGAATTTTTTTTTAGAGGAGTGGGATATAGCAAAAGAAGGGAGAGCAGATTCTTGTTCCCAAAAATTGCTGAGGTTTAAATTGCTGACAGCCACTTCAAAGAGAAAAAAGAAAACTACCAGACTTAAAAAAATATGAATCTTAGGTTTCAGAACTACATTAGATGGAAGAATACACTTAATATACTTTGAATGGTGTTATTTCCCTTTTGACTCCAGCAAATGTGTGAAAAGGCATTAATTTTAAAGTCAATTGCATCCAGTGTTAGTCACATGATTTGTGGTAGGTATTTTCATTGATTGTATGAAAAGAAACTGAATGTATGTGTAATTTAGTGTCTTTCCCCCTGGGAAATACCAAGGAAGAACATTTTGTTCTGAAGTGCCTCTTTTTTTAGTTTACAGCAAAACCACCGTGACTGTTACTAAACATCCACGAGCAGGATGGAGGAGAAGCAGAGGGCACAGAATCAGTTTGAGAGAATGTGAATGCCCAGGTTGCACATGCTTACCTTGATACCATAAAGATTTATACCAGACCTTAACTTCATGCTTTATAGGCAGCACTGGTAAATTTAGCTGAACTATTCAGAGACCTTGAAATTAGGTGAATATGCAATTTTTGCAGAATAATGAGTTTGGTTGCATTTTAATTTTTTCTAGGCAATTGCAGCAGAACATCAGAGTGTATGTCTGATTGAAAAGACAAGGGACCAAACTGAAAGCATAGCTTTGTGGGTTTTTTTCAATTTTGCACTTTTCCTCATTAGTTACAGAGTGTATTTTTGTGGTTTTCAAACTAGTTTTTTTCTTGGTTAAAATCTGTCAGTATTTGTTACTTTGGAGTTTTTAATACAGAAGTGTAATTTTATAATTTTAGAGTATTTCAGACTATTTCAATATTAACCAGAAGTAGTATTAATATATTTTTTAAATATTTCTTTCAATCTTTATGCCAGTGATAAAAATAATGAATCAATACATGTCTCTTCCTAAACTAGAAATCTAAAACCTGACCTAGGATTGCCTTGATTTCTTCTTACATCTATATAAATGAGAAATAGCTGAGATTCAAATGCCTACAGGGTAGGAGTTGAGTCTTAATCAGTCAGACAGAGACACACATAAATTGATAGGAGTTCCTGCACACTCAGTTTGAAATATATCCTACTATAAAAAGAAATATGGAAGAATAGATACCAGGCTTCTGGAAAGTGCCATCCTTATACTCTGTCATGCATTAGGTCATTGAGATGCTTATATTCAGTGCTTTTTAAACAGGTATTCAGTTGCATTCTTTAGTAGGCAATTCTGAGAACTCCAGCTCTTGGTTGTTTTACTTTATCCATTGTTCCTGCTTTAATTTCCTCTGGGAATCTTATCAGAAAAGAATGTAGTGTAACAAGTGCAAAGAAAATGTCCTGATCAGCTTGAATAAGGAACAAAAGTTGCAATATGGCAGATTCTGATATGAGAATTTGTTGATAGAAATCTCTGCACTGAAGTCTTGCTGGGGTCAGTCTGCCTGGAAAGGTGACAGCTTGCAAGGACAGCAAACTTTTATTTTCTTAAGAAGCTGAAAACGTTTAGAAGTAAAAAATGAATATTCAAGTAAAAAATAAGGTACACCAGTTTAAAAAAACAATTACCAATATAGCTGTGTGTCATACATATGACAAAAGAAATAATATTTAATATTTCATTTTATGAAATAGAAATCAAGAAATTATGACAAAAAACAGATGAGAGACATCAATACCTCTATAGGTTAAGAAGGGGAATAACTGTTTTGATTGAGTTAGGGAGATTTGGGATAAAAAATCTTTGTTGGTAAAGAAGGCAGAATACAAAAATAATAGGTTAGGAAAGACAACCAAAAACTGAACAGAACACAGGAAAGGCTTACTGTAAAACTGGACTGAGAAGCAGTTTGGTGTAATGAATATTTTTAGGGTGAGAATGCTGAGTTCATAAATAAGGCAAGAGAAATAAGCTCTCTGGGGAACTGAATGAAATAAAAAATAATGAATCTGATTAACCAGTGGAAAATGGAGGCAAAGATGAACTGGGTCAGGAAAAAAGTTTAAGCAACATACCTTTCCATCTAAAGGAGTAAATAGTGAAATAATTTGAGTATAAATCATACAGTCATAGAATCATTTAGGTTGGAAAAGGACTTTAAGATCATCAAGTCCAACCATTAACCCAACAGTGCCAAGTCCACCAGTAAACCATCTCCCCAGCTGCCACATCTACACTGCCTTTAAACTCCCCCAGGGATGGTGACTCCATTGCTTCCCTGAGCATCCTGTTTCAATGCTTGACAACCCTTTCCATGAAGACATTTTTCTTAATATCCAACCTAAACCTACCCCAGGACAACTTGAGGCCATTTCACCTCATTTTATTGCTTGTTACTAGGGGAAGAGGCTGACTGCCACTTGTCTACAATCACAGAGTTGGAGGGGACCCATAAGGATCATGGAGTCCAACTACTGGCCCTGTGCAGGACACTCTGAGAATCACACCATGTGCCTGAGAGCACTGTCCAAATGCTTCTTGAACTCAGAACAGGCTTGGTGTTGTGACCACTTGCCTGAGAACCTGTTCTAGTGCTCAACTACCTTCTGGGTGAAAAGCCGTTTCCTGATATCTAACCTCCTCTCAGGCAGCTGTACACAGCAATAAGATCTTATCTGGGCCTCCTTTTCTCCAGGCTAAACAACCCCAGCTTTCTCAGCTGCTCCTCATAAGACTTATGCTCCAGACCCTTCACCAGACTAGTTGCCCTTCTCTGGTAATACTACAGCATCTCTTGCACTGAGGGGCCCAAAAGTTAACACAGGATTCAAACTGCAGCCTAACCAGTGCCAAGTACAGACAATCACTTCCCTGGTTCTGCTGGCCATACTATTTCTAATACAGGTCATATTGCCACTGGCCTTCTGGGCCACCTGGGGAACACTGCTAACTCACGTTCAGCTAACTGTTGACCAACACTCCCAGGTCCTTTTCTGGTGGGCAGCTTCCCATCCACTCTTCCCCAAGCCTGTCGTGTTGCATGGGGTCCTTTTGACCCAAGTGCAGGACCTGTCCATTTGCCTTGAACTCACTCAGTTGGCCTTGGCCCATGGATCCAGTTTGTCCAGACCCCTCTAGAGGGCCTTCCTGTCCTCCAGCAGATCAACACTCCCACCCAACTTGGTATTGTCTGCAAACTTACTGAGGGTGAACTTGATGTCCTCATCCATATAATTGATAAAGATACCAGGACTGCTGATACAATCATTGAAAGTGGCTCAGTAAGCACTTCCTCCAGCTCCCTCACTACCATTTGTTGGAATTCTTCTGGGCCATAGACAGTTTGTCTGTGGATCCGGTTTTTGTGTCTAAGTGCTGTAGCAGGGCCACTAATTATTTACCCCTGGACTATGGGAATTTGATTCTGTTCTCTGTCACTGTCTTCTAGCTAAGGGGGCTTATACCTGGAGAACAGTTGATCTTAAGGACTGAAGAAGTCATTAAGTACCTCCGTCTTTTCCTCATTCTTTGTCACTGTGTTTTCCCCCACATCCAAAAAATGATGCAGATTCTCCTTACCACGTGTCAAAATTCTGTTCAGCTGGGTTGGTCTTCTTCCCTGCCATAGTCAGGTGAGATTACATTTTTCAGAAAACGACTTTAACCCCAAGTTATAATATGCACAGTTTACTGCAAACAAATTGGGGAGAATCGGGTATAAGCATATTTTCTCTTAAAGATTCTGACTGTAGCAATAGCAAAGTCGTGATCAGAAAAGAGGGTCCCACGGAGGTGGGACAGCACTGTTCTAAGTCAAAATTCAGGTCTGCCTTGAGATTCATGCTTAGCTCAGTCCCATCTCATCCCATCCCTTCCCATCTTTCCCCATCCCTTCCCATCCCTCCGACTAACTTTCTGGAGGAAGGTTTATCACACCCCGGTCCAGAAGCTCCACACTTTTACCAGGTGTTACACTTTAATTTCAGGCTTCAAGAGATTTTGTCTACACAGACTCTTGCAAAGCCTTTTGATTCTTTGATACCTTGAGTTCACATCCAGAGAAAAGACTACACACCTTTTCTCAAAGAGATTTATTTTAAATTGGTGAGAAAAGAGGCATTTTGGCAAAAGGGCTTTACAGAGATAACATACAAACGAAGGAAAAGCATTTCACGACAACATTTCGTACAAAGAACCCAATTCACAGAAGCACTGCATTTAATAGCAAGTTACTCGGCAAACACTAACCCAAATTTAAGTGAAATACAGAAAATAGGTGTTTAAGTCGCCCACAACAATAAAGGAAGAGAGACTAAGAGCAGAAAGAACAAAGAGAGAAAGAGAAGAGAGAAACATAGTTACTTGCAACTCTGGGGGTCACACGTTGAAAGGTCAGGAGGGCAGAGGTTGAGCCAAAACAGAGACCATGTGTGTTTCTGTTTGTAGACTCTGACTGCTGTGACCACTCCCTCTAGGCAGGACCTGTGGTTCACTGGCCACTCCCTGTCCCCTTGGCTGAAGTGAGGGGTGACACAGACTCAAAGGCTACAGGAGGTGTGGTGTGAGCAGGACACCAGGTGGACCTCAGTGACTGACAGCCCAGCCGCATGGCTTTCACTGCCATGTGCTCTGCATGGACGTGGCCTTGTTGGCTGCAGGCATGGGCTTAGCCCTTCCCCCTCCCTCCCCCCGCCCAACAGACAACATGGTTTATTCGACCCATCAGTCAAACAGTCCGGTGAGATACGAATCCAGTCTCTGACAGGACTCACTAAAATAGGCTGGCTGCACATATGCCAATGAAATGCACCAGGTTATGAATAAAATGAACTTAATTGGCCCCTCTCTCTCTTTCCCTCTCTTTCTTTCAACTCTTTCTCCTCTTTCTCTTTCACTCTTATTGCTTACCCCAGCTTCTGACTGCCCACATGGGGGACCAATGCGGGATCTAAGGACAAGTGATTTTCTTTATTGTCTATCTCTCTTTTTTGTCTTTATTTCTCTCCTCCATTTCTTTCCCAAGCAAAGCTCTATCGTATTCAACCCCTTACTCTGTAATGAAGTTTGTTGTAGGAGTGGGAAGCTTATGGAACCGTGTTGCTTCTTTTTAACCAGCAGCTTTGAGAAGGGGTGTTGTGACATGTACCAGCACCTTCGAGTGGTGTTTTGTGGCTTGTGACTCAGCACCTTTGAGAAGTTTGTCGTGGGAACTGAGAACTTACTGAAGTGTACTGCAAAAATTTAGGGCTAATAAGCCACCACTTATGGAAGTGTATTGTGAAATTTAAGAGTTTGTTGGCCAACACCTTTTGAATCTAAATAGTGGACTAGTTGCCAGAGTTAAGTCAACTATATAATAAAAGAATAAGAGTTCCCTGACACGTAGTCTGGTGTCTTTGTTCAGACTAATGAGAATTAACTGTGGACATCATGCTGCCTACTGGTGGGTCATGGCACAATTCCTTTCCACTTCAATCTATTTACTACCTCTGTGTGAAGTAAAAGGCTCCTTAACTAATCTGTGGGCTAAGGTGTTTTTCCAGAGAAGAATGTAGTGATATTGCTGAAGGCAAACACTTTCTCCTGTTGTCAAGCCCTTCGGCATAATCTGTTCACGATGCCATTTTCTGCTTTGTTCTGTGATTCTTTTTCCTCTCTGAGGCTTTTTTTGAGAGTTTATGTTAAACCATAAGGCCACGATACATGGCCCAAGAATTTGTTTGGGAGCAAAGTAGTTTTTTCTCTCAGACTCACTTTTGATAAAATGATTGATGAATTTGACTTAGAAGAATGCAAGTGATAGCCTTGTTTCACTGTGACAGTAAATTTGCATTTGAGTAAATCTAAATAAAACAAATGGTGAGAGAATAATATCTCAAAAGCTCTAGGTTAATAGTATCTCGTTCTTTTCCCCATTTTTGTCAATCAGAGAGTATCTCTGTTCTTTAATTTTTTTTTTTTTTTTTTGGCTCATAGTCACAAAACAGTTCATATGGTACAGAATTTAAGGAGAACAGGTTTGCAGTAATATGGCATAATGGTGCCAGTTAGCATTTCAGAACTTAGAGATGACTAGCCATCTGGGAAAGGGGGGAATTTAAGGTCAACACATGAGTAAGAATAAAAGCTGATATGCACTTTTCTCATCTGCAGCAGCTCATGCTGCCAAAAGATTGAAATTAAAGTGCAAAAGTCAAGTATTGTATGTTCCAGCAATAATTCATTCATAAGTTTCAGGAGATCTGCCACATTACTTTTGTTTCAAGCACATGGCTCTAGCGGATTTAAAAGCTCTTCTCAAGCCAAAGTCACCTAGTTAACAAGTAAAACTGGCATGGCACTGTTTAAAACATAATTTGCTGCAAGTTGCAGTACCCCATGAACAACAGAAAATGAAGTTGATAATGTGATAGAAAAATAATCTTATTAGTAGCAACCTAAAATTTTGCAAATAGTCTGCTACACAGAGGACAGAAGACATTTGATTCATACAAATTTTGACTAACTTCATCAGTTCAGTGTGGATTTCACTCTGGGGATTGTTACATATATATTTACTTGTTTGTGGCACACAAAAGATTTGAAACTAAGCTACTCTCCTTATTAAAGTACAGCACTTTCTGGAAATTCACATTCAGTGAACATGTTCAAAGGGATGCATATATACAAAAATAAGGTGTAAAACTGCACTTTTCTATTATTGCTAAACATGCATCATAAACATTGTCTTGATCTGGTTCTTCTATGCCTATGAAAGATAATTTTTATTTCATTCATATTCATGAAATCTTGTCAAATAATACACTTAAAAGTATATTTGTGCTTCATATGTAATGGAAAATGAAGTAAGAGCCTTTCTCATCAAAGTCACTATATCCTCTATTATATGTAGAGGAATGGCTGAATTTTTTAATCTCCTGAAAATTACTTGATCAGATAAAAGGAAGAAAGAAGGACACTTGAGTTTATTTTTTCCAAATTAAGTGTCCATGATTCTGAAAGTGAGAAAACCTTGCTAATAGATCTTTTCCCAAACTTTAGGAATGATTTCCCAGTTTTATAGATACCTATATAGGTACACAGTCTTCTTTGTATATACTCCTTATATTATGAAATGTTAAGTTAATGCTTAAAAGAGATCTGAGATAAAGAATTGGGTTCTAATTTCTAATTTCTCCCTTATAGTGTAACACTTTTCCTCTTTAAAAAAAGATGCCAGAAAGGAAAACCAAATATGTTACGCCCCCAAACAAAAAAGAAAAAAAAAAAAAGAAACACAAATCCCTATTTTTTAGATTTGCTGTAAGATATGGTGTATAGTTCAGATCAGCCAAAGAATGCTGAAGAGTTCTTATAGCACATCAGAATAGGGATCTCTCCAGGGTACGTGACAAAATATGCAGAAACAGTTCACTAGGACCTAAGTCCTGCCAAGGACTTACAGCCTTGCATTTAATGAGACTTTTCAATACACAGCTAATTTAACTCTTATTCATGTGCAATGAATCCTTTCTCAGTTGGGCACTTTATGAGCTTAGCAAAAAGTCTACTGTGTATTTTCAGTCCAGAGTTTTCAAAGGCTTATCATTCTGTCAAATCAAAACGGATTTCCTATAGGACAGCAAAAGACACAGCTCCTCAGTGAAGGTTATTTTGTAAAGCTTTAGCTTTTCAAATGAACTTCAATTCTTTTGACTGCAGAACCCATGGAAAATAAATGGATATGAGATCTATTTATTTTTAATGTAACAATAATTTTAAAAAGTTTCTTTTCCTGCTCATTTCATATTCAAATGGCTAAATTATTACTGCAGGGAAAAAAAAAAAAAAGGAAAAAAAGTTAAAATAGACCAAAAAAAATCATTGCTGTAGAGATGATTCTAGTTTTTGTCGACAGTGCTTCTAATAGTTGGGCATGAACAAATACAGGATTAATAAAGAAACTTATTTTTTTTAAGGTAGTGGTAGATGTTATGTCTAATAAATCATAAAAAAATCCAAGGATTTCCATACTAAAAAATTTTTCCTGATAGTGCTGGAGAATGTTGCTTCGCTCTAAGTTAGAAACCTCTGCCTGATTATACAGATGATGACTAGAATGGAGTGAAATGGTAACTAGAACAAATGGTTATATGGCAATGAGGAAGATTTGTGTTTAAAATGGTCTGCTCATAAGGATTAAAAAAAAAAGTCAAACTAAACAACTGTGTGTGCAATATTCTGAAAAAATCAGAAACAAACTGCTAAAAAAATTAGAAGAAGAAAAACATAAACAAATGCTTGTTATTCAGGTGATAATCAGTTTTGTGAACAAAATGAAACAGAAATGACTGGGAAAAATATCTTATGTTCATGCAGCTCATGAAAACATGTGATCACACATTTAAGAACAAAATACAGTTCTGTATATAACAGTGCAGAAAATAACGGTTATATATGCAAGTCTAATCTTGCAATTTCTCCTTAGAACTTGACTTTTTATCTTTAATAATGATGATGTGCTAAAAATGTGATTTCCTAGGGTTTTGACAAAGTAAAAAGAAAATGATAATGCCATAGAAGTCAGTAGAAAATGCAGATACATGATGCTGACATTTAGACACAATAGATACCTCCACCCCTTGAGCCTGAGTGAGCAAATGATGGTATTAATAGATTATCACACTCCATGGAACAAGATTAACTGTAGAATGACATAGAAAGATTATTTCTTTGTAGAGGTTTGCAAATAGCCACTTTCTTCACTAGTTTCACAATTTTTCCTATCACACTGAGAACTCTAACATTTAATTTTATCCTATGGGCGGGATGTGCTTAAATAGTCACATTGTCATATGCTTTTTCTGTCCCTTGCCTCATTATGTGCATGGTATAAATATATATGGAGATACATGTCTATCACATTTCTCTCCTTGTTTATTGGTCTCTTTTACCTTATCTATCTTCTTATCATCATGTGATGATTTCCACACTTTTTACTGTACTATGTTCTATTTATAGTTTTGAGAAATATTCAAGAGATTTTCTGATGCCACTGCACTGATTCCCTGTGAGTCCCTGTGCCCTCTGGGAATTTGTTTGCAGGGCAGTTATGGTACCAGATCTTGCTTACAGTGGTTGGCACAGACATTCATGAACTGTTTCACCTCTGAATGAATACATGTGCAGTAAAGATTAAAGAAACAAACAATAAAATGACTTTTGAGAATATAACCACCAGTTTTTTATGTCCTTCTACAGGACCTCTTTTGGTAAAACTTCCTGAAAAATTTTGTAGCAGACAATTACCTTGCAAAACTTCACACTGACCTGTTAAAGTCACATACAATTATACTTGTCCAAGGAAGAAAAAAAACCAAATTGTCTAATCTTAAGCATTTATGGTCCTAAAATAAATTCTTTCTCTTCCAAAGAATTATTAGCTTGTTGGTTTTTGGTTTTGTTCTTGTTCATATTTCTCCTCACTCACTGTGTCTTACACAGGAAATGTGATCTCAGCATTTAATTATGAGTTAAACTTCTGCAGTTGGGCTGTTCAAAGGAATTTCAATTAGTCAAATGAGACAAAATATCTTCACTGACCTTCAAGCCAAACTGGAAATAAAGCAAGATCAGTTTTTCACAGTGTTCCCCTCTGAGGAAAAGTCCTAGACAGTACTGATAGAGGTGAACAGAGATGCTTTTAAGGATGAGGCTTTGTGTTAATTTATATGTTAAGCCAAAATGTTACAAACTATGCAAACAGAAAGGGAAATTATTTTCTTACTGCCAGTCTGCTGTACCATTTTATATGCACTCAGATAGAAGGAGAACACAGGACTAAAGAAAGCACTCCCTCTGCATGACTCAACCACAAAATGGCACAATCAGGGTTTCTAGCCTTTTCTGAGTTGACACCTTCTCACAGACAAGCTGCAACAGCCCAGTTTAGGTGCTACATACAGAATCAAAATTTGACTATTTAGCTAAGTCATGTGATTTGAATTTTAGATCATCGCTATGAACTCTGTGAAAAGCAAATGCCCAAAGAACACTCAGGGTAATATTACATATTTATTTCCAGTTTTACACAAATACTACTACAAATAAGTAGTCATTTTGGATGTCTATATTTTTCTGTACACAAATGACCTATTACTGAGTGGGAAGTTCTCAGTATGTTCTGAAATCATAGCTTTTACATCAGCTCAAAATAGAGAAAATAAGAATTTTCAGTTTCAAGAAAACCTAGATATGAATATGCAGGAAAAAAAGGGAATTTGTAACGGCAAAACAAGTATCTCAAATGATTACTAAACAGATGAAGAAAAAGAATTATTTTTTGCCATAGGTGACATACATTTGATGGCTTTAATTCTATTTCTAATGTATGCCACGTTGGTTAGTGTAGAGCTTTCTAGACATTAAGGATTGTTAACCTGTCTTGACAGGTTAACAATTGACAATGCTTGTTGCTGTTAATACATACATGATTTCAGCTGGTAAGTTCTTTCATAAAGAAGCTAAGAAACTCTGAGTCAAAAATAACCTCAAAAATTATCCTAGTTTTTCTTGTCTGTACATCAAGCTGGGCACAGCAGCGTGAGTAACATAGTCTGATCTATTCAAGCCATGAAAAATGGTCCCAGCATACACACAGAATGAGGAAGTATTTAATTTGAATTTAGAAACACTTGAGGCACATTAGCAACATTCTTTACTGCTAAGTGGAATTCTTGCATGCCAACTGGCATAACAGGAGTAATATTCTAACTTGCTTACTAGCGCTAACCATTATAATTTTAGACTGTGCCTTTTTGAAGGCTTTAAATTCTATTCACCTTTCCATTTCCAAAAAAAGATTATTGAATTTCCTCTTCTCAAAACAAGATGCTTTGCAATTTAGAGCTCTTTTTATGTTCTGCTTTGCTTATTGTGTGCATCACAGAAGTTGTCAATATGCCAAAGAGTAAAAATAGGAAAAAGGAAAAGATACTCAGGCCAACAACTAGCATTGATCTGACTCTAAACTTTTCAAAGTAATGACTTGACATTTATCACCTTATGCAGGGCATAAAAATAGTAAGTATATAATGGTCCTCTCTTTTGGATTTCCTAATAAAATAATAGGAAAAAAATCCTTCTTCCTGATTTTGGTTCTCTTTGTTACATATACCTATGGATGCGGGGAAATAAAAAAAAAAAAAAAGGACAATAAAGACATCCTTCTAGAATAAATAATGTATACATATTATCTAAGTCACCATTAATAATGAATACAAACTTTATATAAAACAAGAAATCCATGAATGGCAGATATCATTTTTGCATTGGATTACAGCCCATTCACCCAAGGAGAGAACTAGAAGAGGATCTGTGAATAATCTTTGTGTGAAGAGTAGATTTCAACCTCACTGAAGCAGGAGGACAGGCAGGAGCCTAACGCCCTGTGCTTTCTTGGAAATGGGCTACTTGCAGAATTGCTTTCCATGTTTTATAGGAATCTACACACTGAACTAGCTATTGATGGGTGCAAATAAATTATTTAATGACATCACCCATCCTGGTTTCAAACTCCTACATATGTTACAGGACTGTGTGGAAGACACATAGTCTTAAGGTAGACACCAGTACTTAAGTACTGGTTCCTCATAAACCCTTTCACTGCACTCAGACTGCCCCACTGTGCAAAGTGATTGCAATGTAAAGTGGCTGTAAAAGCATCTGAGAAAACTAGAGACATCTGCAGTAACCTCACAGGCTTGACATCACATAGCTTCTCACATTAGAAGGTATACATAAAACTCTGCTAATCTGCAGCTGGCACCTAAATTAGTTTATTTCAAAACAGTTATTTCCAGATCACTACTGTCACTATTGTGATTTTACACACAGTCAGTTGCATTATCCGCTGGACAGCATTAGTGGCTTCTCGAGTTACAGTTGTGAAAAAAATTGTTTGCCTATCCCAAGAGTTTCTTTGTTGATTCACTGTGGTATCAAAATGATTACTGAATCAAAATAACTGAGCAAACATATAATTCCCATTTATGAAATTTAATTTAAAGTGTGACTTAATTTGCTTAAGTCTGATTGGTTCTGCTTTGAACTGGCGAGATAGAACTAAGAACCTATTCCAGCAGCACCCAGTGCTAATCTGTAGTGGTTTACAACATTGCAGTCCATAGATTATTATCTTTGGAGGTATGAGAGTGCTCCACCATCAAATGACATGATATTTACTAGTCTGAATAATGAGATGAATGTAGGATTGCAATCTGTGGCAGGAATTTTGTTGTTGGGGCTATTGAAACAATGGCTGAGATAGCAACATCACTGTTCAACAGTGATGGTTTCCTGGCTCAGAGTGACATTTATCTGTTTTATCTACACATTTTCTATATGTTCCTAATGACTTATTTCTCTTCCCATTGTTCACTTTGCATTGTTTTTATTTGAATTATCTAAAACCACAGTTTGGCTTTTGTATTTTTCTCAGTTCATTTTATTTGGTACAGTTATTGTAGGTCCTTTTTGTATAATTAAAATTTAATGAATAAAAAATGTTGGCTTAGTTTTATCCTCATGTTCCTGCACACAGATACTTTAATGTTCCTGGAGATCTCTCTGTGGAAGGGCAGCTGCACTAACTGCACAGCTTTGGCAAAAGTAACATGCGACTGAGCATCAAAATGTTACTACTTCAGATGCAGCTAGAGATTCTCCTCTTTGCTGATTACAGAGGGGATACAGTGTTACCAGCTTGTCTCTTTTAATACCCGAAACCTTTTCTAATCAGCCTTTGCTTTCAAAGCCGTTACACACTTCTATGTGATGACCATTAACATTTTCACAAGAAGAAGAATGGAACATAATTTGATCTTGAAATCACACACTGCTGCTACTGAGGATCTCTTGCAGTTGATCTCATATATTTAAGTCTTCAAGATGAATTTGGTTAAAAAGGCAGCATTTATTACAAATGCATTGTGGCCACAGTGTAGTATCAAAATAAACAGAAGTAAGCTCCAAAATGGACTGTAGGGCAATCCTGTGTCTGGTCACGGAATAAGCAGTTCAGAAAGGAAACAGACGTATATTAATGAGACTTTGCAAATCAACAGAGTGTACATGATGGTAATTGACCCATAAGCGTTGGTTCTTTCAGAAGTGTCTCCTGAAAGATCAGAACAGGTTACACTACCTTCTCTATGAATGTCAACGCTAAAAAGTTCTTGCCCTGGTAAATTGGAATTGAGAATACCGCTGTACAAACAGTCTAGATTTCAGAAGGCAGCACGTGTGAATACAAATAGTATTCATCAGAGTCCAAATGTTTCTAAATGATGTTCAGGAGCTTCCCTTTTTCATGAATTTAAGCTGATGGGGTGATTTTAGTTCCTCTGCAAGACTAGCTAATGATAGTGGGTGGGAAACAAAGCTTCTCTATTTTCTGGTAAAGCCATTTTGCTGACAGTGCTTTTCAGGTTTTGATGGTTTTTTAAGTGTTTGAGTCAGTGTGTCACTGGCAAACTAGAAGAATTCGTAAGCCAAAACTAAGTCAATGATAATATGAATTTAAGGGGAAATAACTCATCCATTACATGTGTGCGTACATATGTGAGTGATGGGAGTTGGGGCTGATCCTGCCAAACACTGCACATTCTGTCTCTTCCAGCAGAGCACACATGGTTAATGGAGGCTGTGCCTTTCCTGAGAGAAATCTTAATGCAGTACTGTTTCATTTCCAGAGGGTTTAGTTTGTACCTGGTAAGATCACACATGCATTTTGTTTGGGGTTCAGCAATACTCAGCTATTTCCTTTAAACCCCACATTCTTTTAAACCCTTCTTTTAAACCCCACATCCTCCTTCCCTTCCAAAAAAAAGAATGTAAGACAACATTCAGAAACCCCTGCAAAGTAGTGAAGAAACTGTTACCAATTTCTGTATACCTTTAAAAATTTTAGCTTTCAAATTACAGTGTTATTTTAATTTTACAATTCTTTTTTTCCTTTCATCACATTAAAAAAAAGCAATTCCTTAACTGCCTAATTATATTTCTCTTGTCTGCATAGTTTTTTCCTTACATGTATTCCTATCTGTTATTGACAAATTACTCTTTAATCTATAAAAAATAGATATTGTTTCTTTAGCACTTTAATAATTACAAAATACCTTGAGGACATTATTCCTCTGAAGCATGTGTATGACTTTCAGTAACCCCTAATGAGTTTCTCTTGCTCATCAAGGTGAAAATATGCCCTATAATGTTGCATCTAATTTTCCTTCTTTGTCCTTTTCCTTAACTAACTGCTTAGTAATCAGATGCTAATGAGGCTATGACAGACTATTTAAATTTTGAAAAATCAAAAATAGAGTTAGCTTAACATTAAATCAGACTTTTAATATCATCATGCAGCAAGGCAAGATAAAGCACACTTATAGCAATACTTCTCACAATATTTAATGTGATTTCAGAACTTTTCTTCTGTTATGTTCACCATAGGAGGAAAATTATTTCTTCAGTCAGAACGTGTTAGAGTGATCCCAGTATTGCATGTACTGTCTTTAAAAAGGAACACTTGACTTTCATTTTGATAATGCGAAATGTCAAGCTGATTGTTTCTTTCCCAGGTTTTACCCAAGTGAGGTTTTCCCAGTTCACTTCTAACCTTGCTGTCAGCTCACTTTAAGGGAATCTTATCAAACAATCTTCATGCTTTCCTGCCCAGCATGTGATCTTCCTTCAGTTTTCCTAAAATGAAAATGGTGAAATCCTCTGTGTTGTTTGGCTGGCACCTGTCTCCTGAGCTGTCATGAGATCAAAACCCACTATTATTTTCACCACTGCAGAAAGAAGTAATGATAGGAAAATTTATTGTCCAAACTATAAACTTGATGATACTTCTTTATTTTAGATATATTACCTTCGACTTCAGATTTGACGCTGAAATTATAGGTAACTGTTTATATGTAGGCTTGGTCTCCTTTGGATTTTGCAATAAATTACTGCAGGTCAAAGATATCTGAACTTTTCTTTCATAAGACCAGATGAGATCAGCTAAGCCATTTGTGTATTTTCATGATCCCATTTTGGTGCATGTGACACTGTGACATCCAGGTAGGATAGTAATAGAATGTATGAACACATGTACTAGTCTACAGATTACTTTCACCCTTATGTCTGAAGCACATTACTTTCACCCTTATGTCTGAAGCACTTTCAGTAATGTGGGTACTTTTCAGCCAGATAGTACCAGATTAGGGTCACTAAGTCACTTCTCATATTTTTTAAAAGCTCGTTTATCAAACTCGTCTAAAAGAAGGCAAAACATTTCAATGCAGAGCCAAACTATCTTTTTGAAACTTTTCAGAGGATCGCCCATTTCTCCCAGCTCTTTCCTCTATCATTATTTTAAATAGGAAATAAATCTTTTTCATTATGTCCTCTCTGTCTGAAGCAAGAAATTCCGCAACAGTTAAGATGGGTCTTGTATCCCAAGCTTTTTTTTTTCCAAGAAGTTATCCTTCCATCTCACATATGTTCAACCAATGAATTTTTATAACTTCTGGGTAAACTTTGACACCCTTTCTTCCCCAACCTACAAGCCCAGAAGGATATCATCCCTACTTTATTTTTTAAGGTTTGTTTTCCTTGCAGTACTTTGCCCTTTGTATTACCCTTACACATTTTCTTGAGACCAACCCTTATGTAAAATAAGATATGCAGGTATCCCCAGAAATGCCAAGGCAGTGGAAAGAATTCAAAAAGTTTATTTAGAAGGCCAGAGCATGAAAAGCTTATAAATAGCTCTCAATGCTGTAGAAGCACAGGGTCCCAGGGAGAAAAGGCAAGGCCCTGTCCTCTCCAGGGCTTTTTGTCTTCTCTTTCCTGTCCTTCACACCTTCTCTCAGCTGTTGAGGCCCTGTACATGTTTGTGAGGGTTATCTCTCTCTGGCATAGCAGAGAGAGATAACACAGCTCTCTGCAACTTTCTCTGCAGAAGGAAAAAATTCAACATCTAACAATTTTGAGAAGGCATTTTGCAGTCTTCCTAAGCAAAATGAGTTGTAGTTTACTGTTACAAATTCTTCCTAAACTCCAACTACCCCTACACCTTGAGATACTAGAGATGCTGTGTTTTTGCCATTCCCAAAAAGTGATCTTATACTGGGATTAAATAAAGGAGTTTCAGTTTCTTTGACTTGGCGCCAACACGCTGAGTTGCCTAATATTAATTAATTAATCTTATTTACTCTTCTATTATCCATCAGCACAACTTTTTAATAGTTAGATCTGTGTTTTTCCATAAATGCAATAGAATTCTTTATATAAAGATGGTGAAAATACTTCAGAAATGCAGAAGTATTTCACATTTTCTTGTTCATTTAAAGTATTTAAGACTCATTAAAGGACATCAATTAACAGAACACAAGCAGTCAGTAGTGACGCTCTTTTTTCTGTTTAGTTGCATTTCAGTTTGGTTTTAATTTATTTATAATTTTTGTTTTAAGCTATCTTTTTTCAGATACCTAATGTTTATTCTTAGGTATTATTTCAATTCTTAGAACTAATATCTGACACTTCTTACTGCTTTTGTGAAAAAAGAGGGATAAAAGAAGTAGAAACTGTAGTGAATACACTTAGAATCCTAACAATACTGATTTCGTCAATTTGTGTGGGAGTTGTTTTAATAGGTCACATAAAAATCACATGTCCAGTGTGGAAGAAAGTCTTCAGAAATCTACTTTTCAAGCTATAATATTTTTCTGGGGTTGCTATTGGGTGGCATTCTGTGCTAACATTGAAATGAAATACTGACTGGGTGGTTTTCCAAAACTACTTTACAGTTCACGGTTGGATTCATGATGATTAAGCTAAATTCAAACATGGAGTGCCCTGACAAGAGAGAGAAAAGAGGTAAGTGACCAAAAACTCAGGGAATTGTTCCTTTAAAATTTGATTTGAAGTTTGACTACAAGAATAAAATAATCTAAGGGTGAAAAAGAAAATAGAGAATGGGCCTTTTACTTATGTAGCTGAGAAAAACCATGAAAGTATGCTTCGTAGTCTAGATTTCTTTCTTTACTTTTGTAACATTACTTTTCTTACAAATAAAGGCATCCTTCATATTTTAGTGTCTTTATTGCTATACAGAAGAGACTACTTGATGACTTTTACTGTGTTCATTAGATGCTTCCATGAGTGTGACATTTTGTGGAGATTACCCTTTTTAATGGTTCCTTGTCATTGGGTCCTTGGGACTGACTTGCTTCTTGGAATTAAATTCAAACACACATACAGACATACATGTATCTTTTCATATGTATGTGTGTGCAAATATACACATACCTATATGTATATCTGTATTTCTATATATAGTCACATATATATGTATATGTAAACATATACATACATATAGCTTTCCATAAAAGATGAATTTCTGAAAGTGCCACATTTGAGTCCAAGGCATTAGACAACACTGACTAAAGAAATTGACAAGTAACACTTGTTGAGCAGCTCTGGAAGTCTTCAGAATGCTTCACCATGCATCCAAGGTTAAAGGAATGGGAAAGACCATAAGGGCCATTAGGTCCTGGGTTTTGCATACAGCTTGCAATGTCTAAGAGATCACCTGAGCCCTTCACAGCTTTTCTGTACTGTGCCTCACAGACTCTAAACAGGCTTTACTAAGACCATCAGCCCCACTGTGTAGTCTCCCAAGCCACAGGATCTTGGTAACTGTTCAGTTACCAGACAATTCATTCCAGACCTGGAAACACCATACCCAACTGCTTCCAGGGTCAGTAATTCTAGGGCAAATCCATTATGTAGATTGACCCAGAACAAATTAGTTATGTGAACCTATCCCAGCTTTTGACAGTCATAGCTTTCAGGTTTTCTGTTCTGGAAATATTCTGGTTGATTGGTCCCAGACCTGCCAAATGTGGCAGCAGTAGATTGATTGCTCTGAAGCAGCCTGGCAGGACTGGAGGGTTTGCCTTTGATTTGGCAAAATGTAGTCAAACCTGAGAAGAGTCAATCAAAGCATTCAGACGCAATGAAATGCTTTTCAGTGAAAATATTTCCATGGGAAATATCTGGCCATCTGTAGTCAAGTTAATAGAGCTGCTTCTCACTAAGGTCATAAATATGAATTACATGAATGTTTCCATTAGCATTTTATTGTAATCACAGTGGGCTTTTTTGTAAATGTTAAGTTAAGGGTTTTACAATGCACATAGTATTTCTGGTTTTGACTAGCAGTCTTTGTGTTATATTTCCTTTTTTTTTTTTTCCTTCATATATGTTCTGCATGTGTCTTCCTGAAATGCACTGTGTGACTGTTTAGGGTACTCTCTATATAACATATAACATATAACATATAACATTTCCCATGGTACATCCTTTACCCCAGCTGCACCTGAAGAAAATAACTGCTGTACAAACTGGAGTTACTGAGGTTACAAGACAAGCAAAGACAGTCCAGTTTGTGATTCCTTTTTGATTTGTGGGACTCACTGTTTGTTCCTGGACACAGCAGGACCACCATGGCATCAGAGCACAAGATGTATGCATGTTTATCCTTTTCCTGCTTGGATGTGTTCATACATCAGAAGGAATCATCAGCTCTGTCTAAAGTGCAGATCAGTCTGAAATAGGGAACAGACCTTGCTTATACTAATGTAAAATCATGGAATAAATTAACAAATATAAAATTATGATCACTAGAAAAGAGGTATTAGCACAGAACTATGATCCTAAAAACCTCATCTGTTGCATTGACCTTCTCCCTTTGCATATGATCAAACATTCATCTATTTTAACAGGATAGCTTGATTCACTTCTCTTGCCTTTGCCTTATTAGGATTCATAAAATCATTTCTCAGATTGTTTCTTGTCAAGATTTTTACTCAAACTCACTTTGAAATTTCTGTTTTGTATTACACCATTCCTTTGATATGTGAGAAAGTTGGTTTGTTTTGGTTGGTTGGTTGGTTGGGTGGGCTTATTTTTTGGTCTTCTCTATAGGAAATCAACTTCACATCTAATTCCCATGTGAAAGTGAGCGATGTGCCCTCCACCCACCACCTATTCTAGGGAACTAAACTTGCCAGGCTGCAGTGAAAATAAGAGGCAGCACTTCTTCACAGTTAAGTAATAGTAATGCTTCCCCCTGCACTTCATCCTAGGCCATGAAGGTCATACTTATACGAGTAAACTAAATGTTGAGGACATGAAGTTGAGGACCTGATTCTCTTTAACTGTTTTGGTTCATGACAGCTAATGCCTTTGCAGGCTGTGCAAAGTAATCTGAAGAAGAGCAAATAACAAAGTTTTTAAAGAAATCTAAGGGTATTCCTGACAAGCAGTATGGATGAGGCCTCCTGTATGAGGGACAAATGAAAATTTAATCATATCCATGTTAGTCCTAGTCCATTCTATTTACCACCATAAACATAATCAAAGCATTTGTGATACAAATGAAAGTCAGTGAATGAAATGTCAAGGTAAATCTTGGAAAATACAGCTTTCAGGCTTTCTCACACCTTTCTTGTATCTTTTATCACAGGATTAAAATCTAGCAGCCTACTCCTTCTGAGTGAGTGTTATTTCTTAGTCTATGTAAAGTGAAAACATTTTCAATACATATCTGATATGTTCATCCTGGCATCCAGAATAGGTGAGACAGAATAGTTCCCTGGGACAGAACAAGTGAGAGTCATCTTCTCAAAATGGAAAAAGAACTAAATGTGTACATAGGTCCCTCTTTAGCATGCACATTTTTTGTGGAGCTTATTTTAAGATGTCTAACTTCTCTAATGAATTATATAGGGATCTTTATGATCCCATCCTTGGGACCAGTACTTAAAAATTAGGTATTGAGATGCGTTAGCTCCTAAATTCCCTTTGAATCTAAGCCAATGAGACTTAGCATTTTGAAATCCCCCTTGGATAATAGTGAGATAGAAGAAGAAAAGTAAGTTTTAGTCAGTCTGCCTAAGAATAAATCATAACCCTGAGGATATATTCTTACAATACCTCTAATGGGAATTCGTTGCGACTTTGAAGGGAAAGACAGAGAAGTAGAATGCATCAAAGTATTTGAGAAACCTCCAAGGAAACAAATAGAATTGGAATAAATTAGTGTGATTATATATATCCTAAAACAGTCTAAACAGACTGGTCTTAAAGCATACATCATAGCCCAGTAGGATAACTTGGAAGAAAACAAAGTGTCAATAATGATCCTGAACACATAAAATTTGTATTTAAATAACATTAATGAATCAAGTGTCAAACTCATAAAAAGAATTTAAAAAATCCTTCTTGGTCAAAAAAAGTCAGTTACATTTTTTAAAAGTGTGTATATAAATCCCTGGTGAGTTAAAAGAGTTGAACTTGCAAGTTTTCCCCAAGAAAATTATTGAATTCCCCTCTTCACTAGACCCTCATATGCTTTTGCAAATTCCAGTTCTGTTGTGAGCTGGATATTTCAGTTACAGCAAGTCCTTGTTTCAAAGGAACAGGATTTCACAACCGGTGATTTAAACATACAAAATGTTAAGTATTTGTCAATTAATTTCCTTGAATAAGTATGAATTTCTTTGAAGGGGACCCACTTTTCTGCAGGAAGGAATATTGTTTTAATTATCAGGATTGTATCAGTCAAGCAAAAAAGTATTTACTCTGATCATCGATTACTGTGGAACAGCACTCCATAAGCCCTCAGCCAGAATCCCCGTTCATCCCAGTTACACTCCTATTTCCTTTTGGGAATCCTTCTGTTCCTCTTTGCAGAAAGTTTTCTTGGTCACGGAGATGTTTTCTATGGAGGACTCTCCTTTCTCCCTTCCAGATGTCTCTAGCTCAGGAAGTGAATAAACAGGCATTCCCTTTATTTTTTAATCTTCGAAAATCTGTCAACAAGCCAGACACCCTTGCTAATGGAACATGGGTTTTTTTGATTACCGACATATATGCAGGGTAATAATTCAATTACATTGAATTGGGGAAGTTCAGCTTACCAAACATCTGCTGGAAATAGAACACAGTGGAGAGGAAACAGTCAATCTAGTTCCTGTAGTGTGTGAAAGATGATAACTTCCTGACACAGCTGGTGAGGGAACCCACTGGGGAAATGGTCTTGCTGGACCTGTTCTTCATGAACAGAGAAAGACTTGTGGTGGATGTGAGGTTTGGAGGCCATCTTAGGCATAGTGATCACAAAATTTTGTGCGTGCTGATCTTCTGGAGGGTTGAAAGGCTCTACGGAGCAATCTGGACAGGCTGGATCAATAGGCTGAGGAGAATTGTATGAGGTTCAATATGGTAAAGGGACAGGTCCTGCACTTGGGTCACAGTAACCCCATACAGCACTACAGGTCTGGGAAGGAGTGGCTGGAAAGCTGCCTGGTGGAGAAGGACTTGCAGATGTTGGTCAACAATCAGCTGGACATGAGCCAGCAATGTGCCCAGGGGGCCAAGGCAAATGATATCCTGGCTTGTATCAGAAATAGTGGGACCAGCAGGACTAGGTCATCCCCCTGTACTCAGCACTGGTCAGGCTGCACCTCGAATATTGTGCTCAGTTTTGAGCCCCTCATTGCTAGAAAGACATTGGGGTTCTGGAATATGTCCAGAGAAAGTCAACAAAGCTGGTGAAGGAGCTGAAGTACAAGTCTTAGGAGGAGTGGCTAAGGGAGTCGGGAGTTGTTTAGCCTGGAGCAAAGGTGGCTCAGGGGAAACTTTATTTCTTTCTACAGTCACCTGAAAGAAAGTTGTAGAAAGGTGAGGGTTGGTCCCTTCTCCCAGGTAAAAGGGATAGGATGAGAGGAAATGGCCTCAAATTCTCCTTGGTAGGTTTAGATTGGATATTAGGAAGAATATCTTCACTGAAAGGGTTGTCTAGCATTGGAACAGGCTGCCCAGGAAAGTAGTGGAGTTACCATCCTGGGAGGTATTTAGAAGACATGTAGATGTGTCAGTTACAGAGACAGTTAAGTGGCGGACCTGGCAGTGTTAGATTAATGGTTGGACTTGATCTTAAAAGTTCTTTTCAAAATAAATGATTCTATGATTCTGCATTTTGTCCCTGTCAAGAGAAGTCCTCTGGTTCATGCTGTTGCTTAACTGGAGAATTTCAGTTCTAAACACCAGTTGACATGGAAAACGTTTTTGTTGAGGTATCTGTATGAAGGCTCTAGGATCGACTTCTCTCAAGGGTGTTTTAAAGGTTACAGTAAAATGAAGAAGTACTAAAATTAGTCCTCTATTTTAGTAACATTTTTCTTTTGAGGCACTATGGATTCTTTCAAAATGTGTTAAAGCTTCCTTTGTGTGCAGCCCTTGTTGCACGGATGACATTAGAGATCTATGAAAAGAAACATGTACCTTTGACACCATGACAATTTTATACAAAATTTGTTTCAGAGGAGAAATGGTAAGTGGTTAGGCATTTCTGCAATATTCTGTTTAAATGTTTTCTGAATTAAATATGTCATGTTTTCCTTCAAAACAACTTATCACAGTACAACATAAAGTATGAAGACTGAATAAGAAATATTTAAATTGAGGCAATGCTTAAAATACTGAAGTGCTCTCTTTCACTTTTTATAGCCCATGCAGCACTGAAACCAAAATTCACAAGAAACATCCATTTACTTGGTGAAAAAACCTCACCCCACCCCTTAAAATCTAGTGCTGGATTTGTGCCATCATGTATGGTTTAGCCTCCATGATGTTAATTTTCACTTTTCTTAAAAGTGTCTTGTGAGTTCACAGCAATAAGCTGTTATCATCCTTTTCCATTCCGTTTGTTTCCTTCCATGTAATGAGAAACATATGGTCAACTACATATTTTTAAAACAGAAAATACATTCAATGGTTTCATGTGCTGTTTCTATGGAATACAAGCCCAGAAATATTATTGTAGTGCATTTTGATATATGCTGTTTCATTCTCAATCAGAGAACAAAAACAAATGATAAAAGCTTGTATGAAATACACTTTTCCTCTTCAGTCTGTCTGTAAGTGATTTCAAAATATATTAAGAGGAATCTGGGTGAAAAGATTATCTTTACTTGTCAGTTGTCTGAAAATAAATATTTTGAGTATTAGATCTACATTACCATCCATACATATCCATGAGTGCACAGTGACATAACTTACATTTATTTGTATAAATTATGTCCAGACAACAGCTATTTTATTAATTTTATCAAGTTGAATATATCCCTGCAAGGCTGAGCAAACGAACAGCATAGATGCCCTTTGGCAACAAGAATGATAAGTGGCTTCTATGGTCCCTCCAGTACAGATCAAACTGACAAGAAGCAAAAGGTGGAAAACATAACGAATCTAGCCCATGTATGTGTTAGGTTTTGACATGCTTGCCTGTACATCAATCAATACGATTGCACCTCAGAGGAAGAGAAAACTAACAGCAGTCAGGGATGCTACTCGAGGAATCTGTGGACATCATGTTGCATTCTTCCCTTACATCTGCATAATCAGTTGCAATGTAAAAAGGGAAAAGATAAGAGCTAGCAGGGAGGGAATTTTCAGTTCTGTTGAAATTCTTGTTTTGTGTCTGGTATGAGAAAAACATCTATTACAGATTTTGTATCCATCATTAAGGTGTAAATTTGGGAAAATAAATCAATGCGCTAGTGAGTAGAGGTACTTAAGTTGTTGAATACCTTCTTGATACACATGTCTGTTAGCCCAGCTTTGTTTCTGTAGGTGTAATCCCTGAAGGGTAAAGACAAGGCAGACTACAGTTTGTCTGTAAAGGTAGGGAATGAAGGTACGCAGCTGGATATTGACAATCAGAATCATGAAACTCATTTCTGTGACCAGACTGCTTCTATAGAAAACCAGAATGGTAATCAGAAGTTACCATGTTGGAGATTAAAATTAACACCTAATAAAATGGCTATTTTAAAAAGCATAGAGAAGAGAAAGCCATACTTCAAAACCTTCCCTTGTAGCAGTCGTTACAGGTTGGGTAATCATCGATCTACCTCAACCAAGATGAATATTATTGAATTGGCTCACCTTGCTTAATTAGGGGAAAAAAAAAAAAAGAAATTAACCCAAACATCTAAAAAAACCAAACAGATAAAATCAAAATGCATATTAAAAAAAATAATTCCTGAAATCATCAAATCATTTCAGAGAGCCAAATAATTTTATATGGTTTATTCAACAAGCTACACATTTCTGTCTCAGTGCACATACCATAATATTTGAAATATTAGCAGTTCTATGCATTTGATTAAAATTATACTCTGCATCTGAAGCATTAAACGTCAATGGACTATTCTGTGGCTAGAAAGCAATCTACGGAGAAGATACTAAACCAGTCTATTAGCTGTGCAACTAATTATCTTCATATGCATTTGTGACATTTTAAAACAGCAGAAAATTTTATTTTACTTATACAGTTCTGAAAGATATCTGATTAGAAGACTGAGCAGTAAGTATGAAATCATATGCTGTCATTCTAGCCCTTTGTACCAAAGCTATGATAGAACAAATAACATTCAATACTCCAGTCGGAGGCACTAGTAAAGCTTAGATAAGTTTTGGCATAAAATTAATTAAGCTACTCTAATAACATTTATGTTATACAAAAGGCAACACAGACAAGTTTTGTACCAGAGGAGATTTGAAAAAAAACAAATTCACTTAAAAAAGACAAAATATGATGTTTTGAATCAGTTCACTGATGGTACAAAAACTCTTTAAAACCTGAACACATTTCAAGCTTCAAAACGTTAAACTATTTTACCACTTGACTAACTCTGACTCATCTAGAAGCTCACCCTTCTAATTTAGTCTTTCCGTGAATGTTACAAGTACTTACTTGTGTTTTTTCAGAATTATTTTACAGCAGATGCTGTGGGATTTTTAAAAAATTTTTGCATTAATTTTGGAACTATTATTATTAGGAATATATCAGTATAGAGCTTATCCCCAAGCATAGTAAACCACACAGGTGCCCTGCTAGGATTGTTACTTTTTCTAATGTGAACTCATTAATTTGTCTTTATGTTGCTCCATTTAGAAGAATAATGTGAAATGCGACATTCATAAATAATACCTCTGCCTAAGAAGACTCAACCACCGAAGGATCCTATGAACAAAACATGGGTGGTGGCCATAGCTTGCATTCTTCTTTGTGTCTTTGATTCTATTTTTCTGAAATTAAAAGTTCTATTTTTAAAAGTGCTAATAATTAATTAGAAATAATAATTAGAAATCATATTCTCTGTGCTTGAGGATTCATACGTATTATTATATTTTCCTTTCTGCAAAATCCAAACTTTATTAGTAAAGAGGAAAAAGGATACCAACATTCAGCAAACACTGCGAACCTCATATTCTTTATTCAATGCCAAACTGTTCTTTAGGGGAAAAAAAGTATAGGCAAAGGATTGTGGTAACTTATGATTACCTTCATTAATCAATTTTTAAAAATAGTTACAATGTCTGTTTCTTGGTCATTTACCCATTCTTCATTAATCAGACAAGGAAAAAAATAAAATACACTTTTATCACTGTCCTAAAGGAAATCCCTTCTGAAGGGTACCTTGCCATATCTTCTGATTAAAATGGTGTTCAGTGCTCATTAAAAGCCTTCCTTGATTGTTTCCATAGGGTTTTCTTGTGGGTTCTAATAGATATTGTTTTGTCTTGAACACAAAAAATCCCCATGTATAAACCAAATAGACCTACATGATGTGGTTCATACAGTACTCCTTTAAGATCATCCTTGGAAAAAAAAAATTCAATGCTGTTTTCATATTTATGCATTTAGCAACGAGGTATGGCATTAAAAAAAGACCTAGGATATCTGGTTCCAGAAATCATAATTTGACCTATATGAAGGAAATTAATTTTGGATGGAGGAAAAATTATCTGTCATTTTTTTAATGATGAATAACCAAAATAACAAGAACTGTTATTTTTTCACGCCCAGTAAGTACCATGTCTGCTGCCACTGGAAAGTCAGCATTTGCCAGTGGTTACCAACTGTTATCAATGTTTAGAGTAGCTGAAATTATGTTATTTTCTTTGGTAATAACAAACAGCATCATCACCATCTGTTTTTATATGTCCATACCAATTACAAAAAGCAATAGATTGATAGTAAGATAAGATACTGTATAGGAGGTTATTCTGAGATATAGTAAAGGATCTAGAGAGTTAAACACTAAAAAAGAGCAGAGCACTGTACTGCTGTGGGAATAAATAAGGGACTATTCTTAATCTAGAGATGTTAATGCGATGAGTAAAATGCCAACAAACTTCTTGGGTACTGGTTGAAACCCACTCCAAATTACTGTTTATTGAAGCTGAAATGTTACTGTAGACTTTCTTCCAAATCCAAGAATCATTTCTGTTGACTCAATAAAGGAGCATGATACCAGCTAAACTGAAACTCAAAATATGGAACAAATTGGCATTTTCACCTTAAGGATGCCTTCACAGTTTGAAACACAAAGTAATAGGGAGCTGTTTCATAATCAAGTGTTGAGAGTCGACAATAATGACAGAAGCAGGGAAATTATCAACAGAGAAAAGTAAAGTATCAAATACAAAAATCTGGTCATATTAGTAAGTTTCTTTTTCATTTTCACATTAAAATATCATTGTGCATTACACAGAATTGTGTTTGTTAACATAGCTGTATTACAATTTACAATAAACCCTTCGGTTGCAAAATATCTTGCAGTACGTGCTTTGTATTTACATTGCTCATGGAAAATACTCTGCTTCAGGTGTGTAGAATAAAGTAAAACAAACAGTTATTTCAGAAAGTTGTACTAAAGATGCTTTATAATTTCCATATAGTATACTATTTTCTATTGTGGAGTTTTACTGCATAAATTTTACATAAACTATCTGTTAAATAATGTATCTTCCTTACTTCCTACATCTTTTTTTTTTTAACAAATTTTTTAACAAATGAAACTTTAATTAAAAAAAAAATATTCTAGCTCAAGGTATGCTGTATTGTCCATTTTAAAGTGCTTAAAGCTCTGACAGCTGGTACCAGAATAAAATTTGTTAGGGACAAACAAAGAAGCAATAAAAATACTCATGAATGTTTGTAGAAAAGTAATATTTTCTAAGCTTAATGAAAACTGCATCAACTGTTCATGTTTCTTGACTTCTTCCAGGCATGTACTACTTGTTTCCCAGTTTTTCTGAAGCAGTGACTGAGTGTGGAATTTGTCATTATTATAAAATTTGCTCCTTTAATGCACTTAAAAAAACTTTTGATATTTCTCTTTGGGTTTTTTGTAATAAAAATTGTAACAAAATTGTTGGTTTCCTTACAAGGATCTCTTTTAAATCATAAAAAGATGAATATTTTAAAATAAATAGTTAAAAAAGTATAAAGATAAAAATCCAAAAGGTTTTTATTATCTGAAATTCGACATGAATTAATGAACATTTTTTTCTCACTGTAATATTTTTTAATTTGCTTACTATTGCTTAGAAATAAACAAATCACATGAGTTTTATCTTTAATAAAACAAATTCAGACTCTCATTGATGACAGCTCTCTTAGTCTACATGACAATTTCGTCTTAGAAAATTACAGAAGTCTGCACATTTTCTAGGAATTTCTAGGGGGATTAAAAGAGGGAATAAGGCCTAGAACAAGAATAGGGGAGATGAGTAGTGATACTGAGAGTATCAAGTAATAACTGCAGAGATTTCCAAATCTGGGACTGGATGCTCTTTTACAATGTAGGAAAGACATAAACTGAAGAGTGCCTACTACTGTTACAAACCTCTGAGAAACGTGAGATTATAAACTACCTTGAATGTTAATAAAATGATGAAATTGTTTTTTTACAAGTGGAATAATATTTTTGCATTTATTTCATTGCATAGGATGGATGTAGATATAGCAAGAAAGATTATGTAAGGATGAAGGTTGTAATTGTTACATTAATTGCTTAAGATCCTGGGAAGCATGCATTTTACTAAAATAAAATCTGCATCTGATAGAAGGATAGACTTATTTAGTGCTCTAAAAGCTAATTGTGACAAATTCTCTGATGTGCGTGAGCGTTCATGAGTAACCTAACAAAATTCTTTGAAAATGGTCATTCATTTTTAACAATTGTCAAATGTGAGATGTTTCAAAACAATTTGTGGAAGACGCTGTATATTCTCAGTAGCAATTAAAAACAAAGGGACACGTGCCTTGAAAATATCAAGTGCTATACAATGAAAACTGTTTAGACATAAGAGGTTCCAGCTGCCTCCTGCACAAAATATAGCAATTTTTCAATTTTAATATTCCTCTATTTTATTTCTCAAGCTATGAAACTATACTTCTCCTTCTCATCCCAAATATATTTTAAAAAGTTCTCATACTATAGTGCTTAGAATAGTCCAGGGAGATAATTGATAATCACTAATAAGAACAGTATTTAAGTAATGTCCATTAAATAAATCCTAAAACTATACTTTGAGCAAAATGGTTTTAAATGAAACCAAAATATAAAATATTGAACTATCTGGTGCACGTAAACAATATTTCTTTTATACCAAATGAAGCAAGAGAGCAGATAAAAATATGGCAATATCATAAAACATATATAGAAGGGCTTTGAAGTAAGGTTACAAAAATAATTTTATTTTTCAGATTAATTTTTCCTTACCTGACTTTTCAAATTTAGAATGTTCTTTTAAATAGGCATAACACTTATAAATAGTTGAATGGAATATATGAGCCATTTATAGTAGCTCCTTCACCAAATTAAATCCCTGCTTGTGATCACTTGCAACTGTGAGAAACCTAATGATACTAAATAAGTAAAATACTGTGCCTGGAAAATATATACATTATTTTAAAATGCACATTACATTTCTCCTTGTTTGACCAAATCATCTAATTGAATCTCAGACTTCCTTTTTGTTGTTGTTTTTACTCTTTAAAAAAGCATTGTGTTCAGACTCCTAACGTTAGAACTCCCAGATTGATTGTTTGTGAAAACACTGAGACAAATAGCTCACTCAAGCAATTTCATAATGATATTTTCCTTTTCCCAAGGGAATGTTAACTTCAAATAGGGCAGATTGACAAGCATGCCAAGACATGTAGCGCAGTGGAATCACACATTGAAAAAATCATTCAGATGGAAATTGTTCAGAGTGTATTTCAACAATATATCTGATTTTGTTTCTAGCCGTATCACAGCTTTTTTGTAACTAAAGAATAAATGAACATCATAAATTAATTTGATGAAAATAAAAATTAAGAACAAAGTAAACTCAAAGACTTGTAATTTGTGTGAAAAAAATAGTTAACAGAATTTCTATGAATCTGATTTATGTCTTATCTGAAGCATTGGGCTAAGTAAGGTAATCAGCACAGAATAAAGGGAAATGTTGAAATGTCTTTACTCTGAAACAAAACAGGTTGTTTTGTCTTTAGGTTGCATCTTAATGTCTAAGGACTGTTATTTGATGTATTTAAGTCATATCTTCCTTATAACTGTGTTAGTTTGAAGGTAGGCTTTCTATTGATTTACCTGAGAATGAACTCAGTGATTTACGTTGCTAGCTTTCCTGACTCAGGTAAGTGATAAACTGACCGTCAATCAGGATTAGATTGTGTTTTGGGTCTGTCTTGATCACTCAGGTAAATACTGTCAGTCTATTTAAATGGGATCTTCTCTGTTCCTGTGATTGAAAAGCTATTGTATAGAATAGAACCAGGTTGGAAAAAACCTTTAAGATCATCAACCCCTACCATTAAACACACAGTGACAAGTCCACCATTAAACCGTCTCTCTAAGTGACACATCTACACATCTTTTAAACACCCAGAAGGATGGGAAGCCTGTTCCAATGCTTGACAACCTTTCCCAAAAGAAATTTTTCCTAATATCTAATCTACCCTGACACAGCATTTCTTTTTATCCTATTAAAATTGTTTTACACTGACTTTCTAGACTATAATTTCTTTCTTTGGTATAAAGCCCACCCTACTTAAATGTTGTTATGCCAAGTTGGCAGCATCCATAGTTTTTTGCTGGGACTAGCAAGTACTACATTAATAAGAAGTTTCTTCTTTCTTGGTCTTGAGGGTTGTTGCTCAGGGTTGTTGTTATATTCTTAACCCTGTATTTGCAATTTTTTTTATCTAGTATGTTTTATTTTAGGATAAGAATCATGCAGGTGTTAAAAAAGAAATAAGGTAGCAGCAATTATAATAGTAATATTCTTTTAACATTTCAAAGTCTGACCATTTTGGTCTGACCGTTTTGCCATAGCAAGTGTCACAACCAAGGCAATAGTAAACTCATAACAGACGAAGTTGACACTACAGCAAAACTTTCTTAAATTATTTGGAAATACATAGAAAATCAAGCTAAAACATGTTCAAGATCCAACAAGTCCATATAAAGCTCGGCAAATTCTGAGGTACAGTATGATTAATTGTTGTTTTTAAACCCTGGGGCTTGTTGCTAACACTTGGCATGATGAACTTGCTTAAGCCACAGGATGTAGTAAATTCAAATTACTCATTCAGCTATTTTGGATTAGAGACCTTTGTAATACCTTGCCATTCTCTTTTTCCAGCTATTAGGTTTCTGAATAGAGAATAGAGAAAATTGCTTTCACCATGGTTGATTGCTGATCATGCCATTGATATTTTTACTTGTGTTATAACAGTAGGTATGCATCGTCACTAATTGAATCAAACATGTTTATTAACAATTCTCGGCAAATCTTATCACAGGTAATAGAAGAAATGTCCATTCTTTCACACAAATAAATTGAGTTAGTGAATTTATATAAGAAAAAGGTACTGCTTGTATCAATTTTTTTTTATAAGTCTCATGATTATAAATTGCAATGCTATGCTGATTTCATCTTGTTTAAATGAAATTTGCCTGATCAGTTGTTATTTTGAACCATCTTTTTCTTTAGATACTTTTCAGAATGGCTACCACAGAAGAATGTTCACATGACTAATTACAAGTGACTTGTAAACCATAGTGCTTACTTAATTTACATAATTTATCTTATCAGTTAATCATACATGCAGACGAATAATTCCCAAAGAGACACCTTAGCTTCTTACCTAGTGTGGAAAATCCACCAGGATTTGCTTGCTTATTTCTCTTCCCCTTCTCCTCTCCCCTAATAAAGCTCTATAGAGATGGAGTAGAAGTCCCTGCAAAGAGTTCCTTATTTTTCCACTTCTTACTATTAATATATTACAACATATAATTCCTTGTGAACTCCTGTCATTTAAATTAGATGTATAATAGTAATGATAATAACATCTGTTTTTCCTGTAGTGTTTTTCATTAACAGATTTCAAAGTGCTTTGCACTTTGCAAAGAAAGTCAAAAGCTTTATTACTACAAAAATAAACTACATGCAGATAGTGATTTAAACAGGAAATACATTAACCTGTTAAAAAAATAATTCTACTCCAAGACACTTCTCATTTAAGGCAATATTCAGTGTGGAGAGAAGGGTGTTCCCAAAAGTATTTACTTGTGTGCTCAGCAATTTATATATTCATTAGTTACTGAAGAGAAACACATTCTGTATTTTCTCAGTGGGGTTTCAGATTGTTGTTTTTTTTTATTCCCCTGGAAATATTCAGCATAAATTTCAGGTCTGTCTTTGCATACAGCACGCTACATAAAATTCTGTAGTGTTCTTCTTGCATTTCGAAGGATTTTATGCTTTTGCTATATAAGACTATTTCTGTGTCAGCCTTTCTTCTTTCATAAAATTATTCAATTAGTTGAAAATGGGATTTGTTTTTTAAGTGTAGAAAATATCAGACATGTTTTATTCAGGGACTTTTTTGTATCGTGTGTGTATTACTACAAAGTTCACTACGGGAGATGTGCCAGTTTTGAGTCTCAAAGTCAAGATAACAGGGAAGAGTTTCATGAGTAAAGTTGGGTAGAGATATGCAGCAGCCTGCCCCCCTGACTGAGAGGGGTAAATAAGGCATTTTACCAACAATTATCAGAGCCTCCCATGTTCAGTCACTTTTCCCCATAGGAGAACTGGCTACTCAGAGAACTGCTGGAAGGGAAAAGATGTCTTTATACAGGTAATCCAAGAAATTGCTCTACCTATGTCATGATTTAAGGCTCACTCACACCCTTTCTCCCTCACTCCGTCCCTGCAGTGGGATGGGGGAGAGAATCAGAAGATTAAAAGTGAGAAAAGTTGTGAGTTGAGACAAAGACAGCTCAACAGGTAAAGCCACACATACAAGTAAAGCAAAACAAGGAGTTCACTCCACACTTGCTATGGGCAGGCAGATGTTCAGCCATTCCCATGAAAGCAGGACTCCATCTCATGTAATGGTGACTTTGGAAGACAAATGTCATCCTTTTGAACTCTTTTAAACTCTTTCCTTCTTCTTCCTTCAGCTTTATATGGTAATGTGATGGTTTTGTCCAGGCCTTCCTGATAACCAGGGAAGTGACCATGTATCCCAGTATTCCATACGATTTTTACGTAAACCGGGGTATAAATAAGAGAGAGATT
>JAWWES010000115.1:72728016-72755311 GCA_035583135.1 Lophotriccus pileatus | reverse complement strand
TTTTCCTTTGCCCTGAGGGAAAAGGGAGGGGGAAGGGGGGATTGCCACTGTGGGTTCGGGCATTTGGCAGGGAGCCAAACTATCACAGGTAAATATAATGCCATATGTTATGGAATATCCCTTGGGTGAGTTGCAGTCAGCTGTCCCAGTTGTGTCCACTCCCAGCTTCTTGTGGACTATTGGGGTGGTACAAGAAGAAGAACAGGTCTTGACTCTGTGCTAGCACCACTCAACAGTAAAGAAAACATGCCTGTTTTCAGCACAAATCTGAAAGAACCCCATAATAGCTACTATGAAGAAAATTAATCTCAGTTGAAACTGGTATAATCTATGTGATCTTCTAAGAACACAGGTGTTAACATTTGTTATAATATCTATGTGCCTTCCAGAAAATGTCATTATATTGTAAATTTGCTTTAGTACTTTGGCTATTTTATAAAGCTGGGAGACCAAATTGACCTCAAATAATAGAGTTCTGAAAAACCTCTGGATATAATATCTCGCTTATATATCTGGAACTATTTTAGTTAATATAAATAAAAAAGCAGTTAAATTGTTTGAGATTTGGCTTGCTATAAGAGTTATAGAAACCTAATGCAGCAAGCTAAATTTCCTTATTTCACAGAATCACTGAATATTCTGAGTAGGAAGGGACCCACAAGGATCATCTAGTCCAACTCTTAGGTGAATGATCCATACAGGAATCAAACCCACAGCCTTGGCATTGTCAGCACTAGGCTCTAACCAACTGAGCTAAGCTCAAGGTCATCTGTGGTGGGTTTTTTTTATTTGTTTGTTTGTTTGTTTAAATCTTAATTTACTTAAGTCTGTATTCTGTCCATGCAGCTGGGTACCCAGTTTAAGACAATGCTTGATTTTAAAAGTCTTTCCATTATTTCATGATGTCTGGAATATTTAGAGAGATGTCATAAAATCTTACAGTAGAGTGTAAATTCCAAAGATTCGCTTCTTATGTATTAGCAATGCAATTTTTTTTCAGAGTTCAGCTTGTTGGTTACTTTATTCTACCATGAACAAACTTAATAGCTTTGTAGTTGATGTCTCTGTCTTGGTCGTCTCTGTAATTCATATATAATATGTAGCTGGATTCAACTATTTATCTTCCTAGGACCATGGAACATTTCCTTTGACTGGGAGTTTTAAATCCTGCTAATAGTTGTCTGCATGTTGGTTAGCCTTGAATTATAGGTGGTAAAATCCATTTAATGCTTTTGGTAACTTTATCCTTTTTCATATTTTGCCTCACGTTGAATAATGCAAATCTGTCATATTTGTGTTTTCAACTCTTGGACCTGCCTTTATTTAATTAATTATTTATTATTATTATTATTTTCTGTCTCTCTTCATGTTTTAGAGCAGGTATCATTGTCCTGATGCATATAATTTCCAATTTGACCAGCTCTGACTTGATGAGTAGACAACCAGAGAACAGAAAAATAATTTTAAGTAACCAACTCTGTAATTTCTGACCCAAGACTAAAATAGAGACAAAAACTTGTTCTTTTACAGACCATTTAAAATGTTTAATATAATACTAGTTTGGTTTTTTGTTGGACTTTTTTTTATGCTGTTTGCTAAGTTTATAAAATGGGTTCATTTACCTTCACTGTTGCTAGTGACTTTTCACAGGAGGTCCATGTACTAATGAAAGACTGCAGTCTGTGGTGCTAGTACTTTGACAGATTAAATAGACTAGGATGATATGTGTGGCTTTCAAACCTGAAGATTTAGTTTTGTTGTATGTCATATTTATGCAGTATTACATAGATGTTAGTACATAAAATAGTAGTGTGCATGCTTAAAATTTAACAGAAAAAAAAAACCAAAACCAACAACTCATCCAACTGAGAGATGTCTTATGACAGCCACACTTCTCTAGGGAGATACAAGAAAGAAAAAGAAGTATAAATGACCCACATTAGTCAAGTCATCCAGCTCTTCTGGAGAAGGTTTTCAGACTTCTTAAAAATTATTCAGAGAAGCAGCATAGAGAAGAATGACACAGGTAACATCAAACTAAAGAATGAAATGTTTATCTGTGTGGGATGTGCAAATGTGAAGAACAGCTTCTTATTGGTAGAGTTCATTTAATTGCAATACCATTGCCTTCAGTGAAAAATGTTACAATTGCCTTTTTTTTTCATCCTCTGTCTTAAATTCTCACAGTAGGATATTTTGTGAATAGATCAAATCATCGCATCTATCAACATTTGAAGCATTTGTAAGTTTAATACAATTGAAACTCTCACATCACACTTTCAGAAATAGTTGTTTCAAGCTAAGTCCAGATCAAAATAAATCAAATGCTGTAATTATTTTGCTGCATAATAACATGCTCTGTTATTTTTAAACAGTGCATAACCCTTAAAGAAAATTATTTTGCTGCTAAATTTGAGTGCCTACATGGAAATTACTTTAAAAACTCCATCAAGATGAATAACTTCTGAAGTCTTGATGAATCTTCTGGTTGGAAAGTTTAGGATGAGTTATATTATGAAATTAAATGCTGCATATAATTAACTGAATTTTCCAATTTATCTTTGTTTTTATTTCTGAATTCTTGTAGAGTAAAGGTTGAAAGAGAGAGAAATTTTGTTTTGCTAATTTGCATTAAAGTAGGTATATAAGAAAACCCAAGCAGAAGAAAAGAAAAAAAAACCCATTTTCAAGTCTGTTAAGAGATAGTAGTCTCAATATTAGCAAAAATAACTTCAAAATGCAGTATACTGTATTGTACTTCATTAGTAGTAAAGCATGAAAATGTTTACTGTATTTGTCAATGTGAAACAGTGCAGAACAGTAGTATTTTTAATGTTATGTTGTCAATATCTCTCCTTCAAAGTATCCCTGACTGTCATTCTGGGTATTTAATCCATGCTATTTCATGCCACACAACAGATTGGTGAACTAAACCAACAGTAATTCAGAGGTAGAAAGAAGGAACAAACTCTGGCATTTAGCTGTTTTCCAAGTATATATATTTAAATGATTCTCACCTGCTTGTAAAATCATCTCTTACTTTTAGGTTATAAATTGATCTTGCTTGTTATAGATCTTCATCTCCTAGCTTTGCTCAGTCTTGCATTTGTGCCTTATTGATTTAGAAGTGATTATACATTCCTAATATCAGTAGCTGTGAGACAGTTTGACACAGATTCTCAGCCAGGATTCTATTTTCAGACCAGATTTCATCTGCTTTATATTTCTGTGGTTTAGGATACAGTATATAACCTTTCTTCTTTCCCTTTCCGTATTTTTAAGATATGTCATGATTTTTCTGAATGATTTCAGGCAGAAATCTCTTCAATTTTGACTATTTGACTATTCAGTAGTAACCACTGATCCTTGACTATCTTTTCTCTTACCCACATTTCTATTTTACAAAAATTATTTTCTTGACTTATGCCTGCAGGCCCTTACTTTTAGGAAACTTTTCTAGGTTACATTTTAAAAGTGTTTATAAAATAGAACCTTCTCCACATTCTCTGGAAAATATACTTTTTTTTTTCAGAGTTATTCCTATCAAAATTATTTCTAAAATCTTTAGTTAAAAAGACCATATAATACTGTTTCCTAGTAATTTTCAAAAGTGAAAATATCTATATTTTAAACCACTCAAAATTGGATCCACAAATGACTGTTTGTAATGTTATTAAATATTTGCTACCATGTTTCACTATATGTTTAGCTATAGAATCACAGAATATGCTGAGTAGGAAGGGACCCACAAGGATCACTGAGTCCAAATCCGGGCCCTGTACAGGAACATCCGCAAGAGTCACACAGTGGGCACCCAAGTGGTTGAACTTTGTCATGATCACTTCCCTTGGAGCCTGTTCCAGTGATCAACCACTATCTGTGTGAAGAACCTTTTTGTAATATCCAACCTAAACCTCCCCTGACACAACTTCAGGCCATTCCCTTGGGTCCTGTCACTGTTCACCAAAGAGAAGAGATCAGTCCCTGCTCCTCCTTTCCCACCCCCCCCAGGAAGCTGAAGATTGCAATGTCTCCCCTCAGTCTCCTCTTCTCCAGGCTGAACAGACCAAATGACCTCAGCCGCTCTTGGTATGACTTTCTGTCAAGGCCCTTCACCATCCTCATTACCCTCCTTTGAACACTCTCTAAGAGCTTAACATTTTTCTTATATTGTGGTTTCCAAAACTCCACACAATATTCAAGGTGAGGCTGTGCTAGTGCAGAGCAGAACAGGACAATCATTCTCCCTTGACCGGCTGGTAACGTTTTGCCTGATGCCCTCCAGGACAGGGTTGGCCCTCTTGGCTGGCAGGGTACTGCTGACTCATCTTCAACTTGACAATGACCAGGACTCCCAGATCCCTTTCCGTGGCACTGCTTTCCAGCCTCTCATTCCCCAGTCTGTATGAACATCCAGGATTGCCCCATCCCAGGTACAGAATCTAGCAGTTTCCCCTGTTGAACTTCATGTGGTTAATGATTGCCCAGTCCTGTAATTTGTTGAGGTCCCTGAAGGGCCTCCCTGCATTCAACAGCTCCTCACAGTTCTGTGTAATCTGCAAACTTGCTTAGTATCCATTCCAGTCCTGCATCCAGGTCATTTATGAAGATGTTGAAGAGCACAGGGGCTAAGATGGAGCTCTGTGGAACCCCAGTAGTGACAGGTCTCCAGTCTGATGTTACCCCATTTGCTATTACCCTCTGTACTCGACCCATGAGCCAATTGCTTAACAACCATGTGTTTATCTGGACATTTTGTCCAGAAGGGTCCTGTGAGAGATGGTATTGAAAGCTTTACTGAAATCCAAAAAGATTACATCAGATGGCTTCCCTTGGTCAACTAGTTGGGTTATTTTGTCAGAAAAGGAAATCAGATCTATCAAACAGGTCGGTTTGCACTTATGTTTCAAGCAATTAACCTTACTCGTGCAGTTAAAAGTGTCAAGTGTCATGACCTTCAAAATTGTAGGGAATAGTTCCGATTAAAAGCTAGTGTGAAGGGAATAGACCTTTCATTTCAATTATATCAAATCCATTTTGCAATGGTGATTAGTTTTTAATATCAAGTTAATCTGAACTTTCCCAAGCTTCAGAAACAAAAGCTGTTCTTAAAATGCCATGTCCTTGACATAAAGATGACTTTTGCTAAGAATTCCAGTGGGATGCTTTTTATAGACAAAATTTAACACTGCTGCTATGATTCCTCCTCCCTTCCAAGATCAAGTAAACTCATATATATGCAGAAATAAAGAAAATTTTAAAAGATTTTTTTCTGGTGACCCCTGTCAGGCCAAATCATCTGGAAAATGAAATCTTATACATCCTCATCAGAATGGTTTCTTACAGGCAAAATATGACTTAAGAAAATGAACACAGCATCTGTTCCTGTATGCTTAGGTTAGAACCTTTTAAATGCTAAGTAATTAGCTTAAGTTTCTGGGTTCTCTGGAAGGAGTACCACTTAGAATTATGATCAAGGTTATAGCAAATGTTACAACTAATTTGGAAATTGAGGTTTAAAGATTCAAAAAGAACACGTAATTGTCTGGAATATTACAGTGATCTTTTAAATTCAGACATTGGGTCAATTCAAACACATCTTAAATTAGTCATTTGTATTTCTATGCATAGCCATGCTTTTGGAATCATCATGGAAAATGTGAAGTTTGATATAATTTAAGTAAAACCTATCAGCAAAGTTTTAATGGAGAATTTGGCAGACATATTCTGTTTTATTGGCTATGCTGGGTAAAAGTCTTTAATTTGAAGGAATATGTTACATCAGTCACAGATTTTATAATATATAATGTACTTAAAGGCAAGTTCAGGGTAGCAGAACAATGTACCCAGCAGTTTTTTTCTTAGAGACATTAGTGACTTCAAGTTTCCCTTCACAATTAAGAACAGAGTGTCACTGGAAAATTTTATGACACTTAAGTAACAAAACAAACAAAAAATATAAAAAAAAGTCAAAAGAGCTCTTCCAGTGTCACAAACAGACACTCTATGATAATGAGCAATTGAGTGCATGCACTAAACTGAGTTATATGCTATCTGAGATAAATGTTCTGAATGCGAGAGAAGAAGGTAACTTAAAAAACCTTTCTAGATTAATGTTTTTAGTGTGCAAGCTGATAAAAGCAAAATTTATCAAAAATGCACATGGAAGAAATACATAATTCTCAGTGTGTGTCTTCTTTTTTTAAGAGCAGATTTAATCTATGCTTTGGTCTTTCATAATTAGCTCCATTACTTTAAAATGCTTTTTAAATATTAACATTACAACAAAAAGTATTTTGAAAAAAATATTAAGACCAAGAAAAATTATAAGATTGCCATCCCAACTCATATTTACACCCATCTTGAGTACTCAGAACAAAGGGAGAGCTTTAATAGACTAGTTCAATCGAATTTGCAGTTCAAACAAATTACAGCATAATTTTCCTTCAAAATATAAAAGTTGTGGGGTTTTTTGTTTGTTTGTTTGTTGGTTGGTTGTTGGTTGTTGGTTGTTGGTTTTTTTTTTTTATTTCCCCCTCTTAATTTTAGGGGGGAAGAAAAAAATCTCTTCTTTTTACTGGAGTTGTAATCATCAATATATGAGAAGTTCAAATACAATTCCATGAGAAGATTTTCATTCATGATGAAGTGGATAAAAAGACAATAGACAAAAGCAAGTGTTCCCATTTCATTATCATGTCTTTTTCTTGTTCCCATAACAGATGTTTGAATTTTTGGTTGTTTGGTTGATTTTGTGCTGTTGGTTTTTTATTTTATTTTATTTTAATTACTTCTTTAAAAATACTACCTGGAACAATAGGAGTCCAGTTTTAAAAGATATATTGAATTGCTGAATTATTGGTTATGAGGCAAACAAAATGATAGTTACAGAAGTTTGAAAAAAAAGGATGAGTATTAACCTTCAAAACTTATCTAAGTACTAGAGAACAAACTGCCTTGGACACTCAGTGGGAGGATTTTTTAAAGAAATTATTAATTTATTTTCTGTGCGGTTGCAAAATCAGCCCAATGTAATAATGAAATCTTCACACTACTTTTTACCCCAGTGATTATTTCTATAGTTTGAAAGAGTTTTAAAAGAAGCATTTTTTTCCACCTGTCTTTTTCTTAAATTCAGCGTGAACAAAAATCTATAATTCCTGCTTCACTGCTGATGTAAAATGTTTTACACTTTATGAAGGTACATATAAGAAGTTTTCTGTCTCTGCTAGAGATAAATAAACTTCAAGACTCAAAACCCTCTCAAGTTTAAATACCAATATAACTATAAAATACATAAATATAAATACAAATATAAAAGCCTTTGAGTCTGTAATGGTATCTTTGGAGTTCATGAGAACAGTTTCCTCAAATTTATTTTAAAAAGTGTTTATATTTTCTTTTATTTTCCCCAAATGAGATTATTATCTATTTACAGCAAATAATGTAAGTTAATCATGCTTAATACAATTAATATTTCTTTTCTTAGTGACAGAGGATCATACAAATTTTCCCTCCCACAGAGGTATTGAGAGGCAGAACATAGTATGATTTCATAGACTCATATAATTGTTTATGTTGGAAAGATCATCAAGCCCATTTCTAGTTCTTTGGGATTCTTTCATTAAAAGAGCTTGTAAAATTAGAAGTTTTATTTACTGCTTTGCATTGTATGTTATTTTATTATTTTGCTCTGCTATTCTTTAGAACATTCTTATTAGCAATCACCCCAGTATAGAACTGTGAAATGGAAAAATCCTTAGTAGCTTTATGTTGAGATGATAAGACACATGAAATGTTTCCATTTCTGCTTGTGTTTGTATGAGTAATGACTGAGTATTACTAGCACAGTCAAAAGTATACTGGAAATAAAAATTACTAACAAATTTTTGGTAACATGGACTTTTTTCTTTCTTTTAAGAATTATATTTATTAACAGCTGTCTTGTTTTTCTCTGCATGTAAAATAAGACTGAGATGTTTGGCACCAGTTTTGTTGGAGTAAATTACATCTGCATAATCTGTTTAATAACCTACTGTTTTTGAAATGAACAAATCATTATTATGAGATTCATTCATAAGAAATACAAGGGTACTTTGTCATTTTCCTGTGTGTTTCAGTTTAAAGAGCTAAGATCACCATTATATATTGTGTATATTATACAAATCATAGTGGTCAGTCAGTCAAAAGGTGAGTTGCCATCCATAACTTTTGATTGGGACAAAAATAGCATGGTTTACCTTTGGCATATAAGAGGTTCTAAATCTATTACCTTATTGAAGGAGTTTTTCAGTTTTGGGGGGTTTAGTTTCAGAAGAAACCTAGATTAATGCTCTATTTATTCAAACGAGTACCTAAAACATCTCAGACGGTTTTTTTTGGTCCATATGTTGTCTGGCAAGTAGTAGAAAAAATAAGGAAGAGAGTGGGATCCAGAAACAGAGCTGACAAGGCAGGACAAGGCAGCCTTTCAATGGCACACTGACAGGGGCAGATGAGCAGGTCCAGTGATGATAACCAGGGTCAGCCAGAGTCCACAGATGACTAGAAAGGTTTTCAGTGATGAGGCAGATTCAAGATTAAGCCAGGAAATGAAGTCAGCAAGTAAGAATCAACAAGGCATCTGGTTAGGTATACACATGTGCATTGGGACAGGCATTTATAGATCAGGCAAGGATATAGGGTTGGAACTGGAGCTTCAACATGGTAGACATCACATCGGTCTGATCCAAGCACTATGTGAAACCTGAATTTCAACATATCTGAGAGCTGGTTAAACACCCAGAGTGCAGACTTGGGGCAATGAGACAGGTTGCAAAGCCTTTTAGTGCACTCAAGGCCCTGACTGCAGCTTCTAAAAAGCAGGATTGTTTAATTTTAAACTATTAACATGATGGCCTTAAAAATAATTATATAGGATTTGTTTTAAAATGTGAGCCCACCCACACAGCCTGTGGAAACAGGAAAGTTTAAGCTAAAGAATTATTCACTGAACAAAAACAAACCATTGTTTTAAAAAATTATTTACAAGGAGGGGGTGGGTTATTTAGTTCTGCTTTATCATTTTGGCTTTGGTAATGTCTCTGTCCATCAAGTTTGAATGTGGGAAGCTGCTTGGGAAAGTGCTACAGGGAGGTAATGTGACAAGAGAAGCAATATTGCTAAAAGTTCTTTATATCAGTGAGAGGCTGAGAAGAGAGCAGTAAACACAAATACACCTTGGATGTTTAATTGTGTTGGAGTCTCCGATCTTTCCTAAGTGCTTGCATGACATTCATAATTCTGCATATGTGAGTACAGTGTTTCCATGACAGGAATAGCAGTACTCATAGATTGTTCTGAAGTGTAGCTGCAGTCTGATTCTATATCAACCTGCTCCTCAAGAGAGGAATTACCAGTGAGTGATTCCTTTGTCAATCAAACCAGTTCTTTTGTTCACAAGAAACTGTTGAGTGCAAATGATTTTTTTCTGTTAAAAAACTGATTTTGGCAGTTTATCTACATGTTCCCCAGAACACACAGGAACAAGTATCACCCAGGTTTGTGTTAGATAAGTTCTATAGCTTCTGAAATAGTGATATTCATATGTAAAAATTGGAAGTTCCTAGTGGCATTAACTCACAGGAGTAAGACTTTACTCCCCAGCCTGTAATACCAAGTATGACGACATCTCCACTTAATAACTAACTTGATGATAATAAGCTTTAATTTGTTTTAATAAGATTAATCATATATCTTAATTTCTCATAACATATGAACTTATAAATCCTCAAGAAAAATGTTTGAAGAATGAAGTACATTTGTCTGTGGAAATAACAGATGTGTGAAAATCAGCAACTGGGCATTCCCAATCTAAACCAAGTAATTTATACTAAGGAAGATGTTACTTAGAGTGTTAAATTAAGGTAGAATCATGCTGACTGGGTTATGTGGAACTAAAAAATGCATAAAATGATCACTGGAAAACATGATATTGTCAGGCATAGAGTAGCATACATGCTATATGCTACATATCAGTAGTCAAAACTGGATTCCATTCTGAGCTGGATTCAGGAACACTGATGTACAGGTGGGGTGTACTAAGCTTCATCTGCCAGCTTCAGCTGTGGGCAGAAATGACACGGTTACCTGCACTTGACATCGGTAGGCATGCCCAAATTTCCCTTTGTCTGTTAAGTCCTACCCTAGCAGCTCATTGCGGTAAATGAAAAGAAACATACTGTAAAGCATAATAATGACTTTTGAAGAAGGCCCTTTCATATCAGTATTGTCAACATTCTAATTAATCTCTTATAAGTATGGGAATAATGATTATATATATATATATATGTATATAAACCCCCAAAACCAATCCAGGAAGAATGCCACATGCATTCCTCTATGGGCTAGCAAATATTGCTCTATCAGAAGACTAGTTTGCATAGAAATTCCAGACATGTTAAACCAGAAACTCAGAGAGTTAAGGCTTACCTCAAAACCATTTTTAAAATCCTGATTACCTTAATTGCTGTGGTTGGAAATGTATCAGCTAACATGGCCCAAAGCAAGATTGAGATCCTGGTGCAGTTATATGCATAGATAATTTTTCCACTATATGACTTAAAATGACAGAGGCAGACAAGCCTCAGGAACCACTATAACGAGATTGAGTGAGTTCTCAGTAACTATGTTAGGTGTTTCCAATGGATGTGTGGTCCCCCTGTGCTTACTGGGATTTCTGGAGGGACAGATGATCTACCTTATCAGTATGAATATGTATTCTGCTTGCCTTTTCATTTCTTACCTCTCCCTTTCTCTCATCAGTTTCACTGCTTACCTTACAGCTCTTTCATCACTGAGCTCCCTGAATCAAATAATAACTAAATCTGCAGCTGATATAAATAGGTTCCTTTGTCTCCAGTGGAACTATGGTAATTTCCACCAGTTGCAAAATATCCTTTTTATCATCTGATTTATTTTATTACTGTATTTCATATTTGAAAATAATTGCTCAGATAATATTTTTATTATAAAGAGAAACTAAAGGTATAATTCCCCTGTAGTTCTTTTACAGTGGTTACAAAACAATAGTGAGAACCATGATTATGTCATGCTGAAACACACATTTCACATATTTTGTGAGTCTGTTGGTACATTTTGTGGGAGGGGAGGGAGTTTGTGTTTTATTTTATTTTTTTTGGAGTTCTCTTTCTGTTTTGGTAAAACAAAGTGAGAATTTTTATAACATTCAGTTCTTTTAATAAAAACCTGGCTAATACATTCTTACAAAATGTTTTATCATCACATACGGTGAAAAAGTCAAGGCTTTTGTCTGAAGACATTCCCTAATCTCAAGAAAATATGCATTTAGGCATAATCTGGTTTTGAAAGGAAGATGGTTACCTTTTTGTCATCAAAAAGTGTCTGTGAGTTATGGGTAATTTTGGGGTATCACCCTCCTTTTCAGAATATTGGTTAATAAGTCAGTCTTTTAATGAGATGGGTGGCGAAAAAGTAAGAAGAAAAAGAATAATATATTTTAAAGACTTTTCATCCTATGCTTTTAAATAGATATAAATATGTATGTTATCACTCTTCCAAATCATACTATGACAGTTTATCTACTGTGGAACTACTGTTTCCATTAAAAAAAAAATGTTTGGAAATAATTATTTATAACAAGGGTTAAGTGTTATCTTTGAAAAAAAGATTCAGGTGCATATAAGTTTACCCAAGAAAATCCAAAAAAAACCCATAAGCACACTGAGACACCATTCTAGACTCTGGGTTGGGTTAATGATGCCACAGTTCCTTATATGTTGGGGTCTATGTCTATCTTGTAGATCTAACCATGAACCAAATGACTGAATTTTCTACTGTTGCTGAGAGGGTGTTAGATGATCATTTATTTTGTCCTCCAAAGCACAATCAGTTTTCTACCTTGTCTGAACTGCTAATGGAGATATGAGGCCATTTGTAGAGGTCAGTGCAATGAAAAGAAATTGCTTGTTTTAAACACCTTGTTTCATTTCATGGCAGACTTCCAGCGTGATCAGTGATCCCTGGCATTTGGCAGGTTAGGAAATGTTAAGGACAGACAGGAGTTATTTATGTATTATCTGGTGTATCTAAGGTGGAGATCTGAGCTTTGTAGGCTAGGGAAATGACTGAATCACTAATAAACCTTCATGAGGACAGGTGAAGAGAAAGTATGTCACACTAAGCTGTCAGCAAGTCCATACAGTCTCCCTGACTCTCTCTAAATGATAAAGACAGTTTACTTCATTTTATACTCAGGTTTCTTCAGTATATGCAGACTGATCACCTCCCAAACCTAATTCACTCTAAGATAAGCAATCATTATTGTGGTAATGAGTAATCATTCCCCTCTAAACTGAAGTTTTTAAAAGGTTTTTTTTTTGTTGGTTAGAAAGTTCAGGCACAATTTAGATCTGCTTATTCATCAATGTTCCCTAAGTTTAATGTGAGCTGTCTTATTTATTTCCAGTCCACTGAAATCTGAATCAACATAAAGAAGATAAAGTTTTCAAGTAACAAAATGTTCAATAAAATTTGGCAGTTGCTTGTGGGTTTTTTTCTGAAGTTTTATATTGAGACAGTATATTGTTACCCTCAATTTATCCAGCCATTAATATAATGAAATAACAACCAGAATATATATTTTTTTCCCCATGAACTAGAGATATTTTCAGGGTAAGATGGAATTTATATGCTATTCTGTTCTGCTAAAAATTAATTTGTAAGTTAAGATATAAGGGTTTCTTTTTCCTTTCTGTTTTACTTTTTTTTTTTCCCTCCTATCTGTAAATGAAATAACTTATAAAATCCAGATATTTGATGACTGTCTTGGTAACTTATCAAACTTGACTTGCTGTAGTCACTTACTGTGACTAGTTTCTTTTGTGCACTGTGAGATTGTGATGAGTTATTTTTTATGAAGTGTATCACTCTGCTTCCAATCATGTTTGCAAGCAGCAAAATCTACTATTTCCATCTTGAAGAACATTCATTTGAAAGACCGTAAATTTATTGGGAAAATAAAGCGTTTTTTAATGGAATATGAGAATAGAAACATCTTTTGTGCAATGGTGATAATTTAAAACTGCCTTTCAAAAAAATTAACCACATTTTTTTCTTCTATGTCAAATTTTCCTGTTTCTAGTCTTTTAAATCACAGGAAATTATTTTCTTTGAAAATTCCTGTAGTGATTACTCCTTAAGAAAATATGTAGCATATTTTTTATGTTGTCAATGAATTTGCTTGGGATGAGACTAAGGTCTAGTTTACTGGGTGCAGTCTTCCACTCTGCATAGTAGCTACTGGGAATTTGTTTCAATAATACTGAACCTCATGCAGCTGTCTATGACTCCAAATACCTAGTGTCATGGCTAGATAGCAGTGTTTTCCAAGAAATCTATCAGAAGATCATTATTTTTTAAAAAGAGGAAAGAAGCAGCTTTGATTCTTATTACTCTGTGGACTTTTTCTTTTTGGGGATGGACCAGAAATTTTTTCAGAATCAGTAACAAATGCCTATTGTGCCTATTAACATTTGCTGTATGTATTTTTTAGTATTCTAACAGGGTTGAATCAAATCATGATAATTTTTTTGTGTTTATCCTATCAAAGTAAAAAAACCCACACCATTGTTCTTATAAAGAGAATGCAGAGTTTCTCATGGGTGAAACTGACACTGAGGAAAATATCCTGGGCATGTGAAAATCTTATAGGTGTGGGAAATGTTAGAGCTTCCTACAGAAATATTTGGGGAACAATTTTATAGAACCGTTTACTTTGCTGTGAATGAATATCCTCTTAAGGCTTTTAAAAAATGTTTAGTGTGTAGGTGTATGAAAAATGTTTATTCAAATTGGAGATAGGCCACAGGATTTGAATCAAGGAAAGAGGACTATTGAATCCCAGTGTTGGTAGCTGACCCTTTCTAAAGTCACTTGTCAAAGTGACAAAAAGCATTTTAAAAGATGTAGAAAAAAATCCCAACCAACCAAAAAAACAACATAACATAAACAACAACAAAAAAGTTATACACAAGTGTTAACTCTTATTCTTTGGATAAAAACCATACCTCCACACCCATTAAGTCCCTTAGGTCGTCTCCTTGTTGATGGCTAGAGGCAAGTGGAAGGAAATCTGAAGGTCCCTGACAGACACTATCCTGGGTTTGGGGTTATGGACTGTATTTCTTTTCACGATACAGCAATTTTTACTGCCTAACAAAGCATCCACCACTGTTTAGAGGATTTATTTTTATATCTCAAAGCCTTCAGTTGAAATGCAAGAGAGCTTTTGACTCTTGAAGATTCCTGTTCACAATGACAGTATATAAAATGCTGTATAATCATGCAGAATCTATATTTCTGGATTTCACCTTCTAAAATACTGTAAAAATAATGAAGAAACTTTAGAACTACAATACTTCAATTCATTGCTTAAAGCAAAGTTACAGTTACAAGGATACAGCCTTAGCTAATAAGGAACTAGTCCTCTCCATTTTCTTCGTCTCAGATTCCAATAGTACTTTCAACAGCCACCACAAATTTAAAGGCACAAAATATATTTGCAATTTGTTTGGTTTATTCAGGTTGGAAATAGCCTATCTGTTGTTCTATGAATGTTAGGCATATTAATAAGATTTAGTTGGCTATTAAACCTTTTATTGTTTGTTGTTATATTGACTGTGTATGCATAAATTATCAGACTTGCATTTTTCCCAGAAGTTTTTTACAAAAATAGGTCGACAAAGTAAGGACTAGTAATCTTTTGAACCTTTTAATACAATATGTGATGGGCTTGTTAGGAAGGGAAAGAAGCACACTCCTAACCAGTGAGTTATATTCCTTTAAAAAGTGTCAGTAACCTTGAATATTTTTTTGGCTTTTTCTGTAGGCCTAAGAACAAATGGTTACCCTAAACTTGCAACCTTCTCTATAAAAATGAAATAGACCACGAAGAGTTTGGAGTGTTGCTTTTTATTAGTTCTAATTAGTTATAAGGTAATTTTCAGGGTTGTCAAATATATCGTTTAGAGATGTAAAATTTCAACACTGCATCCACTTTTTTATTCGGGATCCTCAACACTAATAAATACATAAGGGCAAAATTGGCTAAACTAAGCAGTTCTTAAAAAATATTTGTCTTTGCACACACAATACTACTTCAAACGGGTTTCCAAGTCTTTCCTTGCTTTCAATCAAAAGAGTCTTGAAGGTCAATTTTAAACAAAACATGTAGCTTGAAAAAAAGCTAATTCATGTAGTCATTAGCCTATATACTCACCTGGCAAAGAAATAATAAAACTTTGTTATTTTTACAATCAGTATTAAGAACTGTTGTACAAAATTATGCCAATAGTCAATATGTTGTAGAGAAAGGAGCTACGCAGTGAAAAAAAAATCAGATAAACTTTTGATGGAGAAAACGCTTTACATCTCTTCTGGAGTTAGAGACTGCCTAATGAGATTGTTTCATCTTAATTATTTTTCTTCACTGTGGTAATTCTGCATGATTGTGTTGTTCTTTTTCATTGCTCAATCTCTCTTTTTTTATTTTTCTGTGAGGTAACTTTTGGTATCACATTATGTTTGGTTGTGCTAAGGATTGTGCCTCTGATCTTGATTTGTAAGACAAGCAATATACTCTTGTACTTGTAGGTTAATAACTATGGTCACAAGTGTTTGCATTAGAAAAGAAGATTCCCTATATTTTTTTTTTAGCTAATATGAAGAAAAATTCATAATTACATAAAAAAAGACAATTGACTTAATTACAGTTAATAAAGAGACTGAGACCTTTATTATTGTTGTATTAATATTCAGATATTCATGGTATGTTAGAAACACTCATGTTATTGTACAAATCTACTATAAATTCTAATGCATATATACAGTTTGAAATTTGTTAATCACATAACAAGAATATTTCTTAATAATGTTTGACAGAATTATATTAATAATATCTGTTTATATTAACTGGACCAAAACAATGAAAGGTACACGCAAATTCTCTACAGTACAGATAATGTGGAGGCAGGTAACACAGCATTAATGAAACATTTCATTTAACTTTTGCTAAAAATATCCTACAGCCTTTAAATCATTGATCCAAAACATTCTTAGCAATTCTATTTCTGTCTCAGAGACCTTTAGAAATTTTTACTTACAGAACAACTGCGTCTCAGCGGGGCTGAAAGGTAGCTCTAAATCACCCAGGACATTTGTGGCAGAATAGAAATAGAATTTAGATTCCTTAAGTACAAGGAGTCATTTTCCTTAGGTACAAGACAACTTTTATTTAGTGGTATAGATATACTTTCCTGAAGTATCATTACTTTATATGCAACATACAAAAGTGCAAAATATCAGCAACCATCAATACAGAAATGTATCTGTGTTTAGCTTCAGAGCTTGTATTCAGCCATTAGTTTCCTCTCTAATTAGTCCAGTGACAAATAATTTTCATTTTCAAAGGCAAACTTATAAAAAGACTGAAACCCCATAATAAAATGGTATGGTGTGCCCTGGGAGGGAATCTGAATCAGTGTTTCTTGTTTAATTGACCTTTAGTCTACCCAGATCGTACCTGTAGCTCCATTGCTGACTGACATTCAGTTCAATGTTTTATGCTGTATTTAACCCACATTTAAAATAATACTAGTGATGATTAGCCTCTTAACTATGTGTTTTGAACTCTTGGGAGGGAAAACTGCTAAATATTATTATTGACATGCTAATGAAATTATGAGAGGGCTACCATAGACACAGCTTAATTAAAAATCTGAATTTGAAAAGACCCCAAAGGTACCCCAGGTTCCTAAGTAGGTAGTACAGAAGACATTCGATTACCTCCTATTAAAGGGGAAATATGAAAGTACTATGATACCCAGGAATGAGTTTAATTTAGTCGGCTCCAGTTCGCAGCTGATTATACCTTTGATACAGAATTTCAATACTATATTTTTAAATTCTGCATCATTGTTTTTGTCAAAATGCAACAAAAAACACCTAAACATCCTACAACCAGTAGAAATTAAGTACTATGAAAGTAATATTCCTGTGTCTCATAGCAGAACAGGGAATCTGTAAATTTTAAATCCATATAGGGACAAGAAGATTACTTCATAGAGTTCTTTTACTGTTGTTGAGCTGCCTTAATAATATGTTTTTAATTATACTATTTGCTACTACATCTTTCATATTCTATATCAGATTATGATTTATATCTACTTCTTTTTATGTCCCATATTTTATTTTCATTAGTTAAATGAACTTTTTATTTTCATTTTTTATTTTCATTAGTTAAATGAACTTTTTATTTTCATTTTTTTTCCCCTGGCATCATCCATTTGTAATGACTACAACATTCAGTCACATCTAAAAATTGAGCCAATAAACTCTCTTAGAAATGCTATTTCCTAACATTCATAACTACTATTGTAGTACTTTATTTTTTCTCTGTTTCTTATCCCGAATTCCATGTTTTTATCCATATTCATCTTTCCTAAAATTTATCTTTAATTCAATGCATGGACTGAACTACAGTACCTTTGTCATTTATCCTTTGAAAGATCAAACTTTGCTCTTTCTGTGTCTATAGTCTAATTAAATTTTCTTCAAATGATTTAAAGTTACTTCTCAGTCATCCATCTCTCCATCATCATCCAAGCTCCACACTGCCCTTTGTTTCTTCTTTATTTTCTTTTACTGTATCACATGTTCTTTTTGCTGTTCTTGAAAATGTGCACATATTCTTGTCATTTTGCATTTATTCAGCCAGAACCAGTGTCACTAATAAAATGCTGATCAGTATAGTTCAGCTACAGGCAACAGTAAATATTGTTTTGCCTGTAAGATGTAATCTGATCAATCACTGACTGTCTCTAGTCAATTAAATAGTATGTACACTAGGATATACAATATTAAAAACACTGTCATACTTCAAGATTTACATCTGCCTTCAAAGTGCACATACATATTTAAAGTATATGCCATATTATACAGATGCTTTCAATTTACAAGGAAAAGAATATTTAATTTTCTCTCTAGCAACACTGGGACTGTAGTCTGAGCTCTGATAGCATAATTGTCTTCACTTTTCCAGTATTAATGAACATTCAAAATTTCTGCCCAATTGGTATTAACTGTTCTCTGCTGCCTCCAAGTCTTCACCTTCATGAAAATATTTGGCCCTCTACCAAAAAAAGTTTTATTTTTCTATTATAGGCAATGACATTTCACTCTGTGTAAGAAAAAGGGGTAAACAGTCACCATACATTTAGGAAGCTTAGCCACATATTTGAGTGTCAAACTATCTCATATTGCTTGTACCACACTGCCTTTGATCCAGTGAGGCTTACAAAAAACAGTACAGGTTTTTTTAGCTCCTCCTTTACCTTTCTTTTCACCTCAGTTTCTCAACTCCAGGAGGCAGGGAAGACAACTTTGCAGACTGGCCCTAATCCTTTTACTGCTTGCTGTCTGTCCCACTCTTCCTCAGTGATGGCATATTTGATTGTAAGCAAATCTGGAGCTCTTTCTCTGTGGTCTGCTGTGTCCAGTGTCAAAGAGGCTTCAGAACTGAAAAGATTGTGTCAAAGTCAAAGCTTGTGATTGCTTTACTAAACATAGTTCTTTAGTGCTCTGGGTTTGTTTAGAGAGACAAGAAGTGTTTTCATTCCTTTCACTCTCACTTATTTGATTATGTTTAGTTGGATTAAAATTACTCAAATATGACAACACAACCTTCCTAAGTGTTGAGCTGCTAGATCTTTTTTTTCCTTTTCCTCCAACCCTGACCCCTACATCTACTATGTGTGTTTGAACAAGAAGAGTACACTTCAGTTCTCACTCTATTTACACATTTTACTGGGATGTGAGAGGCACAGCTTTACAGTCTGGGCATAGCACTGATGTCTTCTCTGTTGTGACCCATGACAGAACCCAAGGGAATGGCCTGAAGTTCTGTCAGGGGAGGATTAGGTTGGATATAAGACAAAGATTCTTCACCCAGAGGGTGGTCAGGCACTGGAACAGGCTCCCCAGGGCAGTGATCACAGCACCAAGCCTGACAGAGTTCAGGAAGCATTTGGATGATACCCTCAGGCCCATGGTGTGACTCTTGGGTATGGACCTTTGCAGGGCCAGGATTTGGATTTGATGATCATTGCAGGTCCCTTCGAATTTAGCATATTCTGTGATTTTGTAATCTTAAGCCTTCCACATTTGAATGACTGTGTAATAACACTATCACCTTTGACCGATGTGCTGGAGCTCCCAATACCAGAAAGACATGGATCTAGTGAAACAAGTCCAGAGAAGGACCACTAAGTTTATCACAGGGCTGGAGTACCTCTCCAATGAATGTAGGCTGAGAGACTTGTGGCTGTTCAGTCTTGGTAAGAGAAGGCTTTGGGGAAGCCTTAGACCAAAATTCCAGTACCTACAGGGGGCTTAAAAGAATGTTGGAGAAGGACTTTTCGCAAGGGCATCTAGTGACAGGAGAAAATGTCCTTAAACTGAAGGAGGATAGGTTACAATTAGACATTAGGAAGAAATTCTGTACTGTGAGGGTGGTAGGATGCAGGTACAGGTTGCCCAGAAAGATCATGGACTCCCAATCCCTGGAGATGCTCAAGGCCAGGTTGGAATGGGTTCTGAGTAGCCTGGTCTAGTGGAAGATATCCTTTCACATGTCAGGGCAGTTGGAATTAGACCTTTTAAGGTCCCTCCCAATGAAAACCATTCTAAGATTCCGGGATATTAAGATTCAATAATTCAACAAAAAGAAAGCACCCACTGAAAAGAAAGTGCCTTATTGTAAAGAAAAATCCTGCCACCATGGGCTGATTCTCTCAACTCTTCCTTGTGGACATCCATGGACATGAAGCAGGAGATAAACTTTGGTTCTACTTTGAGTTTCCAGCATTTTCTAAGCTCTGGAAACACAACTTCTAGAAAATAGTGAAGAATTTAATTGACCAGATCACTTAGGAAAGCCCAGGTTCATGACAGAACATGTATTTAGGAAGCATTAATCGTCCCTTTTAAGCCAATGGATATTTCCAGTTAATCACCTTGAAGCAACTTTATTTTGGTAAAATGTTCCAGACCAATAAGTACTGGAATTTTATGTGATGTGTCTGTCAGAAATAAATGTCTAAAGCCTATATTTGATTATGACAGGTTGGGTTTTTTTTTTTCCATATCAACTTTTGATTTTCTTAGAACATTTACTTTTGTCCAAACGTTGCTTTTTCTGATCTGCAAAATGACATCTCCTTGATTTATTTTATTATCACATTTTCAAGAGCTATCAAGCAGTTCAATGATTGCATTAATTTTTCATAACCCCACTTTCACTTTCAGACATATTGCTTGTCAACATAATTACTTTTTATAATCAAATGAAAATATTTACATGTACTTTAAGAATCACCTGTATCTCAACCTAATTTACTTTTTGAAATTTAAATCTAATCACAAATTGCATTTCAGAAATTACAGATGTCACATTTTTATTTGCTTAAATGACAGAATTTTAGGTAAGGATATTTGAGAGTTAACATAATTTAAACCACTGCAAGCAATGGGCAAATTGGAAATAAAAAGAATAAACAGGTGTCCAGAATTTTAATTAGTAAAAATATGAAAATAAGTAATACCAGTTTTTAGATATTCAATAAAAATAATAAACCCACTGAATTTAAGAGATACCAAGGAGATGAGAGTGTAAAGGTTATTCCACATGTTAAATGATCAGGTTCCAACTAACTGTCTTTGAGTGACCATGGTAGATTGACCTCATCTGTCTGCCAGATTTTCACTACGGTGCCCTATCCATCTTCTCAGAAGAATGGAGGACAAAATATGATGGAAAAGGTCGTGGATCGAGGTAGACAGGGAGATCACTCACCAATTAATCTTTTGTGCAAACCAGACTCAATTTGGTAAAAAAATAAGTTATTGATATTTAATTACAGAGTACAAAAGTGAAACCTGAAAACTAAACTAAAAGAAACTTCCATCCACGCTCCTCTTTTCCCAGGCTCTACTACATTCCTGATTCTTTGACCTCAGCTCCACTGAGAACTACAGAGGAGAAAAGGAACAAGGGTTGTGATTAGTCTGCTGCTCCTTCCTGCTTGTGCTGTCACCATGCTCCAGGGTAGGCTCTGTCCCAGAGAATATAGTCCTTCAGAAGTTTCTCAAATGTGTGTCTACTCCACATGCTGCAGTTCTTCAGCAACTGTTTCAACAAAAGTCCTTTCCATGTCTACAGTCCTTCAGGAACAGACTGCTCCAGCATTGGTCCCCCACAATCTTTCCAAAAATCTTTCTCCTGCAAGGACTCTTCTCTCCACGGGTCCTGATGGCAGCCTGCTCCATCATGAGGTTTTCCATGGGACACAAAGTAGATATCTGCTCCAGCATGGCCCACCATGGGCTGCATGGGGACAATCTTTGTCATGATGGGCCTCTCCACACGCCACAGAGGAATCTCTGCTCCAATGCCTGAAGCCCCTCCTCCCCCTCATTCTCCACTGATATGAGTGTCTGCAGGGCTGTTTCTCTCACAGTTTCTCACTCGTCCCTTGTCTTTTTATCGTTACTAGAGATGAATGATGAATTGATGAATGGATGGAGAGCAATGCTGCAGGGAAGTACTTGGGGATACTGATGAATCAAAAATGAGACATGAGCCATTATTGTGCACTTGTAGCCCATAAAGCCAATGGTATCCTGAGAGGTGATTCTACTCCTTTACTCTGTTTTCCTGAGATCCCATCTGGAGTACTGCATTCAGATCTAGGATCCTGGAACAAAAAGGACATGGACCTGTTAGACCACGTTCAGAGGAGAGCCATGATCAGAGCACTGGAGCACCTCTCCTCTGAAGAAAGGATGAGAGATTTGAATTCTTTCAGTGTAGAGAAGAGAAGAAGGCTTCAGGGAGACCTTATTGCAGCCTTACAGGTTGTAAAAGAAGATTATAAGAAAGATGGGGAGGTCCTGTAGTAACAGGACAAGGGTGTAATGGTTTTAAACTGAAAGAGGGTAGGTTCAGACTGGATATAAGATAGACATTATTTCTAGTGAGAGTGGTGAAATGTTGGTATAGATTGACCAGAGTAGTTGTGGATGTGTTTAAGTGTTTAATTTCAGTTATAGATGGGCGTTTGAGCAACTAGAGAAAGATAACCTTGCGCATGGCAGGGGATTGGATATGATGTTCTTTAAAGGTCCTTTCCGTTCCATTCCATTTGATAGTTCCATGTTTCTGTGATTATCACTTTACAAATGAGTTCAGCTTCGTCCTGCAGTCTTGGAGACAGTTTGAATTTGCTCTATCTGATGTATAGGTAACTGCTGGTGTCTTCTCACAGAAGTCACCCCCGTGGCCCTTTTCCTACCAAAACCTTGCTACACAACCCAAATACAATCCAGTTCTTGATTGCCATTTAAGTGCAGGTTTTCTGGATCTTGAACTGTGAGTACAATCTGATAATAAAACTCTCTGGAAGAAAGATGGTATATATCACGACTTTTAGCTGCCTGTTTATTTTTAAAAGCCTCTTCATTCATGTGCATTTTCAGGACACACCATTTTGAAACAATTATTTTACAAATGTTGATGGTATGTTCTCTTGCCATGGGCCAGAGCTCTTCAGGCAGTGAAGTTTTCTCTAACTGTATGGCAGTCCAAGAGAAACTACTTGTATGGTAATAGTATATGGATTATCAAATCAATTTAAATCTGTAATGTTAATAGTAGGAAATGTAAATTTAAATGGACATTTTTTTTCTTCCTGGATCCCTTATCTTAAAACAGGGAATTCATGAAGTTGTGAATGATCCTGTAAAAGGAAATAATTTCTCAAAAGGAAATAAGTTCTTAACTATAATTTCTTACATGTGGAGGCAGCAGTAATAAGCATACACACAAAAAAAGACTCATACAAGAACTATGCAAAACTGACTAGACAGAAGGAGTCTGAGAACACTTAAAACCAAACTAAACCTTTATGTATTTTTACTGGGTTATCGTCACTGCTAAAAAAGTGGTAGAAGTTACAAAACTTTAAAACCAAATACACAGTACTTTGATTATTACTCTGGATATAGCAGCTTCTGAATGTGCAGGCAGTTCTAACACAGCAGCTTAACTGAAGTGATACCAGATTGGTAGAAGCTAAGCTAGAACCAAAAAGACAAGGCAGTAAAAAGAGCTTATGTTTTGTCAATAATAGCAGAAGTGTGGCTAGTGCAGTAACAACGTGAAGTAGGCACTTCCAGTCAAGCATGAAAAACAAGATGAAAAAGAGCAGCTTGTCAGAGGGATAGAAAAATGAGAAGAGCAAAACAAGACAAATAGATGAACAGAGGTAAATATGTTTCACTTCACGTTTTTTTCCTTGCACACTGAGATTTGCTTTAGCATTGTCTCTGAGTGCTTAATTAGCTAGATCTGTAAGCATAAGGTACTTTGAAATTCATAAGAGTTACTGTAAAATATGTTGCTACATTAGTAATTTTTTTTTTTTTTTTTTTTTTTTTTGTTCATGTAGCATTGGAAGGATTAATACAAGCACAGGAAGGGCATGCACATTAAAAATAGTGAGGAAGTAATTGACCAGGTTTTTCAAGGTAATTAGGCACTGAAAGACAGTGAAAGTACTGACTGCATTTTTCACAAGCTCATAGGTTCCAATAGTATCTGTGGACATCTAACCAAATTTTTGAAATCACCCAGACTGCAGATATTCTTTACATGTTGGGTATTACTGGAAAAACTGAACCTCTAAAAATGCAACATTTGTGTTAATATATTCTGCATTTTCCTTAACAGGATCTTTTAAAAAACAACATTTTGGACCTCAGTTTTTGCTCTGTAAATACATAAGCACTAAAAAGGTTTTGCTACATTGAGAAGACATCATTGGGGTGTTTTTTTTTTTTTTTTTTTTTTTGCACTAACTTTCCTCATTGAAAGGCAGGCTGTCTGATGCCACAAGACAAAGATAACCACATTCACAAAGTAGACAAAATTTTTTAAAAAGACTAACTATGAAAATGATGCTTTTTTAGAAAGTAACCCAAACTTCACACTAAAATTTAATCTGTAATACTAATTGATCTTCAGTCTTGCACTATAATGATTGAACGAGGGTATTATCTGTTCAGGAACCTGTGTGATGTGCCTCTTTCTGGTCTGAAGTTGACAAAAACTTTATTTCTCTTGTAAAAAAATCCCTTGGAGACTTCTGACAGTACATTGGTATTACTTTTATATTGACAAATGCCTTCTGTTTTGGATCACTGCTCACTTGGGAATACATTTATCACCTCATTGAAGTTTCTGTAAACAGAGTTTATGATATTAAAATGTAAAACTGAGAAATAATTAATAATTTTAAAATAGTTACATCTAAAGATACAGCAATTGAGTTCTTGTCCTTTTAAAAGCCCCTCTTTTATATTTTGCTTTTCATGCTTGACTGGAAGTGCCTCTACATTGTTGCCATACTAGTCATGCTTCCGTTATTATTGGGAGGGAAAAAAGTACTCTCTTTAGTGCCTTGCCTCTTTGATCTTAGCTTAGGTTTTACCATTCTAGTATCACTTCACCTAAGTTACTGCATTAGAACAGCTTCCACCTTCAGAAACCACTACACCCAGAGTAAGTGACATGATCAGGGAAGTCACTACATTTTATGTTTGCTCAGCCTGAAGATGGAGCAAAAGGAAATGCAATTTATCTCATAAGTACTTCTGACTGTGATTTGGCTTCAGGCTTTCTTCTGTGTACTCTTCTGTTGTCAGATTGCCAAATCAACCAAGTTCCTATAGCAATAAGCACAGAAAACCAGAATTCACATCTTTGTCATGCTCTATTCTCTAGTTTCTCATATGAAGACTACTTGGAGCCTGGGTTCCTCTGAAATGAACTTCAGAGCAATCTGCACATATTTTAATTGATACATCTAGGCTACTAACAGAAATCTTAATTTATGTGTGCTATGCCACAAGTTATTTTCTTTCCTCACATATTTCAAGTAAAGACACTGTTGAATGGTTTTCTCAGCAATGTGGATTAGGCTTACCACCTGAAATATGTAAAGAAGAAATTTATTCACAAAATGCAGACACAGAGGCTTGCTGTACCACTCTGAGAATCCAAGGCTTAGGTGTATGAAGCTTTAGAACCATTAATTATAAATATTTGTGTAGACAAAGTAAATTAATGCTGTTCTGCTCTCTTGCTGGAGATTAGAAATGAAAGTCAATGAAAATCTTGGTAAGAACAGTGTGATTAGTGATCAAAAATATATCTGGCATGGTATGGGAATCCCTCTAACAGCCTCCTTACAGGAAGGGACAAAAGGTGATTTGTGGTAGTAAATACCACTCTCTTCTGCACCTAAATAGTGGGACTTTTTCTTCAGTACAAATCTGTAAATCCAGGTTTTCTGAGGCATTTAATCATCTTCCACTGATTCAAGAAAAATTATAAAAGAATTCAAGCTTGAGCACAAAGGGTAAAAATAAAAGTTAAAATAATAATATCTCAAACCCCAAATCAAAATTAAATTAAAAAAATAATAATAAAAAAAAACCCACAAAAATGCAACCAAAAGAGTAAACCAAAATTAATAAGCTATGCAATGCACTTGCACTCTCGAGGTACATTAGCATGCCTTCCTCATAATTAATTAATGATATTTAATTATTTGCAAGGATTCCTTTATTTTCTCTCTTCCCAGCAGAGTGCTAGTGGGAATATGCAGAAAATTTCAATGTGAGTGACTTACTTCATAAAAAACACTTTTTTTTTTTTTTTTCCCCGCTTGTAGTACTTAGCAATATTTGTAGTGGAGTGCTTTCAAAGGAAGTACAATCACAAGTTCTTCCATTCCCCCAAGAGAAAATCACAGTTAGCAGTGACCTTGTGGATGATAGTACACCTACATCATAAGGAAATTGAGTCTATAATGGGAAGGAGGCTGCTCTTGCATAAGGCCTCATTTAGTCTTGGTGCAAATGATAGCGTACTTCAGTGCTCAACTTAAACATGCTGTCTTTTGCTTTTTGCTCAGCTTTGCTCCTGGATTATTGGTTATCACAGAATCACAAAATGATTGAGGTTGGAAGGGATCACTGTGGGTCATCTGGTCCAACTTTCCTTCTCAGTCAGAGTCTTCCCAGAGCACTTTGCATAGGATTATGTCCAGATGGTTCTTGAATATCTCCAGTGAGGGAGACTCCACAACCTCCCTGGGCAATCTGTTCCAGTTGCATGGTCACACGCACAGCGATGTTCTTTCCCATATTCAGATGGAATTTCCTGTGCATTAGTTTCTGCCCATTGCCTCTTATTACTTGGCACCACTGAAAAAAGCCTGGCTCCATTCTCTTGACAGTCTTCCTTCAGATACTTACATACATTGATAAGGTCCCCTCTCAGTTGTCTTTTCAAGGCTGAACAGGCCCAGCTCCCTCAGCCTTTTTTCATAAGAGTGATGTTCCAGTCCACTAATTATCTTTGTAGCCCTCGCCTGTACCTGGTCGAGGAGCAACATGTGTCTCTTGTACTGAGAAGTCCAGAACTGGACACAGCACTCCAGATGCAGCCTCACTAGGGCTGAGTAGAGTGACAGGATCATGTCCCTCGACCTCCTGTCAATGCTCTTCCTAATGGATACCATCAAGCCTCTTGGCCACAAGGGCACGGTGCTGGCTCATGGACAGATTGTTGTCCATTGGCTCCCTCGGGTCCTCCTCCACAGAGCTTCTGTTCAACAGGTCAGCCCCAGCCTGTGCTGGTGCATGGGGTTATTCTTCCACAGGTACAAGACCCTACATTTGCCTTTGTTGAATTCCTCTGCCCATCTCTCCAACCTTTCTAAAGGTCTTTCTAAAGGGCTGCAGAGCACCCTGAGGTATTGACCACTACTCCCAGCTTTGTGTCATCAGTGATCTGTCTGAGATGATCTCTTTCCCTTCATACAAGAAATTTAATAAATTAAACAATATTGGGCCTTCAGAGACAATACTACTGACAGGCCTCCAACTAGGTTTTGCATCACAGATTGCGGCATTTTTGCTGTCTGTATAACATATTAGTCACGCATAAATAGTCCTGAACACATAACAAAACATATATCCCAGTATGGATAAACAGTTGATACCTTTTCTCCAACCAGTAAGACGCAGGGCTGGTACCCTTGAGACCGCGGGTTCGATTCCCGGTCAGGGAGCTCCCCGGGCAAGATGGTGCTCG
>JAWWES010000115.1:72680087-72727916 GCA_035583135.1 Lophotriccus pileatus | reverse complement strand
CTGCGCAGGCTCGAAGGCCTTATCTGCATATGCGGGTAAGGACCTTCCCCGGCTCTTCGTTCGCGAAGGCGGGCCATGATATGCACTTGCAGAACACTCCAGCCAGGACTTATCTCCCTCTAGTGAGAAAAGACAGCAATTGCATTTCTTGGTGTAGCTTTTACACCATGACACTATTTTCTGAATTCTTTGTAAGGTTTGCTCTTGCTCAGTTTCTCGACTTATCTCAAAATTTTCTGAACTTACTTTCACCATTGTAGGTGGTGTTACTAATTATCTTATTATAGAATCCGTCTCATCTTCTCATCTTTGACCGTTAATATATCTCATGTGTGAACCACTTTGTGACTAACAGTATACAACATTATTTCTTGTGAACATATGTTGTTTGTTTGTTGCATGGTGTAGAGAGAATACTGAGTAGTTATTTGTTCCTGATTGATTAAAAATTAATCCTTGATTTATTTTTTTTCCTAGACAGCTATTCTATAATAAAGCCAGTTTCTACCAGTTTCCTTCAATATTTTTAATATTAAGTCTATGTCTGTCTCAGTTACTGAAAGTTTTTTGAACAAATATGGTATTTCAGAGGTATGACTCTCTCATTCCACAATTTATAGCTGAGAAGTTTAATACTTTTATAGTAAATACTAAAAGTATTTTAACATAATCTGGAATCTTGTGGGATCTTACATCTGGGTTTTGGTTCAGTAACATAATTTTGAAGCAAATTCCTCAATTGTTATTCTTACTGCAAGTTGGATGGTTTCCAGAATTGTTTCAGAGATTGCAAAGAAAATAACTTGCAGAGGAAGCTGAACCAAAATGTCTGCTTCAGATGGACAAATGGACTTCCACCCAATTAAAATGTGTTTAGTCCTTCAGACAGCTTTGAATCAGGTACACAGGGAGGACTGTTGATCCATGGGGACAGGATAAGTCTTGTCTGAGGTAAAACACTGAAACAATGTATAATGTAGATATAGGGCCTTCAGCATTAACTGAGCTTTTGATTCTACTACCCTGAACAACCTGCTAGTGCACTGTTCTATGGCATAGCACAGCTCTTCAGAGAAAATACTACTTGTTTTTGAACTCCAGGACTTGGAACAGCTCAGGTTTTAAAGTAGGTGATAACTTCATAATGAAATATGATAATGATGGCATTTGAATAAAGAACAATTCTGAGATCATCCATTTTGTGCATGGCAAATTGAAGGTTATTTGTACAACCTCTTGTCTGATGAGCTGAGACACTAATTATAATGACTATGCCATCAATATTCCCATATGTTGTACAAGTGAACAAGGGAAAAAAAATAAGCGCAAAACTAATGAAGAAGATAAATGTAAGTATTCTGGTGATGCTAGACACTTGTGGAGACATGAAAGCATGTGGATGTTGTCTTCCTTATGTTCATTCTATTTTATCGCAATCCTTGAATGTATGCTACCAAATTACCTGCTCTATGGCAAAAGAAATAACTATAAATGTCTAAATATTCAAACTTTCAAAGTAAACAAGTGCTGAAGTCCTTTGTCATTTGCAGCTCTCTGACTTAAATAGAAGTCTTGAATACAAAGTCAGGGATCTGCTCCCAAAGGTTACTTTGTGTGCTAGTGCTTGATCAAAACTCTGAGCCAAATCCTAACATGCTTCTCAAATTATTTGTATTAGAACTGTAAAACAATCGGCATAATTTTGTTGTTTGATTACTGAAATTTGACAACCCCTTTACAATCTGTTCAAGAAGGATATGCTATAGCTCTGCTGACAATGCAACTGCAATGTAAATTATGAATTAGGATGGAGTAGGTTAGCAAAAATAATTCAATTGTTGTCATTATAAGATAAGCAGAAGATATCAAATTAAATAATAAGCCAACAAATTGAAAGGTAACCAAAAATGTAGAGATCATTGCCCTAGGCACATCAGGCATTTAAGAGAACTCACATGTGCTCAAAAGCATATAAAAGTTTTCCACAAGAACTGATAAACAATTTTGAAAACATCAGCAGTGATCTTTCCACATTATTTCTATTCGACAGCAAATGACAAAAATTTGTGATTTTTTTTAGGTGTAGTACATTCCTGCCAGTTGATGGCGGGAATCTATAGCTCTGGTTTGGTGGCAGCTTTTCTCTCTTCTGAGAAACAGTGTTCACCCAGTAGATCTAGGATTAAATATTTACATATTTATTTACTGCAAAATGAATAAAATATCTGCAACTTCCCACTTTTACCAAATGAACAAACCCACACAATTAGTAGTAAGACTTATACATAATTAATCAGTGTAGCTGAAGAGGTAGCTTAGCTGCTTTTTATCTCTGGGCAGAAATCCAGCAGCTCCATGGTAATTCACTTCAGACTAACAGACAGTATCTCTTTAAACATACTTAACCTTTCCCTTACTAGCATAACATGCAAGTCTACTGTTGATATGTCCTCTGAAATACCGTACCATGGGCTTGTAACAAGAATAAGAATTTATTTTTTCTGCCAGAAGCAGCAGAAGGAAGACCACAGTCCCAAGAAGTAAAAGACAAGACATAAACATTCAACTATAGCATCAGATTTTTTTTTCCAACAAAAAAGGGCAGATCTCCATCATAGCTCCTTGTTTGGATTTTTCAGCTTTGCAACGGGTAAAAAGCATCCCATTGAGTATCTGTTAGACATCTCTTGAAAGGAATGCATTAATATTGTTTTAATTACATATGATCAAAAGAATCATGGCCAGTAGGTTGAGGGAAGTGATTTTGTCTCTCTGCTCTGGTGGGACCCCACCTGAAGTACTGCATACAGCTCTGGGGTCCTCAGCCTAAGAAGGACAGAGACCAGTAGAAGCAAGTTCAGAGGAGGGCCATCAAGATGATAGAGGGATGGAGCACCTCTCCTTTGAGGAATGGCTGAGAGTATTGGGTTTGTTCAAACTGGAGAAAAGAAGGCTTTGTAGTGACCTAACTGCTGCCTTCCAGGATCTGAAGGGAACCTACAAGAAAGATGGAGAGACACTATTTACAAAGACAAATTTGGCTCTCTGAAGAGCTGCAGATCCTGAAAGGAGGAACTGTGATAAACTTGGAGTTTGGAATAAAGGTGTGCATGCAACATTAAGAAAAGAGAAGGGGTGAAGCAGATTGCAGCCACTGCAGAACTGCAACAGATATGCTATCACCCTGTCTGAAAATGGCTCTGAAGGTCCTTTATGTCTGTACAATTCATTCTATCTTTCATTCCTTCCTAAATCTGGACTTGGAGAGACAAGCTGGAAGATTTTAAATGTATAGTAATTCAGGAAAGAGGAAGTTACCAAAATTGTAAGGCAAGAACTACTAGAGAGGAAAGAATGGCCAATGGTTACTATACAAACCTGCCATGATGGCAGTTTGTTTTCTGCTGCAGACTCCCTCAGGTTTTAAATTACCAGTTTAATGTTTTGATCTGTTTTCCCATTCTGTAGAGTGGAACTAATAATGCAAATATGTTTCTAATAGAGAGTTATCACTGTGACACACACAGGTAGCAAGCTGTAGGAGAACTTACGTGAGTCTTGAATTAATTTTCTGATATATCTGCACTTACAAAAGTGGGATATTTTGGATATCTGACTCCTGCCTGCAGAAGAAATTAAAGTCTAAAAGAGTCTATTTACCTCTTGCCCTAACAGTCTTTGTAGCTTCTTAAAGTACAGAGGCCAGAACAAGGGTTTACAAAGACTGTATTTTGTCTTGCACAATATAGACTATTCTATTTTTCATTCACAAATTCTTTCTAAGACAATTTCAATACAGTTAGATAAAAAAATATTTTATCCTATTTTAAAATAACATGACTTTCAGTCCATAGTCATTCTCCTAAAATTTTGATAAAAATTATTACTCAGAAAAAATCACACCAGAATCATCTGCTAATTTTCATAAAGATTAAAGTCTGTTCATCCTAACATAGTTAGTATTTGCAAAAACATAGAGGTAACACTGGCAACTCAAATATATGTATACAGAAAATTACACAATTTTGTGCATCTCCTAAATCATTCAATCAGGTGCAAAACAAACTGCGGACTGGTGGTTCTGTTGTGGGCTGGCAAGTCGGGGTGGATTGAAAAATTACTGGCTAAATTCCATTAATTTCAGTAGTCCAAAGATCTTGTTGTTGCCCACTGCAAGTCTCTTATTTATTAGTTTATTTTAAATAGTAGTTTTATTACATATTAGTAATGTACATATTTCATTTTAGACTGTTCAGCAGATCTTCATGAAAAATAGAAGAGTTTTCAATTATTTGTGCAGATTATGAGTCATGTATTTTAGGTAGATTAGTACTCTTCCATTACACACCTAGCAATAACCAACAATCATACATTTGGAGTCTGAAGAAAGGTGCATAACTATACACTTTCGACTGCAGTTAAAATAGAGAGAGAACCTGGAGCTTCCACAAAGCTGAGTTGCAAAGACACTCAGCCAACAAAAGTATTAGAATTCCAAAATCATCTGTTTTTCCTCTTGACTTTACTCAGCCTTTCAGTTTGTATTGAGTCACTCAGAGTAATATTAAAAAGATGCAGATATGGTAACTTTTCCTTAATAGTGTCCTTTGCTATAATAAGTGTACATTATTAGGACACTTTTCTCTCCTGGGAAGATTTAATTTGATTTAACACACACATATAAACCATTTTATGAATAATGTATTTGGAACTAGATCCCCAAACACAGTTAAGAAAGGAAGTCATAAAGAGAGTCTGTTTCTGAGAACGTGCAAAAGACTCCATAAAATCGTGTCCCCTACATTGCTATAAATATGTTCCCAGCTGGCAACCTCTGTCCAAAGGGGAGGCGGAATAAGGTTTCTGCCACTGTTAAGCAGTAGACAACAGTGCTGCTAACTAAAAACCTAAAAGGGGCATGACAGATTGCTCAGTTCTCCATGTAGAGAATAATGTAATCTGCTGTGAGACGTTTTGCACAATGCCTCCTGCTGCTCCATCTGGGCTGCTGAGCACTGGTTCACTCGGTTGTGTGCAAGTCAAATACAAAGACAATTTCTGACAGCGGGATTTCTTTTTTTTTTTTTTAATGAATAAATGGACACTAGAGAATGCAAGCAGCATTATATATCTGTTCCTAATTATTCATTAAAATATTAAGCTGAATATAGTTTTGAAGTATTGAGGCAGTTAGAAGTCCAGAAGCGCTCTCTGAACTTGTAGAAAAACTGTCATGGGGGAAATGGTGGTGGTAAATTTAAGCTAGTAAAAGATCTGAAATAGAATATATTGAGGACCAGAGTTTGATTTAATGTATATTTATAATTTGTTATATTACTGCCCTATGGTAAAAAAACCCAAACAAATAGATTCCCTTTGCATTTTCTTCATAGAGTTACAAGTAACAGGACTTTGTAACAGTTGTTTACATCAGTATAGACAGTGAACAGAAATTATTCAAAGCAAATGTATTTAAAGATGCTAATAATAATTATATAAGGGTATATTTTTTCCAACATTCATTTATTTCTCACCCTCTGAAATTACGTACTGATTGGGAATTTAAACTCTGCTAGGCAAAGCCCTCATTTATGAAAAGGTAAGACCTGTCCAGAGAACTTAGAATTCATAACTTGAATTTCAGATGTATTTCATGGGCAAAAGAGGTTTATGTGCAAACTACAGTTTTCTTGTAAGATAAATGTTTCTGAACATCTACGTGAAGCATAACATAACTTAAACAAATGCATTCTCCTCCATTCCTTTGCATACTGTAGGCTTTATTTTGTATACCTGTGACCTACCTTAGTTACTAGTGAAGGATAGATGACTGAGTTGTTTAGTTCAGTAGGAGTCAATACTAGAGCAATATTTTAATAGGAAGGTTTCTAAAACATGCGTATTCTGGTGGTTTATGGATTATCAAGAGGAAAATGGCAGGGGAAAATAGAAAACTCAGGTATTTCTAGTCAGGTTTTACTTTTGTTTCCAATACTATAATTTCAAGAATATTCTACTGAACAGAACTGAAGTGTACAACTACATTAAATCACATTGAAATAAAATAGTGTATGTGAAGAGCTGAAGAAAAAACTCAACCATAATCATTAGAAAATATTGTAAACTTGCAGGAAGAAAACTTCCTGACAGAATTCTGGTTTCCTTTTCACCTAGAGACATAGAATTTCATATTAAATAGTTCAAGGTAGAAGACATGCCTATCCATAATGATACTACCAGTCTCTTGTCAACAGATCTATGACTGAAAAATAATGCTCATGATCTGATGTACCATGTCACTGTCTGGTTACATCTGCTGCTCCAAACTCAGTATGATTAACTCTCGTGTGACAAGGATTTGAGAGAGCAAATGCACACCCTGGGATGTGTTTGAAAGGATATTTGTCAAGAGGAGTAAGCACTAGTTTTATTATATGGAACACTCTTGACTTAATTTAAAGGAACTGACAAGACACTAAGTAGTTATGGAAAAAGATAGCTGGATTTATGAAGGGAACAGAGGTCTTAAAATAAAAGTAAGAATCTTAGTAAAAAAAAAAAAAAAAGAGAGATGATTTTTGTATCCATAGAGAGAATAAATGTCATGGAAGGAATCAAGATATTACAGCTAAGGAACATAGTTTGCACAGAGATGAATCAAAATAAAGCAGGTGAAAATTAAGAAAAGGTTCCTAGTTATCAAAATAAGGAGGTTTTCTAAGTTGTGTTCCAGTGGAAGTAATAACAGTAGGAACATATTTAAGAAAGGAACAGGATATGCGTAGTACTTGTAACAGTGGAAGTCTAGACCTAGGGGATTCTTTCTAGTAGGTTCTCCTTTTTCATTTGGGCATTTATCATTTGGGTCAACTGTTTGCAGAGGTTAAATAGGATTCAATACTAAAAGCCAAATTAATAAAGGCATAACTATTATTCTTTTACCAAATTTATGACACATTTTGAAGAAATGACAGCTCATTAGTCCTTTAGAGAAAAAGGCAGATATCTCTTTGTACAGGCACAATTTTAAGAGTACATAGGGTGAAAGCATAAAATCTTGTACATTTGAACTAAGGTGTTTATTTATGCTGAAATACAAAACCCCCTAACCTCCAGCTAGAATTATTTACGATTGTCAAAGCAAGAAACATTTGGTCTCTTCCCAGTACTCCCTTAAACAAATCCCAGCGTGAAAGTTACGAATTTTCATGGGATCACTGCATGATTACAGAATCAGCATTTGCAACGCTCCAGCTTTCTGCCAGTTTACTCACAGAATATCTTTTTATACTGCACCACTCCAGTAGGAGGAAAAGTTACACTTTCATCATGGAACCCAGTAGCTATGTGCCTGGAAAAAGATAATGAAGGAGTACAGATTATTGTGCTACTTGCATGGCTACTCATGCTACCTCATGGTTCCTTGCTGTTATTTTACACCGATCTCATCCTTCTATATCAGTAGGACTGCCCGTAGAAATGGTGTGTTGGCAGAAATTTCTGGTTTGTTTCCATATTTTCAAAACGAAAATTCTCTTTCCAGCTATCATAAAGGAATATCATTCTTTCCAGCATACTAGTGAAAAACTTCAGTGATAAGCATCTCAAAATATAAATCTGGAAAAAATTGCTGTGTTGAAAGCTACTCTAAATATGTTTTCAGATGCAAGTATACAAGAGGGCAATATATGGGAAAGTGTTATTTTCTAGTCAGTGAGAGAGAAGAAGCCCAGGGAGATGTCATGAAACTAGTGTAACTTTTGCTAATACTTTCCATAATTCTGCCTCACTGTGCAAGGAAATGAGGTGTCCATATGCTATCCTAGAATTCTCAAAAAAGGGCTCATTTGGAGAAAAATAATTACTGACACACATGTCAAAAAAAAAAAAAAAAAAAAAAGAAGAAAAGATAGGGCCTAGGTTATTTTTGTTGATTACCTATCATCAGTGTGACTGTAACTGTGCAAGCTGTATTTCAATGGATGTGTAACTAGTGCTGTCAAATATATACCTGTTTCCAAATCTGTACATACAATATATGTATATATGGGTTTGTATAATATAGAAAAGGACACAAGTTGACTGTGTCAGTCTTTTTTATTTTACTATACTTCTGATCCAGTTGAATAAGCTGCATGGATCAAAACAAAAAATTACAAACAAAATTATATAGATTTTAAACTTATCTAAGCCAATTTAAATTAATTATAAACTTTTATTTGATTTCTGAGATAACTGGGGAGTGCATGATCTTCTTCATATAGTTATTAAAGCATTGCAAGTTAGTCACGGAATCTGTATCTGAGTCTGTCAGTTCTCTGCTTCTCAGGTTTCCATCAGCTGAGACTTTACAGCTCTTTTATCCTGTCAAAATCCTACGTTAACTTCATACTCACCTACTGATAATTTGATATATGCTATTGAAATAAATATTGTGGTCTCAGCTCCAAGTAAAAAGAAGCATCTTTGGAATTCCATAATTACTTTGTTGTTTAATATATAACAGCTTTCAACAAAAGAGCTAAGGTAGAACTAGGTCTATTAACTAGATCACAGAGACCATGTGACAATAAAGTAATGACTACCTTGTAACATACTTCTATATTCTATATTTCTCTATTTTAATTTTTACCATTGCAATGTCAGTCTTGAACAAAAAAATTTACTTGAAAAGGAAAAAAGAAAGGCTAGTATGATTCAGGAAGTTTTAGAACTTGGTCTCACTCAAGTTTTGTTGTGCAGTTCCTTTATTTCCTTTATTTGAATACTGCAAACAAGTCCATATAAACAGATACACTTTTTCTTTTTTAAAGAAAGACTGATTATTACTTTGACATCTTGAGAGGGAAGGTTGCTAAAAAAAATGGACAAAGCAGCATTTGGTATAAAATTATATAATCTCTGAATATGTTATATTCAGCAAGCAAGGCATGCTAATCACTTTACAGAATGTAAAAAATACAGAGTTTCTGCCTGAAGAACTATAATGTAGACTGAAAAACATGAAGAGATGAAAGGGCAGGTCAAGAGGAAAAGTTCTGCTTCAGTTTATTTGACACAAACCATAGAGTTTCACCAAGCATAAAGAAATGGGGTAACAAACTGTAAAGTTTGTGAAACACGTCAAAAAAATCTTACAAAACAGTAGCCCTGTTTTGTTAACATTTAGAAATGTTAACAGCCAATATATCATCCAGACAATGGAGAATAACTTTGGCAGTGTAATGGAGAAAGGAAGAGAGAGAAAGAAACAAAGAGTGAGAAGAGCAATTCTCAAATTAAATACAGAGTGATGCAATGTATAATTCTTCATGTAAGGTATGTTTTTGTATCTCATTTTAGTCTTTGGTGTGTGTTTTCCAGTACTCATTCCAGAAGAAACTGGATTTCTTGTCTCATTGAACTCTGTTCTTTTGTTGAGTATGTCAGACAGATTCAAGCACTTTGAATAACCCAGAAAACCTCAGATAGCACTATGTCCCCATGCTTAGGCAAATAAATTGCATTCCAATATTGTAACTGTCAGAAGTAACTTAAACTCCTCTGAGAAAGAAGGCATCTGAACAGTGCACAGGACCCAAGCATCCAGATACTATCTCCAAGAAGGCAGAAACACATGAAGATGTAAATTACAACTCCTGATAGTGAGGTCTAGTCTCTTTGTGTCCAAATATTTCACTGTCTAGGCAAGAAAAGCTACTTGAATTTCTGAAAAATGAACGTCAGCCATTAAGTTTTATGAAAACTAGTACTTTCAGTCATCCATTGAAGTTTATTTGAGTTCAGAAAGTTCATTCTGTTTTCCTATCAGTTGCAGCAGTGTACACCCACTTCTGCAAGGAAGTTAAGTATGACTTACATGGGTGTATCTGGTGACAGATTTGCAAAAACAGAAGGAAAAGCAAGCATAATGGCAAAACACAAGTTTAGGGTGAACTAATTCTACGTGGGGTCAGTCTGACCCTTAGTCTAGTCCAGGCAAAGAAATCCCAGCCACGGATCACTTCTGTTAGACATATATTCATGTCTCTCTAAATGTAAGCTATAGTAATAGCTAGTACATTTGTGCCACTTTAGATCTATTTGATCAACTTTTAGTCAGTTGACCCTATTGATTAAAGGGAAAGTTTAGAAAAATAGCTCACAGGTACTGGTTTGAGATGACAGCATAATAGAGTTATACCCACTCTTTAAACATAATAACACATAAACTGAAATGTACAGCCACTTTATGACTACAATGTTTCTTCCTATTCCTTATTGACTATTTGTCATATTATGTCTTGGAGCAACAGAAAACATTTGGCTAGTGAATTCTTTTAAAATTGAATCATGCAATGTGCTGAACAGCTGGAGCACCAGACAGGAAATTCACTACAGAGATTGAAATGAAATGCTACTACATGAATTTCTGGTTATGAGTCAGATTGCTCAATACGTTGCTCAGTGGTGCTAATAGAGATTTATGCTTTATAAATAGGTTTATAATTTTTAAGCTTTTAGGAAAAGAATAATAATAGATAGTCTACAAATTATTTTGTTCCTTCATAACACAAACTAAAGTTCTGCAAACTGTTCCAACAAGAAAGTCAGGGAAGGTTGTCTAAACTGCCTCAAGAAAAATCTGAATTTTCGACAGTAGAAGAGAGTGGACTTGAGTTGACTACTTCAACTAGTCAACTCAAGACATATTTTTAGAGTAACATGCTATAACTTAATCATAGCCAATAGGACTTGAAACAGAAATATATGAATAAATAATATTTGTAGCCAGATACACTTACTCAAAGAAATCAGATTGTGTTATATTAAACTTCACAAAAGGTATTCATATTTATATGATGTGACAAGTAGAGATAATATGTGACAGGAAAACCTGAGTTTTTACGTGAAATCTATTTTGAAGAACCAATCAGTTATTTTAGGTGTCATAATTAAATTCAAGTACCCTGATTAGAAGGTTAAAAATGCAACCTAGCTTTTGAAAGATTCCTCCAAGTGTCTGGAAAAAGCCAGGCATTTCTGCAGATTTGCAAAAGCAGAACTGCTCTGCCTCACTCCAGTATTCCTCAGGATAATCATCTCAGCACATGCCCAGAAGCTAGGGTTTCTTACTTGTATTTAACTATCTAGGGAGTTTGGTGATTTTTTTTGTGAGATCTAGCCATGTCAATCGGACTTAGTATGTTCAGTACTGACTTACTTTTTCTCCAAATTTTTCCATAGCCATATCACCTTTCTTTCTGGGTATTTTAAGCAGAAAGGAAGAAAGAAAGAGTGCTAAACCTGCTTATTGCTAGCAAAGAAGAGAAAAAAACTCCTTTATAAAGTTGTTTGGTTTGGTTTGGTTTGGTTTGGTTTGTTTTTTTCCTGAAAATCCATCATCAGGTACCACTATGAAGAATAAAAAACCTGAAATGGAAAAAAACTCACCGGAACAAACCCAAAATATTTTTACATGATAGACAAAATGGTCTCTAATTAAAATACTACTTTCAAAAAAAAAAAAAATCTGTTAACTTGGTGCTGGAATCACTTTAACCCACATTTTATTAATGAATCAGTATTTCGGCAAAGGGAAATATCTTTAGGTATAGATGATGGTGAAAAAAAAATTCTTCTGGACTTAACCTCTCTTTTTTTTTCAACTGCCTTGTGTTCCCCACTCTTCTCCTCTCTACTAATTTCTTCTCTGTGTTGAATAAAATACTTTAAAATAACTCTGTCGAGGAGAGATTTTACAACTACATTCTTAAAGACATATCTTACACTCCAGAAAATTTTCAAGATCTGATATTAAACATAAAACTTCTGGGGAAAAAAAAAAGTTTTCTGTATAACACAAGAGAAATGTTTTCTGCTAAACATACACCAGACAGATGGCACCAGTCTTTTCTTTCATGTGTTGTATGTTTACGTGAAACTGGGCAATGAAATTCAGCTTTAAGGTAAACCCAGGCAAGACAAATTTCTCTTAGCTACTGGGCAGCTGGCTTAGCAGTCACGTTGTGTTTGTACACATGTTTCTTAACTGGAGTGGTGTTTGGGGACTTCTTCACAGTTAATGGTGTTGAGAAGACCGATGGAAATGCTGTTAACATTATCAGAGCCATTGTAAATATTTGAAGAGTAGAGGAATCAGACCCTCTTATTGAAAGGTTGCTTTTCATTGAACTGTAAACATTTTTTTCAACTCATGCCAATATATCCTGCTGAACAATACATCTGGGTAAGCTCTTTCTTTCCCTAAGCCACATAGATATATTTTGACCATGTACATTCTCAAAGGAAGTGATATGTTGCAGAAAAATTTTATTTTATTTTCTCACTAGAAAATTAAAAAATGGGAACTATGAGTTTCAGTTAGGGAATCCAGACCCCACCCTTCCAAGTGGCAAAATTTCACTACAAAATTCACAACACATATTCCCTTGTAAAACTGGTCATATTAAACTATTGCTAAAATAACGTTGTTTTCACATTATTTATTTGCTTGACTTGTATTCAAATAAATGGTTGTGAATTGAAACAAGGGAGATATAAATAAATAAATAAATGAACATTTAATTATAAAAATTGATTAGATATTTTTGTTGTTTGGTTTTGTTTGGTTTATGGGTGTTTTTTTAAATGAAGACAACAAGACACTCTTTTTTTGCAAGCCAATTGTCTTCTCTCTGCTTATTCAACCTTAATTTTCAGTAAAAATTATAAAAATGACCAAAAAAAGAAGCTCCTGTTTTTATCTGTCCTATTCCTTTAAATAACTTGTATCTCCTTGGAAAAGACTAGAGTGTCCATGAACAAGTTAATGATATATTTCAGGAACCTTGTCAATCAAAATAAAGACTAAATTTACACTGTCCTGGCATAACCCACTGACTCAGAGATGAACCACCAAATTTACAGATGATGTTGTGTCATGAAAGAGATCTATTTTTAGGATAATAGTTTCTAATATCATGTCACCAAGCTAATTTTTGCCTATACTGAGTCCAAAATCTGCAGACTTCTAGTCTTCATCAAAACAGTTGGGTTTTGTAGCAGAATCAAAATTTTGGAAATCAGACAGCTAATTAACATGTGAATGACCTACTGCATACCAAAAAGAGATGGAGAGCTGAGTTCAGACATATTTATAGACAAACCCTTTTTATCAGAGCTTTAAAATGCTGAAATGTTGTAAATAGCTGCTTATTGCTGTGAGTCATATAGATTGTTTGTTTTTAAAATTGCACAAAAGCAAAACAAGTAAACCCATATTAAAAATTCTGGGGGGTGGTTTCTGGTGTTTTCTTTGCCACAGTTCACATTTCCTCCCTCTATAAGCTAGAGAAACAAGGGTATAACAGATACCTTCTTGATAGGCACACTTCGAAGATGTGTACATCACTCCAAATGGGAAAAGGTAACGGAATATGACCTTGTGTACTTAATTTCTCCCTTGATTTGCATAGGCTATATTTGGATTTGCCTACAGGGAGAATAAAGGAAGTTTCCACTAGACTGTAAGGCTATAATAAGGCCAGTATTTCACTTGGGAGAATATCTTTCTCGTTGCTCTTTCTCTACAAACCAAATTTGAGTATTTGTAATGAGCTAAGGAAATAGCAGGTTAACTATAGTAGGTTTCAGTATCCTTGTGGGGTAGTTAGTTTCACTTGCCTAGCAAAGTACTTTAAGAAAGATGAGGTTTTAGATTGGTACAACATTGTGCAAATGGGTATTTACTGCTTCAGGACCCAAGCTGCTGCCTTGATATTTGCTAGATTTATCAGTTTGGTTTGGCACTAGCTGGATCTCTCTGATCTGTTACATCCACAATGGAAGCTCTTCCAGACTAAACTTTGTGTTTAGTGTTAGTGTTATTTATATAAAAGTGTTACTGATATTTATATAAAAGTGCTTAACCTGTCACTCTTAACCCAGAAAATGAAAGCTTCCCTCTACCAGCTGTATTAGAACAGTAAAAAACTGCACAGGCTACAGACTACATAGTACTATACACCTGACACACACATATGTGATCACAGAAATACCAGTAAATATCCAGAAGTATGAGAAAACTGGAAGTCAGGTATTCCAACGCATTTCTATTATCACTATTGAAGGAATATACTACTACTATCTCTTAATAGATGAGTAAATGGTTTTTAAATACATGTTTAATCTCTGATGTTTAAGTGGGTTCTAAGTCTGGACAAAATATCATCTTTATCAAAGGCTTATTTGTGTCTGTGTGTATACAGGTATAAAATGCAGTCTTAATCAAAAGTGGAGCAGTACCTATAAAGTCTCTGTAAAATATCAGGATGTGTAAAATAACTCAGGAAACTCTTTTGAAGGGGACAGTGTAATTGTATATACTGCAACCCACTCTATTTGAGGTCAAGTATTTAGGGAGCTGATGGCTGCTGACACTCCTGGTGACACGTCAGACTATATATTTTTCCACCTTTTTATAAACTGCCACCCCATTCAGCAAAGATCTGTCCCGTCCTAATGTAGCTGCAGTGTGCTACAAAGAGTCCCTGACTGCATCTGCATCCATCTGGCCAGACATTAATCCCCGAGCTTCTGAGCACAAAGCAACTCTGTAACTCTGCTCTTACAAAGAAAGCATGAATGAAGTGCAACCTTCCTCATGGTACCAGTGTACAGCATGTGCCCAGCATGCAGATGAAAGGAATGTGCACAGTGAATTTTTTCTTTTTTTTTTTTCTCAACAGTCTGTTTAGACTTCATTTTAAGAAAAAACATGGAGCAACATTTTAACAAAGCAATTATAAGATTTAAAAGCCTTCAGACTGCCTGCTAGACATCTGAGCTGAACTTAAGTGCAATGGAAAAGATGGGGTTTCAGGAATGATTCCTAAATCAATTGTTTTCACTGTCTCTCCCTGTAAGCACTTGCACTGTGGACAACAAAGCTTTTGTGTGCTGTGAAAGGAAGGTGTCAAGCCTCAGCCTGAATCCCGGAGGGACTCCAATGGACAAGGGTTCTTGCCACAGGTATCATCAATTTACATACAGAGAATCTGTGACACCACCTCCATTCAAAACCACTTTCTACTACTTCAGATTATTTCTGCTTTTTGTCCAATGGCTCTGATAGAAAATCCATAAGCAGCGTTGTGAACTGACCTATGTTCTGCTCTTGTTTAGCAGAATGGAGCCTTCCCACTGCAGATTGTCATTTTGCCCTCTTTTCACCTTTGCTTACTACTTTCCTAGCCCCACAGCATTTTCATTCCTCATTGCTCAATATCAGCCTCAATATGTGGGAGGAGGAAGAAGAATATGGAGGGAGAAGTATGCACCCCATTGTCTATCTTCTTCTGTTCCATGCTTGCTGCTCGAAAGGTAGTGCTCAAACGCTTGCAAATGGGAGAAACTTGACTCTCTTTTCTTCTATGTTTTTTGCAGTCAACTAGGCTTTTGCACACAAGAGTAATGCTGCCTCAAGCATGTCCTACACCTAAATAGAGTGAATTTGTTCCCTTATCTTAATCAAGGATGCAGCAATCTGAAGCAGAGCCTGTGCAGGCTGGGTCCTGTTCTTCATTTCCAGGTCTGTGCTTTGGGACTTGGCGTATCCCCCTGAGCAGGCTTGAAGCTTCCTGTTTGAGCTCTCCTGTCAAAAAGTTCACACTGTGTGTAGTCAACTGAAAAACCAGGAAACTCAGCTATTTGAAACAGCTTCTTAGACGAACCAAATGTGTTGCCATTGACTAAATGGATAGGCCAGGTAATTAAAGAAGGTGGTCTGTACTCAGAGAAGTGGTTAAGTGCTGGATTTTCATGCGTTTCAATGCCAAAGCTAGTTGCCTAAAGCATATAGTCTGTGTCTTGCTGTTAAACTCTGTTGACTTTCAAAATCTGAAATGTTTATTCTGAAGCACATTTCTGCACAGTGGGTGCTGTGATAACTGACAGACATACCTATCTATCTGCAGGCGTCTTGGCATTCTAACTGTGAATAGGGAACCCAATCCTACTGTTTGTAGAGCTCTATAATTGAATTAGTGAACCTTATTTTATAAAACAGAAGTGTTCCCACTGAAACAGTCAAACATAAACAGCTCACACATAAATTATTCACTCCTACACAAAGCTACAAGGCTAAAGCTACCTTTCCAGTACATCTAAATGATGTAGAATGTGTCTATAGAGAAGTGATGTGACGACTAACCCAAGCTGTCCCTGGAAAAAACTGCTTCAGCAAATAGCTTAGTTGCAATAATATTCTAGCAAGTAAAAACTGCTTTCCAGAATTTTATGGATTCTGCAGATCCACCCATACTGCTTCCATAACTAAGCTAGAGTTGCTGTGTCATATGACACTGTATCATGTGAAAATGACAGCCAGAGTCAGTGTTAGCTTAAAGAGCAGTGCATTACAACCCACCATGATATACAGACCTAATATTTAAGTCCTCTTCATTAGTTAAATCCTCAGAAGAAGAGGCATCTAGGCAAGGTTTGATTTCATCTGTTGTCACCTGAGACTGTTGAAGCTTCTGTGCCTGAAGTCTCTGGATTTCAATATATCCAATATCTTAAAAAAGAGGCATTCTGTCTTTGCAGTATGTAACTAAAGAGACATTTCCCAGTAGTGACCACCGATAAGATCCAACATAAATCTGTCTCAGCAATGCTGTTATTAAAGATCACCCCAGTCATGGGAAACCCTGATTCTTCTTCTGGGAAACTCTTATATGTACATTAAACTTTGCCAGTGCATGTGTCTAGAAGATTTATTACCATGGCACTTGTATCTTGAAACACAGAAAAACAGTTCTGAGCATTGAGACACTCTTGTCCACAACTCAAATACTGGCATCATTCAGGTAAGGTCAATACATGAATGACCTTTTTTTATTTTATTTTATTTTTTGCAGATTTTAAACTGCAGTGTTTAGACTATTTCTCAGCAAAGTCTAGATTTTATGTCTTCATCAACCAAATTACTCCAGAAAGAGGAGAGACAGTATATGTTCAACCATTATGCCTAGCTATATGTCCTGGTTATGATGTTCTGAATACCCACTTCCTGTAACCCAGTTAATGAGAATCCTTTTTGTTATACAACAAGAACTGAGTTCCTTATTTTTCTCTTATTGGCTGAATCATAAGCTGTTTGATATTTTCCCCTAATATTTAATTTAGTGATGTTGACTGTGAAGTTATTCTTCATTAATTTCTACTGTAATAGTTATGTTCTGACTTTCACAAATTGCATGTCACAATGAAGGTGGAAATATCCTGCTTATGTCTGAATAAAGTCTTAATTATACTGAGTCAATGGCCATTGTATGTGGCCTACTTAGTCTTGCTGAAAAGCTGGCTCTTCCTTTTTCTTCAAAAGCTTACACTTAACTGACTTCCAAGTGTGAACTGAATAGCATTTGTTTGTAATTGGTCATGAAACCTTCTATTCAAAAGTTAAGACAATAAAGTCTTGAGAGACACAAGTCACATTCTGAGCATAAAAGCATTACTTGGAAAAATATACATTCTTAAGTCCTACCTTTTTAGAAATTCTTTTTTAGAAGATCCTGAAATAAACGTTAAGTTAGACAGCAAGGTGATTGGAGAGTGATATGTAAGAATTGTTCTGCCAAATAGATTTAACCTAAATAATTCTTTATGCATATGGATTCTCAAGAATTTAAGTCCCCATAATATCTGAATCAAGTGCCCCCAACAATAATATGGTGTCATAAATCCTAGTGACCATTCCTTTAATTCTAAATTTTCTCCAGCATTGCCAAGACAGTTCCATATACCCCAATACAGATGGTGTTGATACTCTAAGCATGAAAATCTCTTCACTTGTTTTGTTCCTTGTTTGCCTTCTACAGCTTTTTTTAGAAAGTGAAAATATCACTTTGCTGTAAATTTTGATGGTTTGGTATTTTTGGGTTATGCTTTTTCCTCAAAACTAGAAAGACAAACTAGAATTTCAAACTCTTCAAGTAGAAATTCCAAAGTATTCATTTGATGATATTCTGCTCTATAGTTTTGACAATGTCGAATCATCTAATTTCAATAGTGGTTTTTATCTTATAAAAGAAGCATTGCTTGAGTAAGTCTGAAACACTATAGTTAATATAGAAACCTTATGTATCCACAATATTATGTAATATAAAAATAATCTGAAGGATGCATGCGAATAAACAGACTGGAAATAAAATCTGCTTACCTCATTGAAGCAAATTTATTTAATGTTGGAATGAAACACAAAAGTGACAATAATATGTTTTGATTATTTTCCCACCAAAAAAAATCAATACACTTTTATGAAGATTTGTATATTAATGAATTACATTTTCCAAAGAAAACATTAACTGGAAAAAGCATTTTCAACCAGCTTTATTTTCAGATTTCTCTTCTCCAAGTACTGTTCTTTTCAGTTACTGCCACCTTGCAATTAGTTTTCAGGTTGTAAACCCCGGAACCTGCTGGTCTAACCTATAAAGTGTATGTCTCATGATTTGGGCTTTCTGTATTTTATGTGTTGTATGGTGCTGCAGTCTGCCTTCCAAATGCAATTGTCAAGATTGTCACCCACAGGAAGCCAAAGAAGAAGACAGTGTTTTACTGTTGATGAGCCTGAACCTAAAGAGACCTTGCAGGAAAACTCACTCCGCAGCTGACAGTATTATCCCTTCTTCTTTACCAGTTCTCTTGTTATGTGATAATCAAATCCATGTGCTTATCCCATACAGCAATCTGACTCATGGGGCCAGATGCAAATTAATGTGCTCCTCTGTTAGATTACTGACTTAATTAAGAAACAACAACACTTTTGCAGTGTCTTAAGATATGTCACTGCAAGAATCCCTGATGCTGCAAGGTGATACAGCAAGAAGTCTGTCAGGACCATTGTCTTTGAGCATAATCATCTTGTTACAGTCTTGCAGTGAAATGAACTGATAATTCTTAAATTTTAAAATACTGCATTCTGACTGTTTCTTGTCCAGTTTCTACTGTTTTAAACATATCTTGTCTTTTTCCTCAATCACTTAATACTGTTTTTATCCTCCTTGTTCCTCTGCCTTCAGAACCATTTAGAGCTTTCAAAATTACATGCCTGGGCCAAAATAATGCCTTTCATAAGAGTTCTGTTTTCTGTAAATTTTATTTTGAGACTACTGAGAAATAGAAAATAAAATTACGTCTCAAAAATCAGTGGATCATTTTGTGGGCTTGAGCAGACATACTTTTTTCCCGTATTCAATGGTTTCTTACTTTGATCACACAGTTCACGCACCTTCTTGTAGAATGGTTTTCCAGATCTTTCAATTTAATTGCTCACTTCAGGATAATTATGATAGTAATTCTGAAAGAATGCATGTTCCTCTGAAGCCTAAAATTGTGTGTATGTATTCTTATCTCCAAATAGTAGCACTGACAGTAATTTCAAATTTAAATTTAGACAAAGACCTCTTCCAGGTTTTTCATGGGCATGTGGCATAGGATTTTGATTACTCAGTGGAAATTGAGATAGATATGATGGAGGTTGTCAAATTGCTTTACAGTAGAGATGATTCAAAAACAGTATATGAGAAAAAGCTATGCTATAAAACTAAATATGCCTATTTTGGAAATCAAATTTATATTAAATTGTGTCACTGAAACCTACTCAAAAACTGTTCCATGTTTTAAACAGAGTCACTTAAAAAAAATTAACAAATGGAATATAACTAAATCTCAGTGGGATTATGGAAGGTTAAGATGACACTTTACACTTATAAATGCAAGATGAGGAGATCTGCAACTTGGAAGACATAAAAGAGTTTCATTACATACTCAAAGTTTCTATTTAACCATTCAGTAGGGGCTACATCTCTATTGATGTCAAAGTGATAAAAGATTTATATTACAAAATGTGTGTATAAAGCATAGTCTCTAGCGAGATAGAAAAGTGAAATGATTTATTCCTTAGCATAACTTAAATGTCATCAGTTAAGTATGAGAGACATATTTGCCAAAGGGTGTTAATTCCTTCAGGCTTAATAACAACAAAATATTTAACTTTTGGGTAACATATGGAGGCAAAAAGCACAAATAAATGTAATTCTTTGAAAGAAAATCCAGGTTATTGAAAAAAAAAAAGTGTGGAAGTCACCTTTATACTGTTATAACCTTAACTTAAAATATAGATGATGCTGACTAATGTACACTCTTTAAATAGGAAAAGACATTAATTCCCAAATGACTTCTTCAGGGATTTAAGATGCTTTTAACTTTTAACATCCTATGTCAGCTTCTGCATTTAACTCTTGATTTGATTCTAGTATAATCCAAATGTTGAGATTAATCGAAATACATATTTGAATAATGACAGCTGTGCTTTCCTCTGAATCACTCTGTTCCTACAATAACTACTCAGGACAGATCAAGTGTAGCAGATAATGGAAATATTTTGAAATTATTTCCAGGGCTGTTGGACCTTCTTTCTGCCTTCTTTTTCTGTACTGAATGCCTGACACTGTCAATACAAGACTTTTCTTGTAAATATAGGTTCAAGCAGAAAGAAAAGCCATGTGTTTGATTTGCAGCTTGAGTAGCAACATTGTTCTGTGATACTAATTACTGTGACAAAACCTTCCTTGTTTGTCATTCTTCTAAATGCACTTTGTTGTGTTGTTCTGAATTAATGACTATACCACTTGTCATATTCACTAGAAGGTCATGCAGTCTCGATACCTTATTCTGCAGTATGAGTAGCCATTTATATCTTTTACAGAGTGAGATCAGTACTGAAAATGAGTGCTCTCCATTCAATTCTACTGTAATTCTAGTGCACATTAACTCATTGTAAACCAAGACAGGAGAGAACAGATTTTCTGTTTTCTTAATAATGTTTCCCTGCAGAATAGAATACAAAAAAATTAGTTTAAGTAGTTCTATGGGAATATATATATATCTGTATAACAGATGGAAAATGATGATTAATGACTTCTCTTGATATTGTTTTCATTATTTTTAACATATATACAATATTTTATGAAAAAATCACTTTTCTTTTACCCAGAAGCACCTGATTCCACCATATCACTGTATTAATTCTTATTTAGTAAACAGGTAATATTTTTTGTCTAACTCTTCAGTAGATCATTTCATAAGTAGCCACTATTTTAAAGAACAAAATAAGTATTTTCCTATGGCCTTCTTTGTGGTGCTTTTTTATACTTTGAATATAGTCACAAGAGAAATGTCAACTGTGTTAATTACCAAATAAATTTGAGTGGATACCCAGAGGGATATAGCATTCTTAGTTTTGAGATTATCATTTGCACTGATCCTGTAATTGATTGACAATATAAAAATATGTATACACAAAGGAACTAAAATTTTGTTCTAAAACCAATTTAAAATCAGCAGGAGGATGTTTTCCTTTAAAGAAAAGGTATTTCAAAGACCTATGACCTTAAAGTGAGTACAAGATTTTCAAAATTACTTAAATTTCTGTAGATAATACAACTGTCAGCCTGTACAGAACACTTACAAAGTGAACCACACAACTTGAAAATTACCAGATATTTTTAGGTCTTCCTAGGTTTATAAAATCTTGAGTGATTAGTGTCAATACCACACCTGATCCTGTTGATCACCTTCAGCTGCATTTTTCCAACAGATGATCCAAAGACATTAGTAAATGTATATTTTACATATTTTTTTTGTATCATAACTTGAAGTTTTGCTTGTGCTGATGATATTATTTAACTAAGTAAGGTCTTTGCAGTTTAAGCTCAGTTTTCTATCACTACAGCATTAACTGAGAAAATTAATGTTTTCTTAAAACTGATTTACTACAGCATAATTTATAGTTTTTGCAGCTTCAGATTAGTCAAGGACTAATTTACCTCTGAATCTTTCTTAAGCTAAATAAGTATTTTTAAAAGAATTCAATATTTAATTAAGAGAGAAGCTCCATAATTAATTCTTAATTGAATGCTTCTATGAGAGACATACTCTAAGTAAGCTTTTCTAATACAGAGCTTGAATCCCAAAAGATAGCAATTAAATTTTCTTGACAGAAAAGGAAATTGTGTGTGTGAAAAAGAACAAAGGGAAGCAAGAGGGTAAAATATGACAAAGACAGACAGATATGAGAAATTCATGTGGTTTTGTAAAATAGAATGAATTTACAGATAGAATCCTTTACCAGCTTTCTCCTTCAAGACAACTGAGTGCCTCTCCCCTAAGACAACTGAAAGAACTAGAAGTGGAAGAATAAAAAATTTTCATTTGGAAATTATGTGAAATTGAATGATGTGAAAAACACCTGTGAAAAACACATTTTCTTTATTCATGCTTCATATCCCACAGGGTTACAAGGCCATTCCTTATCCATCATTATTTCCATTACAGCCCACTACATTGTTAATTGCTCATCAGGGCAAGAGAAAGAAAAAGTAGGTTTGTTTGCAAGATGCTGCATTGAATAATCCATATAGAGTAAATACAAATCATGTCTCACACAACCAACTTTTGGAATATATTACTAAAAAAGACTTTACACAATATATCTGAAGTTCTACTTTCCTGTTAGATCACAGAGGTTGGTGGATTATTTCTTTGTCTCTGAATGAAAAGAAGGACATTTTCCTAGCAGAAATCAAGGTGGGACAAAACAGAATTTTTGGTTTGTAATTTATTTAGAGCACTAAATCTTGCTTTCCTCTGTTCAAGCAAATATCCCTGCCATGTTAACTTCTAACATCAATACAGATAAATTTTTTATACATCACATCTGCTTCACAAATCCACTAGAAATATGTCTATACAGAACACTGTCCAATCTTCTGCTCTCTCTAACCTTTTTTCTCCTTGGGACAGCTGCTAATCTAGGATGCTGATAAGACTGAAAGATAACCTTACACCCTGAACGTTGCAGACTGATTTTTTAGCCTTCCCTGTGGTGAGTACTTCCTCTGGAGAACAGTGATCATCCTTGTGGCCCTCCTCTACACTTGCTTGAATAGGTCCACGTTCTTCTTATCCTGAGGGTCCCAGAGATGAATGCAGTACTCCAGGTGGGGCTTTGACAGGGGAGTAGAGGGTGAGAATCGCTTGCTTTTACCTCCTGGTCATGCTTCTTTTGATGCTTGTTATGATCCAACTAGTGCCTCTGCCTGAATTAAAGTTCAAATGAGACCATATGCTGAAGTCAACAATATGGATTTTATTTAATAGTAAATATGAGTTAGAGAGACAGAAAGAAATAGAAAAGAGAGGAGAGAGAGGCAGAGAGCAAACAGAAGATAGTCACCATCTGGGGATCCAGTGGTGATCCATTGGTCCCTCACCCTGGGCTTCTCACTGCCTGGGGTCCCAGAGTCATTCTTCTGGGGGTACCACCTTTGTACAGTCCAAGTTCCAGGTATCCACAGAGTGGTCACAGGTGCTGTTCCCATAGCTCATAATTGCAACGGTTGATGGGATGGGGAAGGGGGAACTCCATTCCAGAGATTCTCAGCCCCGGGGGATCTGGAGGGGATAGTGCTCCCCCTCCCCCCTTCCATGTGGTCCCATAGCCGCCGCAAGAGACAGCACACACACAGGGACGTGTTGGGGGAAGGCAAAGAGAGAGTTTATTGTTAGGTAAAGGCTTATATAGCCTCCAGGAGAATTCACAAAATAGCCAATGAGAAGTTCAGAGGGTTACAGGAACACCAATAATATGAAGGGGTTAAAAACCAATAGGAAGACCTGAGGATATCTTCCTAGGAAATTCCAGAGATAACACTTGCCCGTGGGGGTTCTGGGAAGAAGAAGGGAGTTTAGCAAGAAGACTACAAAAAGCCATTTTGTCAAACAACAGTTTCTCATATACTGCAAACCCAACTCCCAACACATAGTGATATGTTGTGAGGGACTGGAAAAAGTTATAACAAAATCATTAAAAATTATTACTGGCTCAAAACAACTCTGTGTGTGGGTGGAGGGAGCAGATTGGATTCTGCCAAGGTGCTCTGCCCTCCCATAACCCCTCCTTGTTGGGAGCCACTGGTGCAGCAGTAAGTGACTAGCACACTGGGAGCACTGCCCCATCCCGCATGCTCTGTTCCTGAAGATTTTAGGCCAGCCCAGAACAGCTATTAGCCATTGGCACAGCTGAAACCTCACACCACACCCCTTGGAGCCCCTAACCCATTCTCTGAGTAGCTGGCAGACTGAAAGCCCCACCTGAGGGGAACAGCCACAGCAGTCCAGAGCAATAAAATCAGCACTACAGGGCAACCAGGTGCTTGTGGCCCTACTGTTTCATGGTTCTAGTAGCTGGATCTATGCTGGATTTAAGGTGGTAACTATAATTCTCTCTCTCTCTCTCTCTTTACTTCTTCCTCTTCTCCTATTTTCCTTTTACTGATACTTGGGTAACTTAAACCTGGATGGGTTGGGATTTGCTAAGCCAGTGCTTTATGAAACGCTTTAAATTGATTGAATGTTTGTTTTAAACTTCTGCCAAGTTCCCTTCTTTTCCAAACTTTGCAGTAAAAGTGTGCTCTTTTCACCCCCTCAGAAGCGTTGTAGCATTTCTCCTGTGTGTGGTCTCAGGGTATAAAGAAACGAAGGCTATCTTAATAAATCCATTGGGCTGGTTTGGGACTATATATCTTTTTAACATAAAACCCCATTCAGTGAGTTCATGAGCCGAGCCTGGGGTGTTACATATGTGTGTGAGCTTCCTTTCCCACTGTTTGTCACTACAGGAATTTTTGTCTGAATATGTTAACTAGGATATGCTAACCAGATCTCACCTCTGCCAGTCCTGGAATTAGTGCCCTCCTGTCATAAATTCCTCCCTTTTTTGCTTATCTCAAGTTTGCACTCTGGTAGTTTATCTTATGGCAAATTTCTTCTGTGGTCTTTACAGTGTTTGAGACAGGCAACTGTGCTTCTTAAAACCTTACAGCAGTCCAGGATAGTTTTGGTTGTCTGAGCTGTGCACATTATTGGTTCATGTCAAGCTTTTTCATTCACTGACATCCACAAGTCTTTCTCCTGAGGATAATCCATTCTACTGCTAGAGCATACTTTTTGGGGATTACAGATTACACCAGCTGATGTGCAGGACCTTACACTGGGCCTTTCTGAACTTCAGGAGGTTCACACAGGCCCACCTCTCAACTCTGTCAATATCCCTCTGAATGGCATCCCTTCTCTCCAGTGTGTTGACTGCATCACACAGCTTGGTGTCATCAGCAAACTTCTGAGGATACATTCAATCTCACAAAAATCCTCTTTGAATAAATTACTCCATTTCTTTACTTTCTTTATTCAGACCCATTAACTCTACTTACTTGACTGCAGATACCTTCTGTCCAATCTATACTTAGGTCTGACAGAACTTTTGATGGGAACTACGTAGATAGCCCTATGTTTTGGCCTTTGATTTTATTTCTCTAATATTTGCTGTATTAGTTTTTGAAGTAACAATGAACTTGTAAACACTGTATGTCCATGAAGCTACTCTCTTATTTTATATTCTAGCCACCGTGTTCCTAATTTCACTGATTATCAGGGATAAGCAAGAACAGGACTGCTTCACAAGTGGAGACAAGCTAAGAGCTGAGAGGCATTGCAAGCAGTGCCCTCACTGACCAGGGCACAATCACAAAGGACTTGAATACAGCAGCCCAAGTCAGTTGATCAAAATGACACCCTGACAATCCCAAATAACTCAAAACTATCAATCAAAACTGTAATACATCCAATGAGTGCAGTCGGGAACAGCAGGAGATGGTGACAGAGACAAGACTGTGTGACAAGGTTGAAACAGAGATCCAAGATCCATCCAGCAAACATGTTTGGAGATCCTCCAAAACACCTCCAGCAAGGATAGGAAGCCCAGGTCAGCAGTCAAATGGAGCTTCTGGGCTCATGGGTAGATGTTGGGATTGCTTGATGAGACTTGGCAGGGTGGTTCAGATTTTTTAGTGAACTTGGAGCTCTGACAAAATCAGGTTCCTCCAACAATATTAGAGATGTAGCTTGTAAATTTTACAGGAAAATTTGTACTGTAAATATCTGGCCCATTAATGCTAAACATGAAGTTTGTCTTCTCCTAGACTATCTGGGTGTTTTGGGGATATGGTTTTTTGTTGTTTTTTTTTTTTTTCATTACTTGGCATCCAAAATAACATCCAAAAATAACAGCCATTGAGTATCTGTTACAATCTGCTTAAATGTTGCAGAAAGAACTTCAGATTCAAGTATTCCTCTGAGCAAAATTCAAACTCAATCAAGTTATCTGCTGAGTGACCTTAAAACACCCATTTCATGACAATATTTTATCCAAAGGAATACTGTTGTGCCTATTAAACATTCATAAGGACAAAAATTATTTAGATTTGCTCCTACTACTCTGATATCTTGATCTTGTGTAGATTACTTGTTCTATTCACATATATTCTTAGAATATATTAAAGAGATAAGATTTAGTAGTTAAAACTGTTTGGAGGGCAGAAGGAATTCTGTTTGAACCTTGGCAACTGAAGTTTTGTGAAAGTCAAACCTTTCTTTTTGAGCGATAGTCACTTGAAGAATCAGTTGGCTTCAGCAAGAGATGAACTTGATGGAAACGCCCTCTAGTTGCTACATATTTATTTCAAGTTTATATTTAATAAAAATTCCATGTATAATGGAAACCTTTGTCACCTAAAGGGCAATTGTGAAAAAACATCAAGGCATGCCTGTACTGTCACCTGCCGTTTTAATGAAGAAGATGTATGTTATTTATTAGTGAAATATTGTCTGAATGGTTTAACTGCCTTCACACTTCTTGTATACCGAAGTCAGGGATTTAGAGCCTTCTGTGTTGACTGAATTTATTTTTAAAAGACTAATAAATCATTCTGTTTTCATTCAAAAGGAGACTTTACTGGCTTGACAATTCTTTAATAATATATATTGTCAGTCTGGATCATTATCAGCCATTATCATTAAGTATTTAAATGATTAGTTTTTAATAAGCTTATCCTACATTAGCTTGGAATGTACAATATCATGGAGCTAATGACATAGAAGTGATATTAATGGCTATTGATGGTCTTAGTCTCACAGGTTTGAAGTGAATTTAGAGAATTTTTAACAAGTGGGCAGCTTCTTTCTTCCCCACTTTTCTTTCCTTATTCCTTGTGCTTTATGTTCCTCTCCCCACTTCCATAAAGAAAAAAATGTGGTGTCATCTGCTCTGATACACTTCATCCTATTTTCAGGACTAGAACTAGTTCTGGCTGCACCAGACATCTTTCCTGATTAATCTTTAGGATAAAATCTGATTTCCACAGACAACTTTCTAACCTATTCTTAATCCTTTGTATTTTATTTTGAAGATATTACTACTTGCAAGTTGACCTGTACAGCATTTGTGCAACTGTCCCAAATTTGTCCCTTTGAGGTTACAGAATAATTAAATATTTATGCTCAGTTGTATTACAAAATATATAGTGTTCCTGGCTATGATGTTGAAATTGTTTTCCACGGTTTAACCCCCATAAACAGCTAAGTACAACACAGCTGCTTGCTCAGTTCTCACACAGCAGGATGGATGAGAGAAACTGAAGCATAACAGTATGTTGAAGTAAAAACAGTTTAATAGGGAAAACAAAAGTTGTGCATGCAAGCAAAGCACAACAAGGAATTCATTCACCACTTCCCATCAGCAGGCAGGTGTTCAGTCATCCGCAGGAAAGCAGGGCTCCATCATGTGTAATGATTACTTGGAAAGACAAAGGCCGCCACTCCAAACGTTCCCCCACCCTCCCTGCTTTCTTCGTCTCAACTTTTATTGCTGAGCATAACACCACACAGTATGGAATATCCCTTTGGTTAGTTGGGGTCAGCTGTCCCAGCCATGTCCCCCCTTGTGCACCATTTTGCACACCCCCGGCCTACTTGATGGTGGGGTGAGGTGGGGTGAGAAGCAGAGAAGGACTTGAGGCTGTGCAAGTACTGCTCAGTGATAAAGAAATCATCCATGTGTTACCAAAGCTGTTTTGATCACAAGTCCAAAGCACAGCCTCATACAAGTGCCATGAAGAAAAATAACCCTATTCCAATCAAAACAAGTACAGTGTTACAAAATGTTTCTATAGTCTTGCTAATTATTTTACTTTAATAAGCTTATGGCTGGGATAAAGTTAAGGAAATATTAATTATGCCTTGCTTAGTATGCTTTCTAATGGGTGAAAAAGGCTCCTGCTTTAGCTCCACACCATGTTCTAATGACACACTGAATCTCAACGTCAAATCTGAATCATGACAAAACCTAGGTGCAGCAGGCGTGGGGTAGTCATCTCAATCATGAAACTGGGCTTGTTCTGCTAAGCAGGATTGACCACATGACATTATAAATCAAAGAAAAGGCACCACCTCTGCTGTGGACATTGACTGAATTAACCACACCTAGCAAGTTCTCTGAGCCGTTTGTTCAGGCTATACAAGTGCATTTAAACTAGTTCCTTTTATAACATACCAAGAGGCGAAGCAGGGAAGGAGAAGAATGGAAAGGAAAGAAGAAAAGCCAAAAGGTCCAAGCAAACTAAAAAGCATTATTCAAACAATATTTTTGGTTTCTTGAGCAATTTTTGCTTTCTTCCTCAATTTTGAATGTAAAAGTCCCATTTAGGGATTGTTGTCATCTTCCGGGTTGTTATTTTGGTAACATTACAAGTGACTTTGGAAGGGTATAATTCAATTACTCATAAATAGGTAATCTAGTGTGGTTTGGCAATTTTCATAGCTTCCAGCTGATGCTTCAGTAATCTGTGTGTCAGCATTAGATGTAGATATATGAGATATCACAGGAAATATAGAAGTTGTTCCAACTTGCCTGTCTATGGTCAAATGAATCGTGTCTCAGAATTCTCTTGCATTGTTGAGAGTTCCTCTGTAGCCAGTGGGGAGAAACAGACACTTTTAGAAAGTTACTTGTCCTGGAAGACAGCTTTTTTCTCAAAGTGCCCTTTTTCTCCTTTGACCATAGAGATAGCCTGAATAATTACTGTAGCCTGGACTAAAAAGCAGGAGGGATTAATCATACCTGAAATTTTTTCGGTTTTTATGAGAAGTGTATTGCAAAGTAACTGCAGGACAATTGCCTTCTTAGTCATTCAGTTATAGTGATGACATCGTATATCTGCTTTGGAGACTGAGGGGTGACCTCTGCTCTCTACTGCTTCCTGAGAGGGGGAAGTAGAGAGGGAGGTGCTGAGCTCTTCTCCTTGTTATCCACTGATATAGGATGAATGGAAATGGCTCAAAACTGCAATGGGGAACTTTAGACTGGATATTAGGAAGTGTTTCTTTACCACAAGGGTGGTCAAACACTGGAACATGCTTTGTAGAGAGGTGGTCGATGTTCCAAGTCTGTCAGTGTTGAAGAGCTTTAACTTGTTCAGCCCTGAATTCGTCCAGCCGCTGGATGAGATGATGGTTTTAGGAACCTTCTGTCATGGGTTTGTGTGTTCTTACAGCTAAGCTGAAATTTTCCCTTTCCCCTTCCTGTGTTGGGGGAGGGGAATTGGTCAAGGACTGTTTGTAAGTGATTAATGGCCCAGAAGAACGGGCTAGCCAGCAGTATTGATATGTTAATTGCCTGGCTTTGTCTCCAGGGAAACAGGAGAGGAGAACTGGGAGGTTTGGACTGGAAAAGGGGTGGAGAGAAATCTGAGATAGTTCAGGACTGCTGAGAGTGGGGGCGGTGCTGCTGGGAGCTGCAGGAGCTGCTGGAGTGCCTGGACGGACTGCTGTCGGGGGGCTGCTGCCTCTGTGAGCGTGCATCAGTTTTGGAACTGTTTTTGCTTGAATCTTCCTCAGAGGAGGACAGAGTGACATCACTGCACATCTGGGACCAGCAGGAAAGAGTGAGTTTTCCAGCACCAGGAGTTGTGTTTTCCCTTCCCCTCCTCCCTCCCTTCGGGGAGGGCTCCATTGTCCAGCTCGCTCCGGCGCTCGGAGACCACGTGTGGCGACTGCCGGTGACCCATCAGCGCCCCCTGCTGACTGACTCAAACAAACAACTGCAGGCTCCACATCCCCAGTGATCCAACAGTGCCTCCTGCTGACTGTAGTTATAAATGCCCCAAAAGGGTACAAATTGAATTGATTTTCACTGTTGGGCTTGTTCATTTTTTTGTCTTGAAGGGGATTGTTCTAGGTGGAGGATTATTGCTTGGGTGTTTTATTTGTGTTCTCTTGTTGTTTCTACCAATACTTATAGACCTTTTTAATAAAGGGCTGTTATTCCTACCTGGATATAATTTTAATTTCCTTTCCCACACTGTTCCTCAATCGGAGTCTATTAATTTTGGATTTATAATTGCTTAGGGGGAGGAGTTTTGGGTCTTCCTCATAATTTATTCCTAGCAAAACACTTGTGTCTCACTTAAACTGAGACACCTTCCAACTGAAGTTGGAAGGCTCCTGTTGGAAGTTCTGTTCTATTCTATTCTATTCTGCTCTTTCAAATCAATTCAAATTGCAAATGTGCAATTATTGTTTGGAATTTTTTATTATTTTTATAATCATATCCCTAACATAAATGTAATTTCATTTTGTGAATCAAGATTAAAATATACTGTTATGGGTAATATTTTTTAACATAAGAGAAAATAATCACAAAGTAACCATGAAATTTATTATACAAATGTGACAAAGTGAATATACTTACTATATTTAACCCTACTTCTTAAAGACACGCAATTAAAGATTAGGCACCTTTCATTAAAGGAAGAATAGTTTAAATTGCATAAATAAATGAAGAATAGTTTAACTTATGTAATACCTCTGTATAAGCAGTTGCCAAATTTTAGGCTAACCTGGTTTCTCAGTAGGGTGTTATCAACTGTTTCCAGTCTCTTTGCTGAAAGCACTAAATTCAAAAGGCAAACGGACTACAATCAGTTCTTATGGTTAGGTTCTCTGACATCTTCTCATCATTTCTGACTGTTCAGGCAGTGGAAGAAAAACTGAAATTTCTCATAAATCCTGTGGTGAAAATTCTCTCCAGAGTGAGGGATCTGTCAAACAACTATAGATTAATTATAATTGGCTTTTGCACTCTCAATGTCCTCAGAAAACAAAAAATATCTAGAGTGGCCTATATTCTCAATATCCCTAGGGAGCAAGAGTTCTTGTAGACTTGAACCATTCTCCAGAAACTAGAGCAGCCTCTTGGATGATTTGAGTTAGCCTGAAGGTGAAGTTACAACAAAATAGACTGATTCTCCAACTGAATATTAATTTTCTCTTTTCTTTTTTTGGAAGAAAGCAAAGGATGATTCTTCTCTATATGGATGGACAAGAATGACCAAAAACATACCATTGAATTAATAGCATGGCATATTTGTAAGCAATAATTTCCTTTCTGACTTGATTTCTGAATAAGGCTGCTAAGGACACACTGCTAAATAGTTATAGGAAAAAAATAGTTTTGGCTCGGAACATGAACATCTCATGAGAGAAGTGTTCACGGCCCGCAGGAAAAGTAATAAGAGATAACTGGAAAAGCAGGATTCTAGATAACATATACCTTATGTGCTAATCAGGCTAATTTAAACAAATAAGGACAAAGACTCCAGGCAAATGACCAGAAAAATATTCTGTATATGCTTTTTCCTAATGTAGCTTTCCCTGAGGATTGAGTTTAGAGTTCTGAAATAAATACATAATCTCCAGAATTTAGATTTCATGCTACTCATTTAATACTTATGACGCATAATAGTTACAGAACTGAAAGAGACGCTTAAACTACTACAGCTTTAATACGTGGTAATGCAGAAATTAAACTGGGAATTTATCAAGAGACAAAGCTTAAATCACTTTGCTTTTTTTTTCAGTATTATCACCATTTCTTTTTTGACTACATAGGCCTTTCACTCCTAACGTTCAAAAAAAATAACATGTATATCCTCGTTCCTGCATTATGTTGTTCTAGTTCCTTAACTTCTCTTTAATTTTAATCTGTAAATCAAAGACACAGAAAAGATAATCAGTCTAAGTGCCATCTTATTAAAAAAAAAAAAAAAAAAAAAGAACAATATTCAAGTTTCTCAGGGTTTTCTTTCAGTTACTACTTTATATAGATTAAATTTTGTACAAAATCCACACTATACAAAATTTTCATTTCTTAAAGTTGCCCTGATTCTTAGAAAGTGTAAGAATACTATTTACTCAACATGAAAAAGACAGAGGACTGACACAGTAATTTTGTTACAAATGTTCATAAAGTAAATGATAAAACATGCAATCAGGTCTCTTCAGAGAGAAAAAACAAGCAAACAAACATAACTGACCTTAACAACCACTGAATTAATATCAGGGGAAAATCTGCCAAATGTCAAATAACTTTTAATGATTCATTAAAAGTGCACATCCTCAAAATTTTAATATCACCTAGAGTACATCAAACAGAAAAATAATTAATCTATTTAACTTAAAATACATTAATTTAAAATTAATTAATTAGTTTTATAATTAAACTTAAAAGGATCATGTTCTCACAAACAACTTTATTTAGAGTCTTGTTTTAATTTTGATATATATTATCTTCCTTTTCTTACTTTGATAAAGAGATGTACCTACATATATTTTTGGATGGATGGTAAATTCTAGTTTTCCTAAGATTCTCGGTCTAGGCTTCTGAAGAACAGCCTCACTATCATTTCACTTCTAGTTATTTACAGGAAATCCTCGCCACAAGAAGATAGATCTCCCAGTTTTCTTGGGCAATTTTCAGGAAGTAGTGAAAACTTAGGTCTTAGTATTTAATTATCTTAAGAAACAGAAATAATATGATGCCCAGATTTCATATTCCAGCTGACATCACCAGTAATGATTATTTGCTGTCTTCAGTGTATAAATTGCTTATTTAGAAGTGATGCAGTCCAAGTAGCTAAAATGACCTTCGATCATTCAAAGGAAGAAGGTTTTTGAAATATACTTAAGTGAGATTCAGGGGGTGGGGGGGAGGAATTATAATAAAGTGGCAAGCAGAATGAATGTCCGCAGAGTGACAATTCAGTGTCTCTACTGTAGGTGTCCAATAGCTGTATGTATCACCACATTAAAAAAATGTAATCTCTTTCACTAAATTGCTTCAAAAAGACCATGAAATTCATTGGATTGCATAATATAAGATCTGCCAGACACTGAGTATATTAAAAGAGCAAATATACTAGCCATGAAGGCAGTGATGATAAAAATGCAATTGAGGTGTAAATGAAGTGGTTGTGTCCTTCATCTAAAGGAATTCTATAGTAAAATTGTCACTTTTGAAAAAAGGCACTTCTGCGGCTAACACACACACACACACACAAAAGCCAACCCAACCAAAGCTATCTATTGACAATTGGGAACACAAAGCAAAAAATTTAGTTAACCTATAGTGGTTTGAGCACATTTGAAACCTCCTGTAACGTTCTTAGCTGAAGTAAGGACTGAAGGTGTATGTGAAAAAGAATTAGTTACAAAGTTGCCTTGTATGTGGAATTAAATTATCTTGTCTGTGAAAAACTATTCCTTTCGGCAGGGAATTTTCAACTCATGTGAAGTTTTGCAATTAATGCAAACAATTTAATTACAGGCTTCTGTCATTGACAATGTGGGTAGCAATGGTTATATATCCTGCAGGATTTAACCAACTTGTGAGACACAGTCAGAAAGACAGATTTTTTTTTTTTTTTTGAATACACTGAGATATTACCTTTTAAAGTATTTAACATTTTTTCAAGTCCAAAATATACCAAAGATTTTCATGGTGTTTAAAATAACTTAAAATAGAGATTCTATGACTATCAAACATAATAGAAACTAACATGACACCTCAAAATGTCAAACAAACAGTAAAAAACCTGAAAGTCTGTTTTCAAAAATACTTCTGTGACTTTTGTGTCACAAAAGCAAAGGCAGTATGTGTACCAAAAAAGAGCAACAGAAAACTGAACAATTTTATTGCTTCTATATCAGCAGACTTCATATCTGTAGGGTGAGGACAGTAAGCTTATTTCATAAGCTAAGGATGAAACAGAAAACTATGCTGAGAAAATGAAAAGATTGATGCAGTTGATATTGAAAATTACTGAAACCTGAAAGAGGCGTGTCTCATCTTGCTAGCCATTACAAGAGTATAATATAAAATGACAGTAAATTAAATAAGCAACTACTCTGATAGCATCTTGGTTTGGGAAGCCAACGCTCAACAGAGCATCGCTTTCTTGAGTCTCCCTTCTAAGTCCTTTCTCTTCAGCAAGAAACTGGGGAGCTGAAAAAGAACCCACAGAATAACTTCAAAAGAATCAAATATCTGTTTCAGACTCTTATTGTCATTTTCTTAAGCACTAAGAGTATAAGAGGGGATTTATTGCTTATTTTTATACAACGGGTATATTAAAATATTTTTATGATTTATTAAAAGATTTTTCTACATATTTAGATTTCATACTCCTGAAAAGGATTAGGTAAAGAGAGAGATAAGAGTGATATTTACTCAGGAATTGAAGGCTCTCAACATTGTTTACATAACTTAAGATGGGTTCTTGCATATCCATTTGAAATCCCTGAGTTAAATGTTTCCTTGAGTTTTGTAAAATTTACCAGAGCACTCATTTTGATCAGAAACTCTTCCTCTGCTTCCTAAATTCTTGCAGCCATCTTGGACGTATTTCACAAATTTCACTATGATGTTCATAAAATTCCTTTACCAAACTATGAAATACTGGGACACAACTGTGCACTGATTTTTGCAATCATATATTTAGATTTATCATACTTGGAGTGGAAAGCCTGGGTCAAGGAAAATTCGCTTCTCCAATGAGATGTCTACTACACACCCTCTAGGGAGAGCAATACAGAAGTAATTGTAACTGAAATAACAGATGCAAGATATTTGGGGTTTCTATTATAGTAATTTCTTATTTGTAGGTAAAGTGACCAAAATTTATTGTTATAATTTTTATGAAATCTGCCTTTTGATGTTTATTGACATCTGGCCACTTCATATGGCAAAAAACCCTTTCCATTTTTAAATTAGCTTTGTTATTGCTTTTTCCCTTTTTTCCTCATGTCCTGCCTCATATCCATGTCTTGCCTCTTATTCTGCATACAGCCCCTTCTCTTTTTTATTTATTTCTTTTTAACTAAAAAAAAGTGCTTTCTTTTCTGAATAGTTCCATCTCATCCTTTTTATACAACTTGCATGTATAGACAAAGGAATGAGACGATGGAGAGCAGCCATGGAAAGGGAACTGGGTGTCCTGGTCGACAGCAGGTTGAATATAAGTCAGCAGTGCCCTGGCAGCCAGGAGAGGCAACCATCTGCTCAGCCTGGAGAAGAAGAGACTGAGGGGAGACCTCACTGCAGTTATGACTTCCTCATGAGAGGAAGAGCAGGAACAGGCAATAATCTCTTCTCCGTGGTGGCCAGTGACAGGACCTGAGAGAATGGCCTGAAGTTGTGTCAGGGAAGGCTTACTTTGGATATTAGAAAAAGATTCTTCACCCAGAGGGTGGTTGGACACTGGAAGAGGAAAGTGGGACCAAGCCTGCTAGGATTCCAGAAGCACTTAGAAAATGCACTCAGGCACATGGTGTGACTCTTGGGGTGTGTCTTGTGCAAGGCCAGGAGCTGGACTTTTATGATTCTTGTAGGTCTCTTCCAACTGAGAATATTCTATGATTCTATGATTTGTTGTTTTCTGTTTACAGATATAGTGTGTTATGATGGATTTTCAAACTCAGCTTGAATCCTGCCAGGATTTGTTGCATTGTTGTCAATGCATTGTTGCATTGACCTTTGAAAGATAACTTTTCCTGCTATTCTATCCATTCTTCAAATTGTAGCAGGTCCTAAGCTTATTCCTCACATATTTTATAATTCAGAAGTTCATCTATTTATTCTGGAGATCTTTCCAGAATCAAAGGAAAAAGATTAGAAGAGATCTTCAGGAAGAACTCCACTGATCCTGAAGATCAGAATAAAGTATGTTTCAGCCATTTCTGGTAAATTATTGTCTATCTTCTGCTAAAACAGCTTCAGAACAAAGTTTTGATTTTATCCTTTTCTGGATACAAATTTCAATTATAATCACCTATAAAAAATGTTGCTTCCTTCCTCTCTCACAAGTAAGAAAAATGACACCTCAGCTTCACAAAATTCAGAAAATAGATCGAGGAGTACCAAAGCCACCTGTCGTGAAATTACACAGCTTGACAGGAATAGGTATTGATTCTTATAATAAACTCACTGCAACAAAAGGAAGTCAAAAGGCAAAGATGGATTGGCAGTTGTAAATTTTACAACAGACCTACCGAAAGCCTACAAACCCTCAACCACCACCCTCCAGAGTATAAGACTAGTAATATTTTTTATTTGGATAATTCTCTAGAATAATAAAACTATTGAAATGAACATTAATGTGTGTGTATGGGCTATTCCTTTATCTTCAATAGTATTGGTAAAATCTGGAGAGCAAATACTAGCTAGGTCAGCAATATCTGAGTTTGTGTTTAACAAAACACTTTCTTTCCTGGCATATGCTTCAACTCCAGGACATCTCCAAGGTATTTCTAAGATAATGTCTGTTGTCAGGTATCTTAGTGTTTAACCTCAGTGACTTTGTTCACATTATAATTATATTGGCATTATTACTTTCATTATCATTTATCCCGTCTTGAGTTATTACCCCATCTCAGAGTCAAACATTTCTTGTTATTCAGACATATCTGTTCCCCTTTGGGCTTCTGCCAGAGTGATGGGCATGAGCACTAAAATTTAACAAGCTAAAAAAATTTAAACAAACTAAAATTTAATGAACTAAAATTTAGCTTTCATAGTTTGTTTAGAGGCTCTGCCAAGACACTGCCTTCTAATGAGGCATAACTGATGTTATCAAGACTTACTTGTGTGTCTCTTTGCTTTTTATATTTCTATCAGAATGAGGATCACATACTTTTTCTTCAATCATTCTGTTATGTTGCTGTAAGTCTGCTCTGCAGAAGAAGAAATCTACCTACTTGCCTGTGCTTTTCATACAGTGCATGGTTAAGTGAAAACATTGAAAACTGACTGATGTATTGTTAAGGTATTTGGCATTTATATTCAGGTCCCCAAGTCCTTCTCCACTCTTTTGCACAGAGCCCTGTATTTCAAGTTCTTGGAAATTAATACTATTCTGAGACCTTCCTCTTCATTTCAATATCATTTTGTTTTGTTTTAATGTGATGCAAAAGTTTGATGCCACAAAGATGTCTCTCCATTTCTGTGATACAGTGGTAGTAGGAAGAGGTCCCTTCCAGCAATTATTTAAATTCTTTTCAGTGCCTCATTTTTCACAGCAAAAGAACCCAAAAACACTTTACCCAATACAGCAATATTAAGGAGCCTTTCAAAAATGTTCTCCTCGGTTTTCAATATTCTCTCCTCAGTATCAACAGTACTCATGGGTTCTATAATTTACTGTCTATTGCCCTTTGAAATAATGTCAATACATTATCTTCAATAGACTTTTGTAAACAACATACACTGTTGAAGAAAATTCTGATTTCTTTCATCAATTTAATGAGTGTCATAACTAAGAATTGTGTGAGGGTTTCAGGTTTTTGGTTTATGGTTTTGCTTTTTTATTTCTCTCTGCTTGGAACCATCATTACAGTTGTCAGTCATCACCAGCCTAATACATATAATATTAAGAAATGCTCAGAAATTCACTAGCAATTTATTTGTTCTGGATTTGCCTCAACAGGTTAATCCTCAAGATAGTACAGAATCATACAAAGATTGCACTTTAAACATATTGACATTATAACCCTGAAACTGCTCTCTCTTCATACAGGTTCCTGGAACACTGTTGCCTCAAACAATGGCCTGAGCCCTATCTTGTGTACAACATATTGTGTGTTTCCTTTTCCCTAACATATTCATTGGAACTGGGATTGTCGTCACTATATCTTTTATATGTGCAGTGTTTCAACTGTGTTTAAGTATCCGTTTCAAACATATATATTTGTCCAGAAGTTACCTTAATATTCATAAAATCTCAGAGGCTTAGAAAAGCATTATCAGATAGTTTGCAAATCCTCACACCCTCAGGGATTCCTCCTTATCTTAAGAGGCAGGCATGTGCTTCTTCGAATTCTTGATGTCCTTGAAAAGTAACTGTATTTTTTTTTGTCATTTAAGTTTCTTGTTTTAAAGTCGAATTGCTATTTTGTGAGAAGATAGGTGTGGCTGAAACAAGTGGTAGATTTGCATTTTAATACTATTCCCTTCCCTTCAGAATGTACAGTTGTTAAATACATCCCTATTTGCCTACTTCTTTTTTGGTTTGTAATGATGCAAAGATTATTACTGTAATTTTTTTACTTTTTTTCCAACAGTGTTTATTTCTGATTTCAAAAACCAGTTAGAAGATGCTGTCTCTGGATAGCACAATCTGCTTCTTAGCAAGAGGTTTTGAAGCAGACAGTGTAATATTCAGTGCAGTCTCCCGATCCTAAAGGGATGGCTGTACATAAGAGGGGCCTACAAGAAAGCTGGAGTGGAATATTTTAAAGGGATGTGTGGTGATAGGTGAAGAGAGAATGGCTTCAAATTGAAAAAGGGCAGATTTAGATTAGATATTAAGAAGAAATTCTTTACTTGAGGATGGTGAGGCACTGGAATATGTTGCCTAGAGAAGTTGTGGATGCTCCTTCCCTACAGGTGTTGTTGTTTGGGGTTTTGAGCAACCTGATCTGGTGAAAGATGTCTCTGCTCATGGCAGGGGAGTTGGAACTAGAAAATCTTTAAGGTCCCTTCCAACCATTTTATGGTTCTGTGATTGTATGATCCACAAAAAAAAAAAAAATCCTTAAATCAAATTTCTTCTATTTTATAGAGAATTTTATTAAAATATCCCAATTAATTGCCTATTACTGATATCTTTCATTTCTTTGGCTAACAGTTGTTCTAACAGCTCCTAAGTCATATTTTTTTTAAAAAGGTGCAAATGGAGGTGAAAATTATATCTTTTCATTATGCTTCCCTTTTTCCTCATCTGACACTAAGTTGCTGTTAGCTATGTAAGTACACAAAGAGATTGATTAGCAAGCAAAAAAGTTCAAAAGATTGTTTCATGTCTTAACCATCATGACTTCCATTTTGAAGCCTCCATCCAAAAGAAAAAATCTCTGAATACTCCAAAATGCTAAAGCTTCATTTTATTTACACATATATTTACAAATAATATTTACACATTATTCATATTATGTATAAATACAGCTAAACACAGACAGAAAAATTGTGTGGACAGTGCCTTCCTGAAGATCAGGAAAAGTTTTTTGGTTTTGTTTATTTGGAAAGAGGAGTTTTCAGAAGTTGAAGATTCAATTTCAACAATGTCTCTATGAAGAATGGAACAAACTAATTAAAAATAAATTATTCTATTTACAGCTCAATTTTGATGCTTTTTTTCACCATATAGGGGATATATATGTTATATACATATATATATTTATATATATTTTTATATATTTTCTAAGCAAAATAAACTTATCTGGTTTGAAGATTTTTTATGAAATCATCAAGATCAGTGATCAATTTTGGGTGGTTTATTATGTTATGAATGCTGAATTTTTTGTATGTTAATATAATAAATTAATTAATGTATATTAAATTAATGTAATTCTCCTTGTCCATGTCCATTGTCCTGTCCCTGTCTATTGCTGTCAACCTTTCCGGCAAAGAGAGAGAGGGAGGGAGAGTAAGGGATAGAGGGAGAGAGGGAGAAAGAGAGAAAGAGAGAGAGAAGAAGCTGCTTCTGGGTCAGTCTGGTTGATGGGAAGTCCAGGATCCTGGGTTCTTTCCCCAACCTGAGGTCCATCCACAGGGAGGTGGAGGAGGCCTGGGCAGGCTTCTCCTTGTCCATGTCCCTTATCCTGTTCCTGTCCATTGTGGTCATCCTTTCCAGCAGGGAGAGGGAGAGCAAAACTGTCTCACTTGGGAGCAGCAGCGTTGGCAGTTTGGTTTGTGGCTGGTGACAAAGACATTGTCATCTACTGTGTCTGTGGTACCACATTTAATTGTTAATGGCAAAAGGCAACTCCATACAAAGTGAAAAGCAAAGTTTGAGTGCCTACGTGGAGCACTGGTAGGATTTGGGTTCCATGAGACACCTCAGATGAAGAGCCCTTCCCTCCACCAGGAACGTGCCCTGTTTTGTGCTGGAAAGGGAGATAGGAGAGGTTAAAAATAAAGGAGTGGAGCAAACAAACCTCAAGAAAGCCCAGAAGTCCAGCTTCTGCAGAAGTAGCTGAGGCATGAAGGGTAAGACAGAGAAGCTGGCCCTATGTCAGAGAAACAGAATGCAGAAATTGGAAGGAAGGGTTTTTGTTGAGATTTTCAATGAATAAAAAGAGCCCTTTGTCCATTCCTTTTAAAAATTAATGCAACTCAAGTTGAAGATATGTTATGGTGGATTGATTCCTGCCTGGGCTTGGCTGCTCCTCAGGAACCGACTCAGGTGAGAGAGGAGCGGGACAGACTCGTTAGCAGATGCTACAGGGGGCTATATAAACACTTCCAGGGAGCACAAGCAAATAGGAGCTGGCAAACAGGGGCGTGGCATGTCAGTGGGGGTGTGGCACGGCAGTTTGCACAGGCAGGGTGAATAGACAGGGCACAGCCACCTCCTAGGTCTCTCAGGTGAGCTTTTTCTTTTATTTTCTTTTTTCTTTTCTTTTTTTTTTCCTCTCTCTTTTCAACTAAAGCCAGTAATGTTTTCAAAAGAAACGAAAGCCGTCGCTACTGTTACCACTAGGAGTGTGTTGACACAGACTGAACCCTCCAAGAAGGAGAATACAGGTACATGTTCTCATGTCACTTCAAGTTTGAATTGTCCTCCACAGTTCAATCTATGTCCAAAATTGAAGTTCTATTGTAGTTTTCATACTTTTTTGTACTTCAAATAAAGAGAAGGGTTTTTTCTATTATCAAAATAAGACAGATAAAGTAGAAAGTCCTTAGAGATAAATGGTAAGATTGCGTAAGCCTGTATCAAAATAAAGCAAACAAAAGCAAAATCTTATATGAAGTTAAAAAAAAATCCATTGACTCAGAATGGTGTATATATTTCTGGAATTGAAATGTTCTTCTTATTCAATGTCTAGTTGGTAGAATTTTGGCATTTTCAGTGCTCATTTAAACTGCATGAAATCCTTGTAAAACACCTGCCTACAGATACTCAGTGGCTTAAAATACTTAAATTTTCTGCAAAGTATTATGACTGCATCTGCTCCCACAGTACTCCTGTTAAAAGTTTTGACAGTTTGGAAATCACTTGTCAAATTACCTCAGAGGAATTCGAGGTAAGGTGGATCTAAAAAAGTCTTTCTCTGGAGCAAAACTTCATAAAAGAGTGTTATTACAGCTGATAATCTGCTAGCCAAGGAAATATTTGTTTTTATTTGTTTGGTTTTCAGGTTTTTTTCGAAAAGAATACTAAAATTTGAACTTGAACTTATTATATGAAGTGTTTCTCCCAGAAAGACTTGTTTCAATGACTAAAATAGCTTCTTGTATATCTTGTATATAGTGATTTTTCCTCTTCTTGATGTAAAATTTGTTGTACTGTGAACAATCAGGGTGGTTAGTGGGAGGTGTGTGTCAGTTTTAATATTGCATAAATATGTTACAAAAATGAAAAGAATTTAAGGGAAAAGACACAGGTGTTGAACGTCTTTTAGTGCCATGATGTGTGTCCTTAAGAAATGCTTAAATCCAGAGCAATCCTGTGTAGCTATATTTCAGCATGAGATTTACCTACAGTTTAATATTCTATACTGGGTTTATGTGGCAAGGTTTTGATATTGTGGGAGCTGCAGGGATGAGGAGAAGACCTGAGAAGTTGTCTACATGTCAGACGGAGCCAGTTTCAGCAGGCTGCGAGGAGGATGCAGCGTTGGTCAAAGCTGAGCCCGTCAGTGCTGTTGGTAGTGCCTCTGGCCTAGCTCATTTAAGAAGGGGTAGAAAACACTTCGCAAGAGCACCTAATAGAGAAGAGTGAAAATATGTGCAAGCTATAACTCTGTAGACACCAAGGTCAGTGAAGAAAAAGGGGAAGGAGGTGCTCTGGGCACTGGAACGGAGATTTCTCTGCAGCCCGTGGTGATCATAGTGATGCATGTTGTCCCACTGAAGCCTGTGTAGGTCCACAGTGGAGCAGATATCCATCCATTCTGTAGCCCATGGATGATCCAACACTGTAACAGGTAGATGCCCAAAAAAGGCTGGGACTCACGTAAGAGCAAGTTTTCTGACAAGACGTATGAACCCATGAGGGGTCCAGGCCAGAGGAGACCAAGAAAGATTGTATCCTAAGGGAAGGACCCTGTGACGGAGCAGGAGAAGAACATGAGGAGGAAGAAGCAGCAGAGACAATGTGTCATGAACTGACCATAGCCTCCATGCCCCAGGCCCCTGTTCTGCTTAGAGGGGAGGACTTAAAAGAAATCAGGAGTGAAGCTGACCTGTGCAGAAGGAAGGGATGTAAAAAAGGTTAGATTTGTTATTAACCATTACTACGCTACCTTTTTTAATTTAATTTATTTTAATAATAGTAAACTTGTCCCAAAGTTGAGTCTTTTTTTACTTGTGATTTCTATTAGTATGAGATTTCCCTGTTCTCATCTCGATCCATGAACTTTTTCATCATAATTTCTCCCCTTTGGGTAAGATAACACAATGATAGGGCAGTTGGGTGGGCACAGAGCGTCCAAGGTCAACACAGCACATCTTACATCAGAGAGTGTGTGGCAAAGATTTGTTTCCATCAGAGAAATTCCAAAAAACTATTCAAGTCAGATAGGTCAAAAATGCAGTAGCTGGCTGAAGGTCATGCAATCCAAGTAGTTGCTTTAAACATTGTTTCTTATCTTTGTGAAAGGCATGACTGAGAGCCTAGAAAAAGAGATAATGATTTGTCTTTCAAATAGGAACTAACAATTATGCCAACTATAGATTTAATTTTAAATGTCAAACATATGCAGAAGTACATTTGCAATCTGAAGCATTGCAGGCAAAATCTTTCCAAATAACACAGGCAAGACTGTGCTAAAATGTTCTGCCACAAAATGAGTGGTTTGGGTTGCTTAAAGAATTACCAGCAAAGGTATCAGGAAAAGGACGTTTAATATGAATTTACAAACATGTGACAAAGTTTGATGTCAAGGTTCACTCTACTACTTGCTACATGGATGAAACATACACAGGAACATTGAATTAGAATCAGTTTAGAATAATTCATGTGGAGATGGAGGAGGAAGGAAGGCAAAAAGGTGTAAGAGGGAGACCCTCCCTTTGAGTCAGGAAATTTAGAGTAAATCTCCTTGCTTTCTAAACTCCTGATGGAATGTAATTGCAGTTGAGTCCAATCTTAGTTCCAGATTTGATCAATGTTTTACGTATAGAGGCTTATAACAACAATTAATCATTGACTACTTTACAAAGTGCTGTAGTACAATTTACTACAATTGTATTGTGACAACTACAGATTCAAGATACTGATATTCATGCTATACTTACTATAAGATATACTGTCAATTCACCTATACATGTGCACAGATATAAAGGAGTATGTGCAAAGGTACTCCTGTGAAAAATTTTGCTCAAGAGTCAGTGAAACACTCATGTCTAATTCTTTGTCACTTCTCAATGGGTGAAGGGTTGAGCCTTGAGAAGTCAAGATATCACCCCAGGTCCTGTAGTCAGCCAACAGTTGTTGTGGTTTAAAACCAGCTGGAAATTACGCTCCAAGCAGCTGCTCCCCTTCCCCTCACAATCTCTGGTAAGAAAGGGAAAAAAGGCAGGGATTATGGGTTGAGGTATCAATTTACTGGAAAAAACGCTATGAGATAAAGAAAATAAACAGTAACGGCAACAATATTAGTAGCAACAGCGTATAAGAGAGGATGGTCACATGCAAAAAAGTTGGCACCACATGGCTTCCCAAGACAAAGGTGAAAAATGGTGGACGTTACTGTTCATGCGAGCATTTTTGCCCCTGACAATGAAAAAACCCACAGGCAGACACATTGTCCACACCCATGCTCCTCCCCCAAGCCCAAGACAATGAAAAACAATGATGGGCAAACCCTCCAAGTTGGACCATCTGTGCAGCCCCACTGCCCTGTTCACCATTTGCTCCCTGGACAATATGGCAGCAGAGGGTCCGTGTGTCTGCCTTTTCTTCTACTCCAAGCCGCGCTGCCTTTCCTCACAGAAGTGAGAATTTATTACTTTTGCCCCCCAGGAATGACATGGGTGGTACTGAATAACTTAGCCATGCCCACACAGCTCCAGGCTCTGCACCCCTCACGTCCTTGGCCAAAAACTAGGACAATGGTGCTCTGAGTATTGCAAACTCTCCAGTTTATGAGCTCCGAGGAGCATCTCACTCAGAGTGAGGTGCTGGCACAGCCCACTGTGGTCCAGGTGAGCTGAAAGGGTCTCAGGACCACTGTTTACAGGGTTTTGAGATGATTCCTTTAATCATCCATAGATTTTTCATCCTCGGGTCAGTAATTACTAAAGTTTCCAAAGCAACTGGAAATTGTTTCCAACACCATGTGAAATTTTTTTCAAAAACTCCAGCAACAATGGTACCACTCCCCTTAGGCTATGGTTCAGGTAGAGAATATTCCAAGGCTATCACAAATTGGCTGATTATCCCTGCTCTTGTTCTTCACCCTAGAAGTGTGTCCAGTGCTGCCCTGGTGCAGTCAGTGCCATTCCCACCTTACCATACCACCCAACCCATCGCACAAAGGTCAGGACCTAACAGGAACTTGGAGACCATACAGTAGCCTGAGAAAACAGCAGTGGGGGGGTGGGGTGAGTGAGATGGATACACATCACCGTGTGTTCTTGGGTTTGGAATTTATCCATATTATGTAATTTCCAAAGTAAGATGTGAAAAAAAGCAAAAAACCAGGAATACTTAAAGGTGAAGAACCCATCTCTATTACTGTTATGCTCATTACAACTTCTGAAGAGTGAGGTTCTTCCATAAAACACTTTTGATAAGTAGTAGAATAAACTTAAATGTGTGACTTAAATTTGTGTTACCATATGGAATCAGTTTTTCAGCTCCAATATGACTGAGATGTTTTATATATTCATATCTTTAAACCAAACTATGTTAAGCCTAATTAATACTTTTGACATAATTAATACATCACTTTGGTTAATTTACAATGAATTTACTGACTGAGTAACTTTTTATAGCAATACCCTGAATTCACTCCTTGATGAAAACTAGTGGAAAATACTAAGCATAAAATTTGTCTTAATTAAAAAAAAGAATGGCAAATAGGAGTGCAGGTGTCTTCTAGCAGATTAAGGAGAGTTTTATTAGTATCATTTAAAGATACTTGTAGTCTACCTGGCTGACAACTGAGACTGATGACAACAGAGAATGAGCACATCACAAATAAAACTTCATATATACAGGCATTTCGGGGCCTTTGTATATATATGTTTCATATATATATATATATATATATACATACATATATATATATATATATACATATATATATATATATATATATGTACACTGTGTATATGTACTTTGTATATATACTGTTTCATTGTATGCCCAAGGATTAAGTACTGAACTTTACCTTTTGCAGCAACACAGTGTCATTCTCTTTTGGATATACTGAAGTAAATCAGAAGGAGCTTTTCTGAAGTTGGCTGGTGGTACAATACCTATGTATGTGAGGAAAGAAATCTAGGATTGGATGCAAAGTATCCTGGTAAGCCATTGGTTGGCCAATTTTGATTTGATCCTTAGCAATGCCAGTTTTGATTTGATCCTTAGCAATGCCCCTAACAGTAATTCTGATACAACCCAAACTTTGTTATGAACGACTGTGAGTTTTTCTGAATAATAAAAATCAAGAAAATAAAAGATAACTAAGTAAAATTTTTATCTCATATTTGGTTTAATGTTGATAAAAGTAATGCATGGGGAACTAATTTTGACCAGATTAACTTTCATTGTGCTATAATTTGTGGCTATACATTGCCTTCTTAACACAAAAACTGAGCGAGGCTCTGTTAAAGCCTTTTACCACATTATGTTCTCATGTATTCCAGGGAACGGATATTCTGGGAAACTGCTGGTGATTGTAGTTTATGATGCTTTGTCTACTGGAATAGCTAATAAATTAGGCTGGTTTCATAATGTCTACAAGCAAAAAAGCCTGTGGAGTTCTATTAGTACAAAACCGGAATAACAGAATAGTGAATTATGTCTAAGGTTTACTTTCCTTATTTCTTTTAACAGCTTGATAGATTGGCTTTGATTCTAACTTATCTTCATGTGATTTATGCTTTAGAAAAAAAAGGTTACTGAGATAATAAAACCCACAGCAACTGTCTGTTTCTCAATTAATATATTATTTTCAGTTGAAATATCATATCTGTGATTATATAAAGTGAATTTAATTATGGAGTGTGAAAAAAAAGAGGATTTTTTTTCCCCTACCTTTGCTAACTCAAGCATTCAGCTGGTTTACCCCCAAAAAGAGTATCTGGTGATTTTATTCTGATGCACTTTAGAAACTTATGTGAAAAAAAGGCAAATGTGAAGTAAGAGAAGAATCAATCTGAAAATCGGCAAAGAAGAAAGTCTGGAGAAATCTTAATATTCAGATAAAAGTAACAAACCTCTGACTATCTCCCAGTTTCTTTCAGAGAAAATTCAAGCTTGTCATCCAGGAAAAGCATATATGACTATACAGCATTTAATTTCCTTGGTTTTCTCTTACATACTCATATAGTTATTCTAATTCCCTTTTAAAGTTATTTTTAGATTTTTCCAATTTTTTTTTTAATTACCATTTTCTCAATTATTTTTCATATACCAATTGGCTCAGAATTGATTCAGAAAGCTGAGACCACTCATGTGTCAGATACTTCATCACTAAGTGAAAACATTCCCATACTGTGGGTGTACTCATAAATTATAAGTGCAATCAAATTCTTCAATATCCATAGCTTATCATTAGGTTTATTGCTTTTCAGAACATATAACAGATCTTAAAATCAGTGATTCTGCATATAAATTAAGCAGCCCCACATCTCTCCAAGAATTTCTTTGCAACTTTACCTAGATTTATAATTGTTTTACAAAGAAGAAAAAGTATCTGAAGATATGTATATTGGAGGAAAGGAAAGTCTTTTCTTCATTGCATTTTCTTGCAGCAGTGGGTTAGTTCAACCATAGAGATATGGTTCTGTAATGTGTTCGCTAACTTAATAAATTAGTCCCTCTTTGGAGTACTCTGCTCAGCTTGAAGTAGTATTGCAGGCATGGCACAGATATCCTATATGATGCAGTGAGTTTGCACCTCAAATTCTCTGTAAAACATGTCTTATAACATTTTCTTCTAATGTGACAAACACAAAGATGATTTGAGATATTCAGAAGTGTGATAGTATGCACACTGAGCTCAGACAACAGACATTGCATTCCAGTTACAACTGTATTCCTAATGCTACCCACTGTTGCCTATGAGCGGAGCCTAGACATATTAAACACCACAACTGACTTGCCTGGAATCATGCAGTGTCAGGCACATATACGTATTCTCAGTCTTTCCAATGTTTTTAAATTACTCTGCCTTTACATGGTAATTTAGGGGTGTGTATATATATTTATATATATGCACATATATATTATAGATATATTTTTATATATGTATAAAGTAAATATGGAGGTTGGAACTAGATGATCTTTAATGTCCCTTCCAACCCAGGCCATTCTATGA
>JAWWES010000115.1:72651055-72664984 GCA_035583135.1 Lophotriccus pileatus | reverse complement strand
TCTCTTCCGTTTCTTAAAGATGTAATTGGCAAAAAGGCGTTACCAGAACTTCTGATTGGTTTTGTCCCGGAAATCAATCTGGACAAACCATCTCACAGTCCCCCAGGGAGGGGGGACCCTGCTAACCCACGACACTCATACATCAAAAGAATGAATAAAGCTGTCTAAATATTCTTCTGACAGATTTTTTTCAGTTTCTGTACCCAATATTTCTCTATTTCCCCTTATCACCTTGTGAGAGGACTTCTTGAACAACTAGTGTTTACTGTGCACTATGTGCAGATGAGACATACGTAATTCAGAGATGCAAGTGTATAACATCTTTCCCACTCATAAAACTTGCTGCTGTTGTGTCAAAATGTCAGCAGGAATCTGCCCAGATACAGTGTGCTATTTAGTCTTGAAAAATTGGGATTTGCTATTCTCTTGCGTATAATCTTGAGAATATCTGGAAGTTACATATGCTCTTATAAAAATGCCTGTGAGATTTTGTCTACTCTTTTCCTATCAACTTGACTCCAGTTCCTAAATCCATTCTTTTTTCCATTTCTTAACTTTTTAAGAAAATACGTAACAATTTCCTACCACCTCTTTCTCGGCTTTTATTACTTACATCTTTTTTTTTTCTTTTTTCATTCTGCTCTATGGTGTCCTTTCTCTGAAAGATTTTCTAACTCTCCTGGGACTATATCCTCATGCTTTTTCAGTCTCATTCAGAGGAAATGGGGACCTCCATTCATTCTAAGGCTAATATTCTATACTTGAATTTCCTCCACTTGCTTTATCATCATCTCAGGTTCTTGCCCTTTGAATTGTGGCAGTCTTCAAATCTGTAGAATTTGCCTTTAATCAGAAATATCCAAGAAAACCAGCTATGTGTTAAACAAAGCAGACTGTATTTTTAGAATTTGCAGCTTCCTTCGGAGAATACAAAAGTCAAACCCCAACATTATATTTTTAAATAATTTGCAGCATTTTCCAGTCATATTTGATAAATTACATTGTTTTAATGGTTTGAGTTATTTAACACTTATGGGAATTTCAACAGTTTACTTGGAAAACAATTCAATGTCTTTAATCAAGATAGAAGTACACAAAGACATTTAATAAATCAAATTTATATCACAAAGTGTTTGAATAAAGTGCCATGAAACTTTGCTTTTCTTCTATAAAAGTTGAAACATACTCATTCCTGGAGTGGAGGGAGGGAGAACAAAACAAAATAGAACAGAACAAAAGTAACACTTAAGAACTATCTCTGTCTTTACCTCAGATAGATAGATAGATATTATTGGACAATTTTTATCAACAAAGAAAAGAAAAGTGACTTGTTTTTGGTGTATATATAAATATAATAAAAATTTCAAATTGTTTAATATAAATATAATAATAATATTTATTTTTAAGGAAAACATACTTAAGATTTTATTTTAATATGAGAAAAAAATTATGAATCCTTCATCAAATTTTACACATCCTATCTATGAGGTCAAAATGGGAAATGGAGATATAAGTATGAAAAATCTGTGATAAGGGTCACACATCAAATTACTCCTAAGAGCAATAATTATAACTTTGGAGTCTTACAATTTGTGCAACGCCAAGTGACATCTCAAGAAAAATTGGTCAAAACAGAACCTGGAATCACTTAACTTCTATAAATTATGAAAAAGAAGATCACTTCTTTTATGGTCGTGGGACAGAGAAAAAAATTCTCTGTTTCCTTTATGCTACAGATTGGCCAATGAAGACTAACAATTCAGCAAAGTACAGCATCATACATTTCACACCTAAGTGCATAAAACTTCCAGATGAAAAGCCATTTATCAATAAAATTTAATCCGTTTTCAATACTGTTCAAAACTCAATGAAATGTAATTACTGTGAAAACCATTACGACTAAACATGTTATTCATGCATAGTATACATTCGTTTATAGTCACAGCTGCATATTGAACGATAGGTACATGCTAAAACCCCCCACAACAAACCACAAGAAGTTCCATTATTGGAAAGATCACAAATTTCATATATAAGATTGGAAATTTTAGCTTTTAAATTTGAAGTTATTATGAAATTTAAGAAAAGGTAAAAAATGTGAGACTCAGGACTGTGGTCTGATCGCCTCATACTCAAAACTGCACAAAAAGTCTAATTAGCTATCATAATGAAGAGTTCCAAGATGGGGAGAGGCAGGACTCACTGCTGGTATTACTTACATTTGTGTCCTTGTAGTAACCAAGTACTTTCACAGGAATAGCATCTGAATGTTACAGCAATTATATAAGATAAGCATATGGTTCATTCAGTATAGCACTGCAGTTGTAGGAGTTCAGTGGCTTTTTATACAAAAGATGACGTTCAAGCTAGAAACCAATAACTTGGCATTTTGGCTTAAGGAATGTTTAAGTCGACATTTCTGTAGCTTTTATATTTTAAAGATAAATATGTTATAAGTTTATATATATATAATGATAATAGTTCATAGTCTGATTAGACTTAGGTGAAGTCAAATGACTTCAATGACAAGATCCCTTTTGATAAATTCTAAATTAATTGTCAGATAATTATGCTTACTGCCTAATTTTAGACTCTTTCTGGTGTCTCTGTTGGAAAACAAATCTCCATAGATCCTATACAAGGAGAAGTACAGGCCAACGTGAAGTACAATTGTTTAAATTTTTATGTAGGGTTTTTTTTTTCCATATAGGTATTTCTAACTAGAAACAACTTTTAATGGATACTCTTAAACTATTGTACTATGGCTATCCCTGTATTTTCCAAAGTGACTTCCATTTGTCATCTGTTCACATATTTGCTAGCTAGTGCTCTGTGACACATAATAATAATGCTGTTATATTATTGTTCTACTGCTGTAGCTTGTGGATGACTAGTGCACAGTACCATGATGGATTGTTTTGTTGAGATTTACAGATCAGATAAAGGATATCTGATAAAGCAGTGGTACTACAATTCAGGCTTATAGCAGAAGTTTTAATAGAAAATTTAGCACAACATATGCCAGAATATCAAAAATATAATTACTGTTATAAGATCTTCCTTATAAAGGATATTGGCTTTATTTAATTTATCCAAAAGATCAAATTTTGTGGTATTCCTGAAACATAAGAAACACTGGGCTTGTGTCATCCTGAAGTCTGGAAATGTCTATGGATAAAAAGCTTCCAGTCTTGTTGCCTCAAGAAAGGGGGGACACTTTGTTGCCTAATCAAAATCCGTATTTTCCTCCTTTATAAATTTCTTCACTGTCTTGTGCTTTCATCTAAGTCTAAGCCTAACTAACTAATTTACCAAGTAATTAGTAAATCAGTATTTTTTTAAAACTAATTTTAAAGTTTCATTATAGTCAGGAAAATATACCATAGGGTTACTGAGCATCTATTCTTTCTGAGACTTTAAGCTATATCTGCCCATTTTTCTGAGAAAAACACTTGCTGTATATTGCAATGCAGCTTGTGACATAAATCCTATAAGTATTAATGCACTATGTATCAATTTAATAAATTACAGTTTAAACTAAATAACTGTTACTCCTCAAAATTTACTATTTTAAAAGTAATGTTAAGATAGATTGAATATTATTTTTTCTGTCATTAGAGATTTGACTGAAAACCTGCTTTCCAAACACTTTTCTTGATTGATCCTCATTAAATGTGGAAATGCTTTGTACCTTGCCTACAACTAAAAAATTATTCTGAAGGGTGATTAGAAAATTGCTACAAAACAAAGATGCCAAATTTTGCCTCAGTAATACAGACTATGTTTCTGTCTCCAAAAGCATAATTTTCTTTTTCTAAACTTAGCTAACCCATTATTCTTAGTCATTAAAGTGTGCACTGGAACTTCCTGAATAACCATAGGCTTTGCTTTCCCAAATGTGAAGTATAGAAAATTCAGAAACAACAGATCTAATAAAATTTAATCTGACATATTGTAAGTAATTTTTTTTAATATACCTGATGATATAGTTTTATTACCACATAGGAAGAACAAGTGTAGCAAGCAGAGATCAGAAAAGACACAGCAAACAGTGAGACCATATTTATTTTTTAAAGAGTGATGGCAATACTACTACATCACGATTTCAAAGAAGCAGCATTAATTAGGAGTTAGAGGAGCTTAGACATCTTGGTTTTGCTTCTCAATTCCTTTTTTTTTTTTTTTTCAGGTGTAATGAAGATAAAATTGCTTTTATTTTTTAATCAAAGCTCAGCTAGATATGATATAGTCAATATGTTATAGCGTTTACCATGACTTAATGATTCAAATCTATTTTTCTTTACTTCCTTGGAGTATTCAAACTTCCTTCTTCCACCCTATATGAAGCCTCAATGGGATTTTAATTATTTTTAGGGACATAATAAATGATTCCTGCTGAAACTTTTTTACTTTGTCTAATAGCATCTGTATTGCATCTGCAAGAAAGTGGAATTATGTGGAACATGACGTTTGTGGTTAGAGCTTTTACTTGGGCAAAAATATTCTAAGTTTCAGTCTTTTTCTCAAGGACAAATTAGTCTAAGAACCATTAGTTCTTATGACCAAGTTCAAAATTTATTCATTATGGTTTATGTCCTCACTCACAGTTATGGAAAAAGGTGGGGGGAGACTTCAAATAGATATAATTTTTCAACATTTTTGTGACACTGAAATTCTTTAGAAGATTGAAACAAAAATGCTCTTAACTGGCATTAATGTTTTTGTGTTTGAAGATAAGCCAAGATTTTCTAGTGAAAGGACAGAGAGAATTCAATTCCTCTGGGCACAGAACCAAAGCATACTTAAATTACATTACATTATTAAACACTTATTTCCTGAGATTTTTGTGCTGTCAGTCTTGTCAATGGCAAAGCTTATATTGAAGTTCTACCTTCACCTGAAGCTCCCATTTAAGCTGACCAGTCTGTTCATTGCCTTTAAAAGTATCATCTCCCTAGGCTACATCAGGATCTATAAAACTATAAGTTTTTATGAATATGGCCACAAAGTTCCTCTAGATTCTTTTACAAACACATTTTTTTTTAAGAAAAAGCAGATGTGCCACCACAAATATACCTGCCAAACGTTGGAACCATTCGGCATTGCTTAAAATAACTATTTAGTCCCTGAGCAATTTGGCTCATGCATCCCACTCTGCTCTCTTGAATTTTCAGTTTAAATTGTCTTGTTTCTGACCATATGTAACGCACTCACTCCTTTCTGCTCCGTGTGCTGGCATGCTGCTGTGACTTCTCACAGGAAAAGCTTTGGAAGCTGCAGGACACATTTGAGCTCTTGAATGAATTTTTCCAGTAATGACGTATGGGTGCCAGTGTTTTCTCCTGCCCTTTTTAATAGGCAGTCTCTTATTTGGACTCACTGCTGGTTTTGCTTTTAGCTGTGGATCCCCTGGTGAGCACAGGGTCAACATCCTGGGTTTTTTTATTCTGTCTCTCCACAGACATGCTTTCTGCAGATTCAAAACAGTAATGATTTTACCTTCTTTCTTATTCTTAGTGTAAAGTTCAATGTAAACGAATTATGACATACAGATATGGGACTCTCTCTAATTTGACATGGGAATTTCCTAGAGTATTCACCATAGATTTTATTATAACAGAATTCACTAAGTGGAGAAAAAGGAAAAAAAAAAAAAAGAATTTTGTGGCCTGTTAGGTTCCCAATTAAACTTTCAAATCTCTGGGGGAGGAAGGACAGGGAAACAGGAGAAAATGGAGTATCTTTTCCTGGTTTGATAAATTGAAAAGAATAACTTTGCAGTTGTTTAACATGATGACATCCACTCTCCTCCACACTCCTGTCTGCTAAGCTGAAGAATCCTCCTCCAAATCAGAAGTACCCCTAAACCTACTCAGCTGGCACTTCAGTAGTGAAGCTTCGTGGGCTCCCAGAACATAAAGAATCAGTGTCACTTACATCACACAGACTCTTAATTATAAGAAAAGATGTAAATAAAACAGATTATTTTATTCATTAAACTAGAGTTAAATAATGTTTGATTTAATAGAAAAAAGAAATCAAAGGATAAGTAAGTTCAGTGCTAGGTTATACTTTTAGGTTTTCCATTGTTTTTATACACTTAATTTAAAAAAAGGGGCCAGAAACTGTTCTCTGGCATTGAGATAAAATGGCCCTGACTACATCATAGCTGTGTTGCATAGGGCTGGTTAGGTCTTTAGCAGTTTGCTTAGGAGAGAGCTAAACAGAGAAATTCCAGAGGAAAACGGAGTAAGCTTACAAGTAAGCACCAATGTAGACTGCCAGTCCAGTGCTCTTTCTGACCCTTCGGTATTTTAGACTTCATACATTTCCTGGGCTAAGAGGTTTTAGGTACTAGCAATATATTAATAAAAAAAATATTTATAATGCATAAAATGACTGTCTTAGGGTTCTCCCACCCAGAAGGCTGGAGAGAAGATGAGATAAAGCACAATGTCTATCAGCTGTCTCAACTTACAGCAAAATCAACTAATGTTTGTTGAATTCTTTCCAGTTAAGGTCTTCCTCTCTGTGCATGGAAACTTTGTACTAGGACATCGATAAGCAAAAAATGTAGTCACTTTCTTCTCCCTTCCTTCAGCAAATTTCTGCCACTTTGCTTTCCATATTGCTTATTTTAAAGGTTAATCTTTATATAACCATCTTAGAATTATAGGACTTAACAAGCTGCAAAATTTCTTATTAAACTCAGGCACGGTATACCAGATGGTGAAATAAAGACATGGAATGCCTAGAATAAGTAACAGTCCTCCTGTATGCACTGTGAGTTTTAGGAAGCCCTTTTCAGATATCTTGTTAAAGGTAGTTGTCATGCTATACAGACAGTATCATTTTTTAAAACAGGATGGAGTGTCTAATGGCATAATTTAGTTCCTCAGCTGTGCAATGACATTTAATCAGCAGTGCTTTCCATAATAATGTCACAGAACTACAGATATTAAATGCAATTACTAATCTAAAATGCACTACTGATCTAAAATATACAGGGTAGTTTAATTAGTTGATGTTCTGTGACCACAGATATCTGCAGCTTTCTGTTCTCTAGTTCATCTCTGCATTCATCAGATTCATACTTGTATTCTGAAATGGTTATAAATGGTTATATAGAAAATGAAATATGTATAACATAAAATATATTTTCTGTTCTTATTCAGAATAGCATCTGAATTATTTTCACTTTGATCCATACAGGTACACAAAGGACTTAGTGGATGGATGAAGCTGAAAATTCACATGATAATTCTATTTTCTTCAAAAATATCTAAATTTGTCTTAATATTCTAGGTAATAATTATAATAGTTTGTGAGAAAATACATGGTCTTGAAGCTTAGGCTCAGATAGTCTAAGAGTACCTTCTTTAAAAAGATACACAGTGAAAGTTGCAATTCCTTGCTTAACTTCTACTTGCCTGCAACTTTCTCATCTTCAGTGGAGATCCATGAACAAATTTTTGTAAAAACTAGTGGCTTACAAGGTCACTTACCTATAATAATGTACTGATAGGGTATAGTCACATTTAAAGGATTAGTATTTCAAAGGCTTCTATTTCCCAGGGAAATTTTGTTTAAATGCAAGCCCAGTTCAAGTTATTATACCTGTGTTTATTATTTCTATGTTGTTAATAACACAGGTATTTATCTGCTTGCAGGGTAGGTTGGTGTGCTCTCTGTGTGGTGTTTTAATCATCATTCTAAATCAATAGAAAGAAGACAATCACTTTCTAATTCCAAGTATTATCTTACAGAGTTAGGCAGAAAAAGAAATCTGATTTATTATACAGAGTAAAATCCATGACTAAACACTGTAGAATGGAGAGGAATACATTACTGGGTTTATTGCTGAATGACAAAAAAAAATCTTGGATAAATGCCTAATTAAAACAGTGATAGCTTTGAAGGGATTTCCTTTCAGATACCTTATACTATGTAACTGAAGAATTGATTTTAGGATGTTGTTGATTAATAGACTAGTGCCAGGTAGGGATTGTTCTGAAGAAAGATTAATTTTTTTAATTCTTGCTTGAACCACTCATACCAAAAGTTAAGTTTGTCCACTTACATTTTGTTTCAGCATTCAAACAACCTTACAGACCTTGAGACTCTGTAGCACCTTACTTAAGGAAATAAGTCTGAGTAATTTCACACTTACACATAATTGAAGTATTGAAACTTATGTGTTGATTTGAAATGATCTGTGGTGAAATATTCTGAATTGCAGAAAATTTAGGGATATTCCTGCCTGCTTTTATTTGTAAGGTAAATGAAATTCCAATTAACCATAAAAAGCATTTTGTAGCTATTGGTTAGTTCAGTCATTATTGCATTAAATAAATATTTGTAAACCCAAGCCTTTCAAGGTAATGCACCTTCTATGAAAATTAGGCTTAATATTCCTTTCTATAAACGTCACAGTTCTGATTTACTGAAGAGGAGGAGGCTGTGGCTGAATAATCATCCCTTATCACTCCAGCTGGTTGATTACTCCACATGTAGTTTCAAAAAAGAGTCAATAACAACATATAAACAATTAAGAATTACAAAGTTACCCATCACAATATAAACAACAGCTGGCAACACCCAAGCTGAGTGGTGCTGTCAACATGCTGAAGGGAACGGATGCAATCCAGAGCATGACAGACTTGAGAGGTGGATTTGTGCGAACCTCATGAAGTTCAACAAGAGCAAGGTCAAGGTCCTGCACATGACCCAGGGCAATCCCAAAAGCATATATAGGCTTGGTGGAGAATGGATGGAGAGCAGCCCTGAGGAGAAAGCTGGATGAGAAGCACAACGGGGAACACTGATGCACACTTGCAACCCAGAAAGCCAACCAAACCCTGGGCTGCACCAAAAGCAGCATGACCAACAGGTCAAGGGATGTGACTATTCCCCTCCACTCTACTTTCATGAGAACCCACCTGGAATGCTATGTCCAGCTCTGTGGCCCCTAATATAAAAAGGACGTGGACCAGTTGCAGCAAGTCCAAAGGAGGGCCACAAATAGGATTAAATTGCTGGAGCACCTCTCCTATGAAGAGAGTATTTCCAGAGAGCCCATATAGCAACCTTCCAGTACCTAAAGAGTTGCCCAGAGGATCTGTGGATGCCCCATCCATGGAAGTGTTCAAGACCAGGTTGGATGGGTCTTTGAGCAACCTGGTGTAGTGGAAGGTGTATCTGCCTTCGACAGTGAAGTTGGAATTAGATGAGCTATAATGTCCCTTCCAACCCAAACCATTCTGTGGTTCCATGAATTAGGTTTTTTGTATGTCTGAAAGAAGTATGAAAGGAAAATATTTATTCAGTGTGTATAGTCTAGTTCAAGACATTCCTTACAGGAACAGATGAAATAGTCCCTAAGGGACAAAGGAGAATTTTTCTGAATTTTACTGAAGCAAAGAGATAGGGAAACACAGAAAATGCTTCCTGAGTAGATATGTTGCCATCCACAGAAGGAAAACAAACTTTATTCTAATTAAGAAGATGACCTGAATGTCTTTTACTAAAAAATAAAATAGAAGACATTTTCAAATTAATCATTAAAGTGGTCTAGACAGTCTAGATATCTTACAAAAGGCAGTTTAGCAACAATAGCTATCATTTTCTCTCAAAAAGAAGGTCACCAAAAGTTCTTAAATGCTGAGTTCTCTCTTCTGGGTAAAGAAACAGGTAGTCAGCTGTATGAGGGAAAGAGAGCTTTCAGGTGTATCCTCAGTGGAAAGAAGTGAGGCTTATTTTTTCTTTTATTGCTAAATATATGTTTATTTTAGGTGTCGTAAATAAGTTACTTTTACATTTAACTGGACACATGTAAGGCATGATTTTTTTATCTGTAGAGTTGTGCACTATATGTTCTAGATAATTGTGACATCAAGACATTAGTTGACTGGGTCCACTGCTTAATTCTATGGCACAAGTAAACATTGTACTTAGAGGGTCAAGGAAAGGAGAAAATGTATTCCTGTGACTATGAGAGATATCAGTGAACCTCTGCTGCAAAATAAGAAATTAAGAATAAAAATTTGAGCCTTGAGGAGTACCCTAGAGACATGCTATTAGACATGTAGAATTTATTTCTTGAAGATATTCATAAGTGAATTTTGACTGAAATTATGTGCACTCTCTGTGAAGACACTGTTTTATTATGGTTCTACTTCTATTTAAGATGTAAGAAGGCAAAGAATGCTTTATAAAAATAAACTTAAATAACTTCAAGATTTTTGCATGTAGCATTTATTTCAATTTTTTGTTATTTAAGATATATGAATAATATCATAGAAACCAATTATTTTTAGTATTTTTAGTACCATACCACAGAAATATATAAGGAAAATGCTGTAAATGTCAGTATGGCTTTTAGAAGAAGATAATGTGAGTTTGGAGGGGGGTTGTTTGTTAGTTTTAACAGAGACTTGGCTGAGAGAAATGTTGTATAGGTAGGAACTATAAGATCTTTCCATCTGGTTGTTCTAAACTTCTGCATAATTCAGTTTTGCAAGCAGGGATATGAAAGGTAAAACTGATAAAAAGTTGGGATTTGGTTGTACTTTTTTTTTTTTTTTAATTTTGTTTGTTCATTTTTTTCATTGTATCTCACTAAATGACAGCGTAGTGACATCTATACCATCATAAAAGGGTGTACATAAAATAGTAACTTAATTTCTTTAAATTATTGAGAGCAGTGAAACAGTCTCATTTCAGATTTGTTTGTGTTCTCTATACACTTCAGTCAGGTATTTGTTTTTTTTGTGAGATGTATTTCACGGATTATTAATTATGCAATGCATTTTGAAGAACTGGTGCAGTGAGAATGGATGGAACTCTTTTTCTGCAAAAATCTAAACACCCTTGGGGCGTTCTGTGGAATTACTTTCAAAATGAATCTTGAAAGTAAATGAGATAAGTTCCCTACTTCTCTAGGTTATCAGAAAACTATTAACAAACTTTAGTTTTGTTAAAAGAAATAATAATGGAGCTCCATTTCCACAACATTAATTTTTCAAATCTGGTTATATCATCAAGTTATAGGAGCGTGTAGAATATCTTTACCTACCCCATTCAGAACCCATCACAAAAAAAACAAGAAATAAGAGCTTTTATATTGCTGTGATTGGACGAGGAACTAGAAATCCGTCTTTGAAGCTTTGTATTTAAAGTCAGTGAAGTTGATCTAGAGCAAATAAGTCTTGGCGCAGATATGCTGAACACTGGGGAGAACACGCTACAACAAAGGTCTCAAACTCTGGAGACAGAAAAAAAAAACATAATAAAATACAGTGACCACAAAACAATTTAGGAAAACAGGGAGCAGGCTCTGTCACTATATAACTGCTGACAAAGCCAGACACATTTCCCTAAGCTGTTTTCTAAACTAATAGTAATCACAAAATTAACCAATTTCTTTTTTATCCAATATTAATTTTCTTTATCAGTTCCCATAATTTCAATTTGAGCCTTGCAAACAGATGAGAGAAATTCCCTGCTTCTCTTTACTACAGAATGGGAATGCTATTAAGATTGGTAAGGTGACTGTAAATACACTGGTATGGAAAATAAGTTTAGAATTGTTAGCAGTATCCTTAAGAACTGTTCTGCTGCTCATACTATTTTTAAGATCTGAAACATGCTGAAGTCAGTTTTTAACCTGATTCATCTGTATACTTTGCTTAGGTCTTGATCATAAAGAATAAAGCTAAAACAGGTGTGAATGATATAAAGAAATTATAGGTTTAATTAAGCAATCTAGTTGAAAAATGCAACAATAAAGTAAATGTCTTCAAACTATTAAAGTTTGATCTGATTGTATTATTTACTGGTTTATAATAATTTTGGCCCTAAAATCTAGTATTTTTGCTGAATGAAGTACACTTATTTTCTCATTCTCTGACAAGCTCTATAGTTAATCATATCTTAGAGAATAATTAATTTGCTTATATTCTTGCAGTTTCTGTTATTACCAGTATAAATTAATTGCAAAGCATTTTGTTGACATCTGACAATTGATAACACAGAGACAAATACATAGTACCTTTCTGTGATTCTTAAAGTATTGTCCACAAAAAGGGAAGTACATGACTTAAAATAGCTAAAGACTTTGATTGTATCTAAAATCCTTGGATGACCTGTCTATCCTGTAATATCTAAACTCAAAGTCTTTTGCATATATGTACATATATACTAACTTCAGAGGCTAGGGGAAAAAAAAAAACAAACCCTCAACTAAACTTTAAATTCATGGAGTTTATGTCTGTGTTCCTTAATATGGTCTTCCTAAACTCGTATAAAAACATTTATATGAACAGGGAATGGAAGTAAATGTCTTTAAATATGGGTTACTGGATGATTAGTCCACTCCTGGGAGTACTAAAACTCTGCATAGTCATATCAGAAAGCCTATGAAAGTTTTGAATGAGGCTGATTACCGTAATACACATTTAAGATAGACTGAATTAATTCCTCGAGTGTTAAATAGTATATTCTTTGAGAATTTTAAATGTTTTGTTTTAAAATTAACCATTTAAAATTTTCAGGTGCCATTAGAGACATCAACGTTCTGAAATGAAATATCTGATAATCCAGTATTCACGGCTCCACTTGCTGCCTGTGGCACACGTAAGCAAGCCTTTCAGTGAAATGAACCCTGCCTGCACAGCAGGGCGAGATTAGATTATTGCAGCCGGGAGAAAACAAACATCCGAGCAGATGTTCCTGTCTGTGAATCTTATTCATATTTTATGTAACATTTTCATTTAAATATTAAAGAAGATAGACTCTGGCACTTGTGAATCTTTTTATATGGGTTTCCTCTTAGAACAATTTCTCTCCAGCATTTTAATATAATTAATCAACCATAACAGTCTGAGCTGCACACTCTTTGCACCTTCCACTAAAGAATCAACTAAAACTATGGATTGTATAGGTGAACTAAGAATTTATGACATAGTGCAATGCTAGAAGAGATTTTCTAAAAGAGACAACTTTGCTTTTAAAAAATATGGAGTAAATAATTCAAGTATGTTCAGATTCTCTTCTCCTTATAGCAACGCCTTCTAAAGTATTACTATTGGTGTAATCGGTAGACTGGCAACATCTGACAGAAACATGGCTGAGGTAATATATGTTATTATCATTAGAACTTATTCCCTGAGATCTACGGTTACAAAAATCTTGCAGCTTTTCAAAGATGCTTTTCCTATTTAAACATTAATTTATCATACTGCTTGCTCTTTTTTAATATAAATAATAAAATAGCTTCAAAATTTGTGAACATTGTAAAAAATCTTCTGAAATATTGAGACAAGGAAACAAGTAATGGTGCCAGCTGTTAAGTGGTGGTTCCTGGTAGCTTGGAAATCACAAAGATTGTCCTTCTGTAAGCTCAAATAAAAACTAGGGGAAAAAAGTGTTTGAGATATGATAACTTCTGGTTTTACATATCTGGAACTACACCATGCATTTTAAATAAGTTGTATCTACCATACATTTGTAAGTGTGATCATACCTGTAGCTTTTGCAGAACAGAGAAAATCAGAAAGACTGTAGGTAAACACCTTGTTCATGAGAACAGTGCACCCTTTTCTCTGCTTTTTTCCCCCAGTAACCACCATGCTGACTCTTCAGCATCACTAGCACTAGCAGCAAAAACATTACAAAATCATTTTGTCCTTTGCAGAATCCACATTCTTTTTTTCCAGTATTGTGATAAAGGTAAAAATAAAATGAAAAATATGTCTTAATCTGCTTTTTAAACTGGTGTTTTTTTGTTTGGTTTGGTTTGGTTTGGTTTGGTTTTGGGGTTTTTTGGGTTTTTTTTGTTTGGTTTTGTCGGGGTTTTGGAGTTTGTAAACTCGTCTATCATTGGTTCCTGTATTGCCATGGTTATTATATTGTCTCATTGCATTGGCCAGC
>JAWWES010000115.1:72616635-72629367 GCA_035583135.1 Lophotriccus pileatus | reverse complement strand
TATCCCCTCCATATCCCTGGGGCTGAGAACCCCTGGGTATGGAGATCCCCCTCCCCTTCCCATCAACCGTCGCAATTGTCCTCTGAAGTATACCTGTTTCATGGACTGTATTGTCATCTTTATAAAAGATGAATATAAAATAATAGGTTAGTTTTTCCTGTCCTGATGCCAGGTGGATGCAAGTAGAAAACAGTCTAATATAATTCCTTAAAATTTTTACTCCAAAAGATGTGTTTCTTTTTCTTTTACCCTTACAGGCAACGCAGAGAAAAAGTGGAAAGATGCAAAAAGATTGTAAGTTATATTGCCTGATTGCAATTTTCTCCAGCTATGCCCCCCCAAGGACATTAGTAATTTATCTACTCATTTACCTTTAGTTAGAAAGTATTACACAGTTTTATCTGAAAACACGTGAAAAAGATCCATTACAGGACTGTGAATTTTACGTGGTCAAATGATTTATTGCTTGATCATCCAGCAGGACCTACTAATAGCTATAATAAGAAAGACTTTGAAATAAGTATGACATTAAATTGTTTCACCATGTGCTTATAATCATAATTCTCTTGCTAAGGGTCATAGTATGGCTACCCTTAAAAGAATGAGACACAGACTTCTCTGTTAACTGATATTCTTTATGTAAGTTGAAAGTAAAAGGTACAAAATATGTTGAAAATTGTATTATAGCTGGCCAAGGCATTATAATGCTTGAATTTCCTGGTTGACAGAGTATTTTTAAAGGAAAAACAAAAAGAAAATAGGCTTATTAAAGAAGAGTAAGACTAAAAATAATATATTTACTAGCCCCTAGTATTCCCTTTAAAAATCTGAAGTAGCAATTCATGTGATTTAGAGATGTTGCATCTTAGAATTTCACTGGCTTTGTATTTTCTTAGAGAACCTGCTAGCTAAGAACAAAGCAGTTAGCACCCTCATGACAGCAATTCTGAGTTGAAATAAAAAGGTTGTGAAATAAGCAAATTTTAAAGAAGACAATCAAATAGCAAATAGGTGATTATCCTAAAATGCTTGTACTTTTAACCGACTTAGAGTTCTTAAATTTCACTAAGAGTAAACATAGCACTGAAAATGTTACTTTACTCAGGTTTATTACTCAAACAATCTTTTGTCATTATCTCTCATGCTTCTGGTTGTGGAGTACTTTCTAGAGATTTATGAATGTCAAATTCAAGGAAAAGAGAGACTGCACAGTGCTGTAATACACATTTCTTCAACAGGTGCATTTGCTGGCAATTTAGCCTTTGAAAGTTTAAAATGCTAGTGTGAGATGTCACTGTTCTGTATTATGGCACTACATTAGCAGCACTAGAGATTGGGAAGACAGGTAGACTCCTGATGCAACTATTCATTATATTTCCTTGACTGACAATCAATATACAAAATACCTTCAGTTTTTCATGTTTATAGCTGTGATCTCTGAGTATAGTGAACTCTGGGCACTGGAGTTTCTGAACTGAATTCTGGAGTTTGATATATATCAGGAAACGAGTGAGCAAGTTGTTGTCCAGGTTAACGTCACTTATCATCTGACAGAGGGGGAGCGGATCAGGGATCATTCAGACTATAATGAAATGACAGTCCAAAGTTTCATCTTTCTTTGTAACCTGGCCATTTCATTACTTGCCACTGTCTTTGTTTCATGGGCAAAATAGAAAATATGTCATACTGACTACATTAGGTCACAGTCACAGAAGTTCCAAATGTATAGACTTGTAAATCTGTTTGTAGCAGCACAAGACTCTGTCTTGTTCAAACATGAAGAGCAGAGTGTCAGACTGATACTTAAAAAACAACTTGAACATGCAGTAGTACAGCCCAGAGAGAGAGAAATATATTGTGACTTTAGTAGCTTAGTTCAGTTCTGCATAAGCCCAGTTTATTAGGTTCTGATTTGAAAAAAGTTACTTGATAGATTTTTCTGTTTCAGAATGAGACTATTTTTAATTTCCATATGATTGAGAACAATTAGTAGAAAAAAAATTCTAAAAATTGATTAGATTTTCTTTTGCATTTTCCTGTCATAAAGGTTTTAGCAATACTGCTAGTAATATTGCTAGTTTGTAACGCTAGCAATATTGCTAAACCACTAAAAAGTTCATCCTTTATATACTATAATAATTTCTTATTTTTCATATTAACTTTGTCTCTTTAAATATTTTGAAGAAATAGTGACTATTAAAAGTGAAATGCAAAATGGAGTCATTTTATGTGGAGTTTCATAAAGACATGAAGGAGACTGAAGAAAAATAAATAAATTAGAAAAAGTTTTCACACCTTCCAGTGCCAAATGACAGCTTTAGTGCAGATTGTTGGCTTGGGTTTTTCCCCCCTGAGAATAATGAGGAACCTCAGAGATCAGCACATGAAAGTTTCAGCATTGAATTGACAGTATACTTTGTTAGGAAGAGAAGCTGCCTTATGTATTAAATCTCAGAAAAAGGCTCAACATAATGAATGCTGCTTGTGATACAGGGAAAACCATTACACTGGGAGTGATCTGCTTAGTCTCTCTGCGTAGAAAGGAACAAACACTTGCTCTGGATCTGTCTGGAGTGGGATTAACATTTTATTAAGCAGCCCATATGACACTGTGCTTTAAATTTGTGAACAAAATAGAATTGGTAGCACTCCAATGTTTTGTTCATTGCTGAACATTGCTTGAATAGCACCAAAATATTTTCTATTTCTTATTCTTCTACCCCATCTGGGAGGAGGCAGCAGGTAGGCAAGATGCTGTGGGGGGACAGTTGACTTGATCTGACCAAAGGAGTTATTCCACCTTATATATAGCCATGTTCAGCAAGAAGAGAAATTCGAACATTGCTTCCTATCAGCAGGCAGGTATCCTGGGAAGCTGTGCCTCAGCACATATAACTGTTACTTAGAAAGACATGTGCCAGAACCACAGATGTGTTCCATCCTTTTTCTGAGGGTTCACTGCTTATAAAGACACACCGACTTGTGATGGGGACTTTTGCCCTTGTCCTTCCCCCCACATCCCCCCCACCAATCTGACCTTTGTTTTCTGTAACCCTGCTCAAGGGAAAATCACCAGTGGCAGTCGTAATGGATGTGTCTAGTCATGAAGGCTGTATCAGACTCAAAACTGGATTTGGGGGGAGACAGATCACAAGACAATAGTAAAGTGGAATTTGAGCAATGTTCCCACCTAAACACAGTGATGGTTAAGTCTGGAGGAAACGAACTTCTGTAGTCAGTATGCAAATACCACTATAAGTCAATTGATTTACTTCATAAATAGTAAGTGGACAGCCCAGGGCCCACTGAGCTCTCTTGCACAGCAGCAATCTGCACACCAAGAACTCCCCTTGAGTAGCAACATGTCTCAAGGTTATTCCTTGAGGTTGAGAGATTCCTTATTGCAACAGATTCTTAGTAAATGATCAGCACACTACACTTGGAAATTTTAGCTAAGTGATATAAAGGGTTACTTCTGCACATATAATCCTTTAGACATGAACCATTGACAAAGTCTGGGACTAAGTCTGGATCCAGCTGCACTTCAACTCCTCTCTGAGAAGGAGTTTAGAACGCAAGGGTGTTCCTTTCTGAACCTCATGGCTCAGCAGGAGGATCTCCCTGACAACTTTGTATGACCCTGTCCTTTATGTCTTAGACAATCAAGTGTCCTTTGCCATCAAATCTTGTTAAAATACTGATACATTTCCTATTTTCCAAACTTCGTTAAATCACTGTTTTATATCAATAGAAATACTGCTACATTTCTCTTACAAGTGTCACTCCATCTGCAATGTGACATATCTGTAGTCTCTTGAGTGACTGTAACATTTTTATTACAGCCAAATTCATCAGGCAAGCTGATACCATCTGGAATTACAAATAAGAGAGGGTTCATCTAAATAAACATTAATGCTACCTACATACTTGACAACACAGCAGGGATCAATCACACTGATAAAGGACATGACCCATAACCTTTTTTCTCCTGCTATTGTAAATATGAATGTAGAAAACAAAACTGTACTGTCTATAACCAGCAGTAGATTTTCTTAGTTCTTGGTGCAACAACTGTTCTATTTTTCTTGTTTTGTTGGTTTATTTTTTGTTTGTTTGTTTGTTTTTTGTAGCTGGAAGAAAAAATCTTTATTCAAATATTTCAGGATCAACTACAAGATTTCGGTAGTATTTCCTTTTCATTTTCTCTGTTGAAATCCCTAGGATTATGAAATAGACAATAGTCATCATATCTTTTGTTTATATAGGAACTTTCCGGTGGATATTGATATAGAATGTCAGTGAAAGGTTAAGAGTCAATCAGGCTCTATGATACAAGGGAGCAGCAAAATTACAAGTGTAAGAAGCGTAAGATGAAAAGTTAATTTAAGAAACCAACAACCATTTTAATTCCTTTCAGCTGCCATGAGCTCCTGGGACAGCATTAAAGAAAAAATGATTTTTTTTTCTCCCGTGTTTTGCAGACTTATCTCAAATCCCCACCATTCTCTTATCAGGTCGTTATTGATAGTACATTAGTAACACTGAAGGATGAGGGGCTGAGTTTGCCATGGACTTGTCTCTTAAGTTTTTAAACACTTATGTTTGAAATTCAGCCTTGCTTATTTTTCTCTTGTGATTATATATTTTAGGGCATCCTAAGCCGTACACATAGAGGCTCTAAATCTTAGCCTATGGGTGCTAGAAATATATAAGGGTAGCAAAAAAATCTATGCATCTAGTACATAATAAACCATGAGATTAAAACTGGATACTACAAATTGAAGCAAAGAGACAAAGACATAAATATCAATTAACAATTCTGTGAAAAAATCTTTTGTTTACTTTTTTTTAACTCTTCCATTAGGCAGAAAAATCAGCATTGACAATTACAGAGGGTAGTTGATCAGTGAGAGCTTCACAGAAAGTAATTTCTCATATCCCTCTGGCCCAAATTAAAATGGTAATCAGTGGTACACAATGGACAGGACCAGCTTTTTTCCTCTATTACTTGGTGTAAAACTGGAGTAAAAGTATTGACTTCAGTAATATTATTCCATATTTATGGTGACTTGAAAAAAACTACAATTTATTCTTAAGAAAGAATAATTATTATTATTCAATAATAATTAATAATTTAATAAATATTATTCTTAAGAATAATTGAGATTTCTTCTAAATATGTCCTGAAGTTTATGTTGTAATTTCTTCTTTCTCTGTCTAATTCTTTTTTTTTCTTTTTTTGTAGTATCATTAAAGCTTCTAAAACTCCTTTAAATATTCTAGGATTTCTTTCTTATGCAGTTCTCAGTCACACAGGGACTTAAAACTTTTGGTTTGACCACATTGTTTTTGCTGCTGTTTTAACTTTATGCATTTATTTATGCTTACATGGCTTTTTTCTTCCTTTTTTTTTTTTTTCCTAATGTGACCTACCAAGAATAGATTCTCCCTTTTCCACTCTTGATTTTTCATGAATTATTGAATTTTGGCCACTTTTATTCAACTTGTTTCACATTTCCTTCAAGTCAGCATTTCTTACAGTGCAATATCTTTGTGTTTGCTGACCTCTCTACAGAACTCCATCAGCATTTCAAACTTAATGATATTATAATAATGGTATCCTATGTGCTTTCCAACTTTAACCTTGTTTATCTTACAGCAGTTGCTTGATTTTCAATTATTTGGCCCTTTTGACCTCATTTGCTGCTTGTTCAACTTACTGTGTAAGAAAGAAATTCTTTCAAAACTCTTTCTGTAGCTTTCTTATTTCTATTTCACTTGCTCAGACTTTCTTTCAAAACCACAGAAAGTACTGTATTGCTATTTTAGACAATATAAAATTTTATGTGTCATCTCCTTATACTGTTTATACCTGGCTATAGCAATACAAAATATGTTTTCAACAAGAAATCATGCTTACCTTTTCAATTATTTAACTCAGTCTTATTATTTTGTCATATCAGCCAAAAACGCTTTAAGCAATTAAAAGGGTCTCTCCTACTGGTATGCTACTGATGGTTTTGGTTCCACGTATGCTAATCTGGTAATGAAAGTCAACAGTTTACTTGAGAGCTGTCCCTTCAAGAATGGAGGCAGAAGACAGGTGCAAGGTCCTGCACCTGGGTCTCAGCAGTCCCAAGCAGAAATACAGGTTGGTTGGAGAATGTATTGAAAGCAGCCCAGAGAAGAAGGACTTAGAGGTCTTGATGGATGAGAAGCTTGGTATGACCCACCAATGTGTACTTGCAGCCCAGAAAGCCAGCTGCATCCTGAACTGCATCAAGAAGGTCATTTTGTGTTCCTGACTATATTTCAAAAGCCAAAAGGTGTCTTGCCTTTTCTATATCCTCTCTTCAGTTTGGTCCTAGTATTTTAATTTGTATTTTTACTTCCCGCTACAGAAAATCATCTAATGAGATTTTTGAATTGAATTAATCCAGTTGATTTCTAAATCTAATAATATAAGATACTGAGCACATCCATCTTACATGCAGTGAAGTATCGTATATTCTTGTTCATGTTTATGAGAACCCACTCTGATATTAACGCTGGTTTGTGTTCAATTATTTTATACAGAAAAGTCTTCACAACCAAATATGTCTTTTTATTATAATGCTGATTTTTGCAAAATATTTCATACATTATGTAATTTATTTATTTTTTTTTAATCACAGGCTGATTCATCTAAACACTGTCTTCAATTGAATTCTGATTCAGATTTTTTAAAGATAAAAATATTGGATGCGGTAGCAAATTTGTTTTCCATGAAAATAGATTCAAAGAGATAATTTTTTGTTGAATCATGCTGTCAGCGATATAGATTGCTAAGACAGGGAAATATTTTTTTCTATGCTCAGTCCAAAATGTAGACAGACAACATATCTTATTTTCCTTACAAATTAAAAAATTACTTACATAATTTCTGATACAAGCCTATATTGGTAAACAATGTTGCAAAAAGCACAAACACTACACATGTACAATATGTCTCAGTTATTATTAAAAAAAATAATAAAACAGTTGGCAATAAAGTAACAAAAATAGAAATATGAAGCATTAACCACTTCACTGAAAGTGACCTTTTGACAGGTCAGACTGCCAGTGAGCATATTGTGAAAAGTTTTATGTAATTTAGTAATAAAAGTAATTTTAACAAGTAGAACAGATGACTGCAGTCAGTGCTGGTAGGGGACACAGTGCAAAATCTGGGTTTAAAAGCATAGGAAAAATATCTTCAACTAGCAAACTTATAGAGAATGACAGCCACAACAGGCATACAATCCAGCACTGTAACCAACAGTGTTCAAAATGCATTTTATGTTTTTCAGGCTGATATATTCCTCCGTGACATATTATGTCAAGCTGGGTCAACTGAATAGTTTAGTAGAAGTGGTTTCTTAAAATCACTGTCAAGGGAACTATTACTAGAGGGGAAAAAAAGAACTTATAAGATATACCACCTGCACACACAGAGAAAGTTTTGACACAAGTTTGTGAGGATAATTAGTGCTGTATACTATTTCCACCTGCACAAATTGGCATTTAACACCTCCCTTTGTTCCGTCACTACTTGCCTGGGAGAAGAATTACACCGCCACTTTTTCAGGTAGTTGTAGGGGTCAATAAGCTGTCCCCTCGTCCTCCTTTTCTCCAGGCTGAACAACCCTTTGAGGAGTCTTCATTCAAAGCAGTAACCTTTTTAAAGAAAGACCATGGGAAAAAATGTGGAAAAAACCATAATTTTGCTTATTTCATGTATTTGCAGTGAGATTGATTTCTCTTTGAAAAACCCTCTACAAGATAGGAACTCTAATAGGAACTCTATACTGATTCAGAAGCCTGTAACTGTGTAAGTAGAGAGGTTATATTTCAGACTCCAAACACAGATGTATATGAAAGAACACAGGTATAAATGTTGCTGTTTCCCTGCATACAATTTATTTCTATATAATTTGATTTTTTCTTTTATGTATGATTAGTTATATGATTATGTACATGCATCTAGAAAAATACATGTCCGTGTGCCAAAAGTATATACGTAATTTATACATCTCTATAAAAACACATAAAGGCAGGCAGATGGAATTAGAAATAAAAAATTCTCCCTTCCCGTTTTTGCCAGAGTTTTGTGGAATATTATGGAAATATGTATTATAAAATATTCCTTTACCATGTAGACTAAAGGGAAACAGAAAAATAGGATAAAAGTTCATAACATTCCAAATTCAATTTTTAATGAATATGAAATCACTGGAATTCTATCAAAATAGGCTGTCAAATGTTGGAAAAATCTGACACTTAATCAAGGTTTACTAATCAACTGTTTTGGACATTTTTGCTCTAAAAGTCAGGCTAAATACATTATACTTGTTTCCCTAGACAATAATAAATATAAAGAAGTCTTCAGAAAGACAGATTAGGGCTCAGGAAAATGCCAAGTAATCTGTCACATCAACTCAGAAGATCCTATTGCTTCATCACCACTTATAAATTTAAATAAAACAACATAAATATTAAAAAAGCAAGGATTGGTTTAACAAAATTGAAAAGAGCAAAAAGTCTTGACTGCATAATTTCTCAGATCTACACATTTTATTGTAAGCAAATGAGAGAACTTGACATCACAGAGTGTACAAATTTATTCATTTACACCATAAGTGAGCTCAGACTACGTACATTTAATCACAAGATCATAACAAGACTTGGTGTACAGTACTTGCACACCTAATTCTATTAGACCTGATATAAGCTGACAATTATTATTTGTATAGGGAAACCATTGCTAAACGTAATTAGTCACCAGAAACAATACTGAATCAGCTAATGAAATAACATCTGAATTTAATTTAATGCTTCAATGGAAGTTAGGAAAACAGTCCTAATCCATTTGCTTATAAGAAAATTGTATATATTTATTTAAAATTGGTATAATTCAATTTCAGAAATGGAAAGAGAATTGGTACATTGTGTGTTTCAGCATGTAGAGCAGAGAAACTCCAAAGAGCTAAAAAATGGCTAGATCAGCATGCTATTAAATGATCAGAAGGTCTCAACACTGGTTTCTAAATAAGAACAAATTGTGCAAATTAAATGGTGTTAGTTTTGAAGATGAACACACATGCGTGTGCATTGCGAAGATGCAGACATTTCTAGCTTGTAGGCAAAATTACATGAGGAGGAATTTCATCTATAACCCTCACTGATACCTAATGCATCTCAATCCTACAGACTGAAAAATGTACCTCTATGTAGCAAAAAATAATAATTGCATCATTAAACTGTGTATTGATAGTGTTTATATATGTGTTGAATTAATGTCTTAGAGACCTTTAAGTGCTTGACTTTTAAATATTCATAATTCCCCTCTTACAAAGGTTTCAAGTTTAAAACTAGAAACAAAGTTACGGACTTCTTGTTGTCTTTACATTGATGGATCAAGATGGTCAGATGCACTGCAGTTACCAATTGTGTAGCTGGAGAAGGAAGACTAACTGTGAAAATCTTGCCAGCTTTTCAGAACTTTGTCTTGAGAGTAGTAGTTTCCTACCACAGATTGACTGGTTTTACTGCTAGTAACAAACATGTTGTCTCTCACTCTCCCTTGCTGCTTCCTTCAGTTTGGGATGTATTTTTCCACTTCTGAACTATAATTGTCCCAGATCGATCTCCCTACAGTGGAAGATTCCTTTAATCTTTTGTTTCCTATCCTGTGCCAGTTTCTTCTCTCTCCAGGCTTCTAATTCGTGTCTCAATCTGCATTTTTCATGCAGATTTATTTTTTCTCTCCAGGATTCTAACTCATATAGCTCCTGTTTACTTCTTCTAATCATTTCCACACCAGTTGTTTCAGCTTCTATGCCATTCTCCCAGCCAGCTCAGGCTACCATTGTTTCTAACTCAAGGTTTAGCACTTTGAGGTGTATTCCTATCCTTTTCTCTCCATTCCAGATTAGTTCCAGTATTTCAGTGCTGAAGTAAATTCTTATTGCTATTCCAGCCTTGTTCTTAACCTATACAACACAAACATGTAAAAGAATTTAGAAGAAAAATATAGGCACACATTTATATGTGCTTGTGCCTGAGACTATGGCAACTGTTGCAAAAAATAATGGAAAAAAGGGGAGGAGAATGGTGATAAGGAAGGGTCTTGTGCTAAAACATAGCCCTGTTTTTATTATACTCAAAATTTTGTTATGGTAAAAAAAAAGGGGAACACACCTTATATAGGAAGCTAGGAATTCAGTGTCCTTTTAATGGAAATTCTTTACACTTTAATCAAATATGAGTGGTTATTATTCTTTTACTTACAATGATAATAACTGTCTCAACATATAAAAATATAAATAGCAATAATATGTCTATATATTAATATATCTATTAGTCTAAAAAACATGGACTGAAAATACATCAAGAGGCTTTAATTCCCCCCAGCTGGTTTCATCTGAGACCTTCACTCCCTCTGCCCACAACTTCGAAGCTCTGTTCAAATTAATTTTCACCATGTGTTTTCTGCTCATCTGGACATTGTTGTTGGGATTCCTGAAGGGATCCTGGACTTGACTTGTTACATTGTTCTGTTCAGTTGTCATCAGATGACTGAGAGAACCTGTTATGGTCCCTGTCCTTGTTTGGCTGGTACAGTTGCTGTGCCGTGATCCCTTTGGCTGCTGGATTCTCTTCCCTTGTGGAATGGCATTATGGTATATTGGACAAATAGGGTGCAGGGAGCCACGTACAAGGGCAAGTTAAAATAAATTTGGTAATAGATGTCTACGCATCAGGCAACTGCCACTGTGACTAGAAAATGATAAAAGAAATGTCCATATAGTCTCAAAATGGTGAAAAGCTAGAGTAAAACCTGTTGCATGTTATCAGTGGTGTCAGCACTGTATAGATGGATACACTTATAAACTGAACTGTCTTTACTCCACTTTTTCAAATCCCAATATGTGTATTTGGAGCTGCAGCTACTTTAAATTTCTGCTCTTTACTGTAAGTTGCAAATACTTTTCAGCAGCTTTCTCTATCCTTAGCCATGCACTTAGTGAAATTGCTTTAAGCCTATGGGGTGCTGTTCAATCAGAAGGATCAATATTTTGCATGAGAATGTATTGATAGATGATTTAAGAGGAATGGTTCTTTTCCTAACACTGAAGAATCAGGGAACTGACATTATTGTAAAAGCTGATTGAATTATTCTCAGCTACAATAGTAACATATAGGCCTTTTTCTGTCAATGGCTCATTTGAAAACAATGGTTTTGAAAATTACATCCATCCTACTAATTTACTTAGATGTAGTGTGCATTGTAGTCTCAGCCTATAGACTGACAGCAAATTATTCAGTGCTGTCTCAAGTTCTGAGTAGTCTGGATTTGATCATGTAAAGCCTAATTGGTCCTGATTCTTAGGTCTAGTAATATGAAACACTCATTTGAAAGAAAATAGAAATTGGCTTTATGATGACTTAGCAGTCACATAGTGTTTAAAAGATGATTCATTCTTTATGACTTAAAATTTTCAGCTGTGGTTTTCATCTATGTTCATATCTTTATGTCCAATGACTGTCATGACTCCTTCTTAAAATGTGAAAATTACTGGAATACACTGTATTTATCCTGGAACAGGACTTTTCAGAACTCATATGTGTGATATGATTCCAACTGCATCCCACAAGGTGCAGATGGAAGAAAATGCCTCTATATTAACTATGTTATACTCTCTCCCGTAGTTCCACAGCATCGAGGCTACTGTGGAAATGTCACCTTTTTATCAAATAGCTAGCTCTGACTGCTTTGATGAGAAAGGCTGTTCAGACACTATAGAGTGGTTCATTTTCTATTGTGCATGCCAACCAGCTGGGAACTTTATTGTCAGGGATGCCAACTTAGATACTTTTTTCTGCTATGTAAAACAAATGTGGATCACTCATGAAAAAAAACAACTATCCTTTCACTTCTTGAAAAACGATCTTTTTTAGTGTGATATACATCATGTAACAGTCTTTAGTTTCAGCTCCTTATTTTTATTCTTTAGAATGTCAGCTACAAATATATATGAGTCTGAAAAAAAAAGCCATCTTGCATCTGACTCTAGTGTAATGCAGAAAAGGCAAGAAAAATGTAAATAAGTGACTCCTCTTCATAAAATTATGACATGATGTAGGGTTATAACAGATTTAAAGTCCTTTGATTTATGTGGATTTTATGAAATAGTGAAAAGGCCCCTTAAAATGGGAACAGATAAGTCAATCTCTCCTTATTTTCAAAACTCATTCTGATTATTTATGTCCCACAACTCCCTCCTTCTGTGAAAAGTTATCAGGGAGGTCAGTAGGCAGAAGAGAAGCCCTATGTTTAAATCCTAAAGTACATTTTCTAACAACTGGCATTCAGTAAAGACAATGAATTGGTTAACTGCTGTGGAGTTTTACTCTGAAGTCTCCAGCTTGGTAAAAGTAGATTAGCTTTTGTTCTGTAGATCTTCTTTTAATATCATTTACAGTACAAGATGAAGCCCAGTGATATTGTCCAGCCTCTTTTAATCAGAAAACAAGACAAGAAAAATTAGACAATGTATGTATGTGCTTTACACTGATTACTGTTTACCATATCAGGAGCTTTGTTTCAAGTAACAAATTCTGTTTTTTTCTATTTGTTTCGATATCTTTCTATTCTAAATACTGCATTAAGCAATGTTATTGTTGCCCTAGATTTTTTTCACAATCTTTAAT
>JAWWES010000115.1:72573057-72607660 GCA_035583135.1 Lophotriccus pileatus | reverse complement strand
TATCAATCTGATAAAAAACTGCAGAAATTTGAAAATTTCTGTTTTCACTGAATCATTATTGATTTACATTTTCTATGTTACTTATTTTGAATCCTTTAGTCTTTGCGTCCTGATGAAATGTTCCAGTGTATTCCTGGAATAAAAGCTAGTTTTTGGACAAATAATTATTTAGTTCATCCTGTTTGCCTTTTTGAAGTATTGACCCATTAGATTTCTTTTAGTCCTCTGGAGCTTCCCTAGAGTTCCAAGACTTATTGAAAAATCAATGTCAATTGTCTAGGGAGATCTCCAGTCAGCTCTTTTAAAATTACTGAATGCAAGACAAATTTAAAATACCTAGTTTTAGTAGTTGCTACTTAACAACCTCCAAAGTTACTGTGGAAGTGGAAGGTATTTCATCATAATAAGAATCTGATATGACTTTTTCTAACTACAAGGAGAGTCATGAGTCTCTTTCTGCTTTTTTCTGCAATATTAATGCCATAGTTATATGGTTTTCTTACACAAATAGATAAATATCAGAACTAGAATTGCTTTTCCAGTTGTTATTTTATTGTGGAGATATCTGAGACACCTAGTACAATGGAAAATTATTATTATTATTATTATTATTATTATTATTTAGAAGTATCTTACGGACTCTTAGGAGAATGTTTCTATACTCTTCTTTTCACAGACACTCTATCAAAGATTACTCTGAACAAGTATACATTATTAATGTGCTGATTCATCTCATCCTAAAGCAAACATTTAAAATAGAACAGATGACTCATGCTTTGAGAATGTCCATTTCTTTTTACTGCCTCTGAATGTAACCTCAGATGGACATATATGTAGCTTAAACAAGTGAAACTTACTTTATTTTCAGACCACTTTCCACACTGACAGTGCTGCCATTGCATAGCTTTTCAAGAGTGATTTTCTGTCGTAACATAGCCATATTCAAGTCAAAATTTTTTCATAATAATTTATTTTCCTAGTGAGCATGTCTTGTGCCTTGTTAATAGCTTAGGACTTGACTATCACTAATGTTTCATCCAAAGTTCTGCCAATATTATTTTCTGAAGAAGCTTATAGGAGGCTGTTATATTCCAGTCCAGAAGCTCCACACTTTTACCCATTTACACTTTAATTTTAGACTTCAAGACATTCCGCCCACATAAACCCTTGTAAAAGATTTTCTTTGATTCTTTGATACCTTGAGTTCACGTCTGGAGAAAAACAACAAGTTTTTCTCTTAGAGATTTCTTTTAATTTGGTGAAAAAAAAGGCATTTTGTCAAAAAGGGTTTTACAGAAATAACATGCAACTTCCCAAAAGGTTTACAACAGACTACCAGGATTAACAAGCATTGCTAGTGAGTAGGAAACCTTTGTTACACCCAGCAAACAAACTCCACACAACTTAAGCAAAATACAGAAAACAATTTAACTTGCCTACAAGAGGAAGGAAAGAGAGAAAAAGAGAAGAAAGAATAAAGAGAGAAATAGAGGAGAGAGATAGGTTTACCACTTTGGGGGTCACACATTGAGAAATCAGGAGGGTACGTGTTGCATACTTTAAATATGTTGGTTTTAGCTTCCTCAGTGCTTTCTGAGATGAGGCTGTAATGTTGGTTAAACAAATCAGCAACTACAGGAAAGTACTTCAGAGAAAATTCATAAAGTCATCTCTTCTGACACGTGCAATGATATTCAGATTAATTTCTGTATTTCCAGTGACTCATAGAAAAACACTCCAGTGAGTAGAAAATCATAGCTGAGACTTATGATCACAGAACTGAGTACTCTTTAGCTATAATTCCCTCTCCAGAACCTTGTGAATTAATTTTTAAAGAATCTGCTTCCTCTAAACTGTTTCTAAATTTTAGAGATTTCTTCTTCCAGTTTTAGACCACTGTAATTCTGCTCAACCAATAGACAGGACGTACAGTCTCACTTTTACCTTCTTGTATTGTGAGAAATACTCACTCCTTTATAAATTTGGGAAGGCACAATGCCACAGCTCGCATGGGTCGATTGCACAAAGAGTCCGAACCAGAGCAAAAAGAGGTGAACGTGCCACCTTTATTGGGGGTTGAACAGGGGTTTATATAGGGTTCGGAGGGAATATTCTGGAATTGGGGTGTGGTTTACAATTGACAGGGAGCATGGGACAAATAGGAAAATTAGTAGGGGTGTTACATAACGCCTAACCAATAACTGTGAACACGAGGTAATGGGGAGACTGCCCACTGAGACAGATCTCCACCAGTGAACAACAGGGAGTCATCGTGAGGGAGAAAACATGTACAGACTTGTCAAATATACAGCAACACAATTAAAAACTGGGGTATTGAACATCAACAGCAATAAACTCTATATTTGTCACAACCAGTAGAACACAGACTCGATGTATTCTACATTATCCATTCAGTTAATAAGTCCTTTAATATTTTACATAAATGGCTTTCCATAGTTTGAAATCCTCTTGATTTTTCACTTGTTCCACCACAGCACAAAGTCATCAAAGCGAAACTACTTTATTAAGCGAGTCAGCTGATTCAGGTGTCTCTCTCCAGGGAGGCACACCCACACACCAAAATGGGCAACCTCATACCGCCTGCCGGCATCTGAGGGTGGTCCCTGTCACCTTTCCCATTGGCTGGGTACTCTAGGACTCACATTCCCTCCTGACCGCCTATTTTGCCCCAGGTCTCCCCACCTTCACCTTCTGCCTTTTTTGGCAAGTTTTTAGCATTGCCTTTCCTACTGGTTCTTAACAACTCTGCAAGGAACAGTCTGAACCACATCTAAACAATGAGCACGTATAAGCAAGAAACAAGGGTTATGCCCTCCCCACCCCCAGTCACTCTGGCTTCAGCAAAACATTGCTTTATTCCTCACAGTATTATTCAGATTTCTTACTTCTTTTTTCTTTACCTGAATCTTCTTACTATTTAAACTTACTTTTAGACTATCTCCCTCTGTACTGGCTTACAAGTACTGTGGAGCTGTGCCAGTAGCCTCATGTGCAGCCACAAGGTAAATATATCAAACTATATAGTTGTACAGACATTGACACATAGAAGCCATCTCTCAAAAAAATATACTGTCTCTCAGCTCATTACCTTATTCCAGGGCCTGGAGAGAAAGAGGTGTCTTCAGAGAGTTATTTCACCTTTCCCAGACAACTGTTTTGGATGAGATGAATTACTGCCCTGAAGAGTAGCATTCATTCTGCTTAACTTTAGGAATGTCAAACATAACTATCTACATGCAAATTAATTGCCTGCAACTACCTTCAGAGTCAAAGGACAAATAACTATTGCATGTTTCTGATGACTATTTCAGATCACAGAATCATAAAGTCATTAAGTTGGAAAAGATCTTTAAAATCATTGAGTTCAGCTGTTAACCTAATACTACCAAGTCCACCACTAAACTATGTACCCAAGTGCCATATCTACACGACTTTTAAATACCTCCATGGGTGGTGACTCAAGCACTTTCCTGGGCAGCCCTTTCCAATTTTTGACAATCCTTCTCATGAAGACTTTTTCCTAATACAAAATCTAAACCTCTCCTGGTACAAGCTGAGGCTGCTTCCCTTTACTCTATAATTTGCAACATGCGAAAAGAAAGTGACACCCACCTCACTACAGGCTCCTTTCATGTAGTTTGAAAGAGCCATAAGGTCTCCCCTGAGCCTCCTTTTCTCTGAGCTAAACAACCCCCCCTCCCTCAGCTGATCCTCATAGGACTTATTCTCTAGATCCTTCACCAGCTAGTGTATATTTTTAAGATAAGATGAAAGACACTGTAAAGGCCTATTTCTATTAGGGGACTATTGTTATCACCTACACTGAGCAGCTCTTTGAGCCATGACATTGATGAACATGTTGCATATACTGGTCAGAGAAATCCTATATAAGATTTTTTCTGTCTTGAAGGGTCAGGTAGTTAGTTTGGGCTCAAAACCAACACTTAAGATATTTCATGAATTTGAGTGTCGGTATGTGCTGTTTGGACTGTTACTAATGAGGGAGATACAGACCATGTGTTCTCCTGACAAATATGCGTGTAGACATTATGATGCAGATGTAGTTTAATTAATTCCTGTCTGGCACTGACATTCTGTTTACATTTTGTCTCTGATCCTATTACCTTAACTTCTATAAAACTTTTCCTTTTGAAATACCAGCACAGTATTTTGTTATTCTCTTTGCATATATAAATGTAGTCCAGTTGTAGTAAATCACACATATCTTTTAACAGAGAAGTCAAACAATTTTTTTCATTTGTCAAGGTAACGTCCAATAAGGAATTCTTTTGAGTTGAATACAAGAGTCTGAGACAGGAAATTTTATCATACATTATGCTAGATACGTTTGAGTACTGACAGCTCAAAACTGGCACATGTGCCATGTAGGCACCTTGATAACGCAGTTTCCTTGGACTAAGTTTTTTCAGCTTGACTGTATGGAGGGTTTGTTGTTTGTGGTTTGATTTTGTTGTTTTTGTTCATGGTGGTTTTGTGGTTTTTTGTTTGTTTGGGGGGGTTGTGTTTGGTTCTGTCTTTTTTTGTTTGTTTTTTCCCAGGGGTATTTTTTTTCCCAAGCCAGCAAAGAAAATTGAACTTTCTTTCAATTTCCCCAAATCCTGTAGATATACAGGTTTTATGAAGTTGTTTAAAGGATATATTTGCAAACCAAAATAACTGAAAAACTACTTCCCCTAAATAAACTGTGATAAGCCAATCAATTATTTACACTTACTCAAATTTGTCATTTACTCAAATTTATCACAGAATCAACTGAGAAGTTCACAAAATTTCTGAGTTCAGGAGTATCAAGAGTAAGAAAAGAAATATAAATTAATTATTAATTTAGATTTATAATTTTGTTTGTCCACGAATAGCCCATGATCTCTTCTTTCTTTGTTCATTAATTTCTATTTTATTTTTTTCCTTATAGTTTGAGAAATTTGTTTTAATCAGCTTATAATTATTGCTGTCTGACTTAAATTATTTTAGCCATTTTTAATCGGGAGGGAAGCAGTTTCTCCTTCAATTTTCCAAAGTTTTTAGCTATTACTTTCTACTCTTCTCTATATATATTTCAACATAGTCAAATAATTGGAATCTAGTTTTGCCAACTACATAACACTGTATTATCATGTGAGATTTTGTGCTATTCCCAACAGTATCTGAAGGTTTAATGTAAACTTTACAAGTAATACCAGAGTCCAGTGCATTAAAAATTTAACTACATTCCTAATTTTTTTCAGGAAAAGGTGACAAAACAAGACTCCCTTGTATAAATGACTTAAGTTGTTTCAGACTAGTTTAATGTTCTCTAATTTTGATACCCTTGAGATAGTGTCTTTATACCAGTTTATGAATAGTTAAAACATCAGTAACATTGTTGATACTCAGATTAGAGTAAAATTAGATTAATATTTCTTAATATTGCATTGTTGTGGGTTTTTTTTACTAGACAATCACACAAGTTATTAAAACTTATTGAATTACTAAACTAAAATCATTCAACAACACAAACGTCCTTTTTGAACAGAAAGAAAGAGCCTTTCTCATAGTATTCTTGCTAGCATTACTTCTTAATTATAATCCCAACCTCTATCCTGGGAAACTCATAAACAGATACTTATAAAAAATAATTATGCTGGAAAAATTTTTAAACACATTTCTCAGACATCTATTTTTTTTCCTAGAACAATTTTAAATCATCCATCAGTGTAGTTATCACTATTTCATTGGAATCATTAAAAAAAATTCACTTTCAATAATTTCCATCCTAATAACATGAAGTTTGTAATAGCTTTAAAACCGCTGTATCAAATTATTATGTCAGAAGAATTTGGACCAGTCTCTGCACAAAGTGATATAAACTCCTTAACTTGACTAAGTTTCTATCCCATAAACTCTCACATTTTAAGGTTGCATTTTGCTTCATCATTGCTGTGTCCAAATAGACTGATTATGCTGCTAATTGTAAAGGTCACATTGAATTTTATATTAAAATGGGACATGCAAAAACTATATTTCTTAATTTAATGTAAAAACTACAAATAGGTGAAAATAATGCTGATGGTGAACAATTCTGTTGTTCATGAGTCACGTTTATAGAGCTGATAAATCAATATCAAACATTTAAAATGTTTCACTATGTCTTGCATTGCATTTTGCTCCTAATATGGAACTTTTGTATGGTTTTGTTTGATTGGTTTGGTTGGTTTTTTGGTTTTTGGTTGGTTTGTTGGTTGGGTTTTTTTAATTTTTTTTCCTTTGGAAAAGGAGAAGGATTGCTGCTAATTTCAGACCCTTTCAGTCAGTTTAGGAACCCAACAATATCTTGTGATCTAAAAATACTGGTAACATTACTGTAAATCATATTATCACCTGAGACATATTAAGTGTGATCACTGTTTCTAGTAGTTGAAATATTATTCATTATTCCATTTTGTGGTCACTACTTACACATATCCAACTGTCATTTGCTGAATATTGTTTTGATTCCTCTTAGCAAGACTTCAGCAAGAATGGTGATTTGTCTTTCTTGGCTTATCTGATGTGTCACATTAAACTCTATGGATTTGTTATCTCATCACTGCAGCTCAATGAATCTTTTTTTTTCTTTTCTTTTTTTTGTAAATTTGTTACTTGGATTTTTCAGCCTAGAGAAGAGGAAACTGAGTGGAGACCTCATTGCTATCTTCAACATTCTCATGAGTGGAAATGGAGGAGTAGGTACTGATCTCCTTACTCTTGAAACCCGTGACAAGACTCAAGGAAACGGCATGAAGCTAGTCACGGAGGTTCAGGCTGGATATCAGGAAAAGGTTTTTCATCCAGAAGATGGTCGGGCACTGGAACAGGTTCCCCAGGGAAGTGGTCACAGCACCAAGCCTGTCTGAGTTCAAGAAGCATTTGGACAACACTCTCAGGCACATGGTATGATTCTTGGGGTGTCCTGTGCAGGGCCAGGAGATGGGCTTGATGATCCTTGTGGGTCCCTTCCAACTCAGCATATTCTGGGATTCTATGATCTCAGTTAATATGTTTTATACTGCACAGTGTCAGTACATGACTTTCTGCATCCCTATTTCATTATTTTTATTTCATACAAAGAAACTTTTCCTTAATTACAATAACGAAATATTTTTTTTATCACATTTTTTTAAGGTCTCAACTACTGCTTCCTTGTTGGTCATATGATATGTATAGCTCTGTGTGGAGAAAAAGTTTCTCATATTCAATTCAAACCTGATTTGTTTGATCTTGCTAATCTAAAGCACAGAAGTTTCTCAGTTCTGTACACAACTGGTGCATACATTAAACACTGAACAAACAGAAGGAGGTTGACCATTCACTGATATAAAACAGTAGGGTAGATCATAATGATAGGATATTCACAAGTACCAAAATAAACAGGTCTGTCACCTCTGATCTCACCAGCTCAGCTAGGTGACCAGCAAGAGAAAGAATGATCCATGACATTCATAAGCCAAATTACTCCCACAATGAGATCTATTGCAATTAATTCAAACTCATTGTTGTCCATTTTTTATTTTTTTAAATTGAAAGTATGATGCTGTATCTCCCATATTTACTAGTTTTATTCAATCTCTTTAATTACTTGAACTGGCTGGAAAAAAAAGAAACATAATTTCTTTTTTTTTTTTTTTTTCTGGGTTCAGACTCACCTCTGATTTTGTTTGGTTGGAGTTTCTTACAGAATTCTGAGTTGGAAGGGACCCACAAGGATCATCCCTTAACTCTGCACAGGACCATTCCCAAATGTCACACCATATGCCTGAGAGTGTCATCTCAACACTTCTTGAACTGTCGGGCTTGGTGCTGTGACCACTTCCCTGGAGAGCCTGTTCCCTTGCCCAACCACCCTCTGGGTGAAAAACCTTTCCCTAATATCCAGCATAAACCTCCCCTGTCACAACTTCAGACCCTTATCTCAGATTCTGTCACTGTTCACCACAGAGAACAGCTCAGTTCCTGCCTCTCCTCTCCCCCTCAGGAGGAAATTGTAAACTGCAATGTGGTTTCCCCAGAGTCTCCTCTTCTCCTTCCAAATAGATCAGAAATATAAATGCATCACTTATAGCCTACCTTATTTGATTCAAGACATCAAAGCTCAACTCAGATATATTCCATACACATTTTCTAAAACATTAGGCTTGCTCTTTGCTTCTGTCTGCCTCTCCTCTGCACCAGCCTCCAGCCTCAACAAAGTACAAACCATATCATATCCAATTAAGAAAAAACCAAAACCTTAAGTAAATGTTATCAAAATATATACATTTCAGAAAATAGATTTTATTGCAATGAACTGGGGTTTATGTTTTACTTAAGATAGCTTACTTGAAAAAATATTAAAAAAGCAGATAATCAAATCTATGATTAATATATTTTTTATTAATAAGTAGATATTTGTTAGACTAAGATTTGACAGAAACAATGACTAGGAATAGTCATATAGAATACGGAAGTGGAAACACTTACTACCATTAATAACTATATATGTTCAAGATATCACAAAATTTTAAAACACAGCATGTGGACTTACTATTTGATTTTCTAAAAAAAAAAGAAAGAGAGCAGAAAACATTGACCCTGTCTTTTAGTCGTCACAATAACTTCTATAATCACTCTGAGGAGAGCTTCATAAGACCTTAATTACAATTCTTCCCTTTCTCTGTTTCTTTAAAAAAGAGGTGTTTGATTTAAATGGAAATTTCGAATAATAGCTTTGTATGCAATTATTTTGTCAGGGACATCTGCTATTTCTCCTAAAATTGCAATTAACATTAAAAAAAAAACAAAACCAAACAAACCAGCATTTGAAAAAAGGTGTCATTTTCTTTTTACAGGTAAAGATGTATAAACAGAAACCAGCAAATTTGCTGATACAAAACTGGGAGGGATGGCTGATACACCACTGCCATTCAGTGAGACCTGGACTGACTAAAGAGTTGGGCAGAGTGGAATTTCAACAAAGGCAAGTGCAGGTTCCTGTACCTGGGGAATAATAACCCCATACACCAGTAAAGGTTGGGGGCTGACCTGCTGGAAAGCAGCTCTGCAGAAAAGGATCTTCAGGTCCTGGTGGATAGCAAGCTGTCCATGGACCAGCTGTGTGCCCTTTTGGCCAAGAAAGCCAAAGGTATTCGGGGATGCACTAGGAGTGGTATTTTCAGCAGGTCAAGGGAGGTGATCTTGCTCCTCTACTCAGCCCTGGTGAGGCTGCCTCTGGAATGCTGTGTCTGGTTCTGTGCTCCCCAGTTCAAGAAAGATGAGGAACTACTGGAGCTGGTCCAGTGCAGGCCTACAAAAATGATTAGGACACTGGAGGGGACTTATGAGGAGTGGCTGAGGGAGCTGGCCCTGTTTAGCCTTGAGAACACTGAGAAAGGATCTTATCAGTGCATACAAATACTGTAAGGGCAGGTGTCAAGAGAATGGGGCCAGATTTTTTACAGTGGTACCCATGGCAGGACAAGGGGCAATGGACACAAACTGAAACATAGAAAATTCTGCCTGAATGAGAAAATAAATCTTTAAGGTTGAAAGAGGACTAGAACAGATTGCCCAGAGAGGTTGTGGAGTCATCTTCTCTAGAGATATTCAAAACCCTCTTGAATACAGTCCTATGCAAACTGCTCTAGATGAACCTGCTTTAGCAGGGGGCTTGAACTATGTGATCTCCAGAAGTCCCTTCCAACGCCAGCCATTCTGTGATTCTGTGATCTACACATTTATAAACAAGTGAGACCGTATCAATCAGGATCATTGTGTCTGTAATGGGTATGGTGGGGATGGATGTCATGTTCTCTAGATCAGCTCATATGGTGCTGTGCATTTAGAAAAATTGTTTATAACATGCCAGTGCTTTAGCAGTCTTGCAGAATGGCAAGGCTTCCTCTATTTCCTCTTCCCCAAGACACCAGTAATTTGTCGAGGAGTTGGAAGGCAACATAGCCAAGACAGCTGACCTGATTTTACCCAAGTCACACAAAGTCATACCATATGTCATTATATACTTAGCTATACACACTTAGGGAAAGGAGTAAAGAGGGGAATGTTTGTAGTTATGATGTTTGTCTTCCCAAGCAATATTTAGATGTACTGAGGCCCTGCTTTCTTGGAAATTGCTAAAGATCTGCTCCAGTGATAGGAAGTGATGAATGAATCTTTCTTTTTTTCTTGACTTGTCCATACAGTCTTTGCTTTCCTTATTAAACTGTCATCACCTCTATCTGTGGGCCCCTTTGCCTTCCATGTTTTTCCTTATCCTACGGGAGAGGGGTGTGAGAGAGAGGCTGGAGTGGGTATTTAACTGCTGGTTGAGAACAACTCACCACGGTGTCTGATAAGTAAAGCCCTGTTACTCTAGATTATGTATGACAGACACTTGTATGAAGAAACCAGCCTCTATGCTGGAGCTGTTGCACAGCCAGAATTTTCAAACCAACTTCATATGTACAACTCATGTTCAACAAAAATAAACAGCAGGGTAAATAAATTGTGTCTTACAGTATATCACTTTGTGATGATTGTTGTATTCTCATCGAAAAGTGCAAAAGCCACAAGGCATTCCTTTTAATTCCACATGAGAACATGTAAGAAGCTGCAAAATTTAACATCTGGAATAGGGATGATGTGATTTTATGAGGCTACAGTTACAAATTTATGATGTGATCTTGGTCAATCGAGTAGTTGATGTTTACTCAGATAAAAGACATTTTCTCATCAATCTAATGAAGATTACAATGTACCTCAAGAGTCCATCAGGTTACAGAAGTTCAAAGTAATTAGTAATATTTTACCAAATTAATTCCCTGAATAGGGGGTCCCAGGAAAGTAATTTAGTTCTATAGCCTCAATTAACCTATGCACTTAAGCACATGTGTAATTTTAAGTCTCAGTAATTTGAATTATATTAGCTATTTAAGTATTCTTACTGACTAAAATGTTACTAAGTATACATTTAAAGGGTTTGGTAAACTAACACCTCTCCAAGAGCACATGGTAATTGCTGTTCCTCTCTGGCATATGTACTAGAAAGATAGGTTGATGCTTCAGTCTCTTTTGATAAAGTTTTAAGACAGAATTTGAATTAATGTATCCTAAGTAATTACCCGGGATATTGTCCAGTCTTGCTATTCTCCACATTTCTTCTTCTTCAAAAAAAATCATACTTACAATAGAAAATTTGGAGTTTCTCTGACACTACACACATATGAACCACACTCTAAAGAAAAAAGCCATAAACCAATGTATCTTTGTCCAGAAGACAACTTCCAGTGTCTTTACTCTGAGATTTTTTAATTTTTTTAACAATGGATTTCACTTACTTGAGAGTTCATAACTTGCTAGAATTGCCAAAAAATTGCTATTAATTAGACTTTACTTGTTGCCATCTACACGTTTAAGCACATCCTTATAAACAATTCTTTTAAAATATGCTTTCTTGCCATTTTCCCTCCTTCTGCCAGTTTCACAGCTCCAAGTATTTGTGTTAGGTTTCTGTGGGGATCTTTTCCTTTATTCTCCTTTATTCTCCATTTTATTGTTCTATGGTTCAAGACAAATCTGCTTAACCTTACATTGCCTTGATGACTTTTCTCATGTATCACACCCTTTTACTCACTGCTCTGCCACTTCCATGTTTTTTACTGGTGCTTGCATGGTTTTTATCATCCTACTTATGTATACAAAGTCTTCTCTTTGATCTAATTTCAGATTACTTTAGATTTTAGTCTTCTTTAAAAGAAATAAACCAAAACCCAATAAACACATAAAATTTCACTGATACATGTTGCAGACTGTAAATTCTAAAGTTAAGTAAGCATTAGGGAAGATAAACTCAGCTGGATGTGGCCGATTTTCAAAGTGAGGGGAAGAATGTTTTGCACATACAGTTGATTTATAATATTTATAAACTGAACTGTTATTGTTTTAGTGATGGGCAAGATAACTCACAACCAGAAGCTAAATAATTTATATAATAACAAACCAAACCAAACCTCTTCTAACCAATAGCTTTGTCATGTGTTTATTAATATATTCTGAAGAGCTTAGCCTAAGATATTGGTAGTGTTCCAGAAATAAAAAATAAAAAACAAACCAATTTAGAAAAGGCACATTGGATCTGGGGGCATATATGAATAAATGCATAACACATTACATTTTTAGGGCAGATATTAGGTTTTGTTGCTTCACTAAAACTAAATTATTATTTACTTCATTCAGCATTTCAATTTCATTAAGACATCTATTTGATTTTAAATAACATTTTTATTTTAGCATTAATTTTAGTTTAATTGGTTAATGAAACAACCAGTATTGATCAATATAGAGGATTACATATATTAGCCATATGGTCAACAGACCACTGAAAGTCTGGGAATTTCGTGACCCTTTTTTGGGACTGCAAAAGGAGATATGACTAAGATTAAAAATGTTATAGAATAATTTATTAATGTAATATTTCTAAAGGCATCTCAGCTCCTACAGAAATATTTTATATTTTCGTAGCTTAAAATAAAGAAAACTACTATTGTGTTGCAAAGCAAAACTATTTTAAGTCATGAAACACAAAATCAGAATGTGTTCACTGGAAACCATTCTGACTTCATGATAGATGAATCTACTATTGAATTCATTCATCAAAAGAAACAATGAAATATATATGTTTAGTTTTTTCTGTGCCAAGTGCTACCTGAAGAATTCCAGACACCATGTAACCACTCACTATTTTTCCTTAAATTTAATGTAATACATAATACTAGGAGCTGACTTGCTGAAATAGCTTATACACTTGAAATATTATGTTTAGAAACTAATAGGTCCCTTATAATATCTTCTGTATACAAAAGGGACCTCCTTCTGTTCTGAGTTCTGTATAAAGTGTGATTGAAACAAAAATGATTGACTGCAACTTATGAAAATATTGCAGAAATTGCAAATCAAAAGTGTCCAGAAACGTGAATATTTTTATTTCGTGGTCATATATATACTCATATATGAGAAAAAAAAAAGGAAATATAAAGAACTTGTGTTTGCCTTTAAATATTTTAAAAGTTATATTTATTTCTCAATATCTAAGAAAAAGATGAGGAAGAAGAGGTAGTTGTAATGGATAATACTGCAAATCCAATTAGGTGAATAGTCTGTCAAAGATCATTGCTTGTTGCTTTGGAGGGATCACAAGAAACAGCAATTAAACAATAATAAGCATGCCTGTGATCAGAAGCTAGGAAATGAGATGGTCTTCCAAGCCCAAATCATTAAGAAGATGATATGCATGCTGAAGAATGACAGTGCCTATCCCCTTCAAAAATGGAATTTAAAAAAAGTTTTTATAAAAATATTACAGAAATCTTATTAATGGTAAACATTACAATAAATTCTGCACCCCAATTTGTGCTGTGAGAAATTTTATGCTTGTCTTGTTCATCATCCTAACACAGAATCAGTCTTTCTCCATGTGATTATCTTCTCCCTGTGATTATCTTCTTCACTTTACGTTGTCTTCGATGGGACTATTTGTCTCTGGACTATTTTTTCTCCATCTGGTGTTACCACACACCAAAGAAAAGGCTGGAATTTCAGACTTGAAGCATAATGCAGAAATTCTTATTATTTCTCTGAGTCTGACATCATGTCACATATTTACATTTACATTTACATTTTTTATACCTTTACATTGTTTACATTTAACTGCGTTAAAACCGTGCTGTGAGTTATTCCAGGGAGATATTGCCACTACAGAATTTGATAAATAGTCTCCTGTGTTTCCTTTCTGACAAGTCTTTGCTGTGCTGGTAAGGTAAGGGAAACCACAAGTAAAGCTCTGGCTGTGTAGCATCACATCTGTGATAGAAAAGGATAATTTTTTCCTGGCGATTAGTGACCAGAATCTGATCTAAGTAACTTCACTAAGAGCTTCAAGTAGAAGTAAATGAACTCTAATGGACAAGTTTCTTTTCCATGAACAATAAATTCATTCTCCATCCGTCTCTGTCTCTTTTATTTTGCTTTGGCCTCTCTGTGGAGGAGCAAATTCCTTATGTGTAAGATGCATTCTCAGCAGTATCCGTCTCATAACTGCAATATTCCAACCTAATATCCACCTTTCTTATCCTGCTCAGCAAGAAGTATCAGCCGCGTGTAATAGCTTATCCTAAAGTAGAGCACAGCCTTCAGCCTGACATTCTGTGTCAGATAGTTTTGTACTACGGAAGTATGTGCATGTGTGTATTATGTATACACACATGTAGGAATTGCATTATATTTTTTTCAGTATTACACTCTACTAGTAGCGATTTTTTTCATTCTTTTCCTGAAACCATTTCTGAGTTATTGCCTTTGACAGTTCCTTATTTATTACAAAGAAATTGTGAATGTCAGCTTTTCCTGTTCCAAATGTCTTCCTTATTTTTCTGAAAATACTCTGTTGTGTAAAGATTCAAATCCATTCCAGAACATATTAGCATAGTAAAAATGTTATTTTCTTGCATTCTTTCAGTGATCAGAGCACTTAATCATTTGTGGCTTCTTCAAACATGTGCATTTTAGTTATAAGTTCTGTGTTATTACCCTCAAAATAGAACTGTTCATTGTATGAGTAAGATCAGAAATAATATTGCTAGTTTTAAGTGGTTATTTATATGGGTAATTACCAACAAGATTCAAAAGGGCAGAATAACAGACTGTTTAAGATTTTTGTATAAGCTATACATTTAGAGGAAGACTGATTGGGAAGCATGGAAAAGCTCAGATGAAGGGCCAAGTATTCTTATGGTGTCTCAATAGAGGTATCCACACAAAAAATGTAAATATTTGTGTTTAATTTTTAAAGCAGATTAATTTGTTTTGTGATGCTTACTTACGTGATGCTTATCTATATACTGCATATCATCAAGATCCTTAACACAAGAGCATTAATACAGAGTGCTGGCTGAGCTTAGTAAAACCCTTCAGAATATTCATGTAATGTAGGGCTCTTTGAATTACGACCACAGTGTACGTGTCATGAAGTGGCTATTTTTATCTGTTTGTTCTTCTTCTCATTACAAATGAGAAAGCTGCAAGTTTAACAACTTTTGTATTTGCTGGTGTTACAAAACTAACACAAAAGCTGAAAATGGGAGCATGAAAGAAATACTGAAAATGGGAGCATGAAAGAAATACTAAAAATGGGGTTTGGCTTAAAAGAACATATTTTTTGTTTGTTTTTGAAGGGAAAGCAGAGGAGAAGGTAGGGAGGGGAAAGAAAAAAGGAAGAGGAGTGGAGGGAAAGGGAAGAGAGAGGACAAGCAATCAATCAATGTGAAAGACAAAAATAAGCATAAGATGTAATCTACAAAGTAGTATTTTAAAGTAAAGGAAAGGGTAGCACACCAACTATCAGGGACCTAACTAACACTTTAGGATTGGTTTATATTAAGTAAACCACCTTGATATTACTAAGAAGGAAAAAATATTAGCTTCATCATATTTAGACAAAATAAGGGTTTCTGAAGTATACTGAACATTAAGAATAAAGAACCCCCTTATAATCAAAATTTATCTTAGACAAAATTTGGATTTTGTTTTAATGTTGTTGTTAATTTGGGGAGGGGAGGGTTGATGATTGTTTTTCCTAAGTTGAAATTATTTTAATTTTTCACTATCTTAAAGGAATTATTGTTTGGTATACATTCTTAGTTGATCTTGAACTACATTGTATATTGCAGTAATTTATAAAAGGTTTTTTGTTTTTTTTCCAAAAGAAACAAATGTTTTCAAAGTTCTAAAGAGTACAATTTCACTGAAAGTTAGCGGATTTCTTTGGATTGTTGATGTTTCTTGATTTTTTTAATTTACTTTGTTTTGTTCTTGATCCATTTAATTTGGGAAATAAAGTGGTGGAATTTTTTAGGGATGCTTCTGACCAGGTTTTCTCCTTAAAAGTTTCTTTTTCCTTTGATCATGTATATGGTCACCTTATTCAGCAGAGTCTAGAAATATTGTTGGGGAAAAATTAGATCAATAGTAATATTTTTTTTGATAGTGTTCAACTTCTGTTCTGATACCTATTTCATATACATTGCAGTTCTTGATAGTAGAAATTTGATGGTATTTAGTAAGGGAAAGTATAAAAATATAATTTTACATTCCATTCATCAGAAAATATCTGGCTTTGGCCTCAGGAAACAGTTGGTATAAGATTCTGATCCTATGAGAGATAAAGACATTTTTCAATCCTTCAGCCCAAAATAAGTGGAAATAATTTTTAAAAAAGTATAGCCCACTGATCAGAAATCAGTTTATTAACTTGTTTTCACTACTTATAAAGGTTATCATGAAGAACAACTATTCATCATTTTAGAAACATTTTTGTGGATTTAGTTTCTCCATTACTTATTAGTTAAATCTGGGACAGATTAAAGTCTAATGAGAAGGAAGCATATTGTACAGAGACTTTTTATATGCTGCTTAGGAGTTGCCAGAGTAATTTATATACATTTTTATTAAAATGTGTTGCAAAGCCATCTGGCAAATGCTGTTTGTAATTTTATAGGGCCACAAAGGCCTTACAACTTTTAGTCTCAATTACCTCATTTACAAAGATGTTAGGTAATTCTCCTACAAGGGCAAAGCTCTCTAACTCTCTCTCCCTCTCCTTCTCTTTCCTTCTCTTTCTGTCTTTCCTTTACTAGATGTTGAGCTTGGAAGATTATTCTTACCAGGTATACATGGTGGTCTGCTGTGTCTTTGGTTTCTTTTTTTTTTTTTTTTCACAATACTAGAAGAAGGCATAGATCATAATTTCATTTCTCCTATTATCTGACCATTTTGAAGTTTTAGTTAAAAGGAGTATTTCATTCTGAAAGTGTCTGAAACAAACGTGAATGTTAAAGGAAGAGGATCAGTGGCAGAACTCATGGGTTCATGCTTGATAGTTTGAAAAATGGCAAAAACGAACCTAGGTATTGTGTTTCAAATACATTTAGTAAAAGCAATGAAGATGTTAGAGACAACAAAGAGGAAGATAATATAATAATGGGAGAAATGTTAAAGACTTTGCTAAGAGTTTTTCATGTCTATAGGAATAACATGGACTTCACATTTCAAAACAGATAATAAACTTAAATGAGCTATAGAGATGGACTATGTGTTTCATTTACATGCTAAGTTTTCAATTTATTGTTCATTGAATTGCAATATTTCCACAATACTATAGGATTATTCAGGTTGGAATGGACCCCATGATGTCTAATCAAATTTTGAAAGCACTCTTTAAATTGAATTCAGAACATGTTGCTCAGGCTTTTATCTAGCTGGACATTGAAAACCTTCCAGGAAGAAGATTCCACAGCCTTGTTGGAACATAGAATCATAGAATCAACGATGTTGGAAAGGACCTCTGAGATCAAGTCCAACCCTTGATCCACTACCACCGTGGTTACTAGACCACGGCACTAAGTGCCACATCCAGTCTCATCTTAGAAACCTCCAGGGATGGGGAATCCACCACTTCTCTGGGCAGCCCATTCCAATGCCTGATTACCCTCCCTGTAAAGAATTTCTTCCTAATATCTAACCTAAACCTCCCCTGGCAGAGCTTGAGATCATGCCCTCTTGTCTTACTGATAGTTGCCAGGGAGAAGAGCCCAACCTCCACCTGGTTACAGCCTCCTGTCAGGTAGTTGTAGAGAGTGATGAGGTCACCCCTGAGCCTTCTCTACTCCAAGCTTGTCAACCCCAGCTCCCTCACCCTCTCCCCACAGGACTTGTGTTCAAGTCCCTTCACCAGCCTGGTTGCTCTTCTCTGGACCTGCTCCAGCACCTCAATATCCTTCCTGAACGGAGGGGCCCGGAACTGGATGCAGCACTCCAGGTGTGGCCTCACAAATGCTGAGTACAGAGGAAGAACCACTTCCCTGGACCTGTTGGCCACACTGATGTCTTGCTTCAGTGTTTAATTACCCCTTAGTTGTCTCATCAGTTTGTTTTTTTTTTCTTTTTCCTTTATATCCAGTTGGAAGCTCCTATTTCTATTTATAGTGTGTGTAGGCTGCACAACTTCAGTGAAAAGTCTGGCTATGTGTTCATGTGGCAACCTTCTCTTGGTGCTGGAATTTAGATATTAAGTATTCCTCACAAATCTTTCTTGTCTCCACACTAATAACCCCAGTTCCCTCAGTCGGTCATCACACAGTTTGTGTGCTTCATCCTCTGACCATCTTGGTGGCCCTTTGCTAAATTCATTTAGGTTTATCAGCATCTTTCTGACACTGAGCAGCAGAGAGCTGGTCACAGCATTCCGGATATCCCCTAATGAGGGGACAAATAGCTTCCCTTAATCTGTTGTCTATGCTTCAGTCAGTCCCTAGACCATGCTCTGGCAGAGCAGTTAGTCTGCTCCTTGTGTACTATTTTGCACCTATTGAACTACATAAAGTTTCTGCTGGACCATTTCTGCACCAAGTTTAAGAGCCTCTGAAATTCCCTCTGCCTTCCAACATGTCAAGGGCATCTTTTTACCGCTCAATCTGACATCATCTGCAAATTTGATGACAGCATGTTCTGTCTCCTCCAGGTCACTGATAAACAGAACGCATATACAGGACAGACCTTTTCTACTCTGTAGCATAGAGGAACTGCACTTTTAACCAAATTTTGTATGGAGTATGAAAATTAACCGCTATTTTTGAGCCTAACAATCTAGCTAGTTTCATTCCATTTAGTAGTCCATGTACTTCTTTTCCATCTAGTGTCATCTTGATTGTAATGACAAAACTCAGACACAAGGATGCTGTGGGAGACTGTGACAAAAGTTCTGCTGTAGTCAAGGTAGCTAACATCTGATGATCTTACCCTTGATAAATCAAAGTTGGCCACTCCCAATCACTGTCTTCGTTTTCACAGGCCCAGAAACAGTTAGGAAGAGAACTTGTGCCATGTGTTTCCCAGGGATTGAAGTGAAGTAGACTGAATTGTAACTCCCTCAACTGTCTTTCTTTCCCTTCTTCAAAATGGCTTCAAGATTTGCCACACATCTTTTAGTAGTGGTTATCACAGACATGAGAAAACAGCCAGGAGTTTCTACTCATACAATAAGTAAAATTAAGTTGTTTTAGCTAGTTAATATTCCTAATTTTTTATTAGACAAACCAGTACAGCTGGAAATAACAAAGCTTGTCTGATTATATGAGCTTACTTCTTCATGTAAAAGTGTCTTAGAACAAGTTCCAAAATTTTAGAAAATTATAAAAAATAATCTGGCCATGAGATATATTGCATTTTTATAAAGTCAGTGGTTTGTTTCAATGATTAAATAAGTGAAGTAAAGGTATGAAACTGAATTTAAGTGTATTGTAAAATATCTGTTCTTATTTCACTTTTTTTGAAACTGATTTCAGTTTGAAATGTTATTCCTACTAGGTTTCATACATATAGAAGTTTGACATTACTGGAATACAAACTTTATCTCATAAATAAGTTATGAATAACATGAAAATACAAAGAAGTTGGACTATACACCAAAATCAATTTAAACTTTTTACTTTTGTCAGTGACAAAGTTATTCCCCTTATCCTCTCTAAAACTGTGAAATCTTATCCTCAGCTATATCTGCCATTAACAGAAGACAACAATGATCTTTTTCTAGGGACATCAGCAAATAAAATATTCAGAATGCTTTTAGGTTTACCCACTTACTTATGTAAAGCAGCAAAGCATACCATTTAACAGATAGTTCCACATATCTCAGACATTAGAGAGTAATGAGTAAGTCCTATTCAGGGATAAGTATCTGAATTCTATCCACCTCAGTTTCATGTGATGTAATTGAAATGTAATTGACTCGGATCCTTTGTAAATTACTCAATCCCCAGTGCACACAGCTCTAACTGACTCCAGGTTCAGTGTTATTGCACCAGCCATAAATGTGGATAGAGCTGTCAGCAAATGCAGCTCTGCAAGGTGGCTCTGCCTGCCAGGGCACAGTCTGATCCTGACCCTGCTGATCCATCCTGCCTGTCCAGCCATGAGTCTCTGGGTGCTGTCTCGGGGCTGGTGAGTGTGCAGGTTCCTATCCTGACAGCTAAACCCCAGGTGCCCCTTGTCTGTCTGAGACAAGAAACCAGTTTTATACTTTGAAGGTGGATGTATAGTGCTTGCCCAATTAAAGATTTCTGAAGAAGCAGACCCAGAAGATGATCAGTAACAGCACCTGACTGCTGCTAAGTAATCCCTGAGCATTTAATTTTATCATACTGGTCAACTGACTTGACATTAAAAGGAGGAGTTCATTCTAATGGACAAGAAGGGGAAGAAATCCACATATCATTACAATATCTGGTATAAAATCAAGTTAAATTAATAGATCAGCTTAATACTTAGGTAAAAAAGTTTCAGAACTGAATATAATCTGGAATTGTTCTTATTGCCGCATTTTTCTCCTTAGGTTTGCAATGAAGTACTTTATTTTCTCTTTTAAAGAAAAATTTATGATAATTTTCTTGGTCTATAATGTCTGTTATTAAATGTGATTTTGAAGAAACAGAAAACTTGAGGTTTGTGCTACGTACTTGACCTTATTCTGGCCATTCAGTTCCACTGCAAAGGCTATTCAAATACTTGAGGCCTGTATGTGACTTTTCTAGCCCTGAAAACTGAGTTTAAAATGTCACATTTGTAAGAATATATCTTAAGTATATCAGAAAAGTTTTTCTGGACTGGCTTGTATAAAAAATTATCAAAAACTTATGTTTTCCATCTGGACTTTAAAATTCAGTTAAAACTGGATCTGTGATCTGCAGTCTCATTGTTAGGCATTATATTTAGGTCCTTTGAACCACTGTTAAGATATCTAGAAAGAAATTCTTCAGATCTCACTCTGTCTATATACTGAGCATCCCAGGGCTGTGAATTCTGTTCTGATGGCCAGGAGCTTAATCTTTTGTGTTTGCATTGACAGATTTACCATTAGAGAATTTGTCAGCTTCACACAAGAAGAGAACAGAACCTTTATTTCTCAAATTCCAGCCTAGCTTCCCTCTCCCTGTAACACTGACATCCTCTCCTAGTTCTGGTTTTGGCTGGCATAGAGTTAATCTTTTTCCTAGCAGCTGATACAGGTTTGTATTTTGTATTCAGTATGAGATTAATGTTCCTAATGTACTGATGTTTCAGTCCTTGCTAAGTAACTTGAAATCAAGGTCTTTCCAGTGGCCTGTTGTCTGCCAGTGAGCAGGTGCATGAGAAGCTGGAAGAGAGCATGGCCAGGACAGCCAATCTGATCTAGCCAAAGGGATACTCCATACCACAGAATGCCATGTTCAGTACATAAGCTGGGAGGAGGCACTGATCGTTGCCTTGGAAAGGGTTGGGCATCTGTCAGTGAGTGGTGAGCAACTGTATTGTGCACCATTCTCTTTTTCTTGCCTTCCCTTTCATTACTAATATTATTAATATTGTATTTTTATTTTATTTCTATTATTAAACTGTTCTTTTGTCAACCCACAGGTTTTGCCCTTTTTTTTTTTCCAGATTTTCCTCCCCATCCCACTGGGGGTGTGGTGAGTGAGCAGCTGTGTGATACATAGGTGCCAGCGGGGCTTATACCACAATGCCTAATTCAAGCCAGCACATTTCCTCTTAACACAGAATTAGGAAGCATAGAGGTTATTCAGAGGTTCTCTTCACCATGATTAACTTTATCTAATTTAGTTAATATTCTGTTTGTTATGCATACAGAAGTAAAATTGGCATTTGTCATATAATGGAAGGCGTAGCATAATATAAACAGCTTGTTCTGAAAACCAAAAGCATTTTTCCTGGACTTGAAAAAACAATCAAACTCTTGTCAATGATACCTGCTTCCTGTGTGCTGTCATTTCAATAATGCATGAAAATATTCTCACTTTGAAATACTGACATAAAGGCAGCAGGAAGCATTCTTACCTGTCTGAAGATTATAGTTTGCAGCCTGCATGTATGAGAGGTACAGAATTTAAGATCTATATGAAAATGTTTGCTGTCCATTTGAGTGTATTTAACAGCTTTCTGATTGTATATGCATACATAAGCCAAAAATAGCTTTCTGTCATAACTCCCCTAGAAGTACACATTAGGTTTAAGTTCTGACTCTTTCTGGAAGCTAATTTGTGAGCAGTATCCAAGGAAATTTTCATGATGCTTCAATTTTTTCATATGAAATCACTGTGACAGCACCTGATTGGAACTCTCAACTGTTTTTAGAAATATCTTTAAATGTGTAATTTTTGCCCTTTTAGATCTGTTGGGCAATGTATTTATGGTTTGTGTTTTTTTCCATATCTTAAAAAATTCTATTGGGAAATATTTCTACAGTAATAAAATTCCACCTTTTCCTCAGACCTTGCAAATGATGAGCACACAAGCATGACACCAGGTTTGAAGTCAGGCATCATAGTATTTGATTCATCTCTTGTTCAGTTCCTTATTCTGAAATGAAGTTGATATTTTCTTCCCTTTCAGAAATCTGGTATGGGCTGTCATATTCACTTGCAATTAATACATGTCTGTTTCAGACCAATGACTTTAACAATTGCAAACCTTCAAATATCTCTTCAGCTTTTCCTAACCAGGTGTTGCCATGGTATCCAGTCTGGCAGGAAAAAATAGCATAGTCTGGTCTTGACAACCGTGTTGATGAGTATCACTGCTTTGTCTTATAGCTTTAATAAACATACTCTTATTGCTAAAAACTGTGTGAGAAAATTAATAATTCCATTAAGGTTAAAAGACTGAACAAAGCTTGCTCATAATCCTGTAAGTAACTTAACAGCTCTATACCCATTGTTCATATTTTAAAACAGTGAGCAGGCATTCATGGACAGGATGTATTTTTACTATACACTAAGTTAAAGTATCTGATATTGCTTTTAATTTTTAAAAACAAACAATATATAACATTAAAATTCATAAAACCAGCATGGTATCACCTCAGGGTTTAAATTCTTAATGAACATGAATGAAAGTAAACTTCCTCCTGCAGGGTGCAAATACTACAACTTTTACAAATGAACTGCTACAAGAAAGAAAATGTCAAGCCAGAGATTGTTGTTTAGTGACCAGTACTTCTAAAACATGCAGGAAAGTCCAAATGTTACTTTAATTAGAAAATATGCACTAACATAAATGATATGTTACTAAAAAACTGATGGATCTTTATATCTGAGTGATAACTGTTTAGATCAAGGTGAAACTAGACAGATTTTTTATTTGTTTTCTGAATGCAACTTGAGGGAATATATACTTTCTGGGACTTTTTTTGAATTACATTTCAGTTAATTACACCCATATTCTTATGGCAGTTCACATAGAAAAATATCTAACTTTTTGAAACATTGCACAGGTTCTCAAAGCAATAAGCTGCCTACTAGTCCCCTCAAAAAAACATTAAAACTCTTTTCAGTGGAAGATGACAATAACTAGGTAGCTGCTTTTCCTAAAAATCATTAGATAGGTTATCTGACAATGAAATCAATAGTGAATAGAAAAACTTTACTAGGGTATTGAAAGTTAGGTAATGGAAGTGTAAGATAGAGCCTACTTTTCTAATGTATTTTAGAAATGTTCTTAACATTTGTTATTCAATATTATTTCAAATATTATAATAAAAAGATAATATTTACTGTATTGCAAACTAAAATTTTGCTATTAAAGGAAAAATTTTGTCCTGAATGTAGAATATTTTTATTTAGCAACAGAAGAAGCAAAAGTGCACATCTTTATAAACTATAGTCTACATTACCTAGAGAAGAGAGGATACTGGTTGAGACTGTAAGGTGACTTCTTTTTGCTAACAGGAAAAAAGAAAGAAACAGATAAGATGAAAATTTAAAACAGGATAATGTATTAATTTTCAAAAGAGCTCATTATCCCACCTGTGATTATCAGATAAATTTGATATAGGTCTGAGAGGCTTTAATTACTGGTCTGCATATAGGATGTCTCACTGTTGGATGACAAGTGTCCTGCTTGGTCATTAAGCACATGGAAAATTTGCATCCAAAAAATAAAATGCCACCTGTGGATCCTCATGTGAGTAAGCATAAGTTTTGGGAATTGCGTATAAAAAAATGAAGACATTTATTTCCATGTATCCAGAAGAATGGCATATTTGAAAGATGGCTCTTAGTGCCTCACCACTCTCATAACAAAGGATTTTCATCATAATGTCTAATCCAAACCTAGCCTTTTTCAGCTTAAGGCCAGTGCCACTTGTCCTATTACAACATGCCTTTTTTAAAAAGTCCTTTTCCAGATCTTTATAGGCTTCCTTCAGGCACTGGAAGGCGGTTGTAAGGTGTCCCTGGAGCCTTCTCTTCTCTGGACTGGAAAATGACAGTTCTTCATTGGAGAAGTGCTTCAACCCTGTGATCAACTTAGTGGCCTTGTGTGGACTTGCTCCATCAGTTATATGACTTGTTAAACTGGACCAGAGGGAGTCCTGGTCCATTAATCAATTAAATGGATAGGATCAGTGGCCAGGAAACTGAAGGAATCTCATAATTATAAAGGTAAAATAATGCCTCCAAAAAGTACAATTCATCTGAACTGGCTATCACTCAGTGGAAGATCCGTGTGAACAATGTCCTTTGTTATAATAATCTCAATGATATAAGGGATTGGCTGGTTTTGAGTTGTTTACTGTGTTCCACTGTCAACACTTTGTAAGAATACATCAATACTTGTAAATGAGGAATGCAGCAAAGTAGATAAGATGGGAATGCAAGTCTCTCAAATTAAGAGAAACTTTCTGAAGTATGTATTAAGTGACTCAGTGATAATGGGGGTTGATTGTTTCCGTTGAGTAGAGAAGGTTGAAGAACTGTACTAATGGTAACTTGGCTGTTTTCTTTGTGGGCAGGTCTTTGTAAAAGAGTAGACTGAACTGCCTTCTCTCTCTAATGCACATTAGTTCCTACCCTCTTCCAGAACCTAAAGAAACAATTTCAGTAGCATCATGGGGAATACTGGTATGACAAAGGGCATACTTTTTAAGTTTTCAAATACTTTGTATCCTGTATTTGATAATACAATATATTTCCTTTGTCTGGAAGAGAAGAGGGGAGCTCTGCCTGTTCTGCATCACAAATTTCTGGTTGCTGGAGTGAGATATTCCCTCTATGTCCTCCACAACATTTATGCTGAAGACAGGAGAAATAGAATACGGATTAAGCCGTTAATGTTCATTTAGCATATAACAAATTTAATTTCTATTCCTGACTGACTACAGATTTAATTTCTATTCCTGATTGACTACAGATTTAATGTTCCACTTGAGGCATCCAATCAGTTCATTTCCTTCTTACTATTTTTTTCTCAGCATTGTATTCACTAGTGTTTTAGATGGTGATATCCATAAAAGTAAGTTGTTTTTTTTTAATAGGGGGATCATCAGAGGCATGAAAGTGTTGGAGATGGGCTGATGTCTGAAGCTGCCTTCAGAGCATGGAAAGAAACCGAGGATGTCTTACCAGAATCTTCCACCTGAAGAACTGTTGCTGTGACCCTTTCCAGTCTTCGGGGACATGTTCCTCCCCCTGGAGGGGTGCTCCCAGCCCCCTGCTTTAGCCGATCCCCCAGGGCCAGCTGCTTTGGCCAATCCCCTGTTGTCCCTGCCCCTTTTCCCTTGGGTTTCACGTTACCCTACCAATCCCAGGTTCAGGTGTCCTTTATCCCATGGTCCCTTTCTGCTGTCCCTTAAAACCCCACCATGTTGTAAGAATAAACTCAAATCAGTTTTGGCTTTGTAGCTGCATGTGGTGTCTGTGTTCTCTCTTGTGGATTATACACGTGGACCTGCAACTCAGGACAAAGGACCCTCCGCTGGTCTGGACTTTTTCCTTTTCCCATACCGGGATGAAAGTGTCTTTATATAAGCAATACATAGTATCAGCCATTCTTCCATTAAGTTCCAGTCCAATATGACACTCCATTCATGCAAAAGAGTAGACTGCTCCAATCCATTCATATAGAACAGCAGAATAACAGTATACAATATTATTCCCATGAATATGCACACTCACAACCCTATAATTTTCTTTTAATGATAAAAAGTTAAAGAAATGTAGAATGCAGCTGAATCCATCGTATAAAATGAAAATTAAATATACAAAAAAGTTTTACATTTTTTGAATAATCATTTTAATGTGATAGTCATCTGATTAATAAGATAAATAACTAGAAATGCAGAAGTGTAGCAAAGTATGTTCAATCTTTTTCTATCAGATAAATTAGATGAAGAGCCTGTGAAAAGTAAGAGTTTTTCAAGATATATGTGAAGTGCTGTACCTAATCAAGCCCTAAAATGATCATTTGTCTGCCTCTTTTTGTAATAAGGTTAGAATTTGTAATGATTCTTTTCGGTGGAGCCTCCAAATTGCAGCAAGTAAAACAAAACTTTCTTCATTTTGCATACATTGACATCTCTATGAACTCTTTAGACTTATCCTTGAACTAAGGTGTGATTTTTAAGGAACTAGCACATCACAGTTTTCATTAATTAAATGACAAAATAGTTCAACTTCTTTTTAAATTGTACTAAAGTGAGTAAGTTCTGAAAAGGACCTTACCCTTCATCTTCTGTCATGAGTCAGATAGAATACCAATTTATTTTAAGGCTTGGGTTGTGTCATTTGCAGGATTCCTTGGCTTAGAAGAATTTTTCAGGGGAGGTTTTGTTCTGCAAGCTTTAGTGTATCTTATATGAAGCTGTTCTGGAATCTTCACACAACAGGTATAAAATCACTGAATTGTCAACTCTATTGACTCATGGTATAATAAGCTGAACAGAGGCCATTATGGCCAAAGAATTATTGGGGTTTTTTTTCCCAGTGAGATATACATAAAATTTAAAGTAGAAATACACAGGCCATATTTTATTTTCTTGTAGTTTGAGACTGGAATAACTGATTGCTTTATTAGAATGAAAAAGTATTCACTCAGTATTATTTAATTCAATCAGTGTTACCAATGCTTCTTATACCTTTCACACCTGTAAGTCTGCGGGATACAAATTTGCAAGATACAATCACTGTTTTATTTTAAAATGGTAAAGACTAGGTTGTTTAAGAGCTTTGAAATAAGAAACTGTCTCTTTACCTTTTATCACATGAATCACATTTAAAGTGACTAGAAAAAGTTATTTAAAGCTTCATGGAAATAGACAGTGTTCTGAAATAAAGTTCATGTACTTTAAAACTCATCATACATGTAATTACAACAGAAAATTAGCCATCCATTCATCTTTCATAATCCTTTCCTCACGTCTGAGTTTCTGAACATTGTCTTCTTATGTGCCTGGCAAAAAAGGAGAGATTCACAAACTTTGGCTTTACTGGAAAATATCCAGGAGATAATTAAGACTTTTGATATTGTCACTTTCAGCATCCTTCTGGGCGAGTTGTCCGGCTGTGGGATGTGCAGGTTCACCATGCAATGGGTGAAAAACTGACTGAATGGTGGGACTCAAAGAATTGCAGTGAATGGGGCTGCATCTGATTGTCAACTGGTCACCAGAGGTATTCCTCAGTGCTCATTTCTAGGGCCAGTCCTGTTCAATAAATTGATCAGCAATCTGGATGCAGGAGTTGAATGTACCAATACCAAATTTGCTGATGATACCAAACTGGGAGGTGCTGTTGACTTTTCTGAGGTACAGGAGGCCTTGTAGGGGGATCTAGATAGATAGGAGCATCAGACTATGGTTAATGGGATGAAATTTACCAATTCCAAATGCTCAATCCTGCACCTAGGATGGAGTAAAGCCAGGCACAAGTACAGAGGGAGAAGAGTGCAAAATTCTTTTATATGTTTACAAAGTTATTTCTATCTAAATGTCTGTTTTGCTTAGACTTATATAATACTTGATGTATTAGCTTCACTAAGAAATTGTATTTTTTGTGTAAATTACTTGAACATAAATCATGATTAAGTCCTAATTCTACCCTGTTTAACTTTACTTGTCAATTTGGCTATCTACTGCCTAAACCATATTCATTGGACAAAATCCTGTTAATTCACAGACCTAGTTGAAGCCTTTTGAAATTAACAAGGAAAGGAAAATGGACAAGATTTGCTGGTTTTAAGTAACACCTTTTAATACTTGAACTCGATAACCTAGGAGCCTTTTCCAACCTAAATGACTGTATGATTCTGTGAGTCTGATGCATACATTAGCTAACGAGGAAGTTAGATGATCTCCTTTCACAGGGGGAAAGCATCCTGCAGTGTTTATGGTATTTATGGATTACTGAAAATCACATGGAATTAAATGAATATGTACTGAGGAAATCCAGAAATCCATAACCAAAGTCCAAAAGACTTAACTATAGATAAACCAAAATTAAAATATGACGCTACAGGGCTGTAAGGCTTAAGTTCTACTAAAGTTAACAGAGAAATCAAAGCAAGAAAGGATCAAAACTTTTGCAAGTTTACTATCTCACCTGTACAAAACCAGAACTCTAGACTTTTCACATGCATTTTAAAGCGGAACACATGTACTGTGACAAAGAAATTGTGGGTTACAAGACTCATCCATCTTTCATGAAAACCTTCTTTGGACTCTATAATGAACAGATCTGGACTGAGAATCAGTCCCAAAGACAACTTTCTGATGTGACTGAAAATGAAATCAAACCTAAAAACCTATCTCAATCAAAGGCCAGAGTTGTTGTTTGCATCAATTCACCTTATTTATATATATATTATATATATATATATTCTATCCAGTAGCATAACACTTATATGCATCTGCATATACCATATATCTTTCCTTTCAGGGAAATTAACTTTACTGACATTTCTAGCCTCATCTAGCATGTATACTTAGGTTTAATTTGCCCATATAATTTGTATAATATTTATTATTAATTTTTATACACAGACACACAGATGTAAAATATCCATTTCTTCAGTGTCTGGGCTCAGACATTCATTTTTCACTGCAGCTGTCCCTGGAGTGCACTACTCACAGCTCCTGGCACCAGGACAGAAAAGCCCCTGAGTCTGCAGCCCCATTCCTATTGCTGGTACAGACCCTCTCACCCCTACACACAGAGGCATATATACATGTACACACTCAAACACACACAGAGATGGATGGAACTTCCTTGATTCACAGTAGCTGACCCTCCACCATGAAGTTACCTTTAGAAACACCAGAAACATTGGACTTCAGGAGGCCAGATTTTGATCTCTTCGTGGATCTGCTCGAAATGTTCCCATGCAATAAGGTCCTGGTGAAAGAAGATCAGGTAAGGGAATATTTAAACAAATAGGATAGGCTATTAGGACACATGTTGAGTGAACTGGCTGGTGTCATCACAAGACAATTCTCAGTAATCTCTGAACAAGGAGAATGAGAGAGGTGCCTGATGACTGGAAGAAAGAATCCATAACTCCTATCTTCAAGAAGGTAAAAAAGAAGGACCCAAGAAACTTCAGGCCAGCCAGCCTCACCTAGATCCTTGAGACAGTGATGGAGCAACTAATCCAGTCACGTGAACAACAAGAAAATCCTCAAGAGTAGTCAGTATGGCTTCCCCAATGGGTAATTGTCCATTGGCCAATTTGATAAACTTCTACGGTGAAATGGCTGGCCTGATAGGTGAAGGTACACCAGTAGATACTGTCTACCTGAACTTCAGTGACGTCTTTGACACTGTCTCTCTTCTTCCCATGGAGAAGGTGTTGAAGTCTGGGCTGGCTGATCATATGGTTAAGTGGATTGAATCTCAATAATAAATAGAAATACCCAAAAAGAGAGGGTAAAAGAGAATAGAGCCATCTGCTTTCAGTGGTGCCCAGTGACAAGACCAGAGACAACAGACACAAATTGAAACAGGAGGGTCCCTCTGAATATCAGGAAACAGTTTTTCACTGTGAGGGTGAATGAACACTGGCACAATCTGCCCAGACACGTGCAGTCTCCATCCTTGATGATATTCCAAAGCTGTGTGTAGATGGTCTTCGGCAACTAGCTCTAGGTGGCCCTGCTTGATTAGGTTATTGGACTAGATGACCTCCAACATCAACCATTCTGTGGTTCTTCCTATTAAAAGAATTTATAAAAAGACAGGAAAGACTGCTGACTGAGTGCAGGACACAGCTAGATAAGCATAATGACAGACTCTTTACAAGTGACAGATCATTTTTTTCACCTTATACTTCTATCCCTCCTGCTCTTGTTCCTTCAGAAACCACTCAAATCTCTTCCTTATACTGGCTTTGATCCCTCTTCATAATAAATCTCATTCACTCTCTCAATGCTGTTATGCTTTACACCATGATGCCTCATGCATTCCTAGGCAGCAATCCCCCTCAAGCCAAAAAGTGCTACAGCGTTAATTCAAATTCATCTCTTTTACATCTGGGCAGTGGGGTTGGGACTCTCTTCAGACGGGAGGAGAGGTCTCTTCAGATCGTTGGGAGAGGTCTGAGAAGGGAGTCCCTTCCTCTGAGTCCTCAGTTTGTGTTTTCTGCCTTCCTTTTTGCTACTGTGCTTTCCTGGTTTGTGGAGTTGGGCCTTAAATAGCTGATAGACCCTGTGGTGGGTCTGCAAGTAGCCCGAGCTACCTCATCTCTCCTTGTTTCTCTGTGTTCTTTTGTTGATGAGCTTTTGACATCTAACCTAACATAAAATACCTGGTTGCATTAGAGGTGCACAGTTTTTCAGAGAATTTCAAAGGTTTAGATAAAAAAATTATTTGTAGACAGGGTGACTGCACACATCTAATTTTCAGAAAGATAGATGGCAGCTTGAATTTGAATTAAGTTCCTGAAGAAATTTATAACACTGTTGAAATGTTACTGAATCTGGAAACTTAACATGACTTTTATCTGCTGAGATAAATCAGCATTTCAAAGTACTGCTTCTAGAAATAATCATGACAGATACATAAAACAGCAATGAAAAAAATAAAAAGGGAAATGAAGGATCATCAGTAAAAAGAGATTATGAGAAAATTGAACAAAATAATTAGAAACTACTGAGAAGACAATAAAATAGAAAGTAGCCATGGAAATGGAGACAGAACAGGTGTCGTAACTATCCAGACAGAGGAACAGGTCTCATGGCAATCAAGACAAAGGTATTGCTATTGCAGCCTTATGGGCTCACTTCACAAAGGCAACAGTCTCCTATTTGCTTTTCTTAGGTGACAGCTTCAATCATAACCCTCTATCTGTTGTGTTGTGAGAGTTTCCTTTTAAGAAAAAAGACTGAAATAATTCCAGAGCAAGTTCATTAAAACTAAATTTACTGATTCCTTCACTTATTTTGACAAAATGCAATCCTAAAGAGGTTCTACTTTTACACACCTTAGCAAAGTCATCATACTTCTACTGATAACCAAGATCAGACAGACAGACCTCTGTTCCCTTCTGGAAGTTGAGACAAATAACCTGCATTTTATGTAGTCTACTACTGGAGTTCATCTCTGTCTAACCTTTAGTCATTATTTCTAGCAGTTACAAGAAATAGAAGTGCCAGAATGTTCTTTCAATTGGAAACTTTCTTGATTTTAACTATTTATTTTGTTTACATTTTGTTTATACAGCCATCTCGCAATGTTTTCTTTATATTGTAGTGGAAAATAAATTACCTCAAATCGTAAGTCAGTGGTACATAGTTATCTTAGTTTTGCAGAAATACAGTCGTTTTCACCAGATAGCTCACAAATGTTCTCAAAAAAACCCCAAAACCTTCAAAACAATATTATTAAGGTTGATATAAAGATATAACTTGAAAACAAGTTGATTTGTTATGCCCAAACAGAGACATGAGGCAACTTGTTTGTCTATACAAGGATACACACATATTTTGGGGAGGTTAATGAACATCTCTGGCAACTTTAAGTACTAGTACAGTCATATCAGCTACCAGTTATTTGAAGAGAGGATGTTTGCTCTCATGACAGCCTCTGCCTCAGCATATTCTACTCTTAAAATCCTGTCTTGACTTTGCTTCAATGAATTTTGCTTCTTGAAAAGATATAGGTTGTGGCAAAAATGGACCTTTCATACAAATGCCCATCTGAGGAACATAGTGATGTGATGCATCATTTTGATTTTAAGTGTTTAGGTGTAATATTGTGGAAATTTAGTAGCCTACATGACAACAAAAAAGAAAGCCATATTACCTCATGAAGACTTCCATTTAGTTAGGCATTTATATACACAATGTTACCAATATAAAATAAATTATAATTAAATTAAAATAAAATAAAAAATAAAATAAACCCCAATAATTAATGTCTTTGTTCTCAAGACATTCCAATGTGTTAAAAACTTCTAGCATAAATTGAGTGACAGATGAATGACAGCTACAGCAAAATAAGTAGAAACTTAAAATAAACTTATGTCAAACTCTTAAACTGTACAAACAATTTGTAAAGGTTTTTTTCATTCCCAGATGCCAGCTACCTTGGTCAGTTTTACTGTTGGATTTATGTTTGCCATGAGAGATACTCTGTGTGTGCACATTCATTTACTATTTTTTTAATTGTTTTTTCCCAGGTGTGACTAGTAAGCAAACATCAAAATATGAGCTTGTTCTCATCCTTGTAATATATGATTGGATATATACATGCCATTTTCAGTTAGATGGTCTAGGAGTCCCTGGGAGAAACATCTTGTCCTGAAGGATGGTCGGTTGGAGTCTGTTACAGCTTCAGTTCATCTGTCCTCATACAGCACAGCACTAAATTCATAGATATCCTACAGATGTTATCATGGGTTTGTGAAGGTAAGCGAGAGAACAGTTAACTTTACCATCTCCCATTTCAAGCTATTAAACACAGTGTAGATACTGCTTCAAAGCTTTTGCTTCAGAAATAACTTAGGCAAGATCAAAGGCAAAATCATATATTATTGTGCATTTTGTCTTAGTACTTCTACCACCCAAGTCTTCTAGGTTATACAATACCTACAGTTTTTCCAGTGAGATTTTCTTTTCCTCCATCCTACTGATTATGCCAAGCAATCTTCTATCCTTCACCAACCTCAAATTTCACTTACCTAGTTTATACTAGGACACTGATGAATATAATTCCTAGTTGAACAGTGTTGCCTAAAAATCATGGAACCCCAGGGATCACAATTAAATGTTGGAGACGTCTATATTTGACAGTATCTTTGGTAATATAAAACAATGAAGTCTGACTTGAACTGTCTACTTAAAAATTATCATCTTCATTTCTCAACCATGACCACTCTCACAGACAGGATGCATCAAGCTTTGTCAAGACAACATTTAATCTTGACTTTTCAGTGTTTATGTGTGGTACTTCCTTAACAAAACCAGTGCATCTTTTAGAAAATGCTGTTCTAGGCTAGGCAGTATTTTGCCATTGTGTTTCACAAGTCACTTAATTAGTGCTCAGTTTTTTACTCCATTCTGAGTAAATTTGTCCCTGAGTGTTCTTGTGTTCAGTGACCTTACCTTCACAGTGCCTTGATGGGCTGCCTGCATTTTTCATGGTACACATATTATTTTGACAACCCTGGTGATATTAATTGGTCTCTCAGGAGCTTTCTATAATAAATCTATCTCACTGGCAGTCAGAAGTACATATGAACTCTCTGCCTTCCTTATCTTCATTGTTCAGCAGAGCCTTACAAAAGAGAAAGATGTGAGGCAACATGGCAAATGTTCCTCCTTTATATTTTATTATTCTCAATGTAAGAAAACAAGAGTCACTATCAAAGAGGGTTGTATGACCTGTGCAGGTCCCTTGCAACCTCTGGAAAAGCACTGAATGTTCTGTAAGAACACATACAGTTCTTTCAAATCACCACAACCAAACATCATTATATAGTGCAGATACAGTACCAAAGCACATGGGGAAAATTATCATAGTCCATGATTAAAGGTGGGAATTATCACTTCTGAAATCATCAATTTCCCTGCAAACACTCAGAGAAAATATTTGTTAAAGGCGAGGGAAAATACTGGGATCTTGGTATAGGCTGACTCACGCACAGGGACTTAATTCACTCTGAAAGTCAGTATTCACTTGGTGGTGAAGGAAATCTGTATTGCAAGAATCCTTCTAGTGTCATCTTGAGCTGAATCAGCAGAGACGATTTGAGTAATTGCTTTACTTGCATCACTAATTTTGCTTAGTTTTTGTAATCGAGCTGTCATCCAGCTCTCTATCACATATGTGTAATTCATTGTTATTGCTGTAATGCAATACATGTGAAACACTTCTTAAATATCTTGACTACATGCAAAAGTCATGCAAATGACCTTTGCTGCAGGAGCAGCTTTAATTAACCTTTTACAAAAGTCTTATATATGTATATATATGTGAAGTATGTTTTTCTTTATGGATAGTCTGTGAAAAATTTGTTGTGAATATTGTTATTGCTGGGCTGAAAGTGTTATGCTCATTGAAGCTATGATCATGTCTTCTCTTTTTAGATTATATATAAAATTGATGAAGCACTGATAAAATTTAGGCTCTATTTTGACAGTATGAAATTTCAAAGCATTCACTTTAGAAGTGCAAATATTACAAGCATAGAATCTTACTTC
>JAWWES010000115.1:72550706-72565560 GCA_035583135.1 Lophotriccus pileatus | reverse complement strand
AAGATTGTGCTCTGTGGTGAACTTGCCACTGGCTGCCGCAAGAGAGGAGCCCCAAAGAGGAGATACAAGGACTCCCTGAAACAATCCTGAAATCCCTGAAAGAGCCTTGGCCATATTGATTATCACCATTGGTCTACTCTGGCCTCCAATCAGGAGGCCTGGAGACACACTGTCTATAACGCTGCTGCTTCTTTTGAGAACATGTGCAGGATCACCCTTGAGGAGAAAAGACAGAGCAGAAAGACTCACATCTTGTCAATATCACCTGGGGAGTCTTTCTGCTGCGCCTTTTGCAACCGGACTTGTCTGTCTCTCGTTGGCCTTTTTAGCCATCAGAGCGCTTGTAGCAAGCGTGGGTAGAGTCCTTCCCAAATCTTCGTTCGTGAAGCCTAGACATGATGATGATGATGATAGAGTATTGCCACAAAAATTTTGAAGTATCCTCTTATAACACCTTATAGGAACAAGTGGGATATACAAGGTTTTCAGCTGTAGTTCTTAAATTCAGTTCATAACTACAGATCTGTGTAGGAAATATCAAGTTTTACATCAGTCTTTGTAATGTCAATGTTGTAAACTGTTGAGTACTGCCCTAGTTTACTGTCATAAAGCTATTAATTTTTAAAACGTTAATTGGTTAATTTAATTACCTTCACTTGAGCAGTTTTAGACATTTTTATAAATAAACTTAAATTTAAACTTAGATAATGAAATTTCAAACTATATTAAATTAAAAGGTAGTGTATTTCTTTTTATTACACAAATACATCAGGTTCTTTGATCTTTTGTGAACTGGTCTAATTGTGTTTCAATTAACCAAATAACATAATGTAACTTTTCAACTCTTTCCCTCTTACTACAGAAAAATAACTAACAAACAAACTCTACTCTAGGAAGGAAATATCTTTGATAGTATTCTCTGTACATGCATTTATAGTATCCTATTGTTATATTAGGCTGTATTACCTATATACTTCAAAGGAAGAAGAATGTCATGCTGATTCATGAAATAATCTTCTTTATCTACCTCTGGATTTCTTTTCTGGGTACCTTCCCTCCTATACTTTATTGCTCACTTTTTCAAATTCCCGCAAAACTCTTTTTGTTTTTAACACCAGTTGTCTTAACCAAGCTCATTCTTTTCCAGTTATCTTTCTCCCCTTTTTCTTGATACCATTCAGGGGTTTTTTCTGCCTCTTCACTACAGCAATTGAAAGCCTTCTATGTAAATAGGAATAGCAATCCTAAACTACCATGCATTTACTTATCAATAACAATGATCTCTACCTGTTTTCTTTCTCCTCATCTTAATTTTGTTTTTTTTTTCCCACCTAGCATAACTTAATGTTTTTATTAACCTTTCTATATTGATTTCTGACCTGATATATTTCAAGTAAGTGTAGAAAATTCCATGTAAACGAGAAATGTTTAGAATACTACCACAATTTTCAATTCCCAAAAGTATACCTCAAAATCTTTCTAAAATGTGAATTCTTCTTACATATATCCGGACTGCAAATGATAAACAACATTAAACAAATAAATACATACTACAAGAAAATAAAAGACAATGCAGATCAGATTAAAATGCAGTGTTTAGTCTGCTTTTATCCCAGCTTTCCACAGGACTAATTTGCAGAGTTGAAAGCAGCCGTCCCAAACGAAAAGAGAGTGGGGGGGATTTACAATATATTTGAGCTTGTCTTTTCCTGCTGATTTGATAGGCATAACTGTATCAATCAGCTTGAGTAAGGAAGAATAGCTTACCCTTTCAGGACACTACTATTTGAGATCTTAGACAACTATATGGAGCTCTAGGTAACATTTTGATTTTTTCAAGAATTTGGTGAAATTTATAAATAATCGTTTTAATCCTAAGAAAAGTTTCTGAGATGAATAATTATTTGGTAATTAATAGTAACACATCACAAAAAGTAATATATGATCACTAAAATGGTCTGAGCACTAAAATGCTTTGATTGGCTCTTGCTGTTTTTTCTTTCACATTTGGTAACCTAATTTCTAAGTATTCCCATCCAATTTGTTTTTCACAAAAAATCCCTTCAAAATGTCTGACTCACATCTCTTTGTCTCTCCCATCAGCTAAATAGCAGAGCAGATCATCAAATTATCCTGCAGGGATGGGAGCATGGAAGATCACCTTGTCAACCTCTTTCTTCACCTTTCTAAAAGGAGGACAGCAGTCCTATGTCCATCTAATTTACATCCATCAGTGGCGTCACAAATCTTCTGTTAGTTCTAAGGAAGCTTATTCTGAAGATCCTTTTTAACTAATAATTCAGGTTAAGTTAGAGCAGCTTTCCTGTTAAAAATTTTGCAAATCTTACATTGTGCCATATACAATCACTATATATTGTATGGAAAAGATAACTGATCCAGCAAAGTTTAACAGGTCTTCTGAAATTCCTAAAATGAATCTCAGTCATACAAGGATATTCAGATATTTTTTAAAACCTTTATTTCCTTCATCTCTTTTTCTTGTTTTCTTCTGTCCAGCTCTTTCTACCCTATTAGAACGTTTTATGAGTTATATGAAGTGAAAACAGTGATCTCTTTGCAGATGAAAAAAACCTATAATATGCTCTAATTAGTAATCAGTCATTTCAAAATCCATTTTAAATGAATAATAAAATCTTCAGTGTTATTTATTAATGTTCCTCTGACAAAAATATATTTTTTCATTTTTCTTAAATAGCTTTGGAGTCAATATGTGCAAATTTACCCTGTCATCGCTCTACTGTTGGGAAAAAAAATTGGACATTTTGCAGAGGGAGCAAGAAAAGACAATTATTTTATGTTCCAGTCAGTTACTTTCAAGTGACAGTCCTAATGGAAGCAGGGAATGTATTTGATGCAAGTTTGACTAACAGTGTTGAGCTGCCTCCAAAGTCACTGTTTTACTTAGTTGAAGATAGAACTAAGTCAGCAGTTTGTTGTGCTCAAGGTAAGGAGGATTCACATAGGTCAATCATTTGAAGTGTAATAAACAGCAGATACAGTAATTCTGCTTGGCAGTTACACTGCAAGCATCAAGAGCTGCAACCACAAATCAGCAGTGCTTACTCAAATGTTCCATGAGTCTTCCTATCACTTTTTCAAAAGAATGTCATCATTCAACGAAATGAACCTGCTGTCACTATTAAGAATATAGAACTAAGTTATAGCTCTAAAGAGCTGAAAGCTGCTTGAACCTATATCACTTTCCACTGTACCAAGCCAAAACACTTTTTTTTTTTTTAATATTTTCATGAAAAATCTTTCTAGCTTTACTTACTAGGCACCTTATTTGTAGTGGAAAAAGACATATAATCGTTATCAATGTTAAACAACATGAATAGAAACAAAGAGTACCATTTATTGGGAAAAAAATACATTTTTTTTTTTTTAAATTTGTAAAAGTTAAAACATACCAAATCTGATTCTTACTTAGATTTCTGGTTTGGTTTGGTTTGGTTTGGTTTTTGGGGTTTTTTTCAGCTTTTTAGCCTGGGTTTTATGAAGGTTTAAAGATCATATATTTTTTCAGTAAAATGTATAGATAGTCCTGTGTGTGAGGATAAGCACTACAAATCTCTATATCAGCCTTTTAATTAAGAAAGAAAACTCAAATTCCATGAAAGGAAGGCTGATTTGTATGTGAAAGTTTGCTGTGGCATTTTAGGGAGACTGTCTGTAGGTATATGTAAAATACTTTGTCTTCTATTCAACAGAGACCATCCTGCACTCGACATCCCAGTCTACAAACTTGCTCCTAAAGTAAAAAGAGGGGTTGGTGAAGAGAAAGTATCAGGGTTGTATGAGAGACATAAGAAACATGGCTTTGGCAATGAAACCATCAGGCAGAAGTCTGTGATCTCATGATGTGAACAGAGTTACCAGGCAGGAGTAATGGAATGCTGTAAAAAGTTGTAGCTCAAGCTGATGGGGAGAAATGGAAACCCTTAAAACCCCCTTATTCTTAATACAACTTTTCCTTCTTCAGAGATACTGCTATGAGAAAGAAGAGCTGGAGAAAGGCATACTGGATTAAGAAATGTGTCCTGTCACTATACTCCCTTATAAGAGTCCCTACCCATCATTCCTGTAGACACCTTTTAGGTACTGGATACGAAATTGTACAATTTTATGCCTTTCAAATGATTTACTCAACACTGCTACAGTATCAAACACCCAAATATTTCTCAATAAATGCAGATAGTATTTAGAGCACATTTACTGATTATAATTCACATTTTTCCACTTTGTAATGAAAGATAATTTGTTGTGAATCTTACCAGCTCTACCTACACAGAAAAATTAAACTTGTCTTTCAGGCAGATATTATTGTCAAGTAAGGGGGTTTGTTTGTTTGTTTTCTTTCTCTCTTCTTGAAGCAACATGTAAATATCTCATGCATTGCATACACACCTCATACACTAAAGGGCTCTGATAATCCTGTCATATGGTTATCTAAAATCTTTATTCTGTTTTCACAGAAGTATGTATTTTACAGCTTTTTATCAATATGACATTTGACTGAGTCTTAGCCAAGAGGAAAACAAGTTCAAAAGTTTACTTTCTAATCAGATTGATTTCAAGGTTTGTGACTATTTATGTTCCCACTTCACAAAGACCAAGGACAGGGAAAGAAATTTGTGAAAATATGTCCTCATCAAATCCAGCATTTGTGACTCATCGTAAGTAAACCAAAGTACAGTAAAGACCTGAGAATAAGAATAGTCTTTGCCTTATGCCTCCTCAGGAGGTAGTCATATCCTTATCATAGAGATCTGAGCCAAGTTAGTTGAAAGTTATGGAGAATATAAATCATGACAGTAAGTAGATTTGGAAAGCAGCTGCTGAACTCAGATTGTCCTGGCAATAAAGCACCGTTAGGGATGGTGTTGTTATTGCTGCCTATATATTTTTGGTTTTTAGTATGTGCCATCAGGATAAAAAACTGCATGACTCTAGGGTATCATATATTCAGGTAGAGTCAATTATGTCAGAGTAGGTGTGTGGTTCATGACTTATAAAAGGGTCCACTTAGCATGGAGGAAATTCTTATTGGTTTGTCTAAAATCCAACTAAAATTGTGGAAACTGAAATTCAATAAGGTTTACTGAGTGTTGGCAACAGTTGTTTTCTGGAGAGGTTTGTTTGTTTGCTTTTCTTTTGTTTTCTTTTATTTTTCTATTCATGATAATTACAAAATAAGAAATTGCTATCAAGCAAAAAAAACCCACAGACTTTTTTTTTCTAATAAAATATAGATTATGCTATTCTTCATCTTAACAATTTATTTTTCTTACTATGCTATACAAGACAAAAGACTTTTTAAGAGAAACTTGTGTTACACATTCCGTCCATTCCATCCTACTTCAAAAATAAAATATTTGGTGTAAAATTATATTAATTGTAAATGAGAGGTATGCAAACAATGAGAATTCAAGTCTTCTGAAGGCAAAGTCTTTCAGTAAATACTTAGAAAAGCTTTTAGCAAATTTAAAAATATAAACCAATTACAAAAGAAGTTTTGTGATTATTGTAATAAAACCCAAATATGTTAATGACTTGCATAAATATGTACTTTTTCCAAACTAGATATCAGCCTTTCATTGATTTGTAACATCCAAGTATTTCAACAGTAAATTATGCAAGTCTTTAGCTCAACAGAACTGCAATAGTGATGCTTGATATTGAACACATTCCAACCATGCAAACAATTCAGATTTAAATGATAAATGAATAAATATGAATAGTGTTTCGTTTTAAGCAGCATAGTTTAATGCTGTTAAAACTGTTATTACATTTAATTTCTTGAGCATCTTCCAGTCTAATTCAGCACAGCAGCTGATGTGATGCAATTTGATGAATTGCTTCTGGACAACCCCAAAAGACTTGGTTTTCATGCCTTGTTTAAGTGGCTTCTTTTTTGTCACTCTTACTTAGGCTACTCAAGGAACTATAGTCTGGTCAACCTTACTTCAGTCTCTGGGAATGTGATGGAACAAATAATCCTAAAAACCATTTAAACCTGTATCAGTGCTGCTTAAGACAATCAGGAATGACCTGTGCAATGTGACAGAAGTACAAACTTAATCTGCAGAAAATATAAAACCTAGAGGAATGGTTCATAGACAATATGGTTGAGATGCCTGTTAGAAGAACCTCAACAAGCTGCAGAAATGGACCAGTAGGAACCTCATAGTTTTTCAGCACAAAATGCAAAGTATTGTCCCTACGGATGAATAATATGCACCAGTATGTGTTGGGGACCCACCGAAACAGATTTGCTTCTTTGCTCTGATGAACAAGAAGTTGAATAGGAGCCAGCAACATGCCTTGTGTGACAATGTAAAACAACAGAAATCTGGCTACATTAGGCAGAGCATTGTCAGGAGGTCAAGGGATGATCCTTCCTTTCTGCTCAGTCTTGGTGAGTCACATCTGGAGTGCTGGGTCCTGTTTTGGCCTCCCCAATACTAATAGATGGACACATACTGGAGCAAGTCCAGCAAAGAGCAGCAAAAATAATAAAGGGACTGGAGCATCTGGCATACAAGGAAATGCTGAGAGCACTGGGATTGTTCAGCCTGGAGAAGAGCAGGCTCAAGGGCATCTGAGCAACACATACAAATACCTGATAGTCAAGAGTAAATCAGGTGGAACAGACAGACTCAGTGGTTCCCAGTGAGAGGACGAGAGACAAAGGGCACAATTAGATTTATACATAAGAAAACACTTCTTACCATGAGGGTGATCACAGACTGGACGAGTGTACACAAAGAGATTGTGAGGTCTCCACCCTTGGAGATGTTAAAACTTCAAGAGGGTGTGGCCCTGAGCAACAGAGGGACCTTGCTTTCATCAGGTGGAGTTGGACTGGATGATCACCAGAGGTCCCCTCCCACCTCAACTATTCTGTTTCTGCCTACTCCAGTTCCTTGAGAAATTTAGTCTGTAGTTGGAGGCAGATGCAATGTCACTGGTATTCCGAATAAGTCAGAAGCAGGACTTTTTTTATAAATATCTTTAAAATAAGAAATTATTCCATGAAAGGGCCAGATATATTTTAAAATTTATCCCAAGGATTGTACTATTGTGTACATACCTTCAGAATACTGCAGAATGGTGCAGAAATCTCTCTATAGCACTTTATTAACTGAAACAAGAATTGCAAATTAAGAGAAGGAAACCTTATGATTCTGTTTTAATTATTTGTAGAAATTAATTTGAAATTAGCCATTTATTTGAATTGACCACAACTAATTATGATACCTGATTTTTTTTTTTTTTTTCCGTTTGCAGAAAGGGTTTTTTTCATAGTGAAATTCTCATAAATCTTGTTTTAAAAATACAGGAGATGACAGTAAGTATCCCATTCTGGCTATTTGGAGAACTCAGTAGAAATCATTAAAATCATTAGATCTCAACATTATAGGAAAAAAGAGCCAAATGGTAATTTAGAAGAATTTTATTAAAACTCATTTAAGCCTTACATAAGCTTCTAAAACTATTTTGGCTTGTTTTGTTGTGCTTTGAAAAAAACTCTTGAGAAAAGGAAATTAGCAAATTCTTTCTTACCCAGTAGAAAACAAAAATTATTCTACATCTCAATAGTATTCATGTTTATTCCAAAGGAAATGCTTAAATATCAAAAAGGAAAAGTATTAAGTAATTTATTCTACAAATCCTCATCCTAAAAGTCTTGTAATAAAGCTCTGTGGCACATTACATGTTATAGATAACAATATGTTTTAATTAGATAGGTCTGAATTTCTGTTTACAGAACTCAATGGTAAAATGGTTATCGACTGCAGTAATGAAAAACTGTGCCCTAAATTACTTGCAGTCCAAGTATTCTTTGTGAGAATTATGAGCCCATACCTAAGTTTTCATATAGCTCTTGTAAAAATATTTTTTTTCTGTAGGCTCATAGTTCTCTATGTGTGTAGGTGTGTGTATGTTACTTCATGATATGAACTAACCACTGGACTGAGGTCAGTACTGTCACACTGAGATGTTTCAAAATTGTTCAGCTGTGTTGCTGACTTTAATAATTTCTGTAGATGGAAGTCTGCAAGTAATCTGTTTAAAGGTATGACATCACAAGATCACTATCACTCATGAACACTAGCAGCACCAAGCAAGATCTCTTTGAAAGGTTAATCACAAATTCTTATGAATATACTCTTTTCTCCTTGGTGTTATATTAAAGACTCCTTTGTTTAAATGTACAGACTTAATGTCAGCTGAACCATGCCTTTGTTCAGCTGAGTTTATCAAGTTAAAAAAGTTACTCAAAACTTGCTCAAAGTCTATTAGAAAACCTAGAAACAACAACAAAACTTTTTACCCCATTTATAAAAATTAATTTTGTAACTGAGCCATATACTAGAGAGCTTCCTGACCATCTGTCTATGATGATCTCAGATCTAAAGAAAGACTTTAGAGGAACAACCATAGTATCTTATTTCTGGCTTATGTTATAGTAAGGCTCATGTTCTAAGTAACACGACTATATGTGAACTTTTCTAATTGAACTAATTTAAATGTATCCTGAAAAAAAAAAAAAGAGCTATTCAATACTTTGAAATTCCAGAAAGAGAATTTGCACTGCTATTTCCAGAATAATGTTGATAGCAATTCACTTTTATAAGATCTTAATTTTTCAGTCATACTTCTTAAAAAAAAAACAAAACCCCAAACTTAGTAGAGTGTAGTACTATTGTGGCAAAACCCCCCAACTTACTTTACATATTGTGTAAATCAGTGAAGATAAAAACTGGGCTAAAGGAATGCCTAGAAAAAGATTTCAGTCTTCAAGGTCTTTTTAATTCCTGTTTCTTTCCACTGAGAATTCTTCTTGTAATTACTATGTTCTCTTAATTTTTCTAGGAATCAAAATAGCATGTACATACCAGATAAAAAAACTTCAATTTTTTCCCTTGTGCTTCCAGATCTAGCACATTTTACGGGGAGAAAGACTGAGAGAGAGGTTATTAAAAGCACTCTAGCATGAGAGTTCCAGGTAATCTGTGAAGCATTTGTTTGTTTGTATTTAATAATGATCCTATTTCTCTAAGCATTTCAATCTCCACAGCTTCTTAGTGCAGATAACTACAAACTAGCATAGTTCCATTAAAATCGGTAGGGCTACTCCTAATCCACATTTCTGAGATAAAATCTAATTGCCATTGATGTTGAGAGTAACACCTTGCATTTGTATATTGTTCTTTACTTGCAGATCTCACACTGCTTACAAATGAGATGATTATCTTCATACTCTATTTTGCAGAGAAAGTAATTGAAACACAAGAGGTGAAGTGACTTGTTCAGGATCTTTTAAGTCTTATACATATATTCTTTAGACTGCGTTGCCTAATTATAACCTTTTCACTATCATATTGGGCCCCAGATAAAACAAACAACTCATTTAATATATCATCCTTCACCAGGTATTTCAAAATTCTTTCATGTTCAAGCCATGGATTGTTCGGTTTTTTACTTTATTTTTAGTACCATATTGAATGCTTTCCTCTACTTAATTCAATTAGTTTAAGCCAAAATAAGAAGTTGTTAATTTCTCTAAATTTAATTTTAAAAATTCAGTTATGAATGAACCAGCAAAAACTGAAGATAAAGCTCAGCTGAGTTATTGATGATATTTAATAGTTTTCTTCAGAGATTTGGATTGTGAAAATATAATTTACAACATTCTCTTTTAAGGTGTCTAACTCTGCATTATGTTTTGTATAGGAGTAGAACAGAAACATTCACTTATTCTACTTCAGTGCACAAGGAAAATTGCCCTTTCATATTCTGTAACAGCAAGGGAAATATTGGTTTACATTATGAATAGTTAGTTTTTGCAGATAATTTTTATAGTATAGTATTGAAGAATAGAATTTTTCTTGATTCTAAAAAAGAATTAACATTCTTGTACATAACCATAATCAGAACCAAGAATCCTTTAAACAACAATTAAGTGTGTTGGAAAGGATAAATATAAACCAAATGAGATTAATTAAGATTACAAAAATATTTACAAAAAATAAATTGTTAATTCTTCGTGTCCTTTTCTTCCCAGCCTGGTAGTAATACCATCTCACAGGTGTCTGAACAAAACACAGTTATCCTATAGATGAATCTTCTTCAGATTAAGACGTAAAAGCAAGTTCTGATCATAGGAGCTGACAAAAGAGGGATTCCTTGAAGATTAAATAAATTGGTCAGAGCAGTCTTGAATCTGGGCTTTTTCCCAGTAAATTTTGCACTCACAGACATGTTGAATAACCTATCTCTTCAAGCAGCTAGATTTACAATTTTGTACTAATTACAATTTTCAAAGCTACAATTCCATTTGTGTCAATCAAATACAGGGCTAAATCTGCATGACACCAAATCTTTTTCAACAAAGAGGAGCCTTTATGATCTGTTTTTTTAAATCTTCCTCAATGCTGTGGTGTAACTCAGCAGTGTAGAGGCCCACAGTCTACATTCTTACATTAGGTATCATCCCTGGTTCTTCGCTTACCAAGCCTTTGTTCATCCAAATGCATGCACATGGAACACCAAGTCCAAAAATAAGGACATATTAAGGTGTGTTCTCTACAGCTGAGGAAATATTGAAATTATAATCTACTCACTTTCAATAGGAATGTAAACATTGGTTTCATAGTAAGTATACTACCTTGAATAAAACTTTGTACATGGTCCCAAAGATCAAATTTCAGCATAGTTGTCTCTGTCTTATATTAGAGCTAGCTCTACAAACTTCATGTATCTAATCTCACTAAGAAATCTAGAGAGGTGACTTGCAATTGCAGTCTTTCCAATAACTCCAGTTTATGTTTTCAGGCAAGCTAATGTCAGATAATTCCTTCCCCCAGACTTCTCAAAGGGCTTTAAGAATTTTTAAAATCAATTGGAGCACATACTACCATAGAAGCACCAGACTGTTACAGTAAGAAGTGTATCCTTAACATGACAGAAAAAATGCAGAAGTTGGAGTGAGGACCTGTTCTCTCCCCATTCTTCTTACTTCCTTGCTTTTTTGTCTTGTCGATATCTCCAGTAGAATCCCCACACTATCCAGGTTTATCTAGTAACTTACTTGTGTCTGAGACCACAATACCATGAGTCAGCTGCAACTCTCATCATGATTTTGCTTTTTACATACAATTTTGAGAAGGCACCATAAGTGCCATATGTGCTTGAACAAGGACTAAGAAAAAAGTTATATGGAACATAAAAATTATTCCCTAGGAAGAAGTCTCAGTAGGTAATCCGATAAAATTTTTTTTCCTTATAATAATACTTAGGATTTTCTTACAAATGCTTGTAGATACCTGAAACAAAGCATGTTGCCAGCTTGAAGTAGACGGATCTGACTTCTCTGATGTGCCTGATAGGTTCATTATATCATTGCACTTACAAGTATTCTGTCAAAATTGCTGCTATAAAGGAGGTGCTATGAAAATAGAAATTGTTTTTCTCCCACTCAAGAAAGCAATAACACACTTCATCAGGCAAATTGAAACATGAATATAAAGATCTCATGGTTGATTGAAAATACCTGAACTTTGATCTTTTGGGTTGTAGACATAGATATACAGTTTCCTTGTAACATCTTAGTGGTTTTTCATTACATTTTTAATCATAATACAGCATGAGTAGTTAAACAATATCATCATCTTGCCTTGGGTATTAATTGACTAGACATGTTTCATAAATTTGGTCTTGTTTACTCAGCTTAATTTTTGGTTCTTTTATTTCCTGAGCAACCTTTCAAGAAATACACTCAATTTTGCAAGTATTGGAAAGTAAAATATTTCTTGTAGCTTCTCAAAAAAATTTAAACATTGAGATATAATTCCCAACAAATTAACAGTGGTAATTATGCACCCTGGACCTTTCAATTTTGATCTGATTGTGAACCAAAGGCTCCAAGTGTCAGGGTCCTGAGTAACTTAATGTCCTTAACCAGCCTGACCTGTGGACTTCCCCTTTCCTTTCATGGCCCCAGGCATTCCATTTAAGATAATCTGGAAGCTTTCAGTCCTGTTTAGGGTTATTTTGTAGTGGTGCTATTCCACAGTTCTTGTTTCTGAATAGACCTGGACTCCGTCTGGACAGAAGTTCTGTCTCCTTTTACTTTTGCTTTCACCATCCTCCTTGGACAAAATGGATGTTGGACCTGCTTTGCTCCTCTGCCTTGTCTAGTGCTGTTGATGTACACCTTTGCCAGCTCCTAGTTCTGCCCATGGTTGCCAGACTCTATGGGACCACCAGCCCATAAGAACATGGTCTGCTCTGGAGTCCCCCTCAGCTCATGGCTTATTCAACTCACAAGGCAGTTTGGCTGCTCCCTGAAACTCAGACACAGGTGATTTATTCACGTTGAACAGTCAGAGTCCATATACCTGTCTAAATTACTCTGTTGTTTAATTTAGTATGTCAGGGTGAAATAAGACCATTTGTCATATGAGTCAATCACTTAATCTGATTATCATTCATGCTGATACTGAAAGTCCAATAGCATGGTTTACTTGCTTGTAAAGAGGTTGCAGAATTATTCCTTTGAGAATAGTTCATTAGCCTAGTACTATTTCTACTTCAAGAGTAATCGGAAGCCTCAGGTATCTGGTACAGGATAACATTATTATCCTAAAATTAATTTCTGAGGTCAGACTGGAATCAAAAGTTAAATGTATCATGCAGGAAGGTTTGTGTACTTGTATTTTCTTTTCCTGATACCAAAGAAAACAGTAGTATACTTTTCCATCTGTTCTGTGTTAAAAAACAGATTTTGCATGGGATGTGTACTGAAGAAATAATAAGACCTTGTGAGACCTATGAGATCTGTGAGCATTCATCCTTTTTCATTATACTCTTGATTAGATTTGCTATCCAGTTAACTGGCAACATAGAGAGGTTGCACACAACACTTCTCTTGCTAATTCCAGCAGTGTTCTGTATACCTTTTCCCACTTTCTCCTAGTCCATCAAAAATGCATCAATGGGATGCCTTCCTGGCGCTCGCTTCTCAGTATAGTATATCTAGCTATATATATAGATACATGACAATAGGGAACTTATTGAAGAAAATTAGATAACTCTTAATTGTTGAAAAGGCAGAGAATTTTAATGTTTTCAGGAGGTGAAAATCTTTTTGAGTGGAGTGAATTTTTTTTTTTTGATGAAAACTCCTACATGAATCTGGCATGGTGGCAGCAGAAATAGACTTTTATAAGTATTTTCTGTTTGCCTTTGTTCTGATTGGAGGAGTTACCTTTGGTTCTGAATGTGAGAATAACAGTTTCTTGCTATTTACAGAGCAGCTCTTTGCCTCCTTACAGAAAGTCTTTTTCAGAGTGATTATAAAGAAGTAGATGGGCTTATGGAGTTCTTTTTTCCATAGGAGTTGTCAGACTTCGAGACATGGAAAATGTCTCAGGGGTGACTTCTAAAATCTGAGAAATCAGAGGTATCACAGTTAAGAGTTTTCTCTGAGAGTAACCAGACTTTTTAGACTATGTTATCTAAAGAACAGAGTATAGACATTGGAATCACTTGATAACTGAATGTTACAACCAGTAGCTGTTACTCTCTGTTCCCCACTCTTCTTCCCTATGATTTGTGCAAGAATGATGCCACAGGTTTCATGCTATAGGCCCTCTGATAGATTGTGTTACTACTGCTCTGGTCTCCTTTTCCTTCCTGTTCACTTGATAAGAAGCAGCCAGCAGCCTGCAGTCCCTGTTCTCTTCTTTGTTTGTGGTGGTTGGATCTTTTTGTTATGTGAAAGGTGGCATTTCCTTGCAGACAAAAGAGATGTGTGTCCTGGGTTAGGAAGGGTTCTCCCCTCCCTGAGGGACTGTAGGTGGTTTGTCCAGGTTAATTTCTGGGACAAAACCAATCAGAAGTTTTGGTAACGCCTTTTGCCAATTACATCTTTAAGAAATCGGAAGAGAAGGTAGTTGTGTAGTTGGAAACTAGGAGCCATGTGAGGGAGAGGCAGCAGGCCCCAAGAGGGGCCAGGCCTCTCTCCTCCCCCGGCCCTGGGCCGGGGGCAGGAGCAATCGTTGAAGCCCCCCTGATCCAGACATGGAACAGAGTGAAGGAAAAAAAAAAACTTAAAGGACTGTGCAAAAGGATTCCAGCCAGAGAAATAGCAGAGCCTTCAAGGTCAGTGCTAGCAGCAGCCGGAGAGAGAAGCTTGGAAGGGGAGGGAGAGATGATTCTTTCTCCCCCCTCCCTCTCTCTCCCTTCAGCAGGGAAAAAGACTGACATCTAAAATCCCTGCCACCTGTAGAAGATTATTGGGAAGCAGAGACAATTCTCATCTGCAGCTCACGAAGGAGTTCATGCTGGAACAGATGCAGAAGATGTGACTCTGTGAAAGGAATTTTGCTGGACTGTGGCCCACTCAGAGGAGTCTTACACCAGAGCAAGGAGGCTCGGGTAAGATTTTGGGATCCCAGGGAGGGATCCATGCTGGTGCAGTTAAATTTGGACCCATGTCCGAGACCAATGCTGGTGCAGCTGCATTTGTGACCCAAAGGACAGCAGAGAATGGAAGAATTGTTGTCCGAGGGATAGACCCACGTTGGAGAGGTCTATCAAGGACTATTCTCGTGGGAAGAGACCCCACAGAAAACAGGGGTGGACTCAAAAGCCATTATCCCCTGTGACTACATGGTGCAGACCATGGAAAAAACAAGTGTCCCCTTGGGTAGTCCATGGAAGACCTACAGGAACCTGGGTAACCCCAGCCTTCGGCCTTAGCTGAGGAGGGAGGTAGGCTCAGTCCTGTTCATCGATACAGAGGAGAAAAGGGCCAGAGAGA
>JAWWES010000115.1:72536368-72550606 GCA_035583135.1 Lophotriccus pileatus | reverse complement strand
CTGTAACAAGTCAGAGGAGTTGTCCCAGAGATAACAGAGAAGAAACTTACAAGTGCTGCAGAGTGCCTTAGAAGAATCTGCTTGCTTCTCCTCCTGGACTGACACAAAGGGGGAAGGGGTACTTTTGTATACTTTTATAAATACGTAGTGCTTTTACTTAATTGGTATTGTAGTAGATATAGTTGTTTAGTTTTTATTGTGTAGTAGTAAATCATAATATTATTTCTCCCCAGTCGGATTTGGTTTTGTCTGCGTAAACCTTCTCTCAACTTAGAGCAATTTGGTTGGGGGGTGTGGTAAAAAAATTGTCACCTAGACAAACCCACGACAATGTGCTTCATGGAATCTTACGCCCTTTTAATGTAATAAGTCTCTTCTTAAAGCAAAATCACTGTTCACTAAATTCCTTTTCACATCTTCTTCGGAAAGGACATTGTGTGATGAAAAACGTCTCCATGAGCTGCCTGAAAAGTTTTGTGGACTAAGTATGGAAGAATTCAGTGATCTACATACTCCAGTACTTTAAACTCAAATTTGTTTTTGCCAGATTACTAAATTGAAATATAATTTACCATAGATTTGCACGGAGCTAAAATATTTGTGCATTCAGTAATAACCTGAAATAATATCTAGCTTGAAATTTTTTTTGTTTAGTCTTTCTTTGATCTTATAATGGAGCTAATGAATTAACCCCCTTGCTCTGAAAATATTACTCTATTCACTCAGTGAAGATACCTGACAGATATTAGCTCGTGCAGCAAAAGATGAGAGAAAGTCACTCATATAAGGAAATCATGACATTTCTTATGTTTCCAGAAAGTAATGCATCACTGCTATGAACCTTAGAGTGGAAAGCAGAACATTATGCACCATGTTGGTATTATTTTAGATGTATTTCATCTCTGTGCTGAGAAGAAAGCATCTGACTGTTCCTTGAAACAGAAATTTTATGCAGAGTACCTCAGGATCAAGGCCAAAAAGTTCTCATTTTTCTAACCCAGATTCAGCACAGTTTCTGCTCTCTTTTAATTCTATAATTCAAAACCTTCTATCTCTGACTCTGGAATTTAGGTAGGAGAAGCTGCTGGAAATTTTCATATAATAATTAGCATGATACTAAACAGATTTATTCTGTTTATGTCATACTTGAAACAAGTTTATCAATTAGTTTCATGGATATCCAAGAAAGGAGAAAAAAGTTAGCCATCCAGACTCCCCAGTATACCTCAGATTCTTTAGGAATATGTAATGATCACTCTCCAAAACAATACTTCACTTGTTCTATCCCGAGTCACAAACATGTTTTTCCTAGCCTAATTCTGCTACAATTTCGGTCTTTAACTCCTTCACACATTTGCTTTACAGTAAATTCCATATTTTTTTTTTTGGCAGTCCTTGGTGTGAATGGCTGAATTTTAGTGCCTGTTTCCTTTCTATACCAATCTGATGTCCTTGCTCTAGTCTCCTAATTAAGCTTTCCAATCTCTTATCTTTTCTTGATAGGTTTGCTCTTCTCTTCTGAGACCAAACATTAACAGCAACAGAATTGAGACAATTTCTTATTCCTTCTATCATATTTTGTATCCAGGAGAACACTGGACACAAAAATTGCAGAGAAAATAATCTAAGCTCGAAAGAACTTTTTTTCAGCACATGAATTTTCAGGTACTTTAGGTGCAAGGCTGATGTCTTCAACTGAAGATGTTGCAAAGAACTTTAACTTAGGGAAGCCCTTGCAGATTCACACTGAAATGATAAATGTCAGTCATGAGGTAACCACTGAATAAATTAAGCTGATCTAAAGTAGTAAGGTGAGATAAATTCCACAGATATACAAATAATTGGTTATTTTCAGTGAGAACCAAGCAACACATTCCCTTGATTTGTCATTCTTGGAAGCAACTAATTCCCTGAAGCTGAGGCAACAAGTGAAGTTTACATTTCCAAGTGTTTAGATTCTCTAGGAGCTTTTCAGCCAAAGTTACTGTATTTTATCAAGATGAAAACAACTAAAAAGAATATTGTTATGAGGACTGTCCCTTTAATATGTATAGAATCTATTAATAGAATGCTATAAACTGTGCAATAAGAAACAAGTTTTGTAAGTGTTGTATTTTAATTACTAACAAAACTTGCTGTAAGTATGAATCAAAACATTTTATATCTTTAACAGAGGAATGTTTCTGTAGCAATCTGAATGGAATACATTGAAGAATGTGAGAAGTGAAAACAAATTAAAAAGCACCAACAAAACTTAAAAACCATTTTTTTTTTGAAATATCACAGGAAAGCACATGATAATATAATGATCTCAGATGGCTTCTGTTTTATATTCAGAGCACCGTCCTGTTCAACTTAAATATATTCAGCCATTTTGAATAGCAATTTTAGAAGTATTTAAGCTAGTTTAATGCTTAAAATAAGAAGGCTAAAGAAGCCTGACTTTCAGTATTTTCTTCATGCAGATTACTTTATTTTAATAATAATGGGACAGTTAGTTTTATTTAAAGTGTTCTGTGGCTTACTCAAGCACATAATTAAGTAAGAAGTACCTGAAAGCAGACATCTAGAGACCAGAAACATATAAGCAGAGCAGTCTTTATGAGACTCTTTTTTTGAGAACAAGACATTTAACTCACCTGGAATAAGAGAATCTATTTTTGTGCTCCCATGTGCTTTGAATTATATAATTTCTATTACTTCAGGTCTGTACTTTGCTTTATTTTTGCACCTTACAGAAACTGTATGATATTTATAAAATAAAATTTTTATGTCTCAGTGTAAAAAGCTTTGTGGGAGGAACAAATCCTCTTCTTTATTAAAAAACAAACAAAAAAAAAAGAGAGAAAAGACATCAGAGCAGTTAGACAGTGATGACAGCAAGAAAAAGAAAAACACATGGAGAATTTAATTAACAGCTTTTGTATAGTTTAATGACAAAATGTGTGAGTACACTTAGGAATAACTATGAAGTTGTGCACTAAAAGCAAGTAGCCAAGGAAAGAAAATGGATAATTTTTTGAGATAACAAAATCATGGTAGTGTAGCAAAATTGTGAGTTATTGAAAAAAAATAACAAAGAAAGAAAAGGTATGGGTTAGCCATTTATGCTAGAGTTATTAACACTATTTCTGATACAAGAAAAGGACTAAAATAGAACTAATTTGAATCAAAACTAATTTAGGAAAATAATATAAACTGGTATAATGCTGACTTTCTGTCAAAGCCCTTCACCACCTTTATTGCCCGCCTTTGGACACTCTCTAACAGCTTAATATCTTATATTGTGGTGCCCAAAACTGCACACAATATTCAAGGTGAGGCTGCATCAGTGCAGAGCAGAGTGGGACAATCTCCTTCCTTAACTGGCTGGTGATGCTTTTCCTGATGCCCCCCAGGACACACTTGTCCCTCCTGGTTGTCAGGGCACTGCTGACTCATATTCAATTTTCCATCCACCAGGACTCCCAGGTTCTTTTCTGTGGCACTGCTTTCCAGCCTCTCATTCCCCAATATGTACATCCAGGGTTACCCCATCCCAGGTGCAAACACCAGCACTTTCTGTTGTTGAACTTCATATGGTTGCTGATTGCCCAGGCCCCTAATTTGTTGGGGTCTCTCTGCAGGGCCTCCCTGCCTTCAAGAGAGTCAACAGCTCCTCACACTTTTGAGTAATCTGCAAGTTTACTTAATATCCTTTCCAGTCTGGTGTCCAAGTCATTTATGAAGATGTTGAAGAGCACTAGGCCTAAGATGGACCCTGTGAAACCCCGCTAGTGACAGGTCACCAGCCTGATGTTGCCCTATTCGCTATTATCCTCTGTGCTCGATCCATGAGCCAATTGCCCACCCACCATAGGATGTGTTTACCCAGCTGCGTGCTGGACATTTTGTTCAGAAGGATCAAGTGGAAGCTTTACTGAAATCCAAAAAGATGACATCAACTGGCTTTCCATGATCAACTAGGTGGGTTACCTTATCATAGAAGAAATTCAGGTTTGATAAGCAGGACCTTCTTCTCGTAAAGCTGTGCTGACTGTGGCCAATGATAATGTTGCCTTTCAAGCGTTTTTCAATACTTACCAAAATAGTCTTCACCTTAACTTTACCAGGCACTAAAGTGAGACTGACAGGCCTGTAGTTTCTGAGGTCCTCCTTCTTGCCCTTCTTGAAAATCAGGACAACGTTCACCAACTTCCACTCAGATGGGACCTCTCCAGATTCCCAAGACAGCTCAAAAATCATACAGAGAGGTTTCACAATTACATCAGCCCACCCTTCAAAGATTCTTGAATGGGTCCCATCAGGCCCCTCAGATTTGTAGGGATCCAGCTGGAGCAGGAGATCTCATACAATTTCAGGATTGACTGGGAGTTGATTATTCTCACAGTCATGGTCCTCCAACTCAAGGTACTGAGATCCCCTTGGTCAATCATCCATGATGAAAACAGAGACAAGAAAGTGTTAAACACCTTGTCTTCGTGTTTGTGAGGTGACCATCCTCATCTTGCAGCAGCCTATACTGCCTATTGCCATTAATATATCTGAAAAAACTCTTTCTATTGTCCCCATATTTCTGGCCAGATTCAAGTCCACAGATTTGTCGGCATCATCATTCTGTATGGGAAGTCTGTAGCAGAATTCCATGATGACATCCACATAACTTTTTTGCCCCTTGATTCTTACCCAGAGCCTCTCAGCTGTACCATTGCCTACTGCAACCTCCATACATTCTAACCGTTCCAGTCAGATGGAGCCTGTGATTCTTGGTCTGCAGTAGGGGTTGTCTGCTGCCTTTACCAGCCTGTGATCAAAGAGGGAGCTAGGGAGAGCAAGTTAAGAATAAGCACAGAACTTATGGGAATGTATGGGCTTAAGGCTATTAAAATCAAGTTTAATTCTATTTCAGTTTTCACTGTAAGTAGAATGTAACTTTCATTTGAGACACTTTCTCACGAGCATAAATAGTCAGAAATTTTCCTTAAGAAAACTAAACCTCCTTCTCTTTTGGTGATTTTGGTTCTTCTCTGATTAGAATACAGAGATGGGAAATTTTCTATTATAGGTAATTTTAAGATTACTATGCCTACTGCCTTTGTCTAGGCCTTCTTTAAATACACTTTAAAACATCACTAATTTTGTGGTTTAAAATACTGGCTTTGTTTTGCTTAATATTTCAAGCTTTCCTCTGTCCTTCTGCCACATTAGTATTTACAATTCTAAGAATGGAAGTAAGAATAGAACTGTCAAAAATTTAAAATAGATGTGTGGTATCATAGGGTATATTGCAGAGTAGTTTATCTTCCCATGGTGAGATTTTAATGTCAGTGAAGTCACTGACCAAAACTAGAAAAATCTGCATTTTTCCATACAGTCTGTTGAATTTAAATTATTAATTCCTCATGGCAATGGGTTTTTATCTTATATTAAATATATACAAAGTTACTTTTTCATCATTGAGTAGTAGTGCATGAAGTAAATATAATAATACGCTCAGGAGTTTAGTTAATAAAATGTTCACACATCAGAGCACTTAAATAAGAATTTACAAAGTTAAACATTTGTAGTGATTTTATTTATTCGCCATGAAAATAATGCAGAGGTCAAAAGGACTATTATTTTCAGGGAACAGCCATGTTAATAGAAAATCATGTTGCAGGAGTGGTCAGTAAGAAAAGTGACAATCAGAAAAAATAAAATACAAGGAAAAGAGGTAGTTCCAATACGTAAGAAGAAATATTCACTTGAATATTTCATTTTTACTGTCCAGACCCTACAGATAAAAGTTTATGTGTACAATAACATAATATTGGAGAACGGGATGGGAGTACTCCACAGGAGTCACCCCACTAGCATGGTTCTTGCACTTTACAACATCGCTTGACACAAGACCTGTAGAAGAGACATAATAAAAACACTGTTATAGTTACCATGCAAGGGAGTGGAACTTTAGTGCACTTTTAGTGCAGAACAAGCAGAAGAACCCAGAAGTCGACATTTTTGCCTCTCTAGCAGGAAGGTGCAGGGTCAGTCACCCTGTGGACCTGGTTCCTGCGGCCCGCGCTGGTCCCCAACCCATCCCTTTCAATCCACAGTGCTGAAGAAAAACAGCTCCAGTGCTGGAGGTCACCGTGGGGAATGGAGTGGCAAGCGTAACACCCGGCCAAGCCAAGATGAAAAAAGGAGCACAGCAGAGCTGCCCACCGCTGCTGGGAGAGACCCTGCCAGCACCACCACCACTTCTGCTACCATCACTCTTGTTGCTACTGCTGCCACTGCCACCACTGCTGCAGCAGAGAGAGCCTGCCTGCCACCATGCCGCAGTTCATTGCCATTTGCTGCCCCCGCTCCTTGGAGGGTGAGCTCCTACACCTGCACTTCCACTGCTGCAGTAGGAATGTAGGCAGTACAACTCCCAGTTTGAGCAAACTAGGTCTCCAGCTTGTCCTTGCTTGTTTTTCCATTATTCCCAGGCAGGGGAGAAGGAAGAGAAACCTTTGTTCCCGAGGTGCCATATGGCAGGCAGTGCAGGAATGGGGACCATTTTCTCTTTGTCTGGGGGAAACCATGTGGGGTGCAGTGTGGTAGTGGCCACCATCTTGATTTTTATTCTTGGGGGCACAGATGATATCTGGCTTTTGTTGGTTAAACCATTCCCTCTTTTGTGCAATTTTTTACTATTATAGTTGTTCTTCAGTTGTTCTTCAGTAAATTGTGTTTCTGGTTTATAATCTCCTAGTATTTTTTTCTTCCGCTATCAAAATGGGGAAGTTTGAGATGGCTTCCTTTTCCTCTGATATTTAAGCCAGAACAAAAAAGGAAGCATTATCCAGTGGAAATTGATTAGACTCGGCAGGTTGTTTTGCTGTACCATTTGGTATACATTGCCCATGTTTATAGATAAACATATACCATAAACCAATGCCAAATCAGTTGCCTGAAGGTAAACTGTAATTTGTATGCTGATGTAGTAGAGGAACTGTAGAAGAAAAAGCAGCCAAAGCCATAACCCCTTCTTGACCTGATTTGTATGGAGTGAGCTGAACATTCAGTCACACCTATCTGAATTTCTGTAGACCACCTATATTCCCAGGTAAAGTACACCATCAAACAAACTGATATAATGGAGGAAGAAAATATGTAAAATGAGTAATACAGAATAGGTAAGGAAGAGTAAAATCAAGAATTTAGGTAATTTTTTCCTTGTACTACTAGTACTAGTTGTAGTATAACCACCAGAAATAGTGAGTCCAATTATTTTTTGAAGATAATTTGTGGACAGTATGCCTGAATATATTACAGTTATGTATTAGTCATAGAATCACAGAAACACAGAATGATTTACATTGCAAGGGACCTTAAAGATCATTTAGTTCCAACCCTCCTGCCATAAGCAGGGACACCTTTCACTAGACCAGGTTGCTTAGAGCTCTATCCAGCCTGGCCTTTAACACCTCCAGGGATGGGGCATCCACATCACACATCCACATCCACATGGGTTGCCTCTGGGCAACCTGATTCAGTGCCTCACCACCCTCACAACAAAGAACTTCCTCCTAATCTAAACCTACTTCCTCTAATCTAAACCTACGCTCTTTTAGTTTGAATCCATTCCCCCTTGTCCTGTGGGAACATAACTTATGTAAAAAGTACCTCTCCATCTTTCTTGAAGGCCTCCTTCAGGTGATGGAAGGCTGCCATTAGGTCACCTCAAAGTCTTCGTTTTCCAGGCTGATCAAAACCTATTGTCTCAGGCTTTCCTGATACAAGAGGAAGTCATCTTGGGGGCCCTCTTCAGGACTCACTCCAACAGGTTCATGTTTTTCTTGTTCTGGGGCCCCCAGAACTGGATGCAGCACTAGAGGTGGGATCTCAAGAGAGCACAGTAGAGGGACAGAATCACCTCCTTCGACCTGCTGGCCACTCTCCTTTTGATGAAGCTGAGAACGCAATTGGTTTTCTGGGCTGTAAGCACACACTGCCAGCTCATATCCAGCTTCTCATCCACCAGCATCCCCAAGTTCTTCGCAGCAGGGCTGTTCTTGATCTATTCATCCCCCAGCCTGTACTGATACCAGGAGCTGCCCCAACTCAAGTGCAGCACCCTGCACTTGGTCTTATTAAACCTCATGAGATTCCCATTGGCCCACTTCTTGAGCTCATCCAGTCCCCCGAGATGGCATCCTGTCCTTCAGGTGTATCAACTGCACCACTCAGCTCAGTGTCATCAGCAAATTTGCTGAAGGTGAGCTCAATCCCCTCATCTATGTCATTAAAGAAGATTTTTAATAACATTGGTCCCAATATGGACCCCCGAGGGACACCACTTGTCACTGATGTCCATCAGGACTGTGAGCCATTGACCAATATGCTCTAGATGCAACTGTCCAACCTCTTTCTTATTATCTGATAGTCCACTCATCAAATCATCTCTCTCCAATTTAAAGACAAGGATATGGTGGGGGGCTTTACAGAAGTCCAGATAAATGACATCTGCAGCCCTTCCCTTGCCTACTGTTATAAGTCATTCCATCATAGAAGGCTACTAGATTGGTCAGGAATGTCGGTGAAGCTGTGATGACTGTCCCGAATAACCTCCCTGTCCTTCATGTGCCTTAGCACAGTTTCTAGGAGAATCTGTTCCATGATCTTCCCAGTCACAGATGTGAGACTGACAGATCTGTAGTTCCCAGGGTCCTCCTTTCTACCCTTTTTAAAGATGGGTACAATATTTCCCCATTGTCCAGTCACCTTGGAAATGTTATAAGATGCTTAAAAACTCAATTTTTTTGTCTTCTGAAGCCTTGTCTTTTAGAATAATAGTTGTTGTCTTGCAGCAAGGTAGAAGACATACAATCTGCAAATTACAGCTGTGCTGTAGAGTCTTACACAGGTAATGTTTGTTTTTGTTGTCTGCTCTTTGAATTATTTCCTTATCACAGTAATGACTAATCAAAACAAAATTCACTGGGGAGATGAGGTAAGAATCTCACCTGGATTGCAAACAACTACTTCAGTGGTTGCATTGTGATACTACTTAGATGTGTTAGAATTTCCTGGAATACACTTACAGGCTCTCTAGGTGATACTATATTCACTATATTCTAATGTGTTTGAATTCGCTATATTTTTATTGCAAACTGAAATAGCCTATACTATCCAAAGCTTTATAGTAAATGAAAACCTCCATCTTCTAATCTACTGAATATAAGAGACCGACAAACCCATCATACGAGGAGGTTGCTAAAAATATATTCCAACTGACCCATAAGGGCTTTTTACGCCAATCTTTTGATAAACTTTTACGATAATCTTTAGAAATTTTTTTTGTGTACTAATAAACCTTGAAATGGAAGAAATGTCACTAATTTCCATTCTAATACAATCACTTAATATAGAAGGGTGGTCACCATCAAAAAGAAAATATTACTTCTAAAAGATATCACACATAGAAGCCACATGTGGCAGGGTGTTTATGAAGGTTTTGTCTACCATATTTCTATGTATGACAAGAGAAACAGTTCTAGGGTGAGGTATTTTTATCCTCAACTCTGAAAAGTGATCAGCAGGTAGAACCATCTTCACTATGTGGTGAGCAATTTGTTGCTACCTTTGCCCTGCCATGTATTTTGACATATGAAGACGTATTTTTCTAAGAGAAATTGTGAATCAGCTTGATTTTTTTTTGGAGGGGTGTGAAGGAAAGTTTGAGAGATGGTTTGAAATTGAAAGAAATATACATAAAAGAACTAAAAAGAAAAACTTCAGAGAATTATTTTCAATATTTACTATTTTAAAACATGACTGAGACAACAGGGATAATATTTTCCAGAGTGTGCTGGTGGTTGTGTTTTAGGCCCTTCTTCCTCGACTCATAATAAACATGGCCTTCCTCATTTAAATGTCACATAAATGGAAAGGATCTGATAATTTAGCATATACTATTTCACCTGTAAGGGTGAGAAGGGTCTAGTGTATGTATCTAGAAGCAACCAGCATTTTCCTTCCCTCTGTACTGAATACAGCTAGAGTCCTAGGGCTTATTCTATAATGTGCTGACATGAAGTAACAGATAAGCCTCTACAATTCAGAGTAGTCAATTACACCTGCTGACTATCTGCTGGTAGCCATGGTATCTGCAGGCTTTGCTGGTTGTTCTCACAACAATCTCAGAGCTTAAATAAGCTCAGGCACTGGCTCAGCTAGTTCAAAATTCGTACAACTCTGGCTTTAGCAGAGGGATCACACTGCCACTCATTAAGAACTGAAGTACAAGGCTGTGGCTCTCAGGGGGTTTTGTGCTGTGCCAGGTAGCCTTCACAGGAACAGGAGGGATATATTTTTACTTAGGCTCATGCAGATATTTTGCCAAAATACGGAAAAATTCTGAGGCTCTATTAATATAGCTTATATTAATTAATCTAAATTTGGGGTTATTTTGTCTGATTATTTTATGAACAATGTCTGTAAACAATGTGTGCTGAAGTTAAAAGACACTTCTTTCTTTATGATATGGGTCTAATTTCATTTGAGAGAGCAAAAGTAATAAAGTCAAAGCATTTCAATCTATTATTAATCACTGAATTTGCACAGGTAAATATAATCAGACAAGCACTCCCTGTCGTGTCTCTGTTGTTGCTTCATGGGTTTGTAATTTGAAAAAGACACTTTTGGGAGAAAGTGACTCTATCTTCATTCTAAGTTTAAATGTTAAAATGGTTTATTTCTAAATCCAGTGCAAAAGCACTTGGATTTGAGTTCTTAAAAGGTTTTGAATTATTGAGGATGATTAGATGCGCAATGTAAACCAAAAATTTCCCCTTCACAACATGAAATTAGCATCCAAAGGAACAAATGTATTGTGCAAAAATAAGAAAATATATCTTATTCTTAGGTAAGTTACTATTAGTTCTAAAAATTTGCATTGTCCCATACAAAGAAAGATGAAATATTTCCAGTTAGCAGGCGCACTCTGTATTATTCTCCAATCCATTTCTACTGGACAGCCTTTGCAGAAATGTAATTGAGAAGCATTGGTGCTTCTTCCATAGCTTTGTCGTTTTGCCTAAAGGAAAAATTCGGGTATTGGCTGTGATTGTTCAGTTGTGTCACTTCTGAAGAGAAGGATCTGTCTCTTTATTGTCTCCACTTAACTCTACTAACTGAAATTCCTCTTAAGATTAAAGGTGCGGGCCTCTGGGCCTCCTGTGCTTTATTAAGTCTATAAAAGTCCAAAGGTTCTCATACCTAAACTGGATACAGACATCATTACATAATGTCAAATATCTACCCTGAGAAGAAGAAGAAAAAATAAGCACAATTTATTTTTGCTGAGTTTTATTTGCCCTTAACACAGTTTTTTAAGAAAGCACTTTTTGAGCACTACTGCATGTCTAAAAAGAGAAAATTAATCAGAATGTCATATTTCATCCTTCAAAAATCTCTCCAAACATCATGATTTTCAGCTGCCTTCCTGCTCCTTGCCTCAGCTTTTATATCTGAGCTTATGTCATATGGTATGGAACATCCCTTTGATCAGTTTGGGTCAGCTGGCCCACTTGTGTCCCCTCCCAGAATCTTGCCCTCCATCGAGGAATGAATGTCATAGTGCTGATGCTGTGCTCAGCACTAGCCAGAACACTGGTGTGTTATCAACACCCTTCTAGCTACAAATGCAAAGCACAGCACTACTATGGGGAAAAGAACTCCAGTTCAGCCAGACCCAATAAAGATAGGTAAATAATGAGATAAAAAATTTCAGAGTATATTAGCTTTCTAAATAATAAAGAAGATATTGCCCCCATTGTTACCTTTTCTACCTTGTGTTATTTTCTCTACTTGTCATATTCTATCAAAATTATATCCAATACTGAGATGTTAGTTATTTTCATTAAAAGCTGTTCCCTCTCTCATCAAATAAATACATTAGAGCTTAGGTTTCTTTTTGTAGAGTGAGAGCATGGTTATGGATAAAAATGAGAAAAAATAAAATGTTTTCCTATTTTATAAAATTTTGTAAGACACATCTTTCATGGCCTCGACTATTGTCATGACAGCATATGCATATGCAACACAACTTTACATGATTATGTGAGTTTTCTAAATGCCCATTGGGGTTGAGAACAACATGCATTGCAACGACTCATGCATATCGCATTAACTCTACATAGAATTGCAGTAATTCTTCTTTATTCAAAGTGCAAAATTAAAATCTACACATGATCACATGTTGTTAATGTCCACGGAGAACGGCTGGCTGGAGGGGTTCAGAGACACATGCTAATGACCCATAGGATCTGCAAAATGTCTACTTTATTAAGAGAAACAACAGATTTTATACCCTTCTTCATGGAGCACACGGCAGTCAGGTACATATCATTGGATGTAAAGCACAAACAATTTTCACAGGTACCTCTCTCATTGGACTACTACAGCTGGTCAGATAAAACATGGCATTTGTTTAAAGAAGTAAAGGAATTTCTCCTAAACTCCCACAGACCTTCAGTGCCATGTTTGAGTCCAATCACCACACCTGGAAAACTGCATGAGACTATAAAGCCACATTTATACAGCATAAAATCCAAAACCATGGGATTCATTCAATTCCAAAATGTGTCCTGCAATAACATGGAAGCAAATTCCTTCAAATAAAATCTTATGAATAGAGTAAATCTTGATTATCACAATCTATCACTCATTCTGTTTCCCATATTACACTTTCATGTCACGAGGTCTTTAGGGACAGTGTAGTCCATCCCCACCAGAACCCTAAAATCACACGCTGCCTTTGCCACTCCTTCCTTCTTAGGAGGATTCCTCACACTCTTCCCCTGTTCCAATGTGGGGTCCCTCGCATTGGAGACAGTCCTCCATGAGTTTCTCCAACATGGGTCCTTCCTATGGGCTGCAGCTCTTTGCTAACTGCTCCACTGTGGGTTTCTGCTAAGGGGTGAAGTCCTTCAGGAACACGCTGTTCCACTGTGTGTCTCCTGTGGGGTCACAAGTCCTGCCAGAAAACTTGGTCCTCTCTCTCCAGGTACTGCCTGGAGCCTGGCTCAAAATGGTTTCCCCTGGGATCACAGCCTCCTTTGGCCATCAACTTGCTCTGGTGTGAGTTCCTCCATGGGCTGCAGGTAAATCTCTGCTCCCCCATGAACCTCCATAGCTGCAGGGCCTCACCATGATCTTCACCACAGGCTGCAGGGGAATTTCTGCTCTGGCACCTGGAGCACCACCTTTCCCTCCTTCTCCACTGACCTCTGCATCTGCAGGCTATTTCTCTCACATATTCTCACTCTTATCTCCAGCTGCATTATGTTATTGAGCAGTAAGCTTTTCACTCTCTTAAATCTGTTGTGCCAGAAGCACTGATGGGTTCAGCCTTGCCTAGTGGTGGGTTCATCTTGGAGCTGGCTCGCATTGGTTTTCTTGGATATGGGTGTCGTGGGTTAGCAAGGGTTCCCCCCTCCCTGGGGCACTGCAAGTGGTTTGTCCAGGTGAATTTCTGGGACAAAACCAATCAGAAGTTTTGGTAACGCCTTTTGCCAATTACATCTTTAAGAAAATCGGAAGAGAAGGTAGTTGCGCAGTTGGAATTGAGGTGCCATGTGAGGGAGAGGCAGCAGGCCCTAAGAGGGCCCAGGCCTCCCTCCTCCCCCAGCCCTGGGCCGGGAGCAGGGGGAACCACTGAAACGCCCCTTCATCCGGACATGTAACGGAGTGAAGAAAAACAAAAGAACTTAAAGGACTTTGCAAAAGAAACTTAGAAACTGCAGCTGGAGAGAGGATAACGGAGCCTTCAAGGTCAGACCTGGCAGTGGCAGCAACAAGCGGAGAGTGCAAGTCCGAACGGGGGGGGAGAGACAGCTCCTTCTCCCCCTCTCTCCCTCTCTCTCCCCTCAGCAGGGAAAAAGACTGAAATCTAAAATCCCTGCCACCTGTGGAAGATTGTTGGGGGAGCAGAGACAATCCCCATCTGCAGCTCACGAAGGAGCCCATGATGGAACAGTTGCAGAAAATGTGACTCCATGGAAGGAGTTTTGCTGGACTGTAGCCCACTCAGAGGAGTCTTACACCAGCGTGAGAAGGCCTGGGTAAGATCTTGGGATCCAAGAGAGGGATCCGTGCAGGTGCAGCTGACGTGGACCTACGCCGGAGCACATCGGCTCGGGTAGGGAGCCATGTGTGGTCCCAGTGAGGGATCGATGCTGGTGCAGCTGCTGACCCCGAAGGACAGCA
>JAWWES010000115.1:72498014-72526384 GCA_035583135.1 Lophotriccus pileatus | reverse complement strand
GTGCTATTAATTATATTTTTTATAATTTTTAATTGTATACTAATAAATATTTCTTTATTATACTTTGATTATTTTGATAATCTATAATAATCCATAACATATATTACCACAAAAGTTACCAGAGCTGTAGCATGAGTCACAGAAAGAGCCTACTGAGAATTTTTTTTTTTTTTTAAATAGAAAATCCATGTCTTATCCAGAGTTTAAATTCTACCCCTACAAGATTAAGCCTTGAATTTTTATTGTTTGTGAACTTTCAAGATTTCTTGGATTGCTACAAATGAAAATGATGGTTCAATGAAAGGCACATAATTTCTTTTGCATTCCTAAAAATATATGAATGGATCTTATTTTTCTCTTAAGACCTCTATGTAACAAATGTGTGCTCTACACTACACATGGCTTAGTGGAGTCATTGAAGCATCGTCAGACAAACGTCTTTCCAAGGCCATCCATAGGAGGGTATTTGTGTGAGAGACGGGTGGAAGACAGGAGCACTCTGCTCCAGATGCAGGCACATTGAAACACCTACATTTTTATATCAATTTGTCTGAATATTTTCTAAATATTAGACTGCATTTATAGGAGTAGACTTTAAGTCTTTAAAGGAATATAGAAATTGACTCAGATAATGCAATTACTTGCCTACAGATAGAAATCTAGCCTCCCAAAGAAACCAAGGTCATAAATAAAGGGATTACAGATATCAAACACAAGAGACATCTGAAACTCGCTCCAGTAGGAGATTGAGGCAATTATGGCAATAAAAATAGCACTAAATGCCTATTTTCACAAATCTGAATTTCTCAGTAAAGGGATTCAGTGTCCTGAGCACTGGGTGTATCTAAGTTTGGCCTCTAGCTCTCAATTCACAAGGCAATGATCTCCTCTTTATCTTTTGTCATACTAGACAATGGACAGCTTAGTGTAGTTCAAATGGCACTACAGTCCTGTGTTTTCAAAATACACACCGATATTTCCACTAATTATCTAGTTTAAGGAAAGCAAAACTGTTCTGTAAGCTCCACCAATGATATCTACTAAATCATTATTGAGTGTAATAGAAGCTTAGACATCCATCTTATATTTACACATTTATATTATAGATAGCTAGTTGTTCAGCTGCATACATAGATGAATCTTGCCAGAACTGCCTTGGAAGGGATCTCCATTTAAATGTTTGAAAAGGCTCTTGGCAGCTCTGAGGACTACAGGATTTCCACAGCACCACAGAATCAGAATTACAGAATAGTTAGGGTTGGAAGGGGCTTCTGCAGATCATCTACTCCCACGCCGAGCACAGATCCCTGTAAAACAAAAAGGTTCACAGGGTCATCAGTCTGAGGGCTTTTCTCAAACACAAAATATCTTAGAAACAGAATAATGCAAGAATAGGTTTGCAGAGCATCTTGATTTGTTTAAGAGTCTGTTTATGTCCATGTTAGTAAATTAAATTCTGTTTTTACAGTGTATATGGTCATATACCAGCAAATAAGAACTGTTTAATAGGATCTTACGTATATAGCCACCATGTCTCAGGTTAGACATCCAATAATGTGCTGCTTGGATCACTAAAATAAGTTGTCTATCCTAGATAGTGTGTTTGGAACAGGTTAAGATGAGAAATATCTGGATTTAGAATGGGTAAATTAATGCTAATATGATTGCTATTTGGAGTGTGTCTTCCTTCAGTACTTCCTTCACACTCCTTACAGAAACTAAACTATATAATTAATAAAAAAGAGAATTGTCTTGCACATAATAAAAAAGGAAAATAAAAATTTTAATTAATTTCTATAATCTATAGGAGAAAAAGCATATATTTATGAGAGGGGTTTATGCCACTTTTTGTATTTCTCCAGTGATTTTCAAAATTATGCAGTCAGTATATTTACTGAAAAACAGCTATGCAGGACATAGATATTTTTCAAAGAACTGATTTACCAGTTTGCATCAAGAACTTAACTACTTTTTCCTAATAGGAGTTTGTCCTTTTAAGTAGCACTGGCATCAACATAGTCTGCATTGTACTAGTGCTTCTGTTCTTGCAGATCTACCTCTTTCTGAGATATTATAACATTTGAAACCAGTGTGACTTAAGTCTTCTGTAATTGGAACATTTGCAAACCTGCCAGTTCTTCTTATATGTAGAACAAGCTAGTCTCAATCCCAAGAGTAAGAGCAAATTCATCCATGGCAGAAATTACATGAAATGAGTTGCATCTAACTGGCAGCAATTAAAGAAAAAGGCATAATATGTGAAGTAGAATTGTGCTTCTCATTTAATACTGAGAAAGGTTTAAAGGAAAATTTTTATTTGCATCATAACAAATTAATTTTTTCAGCTCTGTAGATACTTTCAAATAACTTGCAGAACTTGAGGTATTGATATTACAGGCTATGCTACTTCAAAAAAAACCCTCTCATTTTCAAACTTCAATCTTTCAATATACGTATACAAGTGTAATACTTAATAGGATTTTTTTAAAGGAAATTAGTTGAAGTATTTGTTATCCTGAAAAGCTTTTCGTAGTTTACACAGTGTCAAGACTTGCCTTACAATCAGTGAAATCTGTTTTGTGGACCTTAATTGGATCCAGCTAATTCTGGAGCTCTTAAATAGAACAACAACTGAGAATGTATAGTTCACCCATTTTCTTAAAATCAGGAGGATATCTTCTGTGTTTTTGAAATTCATGGACTCAAACAAATGCTTTTCAATAAACCTGCGCATCCAAAATTTCTTATGGCATTATATATTTTATTTTTTACTACTTATCAATGAAAAGTTACATATTTATTTTTAACAATCTTATTTGATGATTCTAAAGTATGTATTATGATTTCAAAAGGCAATTTACATTAAAATGTGCAGTCATTACTATACAAATGAAAAAACAAGTCATTAAGGACATTCTAGTTCATCCATATTAAGATATTCTTAATATCCATGACACTCTTTTTAGTGCCTTTGATATTCAGACCCTACAGGAGAGATGAAGTGGGGAAAATGCATTTATTGCTGTAAATCAATCCTTTTCTCTACTAGAAATACTTCCTAAAAGATTGCACCATGCTGTTAGATTGCACAGGAACTGATCCATACAGTGAAGTGCCAGGAACTCTCAAGCAGACAGCCTTGGTGTGCAGCTTGGAGTGCCAGCAAAATGTCAAATCTCAAGTTGGTGTCAGGAAACTCTCTGAACAGAGCCCTAAAGAGAAGAATTTTTTAGCTTTGAATGAGATAGACTGTTGACTCTCCAACAAATGTGAGTGAAGAGATATTCTCTCCCAATAATCTGGAATGAATGGATTTCTCCCTCCCCTCTCCCCTACTGTAAAGCTGAATTTTAGAGGAACAAAAGAGTTATGATACAGCAGAGTAAAATGAACAAAACTTTTCTGATGAACTAATTGAAAATTTAAGGGGTTTTGAGAGAATACTACTGGGTGCAATTTAAGGTGTCAGAGAAAGCTTTATATTTATGTCTGGAAATAAACTGTTCTTCATAACTTGAAGAGAGTTTGAGTCAGAGCTCTGCGATTGGTTACTTTAGGCTGTTCTAAAATAAAGGAATCAGGAAATGTAACCTCATTCTCAAAACAGGTTTTCAAATAGTGCCTTGATGAGCAGACAAATACAAAGAATATAAAGAAACATCGTGAGAACATCAGTTTATACACAAAGTTTCAACCTGCATATTTGACATTGAAAGGGGAGGCTAGAATTCCATAATGCTGAGTGAATCATATGGATACATACCTCGTTTCCAGTTTTTTTCCTTTAGAAATCAAAAGGTTGCAGATCTGGAAAAAAAACATTCACATTTGTTTTTTTTTCCCACCTATCCTAGGGTCTTCTCAGTGTGTACCACTGAAATTATGTATACAGCGAGAACATTAGGTAAATTGTAGGAAGCTTTGAGTCAATGGAATTTTCTAATCTGGTTTATAAATTCTGAAAAAGTTGTACTGCTCTAATTAAATGAAGCCTCTCATCTGGAGTAGTCAAATGCTGACTGCTATTTTAGTTTATGTGGTTTAGGTATCCAGTAGGGTCAGAAATCAGATTCTCAAGCAGTAAATACAAAAGAAAAGAAGAGTTAAATTTTCGTCAAATGTTTTCAATATAAGCTGAAGGGAGACAACAGGATATGGGAAGTGATTGTCTATTAACCTGCTGTAAAACGTGTCTTTGACACATGGAGATATTAAGAAACAAGGATTATAACTAAGTTACAGTGTCAAAGGCTTTCATGAGCCTGGGAGTGCCAAACTCTCTCAGTTCCTCTTGCCACACATCCTCAACTCCAGATAACTTTATTGTCAAAGGCTTTTCACAACATTTATACCACCCTTAAGAAGCAAGGATATCTCACTGTAGTTCACCAGTCATTAGGCATAACAAAATAGAGAATGAAGTCTCCATGGAATCCCAGATTTCCCATGTACACACCCATTTTATTACAGAAACTAGAAAAGCTCCAAAGTCCTACATCATTTACTGCAACTTTAGGGGATTCATTTAGAAGAGGTTTGACTGACACTCAGGAAGATGTGAAAGTACAGTAGTGACATCTTTATTTTCTAAGTGAGTGTAAGTGTTAGGGTCACTGAAACAGCAAAAGGACTAATATGTTTGGTTTGGGTTACTTTTGCTTCCAAGTTAGAGAAAGCGTGAATTTATTAGTGATCTTATTGTAGTCCTCGGTGGAAGGCTCACTAGTTCAAAACCCACCACACAACTCAACACAAATCTGACAGCCTTGGCACAGGGAAAATGTACACAACCTGTATTAGAGCAGCAGAGGTGTTGTAAGTCAGGAGTGGAGTGCCTTTTGCAGAGACATATAGAGATGTTAATGCACAGCACCTGTCAGCACTGTGCCTTGAACCAGCTTGTGCTATAAATCTCTCATTTTCGTGAACAGTAAAATCCCCCAAACTTGCAAAGAAATATAAATGCAATAAAAATATTTTCCCTAGCCCAAATTCAGTTTATTCCTTATGAATATACATGTGCTTCTTTGTAGCATACTTATAAAGTAGAAACTGCCAAGAGTCGAGTAAAGGGAGCTAGAATATATACAAAGTCCTTTTGGAAAAAAAAACAAAACAAAACAAAACAAAACAAAACAAAACAAAAAAAACACCAAAAAAAAAAACCAAAAAACAAAACCAAAAAGAAAAACAACAACAAAAAAATATGAACATAAACGATTTTCTAAGGTTTCTGAAACACAGTCTGCTGGTTATGAAAATATTTGAAGTACTCTTGAGGATTTCTACCATAAAGTAAAGGGTAAATTTGCTTTACCATCCCCAGGGGCATGTTTTTTTAATATTATCTGCTAATAAAAAATAATATAAAAAGTATATAAAAGAAGAAAAATATCTTGTTTTAAAGGAATACAAATTCAGTGAGAATTCAGAAGTGGATAGATTAAGAACTTTCATATTCATATCATTTTTTTTCCTCCAAGTTTTTCACAAAAAACCCTCCCTATTTTTAAAAAAGATACATTTATTATTTTCATATTTAGCAATTTAGATTTTTTCTTAAATGTTTCAGCCTCTTTTTTATTCATAAAATACAGCTATTATTCTGATCACCATATGAATTAAAGTATTTATCTGATCACAGATACGCATTATTATAGTATTAAAACAGAAACACTGAAAATGTTAAAATATCCATGATGCATTTTCTTAACATTAAGTAATTTTAACTTTCTGCTTGCTTATTTCCTTTTAATACTGTTTTCGAATTCTGAACATAAAAACTAGCTTATTCATATTTGGTGTTATAATATAATGGTTAAAATAGATTCTGTGCATGAGTGTAGCAAAAATCAATAAACCATCTGGTAATTGGAATATGAAATATCAATATGGCACTGGTTTTCTATATGCTTCTATAAGATTCATTAGTATTCTTGTCCTGCTCATAACGTCTTAAAATGCACATCATTATATTGTTTGTATCTACACTCTTGAAATGGGCTCGATAGATAAGGCTTAGTAAGACAAAACAGAAGATTTGTTTGTGCAAAGATTATGTTAAGCTTGCTGGAAGCAGTAGCGAAATCTCAGGAGAAGAAATAAAAAACAAGCAGGCAATCTGTGTGCCTCTCATCTCCCTGCAATTCCTAGAGGTTACATATAAGAAGATTATGAAACAACATACAGACACAATTGAAAAGCTTCCTAATGAAAATAAATTTGCCATGTTTGATGGCTTATATATATCATCAGATTTTGACAGCAACATAATGTGGAAAGACAATTTAATGCAATAAGAAGATTCCACTTTCTAGACAAATTGTTTGGGATAGTTCTCTTACAAAGAAAGAAGAATTGAACTGACATTGGAATAACCCAATTCCAATACTTTGAAGGATCAGAAAGGCATTGATGGAAGTGGTGCTTTTCTTTTCATGGTTATTTAATTTTCTCAGGGAAATTTCAGAAAACAAGGTATTTTGAATGGATTGGTCAATATATGATATCTATGGTTATTGTCATTACACCCTTATTTTGGCAAAACTGATGAGCACACACATCAGACATTTGAGACAGAAAGCTAGAGAAACCATATCCAATCCATCCCTAGGCCAAAGCAGCTTTAACTGGCTTAAGTTGCAGAAAACTCTTCATATTCTATTGAACTTCCTTATATTCATCTTTATATCAGTATTATTTTTTGAAAGTACTGTACAGATCATCTCTTTTAAAATAATAATGCATATTAGATACTTGTTTCTGCCCTCTGTAAGCTTTATGCCTGACTATTCACATATTCAGTATATCCCTTAAAGTAAACATCTTTCCTTAAGGTTGTAATCATTTCTTCCCATTTGACCAGTGCTCAACTTCTTGTGGTCAAATTTGAATGCCTTGTGCTATTCGTTCATTCATGTTCATGGCTAGGCTTTGCGAATGAAGATTTGGGAAGGGCTCTACCCACGCTTGCTACAAGTGTGCTGATGGCTAAAAAGGCCAATGCGTTATTCGTAATCCATTAGTAAATCAGACAAGAGTAGGTCACTTGCTTTATTTTTTTTTTTTCATTTATCTTGTGTGTCAAACAGCTTTCATGACCTTCTAGGCTAAAATTTGCACCACTTTCACTGACTTCCACTTAAGGTCCACAAAATTTCTACTGGCATTTTGCAATCTACCCAGGTACATACATACTCCAACAGAACCACTGAAAGTAACTACTGTTACTTCTGTTAGTAACATTGTACCAGAATTGCTTTTTTCACATGTAGAGGAAGAATGACATCTAATAACTAGGAGAGCATGAACAACACTCACAGTTGACATACCTATCAGTAAGGTTCAACTGTATGGTTCTGAGATTATTATTTCTTTTATATAAATTAGAAGTATTTTAAAGGGGGGGGAGGGGTGAAATGAATATGGTACTCACTGAAAAAAAAAAGAGAGTTCTGAAGTTGCTTTGATGCTTGTTTAACTTGTGCTGAATTAGGGAAAAAATTCTGCCAAAGTAGAATAAAATATATGATACGTGTACATAAATAATCCTGGTTGAATTGTCACTTCTTATCCTGCTGTCCTGCTTCAGAGGGAGTTAGGGTGCACTACTGATTGTACACAAGTGATTTCTTTCACTGGAGTTACTCTTTTATGCATGAACCCCAAACTTTCAACTGAGTCTATGCCAATGATGAGAGACAGTTCAAAGTTCTCTGCTTCATTGCAAAAGCTGGTAGCTGGGGCTGCCAAGCAGGCTACCTTTGATGAGCTAAACGAGTGTTTTGTCAGCTAAGTGAGCCAAGGAGCATGAAGACTTTGACTAACTTGCGGTGCACAATCTACCGCTCACAAGCATGCATGAGAGTTCTAAGAAATGTTATACTCCCCTGCATAACATGAGGTAGTACATGCTTGAAGCAAATTAGGTTCACTGCTCTCTGCTCTGACACCATAGAAGGCAGAAGTGAAGTAGCAATTACTATTGCTGGCAAGAGCAGGGGCTGAGTGAGAAACTTTCACTCTTGATTGAAGCCTGACTACTGTCAGAAGACAATGTCTCTCAGACCCATCATCCACCTCCTGTGACTACAAAAAAGAAGAGGTAGAAAGACAGTAGGTGACACTTCCCATTTTGCTATTCTTCCTTTCCAATGAGTACAGAGGTCCCTGTGACTCAGGTATAGTAAATTATTTGTAACAGCCTCAGTGAATGGTCTTTCAATTCAAGCTTTACAAGCCTCACAAGCTACCTGTGTATTTATGATACCGAATGACTAATAAACTTCTTTTGAATAAATCTGCTAAAAAAGAGAAGGCAAAAAAAATAAAGGAATTTCAACTGAGATGTCTCAAGATGGTTTCAAGCAAGTGAAGGGAATTAAGAAGGATCATTCATTTTCTTGTTTTGGATGACAAGAAGATGGATTTGAATTCTCTTCTAAATATAGAACTTTGGTTTTATTTAAAGTGAAATTAATTTTCTTTACCCAAAGTGACCTAGAAGATGTCTATCCAAAAATATCTCTGAACACATACTTTTAATATTTAATTCTATATTGGGCAACGTGCACATAAGTTTTTAAACTAGCTCCTGGTATATTACATAATTTTACTGTGAGCTTTCAGACAGATATTGCTACTCTCTCTTCAGAGAGCTTTTTCCTTCTTGGCCCAGGTGTACTTTCCCCTTTAAAAAAATTAAGCACATTTTAGCTTGACTGGAAGATGAATCCTAGATTTTTTGTACATGCCACAGGTTTTTAGTATATCTGTGTGGGCAGGGCACAGATGTGTTTGAAGCTGCCCTTCCAGATCTCATAAAAGCAGAATAGTAAACCCAAGTCTCTTTTGTAGGTCTTTGCATAAGAAAGTGTATTGGGAGCTGTGTGTAGGAGGGATCTTGAAATGTGTCATTCTTAACTCTGTTGTAAGAAGGCACCTCTCTAGGAGGATCAGGGCTTCACAGAGCCTTAAGAACTGTCAGAAGCAAAAGAAATGCTATTGTTCACATGGGCAAGGGAGGTCCTTTCTTAACTTCTTAGGTCTTCCTTAACTTTTTCAAAGTGGTCCACCCATACCCCCAAAAATCTTTTATTTTGGGAACTAAGTTGAAAACAATTATTTTAATTGGAAAGCTTAAAATATTTTGGCTTCCTCTCCTAGCTTTCTGTTCTGGCTGAACTTTAGTCCTTATTGCAAACTATACTTCAAATCTTTATGTATATATTAATTAATACAAGAAAAATGTTCCTTTCCCATATCCTCGCTTTACAATTGCTAAACTCTACCAAAGATTATTTGACAAGAGACTTGAAACTCCAGAGTGAAGACATTAACAACAAAAGACTCTGTGAGTAACTGTGAAAATAAGAGTTTCAGCCTGGAATTAAGGAAAAATATTTTTATCATGAGGAGAGGAAAACATAGGAACAGCTTTCCTAGAGAGGCTGTACAGTCTCTGCCCTTTTTGGTTAGCAAGTTAGATTGGATGCAGCTCTGACCAATTTGGTTTGATCTGAGAATTAGCCCTAATTTGCCCAAGCAGCTGGACTAGAGATGTCCTGAAGTTCCTTCCTCCCTGAATTATCTTATAAAGAAAGGTCTTTTTTATGTTCCAGTCTGTTTGCACTTCTACAATTACTGTTGAATTTTGACTAATACTCCATATTATTATAAAAGAATTTTAGCATTAAAAATCATTTTATACAAAACATTATCTTTTTATTTTATGTCTCTTTTTATTTCCTTAATTTCCTTCTAAATATTATCAATAGGCTTAAGCATGTACATAAGTTTAATTAATATGCTGCTTCTGTTTTTTTCCAGATAATTAATGAAGATATTAAAAAATGACTTTGCTTATACTCAACAGAAGTCATAAAAAATTACCTCTTTTGTAGGAGTAACCCAGTGTGCTAATTCCTTACAATAATTGGCACCAAAGTTGCTATAACTCATTATTAGCTGAATATCAATTAAGTTAAAATATGACTGAGAAATTTATATTAATGTTAACCTAATGCTTAATTTACATTTACAGCTGGTTTTAATTACTTGAACAGTCACCGAAAAATTAAAACCTGCAATCAGTGAGATTTCACTTTTACAGATGATTTTCTGGGAATTTAATAAACAAAGCAGACATAAATATGATGAATTATTCCAAGGGCTTTGCCTTTGCAATTACCCCCCAACTGCTTTAATTACACAAGTTGAATATTGTATATATGTTAATTAAGCTGTAAAAAAAAAAAATAAATTAAATGCCTCCCCTCAGAAAAAAAAAAAAAAAAAACCGCAAAAAACCCCAAACGAAAACAAACAAAACCCCCAAAAACCCAAAACACGACCAACAAACAAACAAACAGAACCTCCCACAAAAACCAAAACAACCAAAAACCAAAACCCCAGCCTCCAAACCTTCTAAACCTCCTGTTCCTCTCCTCTTTCTTTTGATGTCTCAATAAATTGTTTAGGCAATGTCACCTGTTGATCACTATTAATGTGATAAGTTGTTCAAAATGTGGCAATTTTACAAGCTTTATTGGCTTTCAATGTTTTACAAGGCAATTTAATGCGTTGCAATAAAATGCAATGGCTTTATGCTCAGGAACAAGAGAGAGAATTTGATGTAATACTCAGGAAATAAATCCACAATGTTATGCTTTAAGATATTTGAAGGGAAAAATGGACAGATATTGACATATGGGGTTTAGTGTGCAAGAATCGGGCATAGCTGTGTTCTCTGATATGAAAAAGATGCAGTTGCACTGGAGGTTGTAGATGAACTTTAAAGAATCAAAGAACAAGGATAATTTAAGCTGTAAGTAAACCTCAGGAGGTCCCTATACCCTGCCTCTGCACAAAGCAAAGTCGGCTATTATAGAATCATAGAATATGCTGGGTTGGAAGGGACCCATCAGGATCATAGAATCCAACTCCTGGCCATGTACAGGACATCCCAGGAATCACTCCAGGTGCCTGAGAGCATTGTCCATAAACTCCTTGAACTTTGTCAGGCTTTGTGCTACGGCCACTTCCTGGGGAGCCTGTTCCAGAGCTTAATCACTCTTTGGGTGAAAAACCTTTTACTTCATACCCAGCCTAAAACTTCACTGACTCAGCTTCATGCTTACCCATGGCTTTATCTAGTTGGCTAACCACTAAAAAAGGGAAATGCACATCTCTGGGCAGCTGGTCCCATTGTTTGCCTGATATTTTCTTGGGAAAAAGGTCTTTGAATACACTCATTTGTATCTACTTATTATTTCTGAATTTTTTATCATAGAAAACCCCCCAACCAAACAAAAAACCTTTGTGCCAGCAAATATTTGTTTACAACAAAGTTTTCACAGTTGCAACTGAAGTCAAGGATTTTGCCTGACAGGATTTTTGGAAGACACAATAGAAGACAGGTCTTCCTGCCTCCAAACTTCCCAAAAAAATCATTATCTTTGATCTACTTCAACCAAAACTTACAGAAGGGTAGGTAGGCTTTTAGAGGTATTCTGCCTAAAAAAATTTCAGTCAAGTTAAACAATCTTGCAACTTCCTATGCTCTCCAAACTTTTGGTTCCTTTTTCTTCTAATGAGATTTTTGGTTTCACTTTTTTGGGAATGTCTCATTTGCAAGCCCCAGTAACCAAAGGTTTGTAATGTTTTAGAGTAGAAGCTTCTCAGTTCTCATCATAACAACTCTTTCTCTTTGTGGAATCCCATTTCTCTTTGTATTTTATTCTATTTTACATATTCTTTTTTCTTATAATATATGAAAAGATACATGTTAGAAGCTAGAAAGAGAAGCTTGAGAACGTGAAATAACATTCTAAAGAGAAAAATAGGCTACAGTTTCTGCCAGAATATGGGAATATTTCTGTGACACTTCGAAGAAAGAAAATCCTAGAAAATCATACATTGTGTACCATGCCTGTATGCCACTGTGAGAAAACAAAAGCTGGTTGAGACCTTGAAGAAGTTCCTCTAGTTTCCTACAGCATTGGAATTTTTTTTCTTTTCTTAATATCTGCAATTAATGCCCCTTATCTTAAAAAGCCTTACATATATAATATTGACAATAAATTTACAACTACCTTGTTTGCATTAGATTAATTGACAGGGTAAGCTAATTACTGAAATGGTAAACAACTGAACTGTACCTGAATTTCATGTCAAGTCTACTGTATTTTAAGAGTGAGACTTGTCTTCTCTATAGTAACAGTTTGATGAGAGGACATAACAGTAGGACAAGAGATTCTGAAGTTTAGAAATTGAAAATTTCTTTATATGTAAGGATTGGTAAGGGAAATAAATGCTAATCTGAAAACAACTTGAACAATGTAACATTGATAGAACTACTGTAAATTTCAGACATATAAATCTAGATATCAATGATTAAAAGTGCCTTTCATATGTTTATAACAAATTTTTACAATGAGCAAATCAATATTCTAATTTATCAAAAAACGGCTGGAAGGTTTTCTTTTTTCTTTTCTTCTTTTTTAAGAAAGGGCAACGATTTTAAAAGTTCGTAATGATTTTTAAATCAAAATCAACATCATAAGTGGGATGTGTTGTCATTTACATTCTCTCAGCTGAATTTACTTAGTGGTGGAAGTGGTCTCTAAATGAGGTTGTTACCTGTGTAAGTACAGCAGTTGTACGGGACAATGGTTTGTTACATTTAGAGCTGAACTTAGAATTGTCCATGCTGTGGACAATTAGAGTCCCCTTGTTTTGTTCTTTCAACATCTTTCTGGAATGCATAAATTAATATTTTTATAGAATGTCTGCAGAAAGGGAATTATATAAATTGCCACACTCTCCCTGTAAAGCCCATAAAACCCCCCATGTCTTTACACCTACCATCTTCTAAAGCTGCAATAATTTTAAGTGCAATTTTCTAATTTTTTTGCTTTTCTCTAAGTCTGTAAATCCAGTTAGAGCAGAAAGACTTTGCAAACTTCATGTCACACTGCAACCACTAAGAGGATGGACTATTTATATATTCCTTATCAGGAGGAAAAGCGTAGTTCTTTCACTCAACCTAATTTATCCAGTATATTACAAGTATAGTTTATAAAATCACAGATGCCAGTATATAAATGGTGTATTTGATACTGTGAATACAGTGATACTAAGATACTTGACCAGTAATGAAATATGAAACCAGTTAACACAGATGGAAAAGATGTTTGGAATTACATCTGTTTTTAATCCTTTACTCCTTTCACTGGTGGGTGTTACGTACTCTGTGTTATGCAACTAAATCTTGACCAACCTTTACAGTTAGTGACGCATTGTGATTTCCTTTGCATTTCTTCACTTACACATGACATAGCTTTTGTGAGAAACATGTTTACCAGATCATATTTTCCAGTCCTCTAGCATAGAAAACTGATTTGACTTTAATTCTGATCCCTTTTAACACTTGAAATTTGCAGTCATTGTAACACTGCAGGATCAAATGTCAGTGTTTCTGTGCATTTCTCCAGATGCTGGATGTTAGTTTGAAATGCTTTGAGAAGCCAGTTACAGCTCCTTAATTAAGAATAGATATACTTAATGTGGAAAGAAAAGTTGTTGCAATTGTTTCTAAATTCTAAATCTTATTGAATATCTACTTGATTTTTTCCTGTGTACATATAATACAGACACTTTAAAATTTGAAATTGAAAAAAACTCCAAGCTTCTAAAAAGTTCTATGAACTTCTGGAGCTAAAGGTGTGGCATAGTAAGGAGTTAAAATAATGCTGTATTATGTTGAATAAAAGAATAATGTGTATTTGCCTAACTATTATCTTCAGGAAATTTGTTTGTTTGAGAGAAAATATAAACCAGACATTTAAATCTATACAATCAGTGAATTACTCTCTTTTCCTTTCCCTCAGCTTCATTACTTCTATTTGTGATGTGTAACTATGACACTGGAATAATGGTAGGATCTATAATTTTTCAATATAGTGCAAATGCATTAGCAAAAGTCATCTAGATTTAAGAAATAAAAGAATTAGAGGTTGAAAACAAAAAATGCAGCCATCTAGGTTTCGCACCTTGCCTAAAGTTAGTAGGGGTTTTTTGGGTTTTTTGGGGGTGCAAAGGAAAATCCATAATACCTCCCAGGTCTCAGAAACATTTTAATGGCTAGAGACTGAGTTTCAAGTTTAAAAAAAAGCCTCAAAGAAGTAGAATGCTTTGAAGAGAATTGAAGCTTTGCTCATTAAGGGCAAACCTGTGAAGACTTGACATTTCATCAAGTTTTCGCTAGATTTCCTAAGAAAATAGGCTTGAAAAAGTTGTACAAAGGACTGAGCTTTCTTTTGCAGTGTTACCTTTTGACACAAACCTTAGCCTCTTCATTTTCAAGAAGCAGATAGTGTAATTTAGAACCTTTTAGCCACAAGTTGATCAAGAAGAGCATAAGCTAAAGGAAGTTGCAGTCATACTCATTATAAGCATATTCTGGACATTGTCATTGTTCTAAGCACTTTATTGATTTCCCTCTCCAGACAGGATCTGACTCTTTTGCACAGGTCTACAAAGGAGACTAAAAGCTGAGGCAAACTACTCCAAAATAGACTGAGTCTCAAACAAAGAAAACACTGGAGATCCAGCAGTATAAAGGTCATTGAGAAACATCACACTTTTTCTATATTTGTATACAATGCATTTCAATAAGGACAGCAGTGCCATCGCTGTTCAAATATTTCAGACTGTGAAAATTTACACTGAATCATCAGCCCTAGGCAATTGAGATACAGTTCTCTCTTTCCCACCCCGTGTTCCTTTCACAACATCATTATTTATCCACTTAAATTTATCTATATCCTTTCTGTGAAGAGCAGCTCACATTTGCAGCCTTTCTCCATTTGTTTTTTTTTTCTCATAGATTATTGTCATTACTTCCCATTGTCTCTTTTTTCTTCCACATATCCTTACTTCCAGGTTTTATATGGTCATTACAGGATGGTGATTATGAGTCTTTTTTGAATATTTGCCTACAGCTTTTATGCAATGACCAACATATGTGCTGTTAAGATTGCTTGGATTTACTGCTGGTTAAAGATATTTATCTTATACATGAGTAACATTTTTTTATATACTCATTGTTTCCAAGAAGACTCAAATCTTGTATATTTTTTTAACAAATCCAAAATATGTCATATCTGATGAGGGTTAAGGAAACTTCCCTGTCTGATCATCCAGGATCCACTCTGCTCCTCACTCCCCCACCACTTGTGCTGGGACCGAGGCCCCTTTGCATCTCCACCCCACCCACTCACACAGTCAGACCAGGTTTCCCTACCTCGACCCTGGTTTTCCCACAGCAGAGTCCCAGACCTCCCGATCCTTAAAATAATTTAATCTTGGTGCAATTTCTAAATAACAAAATAAGAGCTCTAGCTGGGTGCTTTCAAGGAGGGGCCCTGAACAAGGAACCCCTGGGTTTTATATCCTCACAGTCTAAGAGTAGGAAAGTCTGGGGGTGGTTGGATCCTGCTCAGTCTCTTAGTGTCCGATCACCTGCTTGGCGACATGGGTCCCTAGGCCTTTTGTTATGCAAAGACTGTGCAGTTCCCGGCCTCTTGCCCGGGGCTCCCACCACCCAGAGCTCAACCTGCAGCTTGCAAACCGAGTACCTGCACTAAGTGTATTCCTCAACATTGAGCGTAAAGACTAGTTATAATAAACCACTACCATGTCATTGAAAATACATCAAATTAGGAAAAAAAAAAGTTTCTGTCTTTATTGATCTACAATACCCTCACGTTGATGATTTACAAATAAAAGTTTCATCAGCAGTAACAAAATTTTACTGAGTCCCATGGTACTATTTTAGCATTTCGAGAGCATATTCACTTGCAGGAGAGATGAATTTATTAAATCGAGATCTAAGCTTTTTTGGAACAAGAAAGAAAGTCAGCTATCCAGCCTGCTCTAAAATATCCCCAGCGATCGAGGGTCTTTATTTTTGCCATGAAGCTGATGATCACCTTTTGGATTATTTGTGGGCACTTTCATGTTATTGGGCACTGAAATTGCTGTTTTCAAAATTTAAGGGGAACAACACTGACAGGTTTGACTCATCCAAGAAGAGGTAATTCTGTATAACAGTTTTGAATTTGATGTGTGTGGAACAGATTAAAGAAGAATTCAGATATTTAAACTGTAACTGAATTCTTTGATCCTGGAATCTAATGAGAAGGATTTAGAGATAAGTCAGTGTTTCCTATTGAAAATGATTTTTTGTGGAAAAAAAATCTCAGTTGTGTCTGTAATCTCTGTCAGGAAGATATTCTGTTTGGAATATCCCAGTGCTAAGGTAATCACTTGCAGTATTTCTGTCCTCATTAAAACCTTACTGTATAGACCAAAATGACTAGATCAGTAATCTCTGCTTTGAAAGACATCCCATAAACTGTATGTTAAAGGTCTATATGATGAAATTATTACATATCTTCATGTGGTCTGCAAAAGTACTTCAAACATAAAGATGGGTATTCCCTATTTGTTTAAAATATATGTATATTACATATAACACAAAGTCTCTGATGATATGCCTAATCAGATATGTGCTTGGACCCTCCAATGCTTTCAAGAAGGCTGTTGAACACTTTCCCGAGTTAATATGTTTCTCTTAAAGTGGAAAAACTAATTCAAATAGTGTATAACTTTTAGATATCTTTTTATCGAGGTTCACGAGTACCAATTAGATGTGTTCCAGATGGCTCTTTACATGATATAGCAAAACTGTTCCTAGAATATATCAGTATGCATTAAGTTAAAGCAAAGACATCTGAGAACACCACTTTCTTGCACTGGGTATTTCACTTCCTCTCCATATGCACAGGTATAAAATAATGAAAAATAAGTCAGAATGACTGTCATCATAGAGCAAGAAGGAACAGATTGAAAACCACCAATCATTTGGGCAGTCATATTAAGAATGTACTATTTTGATTTGAGCCACCCCTAAGTTTATATCTATACCTTGGCACTCTCTCTTTCATTTTATATCTTCTGTTTCAGTATTACTTTCTGTATTTCAAAGGCACTTCTTACTAGAAACTTCTACTGATTGTGTTAAGTTTACATGGAAAGGTTTTGATAGTATAGGACCTGTAGGGGTGGCTTCTGTGAGAAGCTGCTAAAGTTTTCCCCATATCTGATCAAGCCAATGCCAGCCGGCTCCAAGACAGACTCACTGCTGGCCAAGGCTGAGCCCATCAGCAAGTGGTAGCACCTCTGGGACAACACATTTAAGAAGAAGAAAACAGCAGTTGCAGCCAGAAAAGAGAGAAGTGAGAATATGTGAGAGAAACAGCTCTGCAGACACCAAAAACAAGGAAGAAGGAGGTGATCCAGGTGCCCTGCAGCCTGTGGTGAAGACCATGGTAAGGCTGGTTGTTCCTCAGCAGCCTATGGAGGTCCACAGTGGAGCAGATATCCATCTACAGTCTGTGGATGACCCCACACCAGAGCAGTTGGATGCCCAAAGAGGACTGTAACCTTGTGGGAAGCCCATGCTGAAGCACTCTCCTGGCCCAATGGAAGAAGAATTCCACAAGTGGAACAGGCTCCTGGCAAGACTTGTGACTCCATGGGTGACCCATGCTGGAGTAGTCAGTTCCTGAAGGATTGTACCCCATAGAAGGGACGTACACTGGAGCAGTTTGTAAAGAACTGCAGCCTATGATAGTGATTCATGCTGCAGAAGTTCATGAAGGGATGTTTCCTGTTGGAGGGACCCCATGTTGGAGCAGGGGAAGATTGTGAGGAGTGTCCCCCCGGAGGAGGAAGGAGCAGCAGAGACAACAGGTGATAAACAGACTGCAGCCCCCATTCCCTGTCCCCCTGCATAACTGGGATGGAAGAGGTAGAGAATTTAGTAGTAAAGTTGAGCTGGAAAGAAGAAGTGGGGTGGGGGGAAGTGTATTTTTAGATTTGTTTTTATTTCTCTTCACCCTACTCTTATTTGATTGGTAAGAAATTAAATAATTTCCCCGAGTCTGTTTTGTCTATGATGGTAATTGCTATTTCCCCGCCCTTATCTTGACTCACAAGCCTTTCATTATATTTTATCTCCCGTGTCCATATAAGGAGGCTTGTGTGGGCACCTGGTGTCCAGACAGGGTCAACCCACCATGGTGGTGCTGATCAGTTTACTCAGACTGACTATTAGAAATATGTAATGCCCTTCTAAGACTAACCCTCCCATTATGTTATAGTTTGTCCAGAACGTTGGAAAGACTAAACCAAATATTTTCTCAACAAAGCCAGAGAATATAAAACATCTTTTTTGGATGTCTCCATATTGAATTATGGTATTATCCGGGAGAAGTTTCATAGAACATTACCTAATTTTTTTGGTACCTGATAAAACACCTATCTGTTTTTATTTGACTGATTTATATTTTATAGAATATAATAGAGGGTTAATTACTCATTATAGACCATCTGAAGACTTATTTTCAGGAGTTGCCTTTAAATAGTGTAGAAACTCAAAAATTCCAAGGTATTCTCCTACAGACCTTAGAATTCTGTGTATTCTGTGAGTCATTTAAGCAGCAATCCCAGTCCTGTAGTAAGGACCATAATGATAGATTTGGTAATGACAGAAGCTTTTAATATCAGAACATAAATCCCTCAGTCCTGCAATCTTAAGTTTGTGTTTGGACCCTTACAGCTGTGCAGAAACTAATAGACTTCTTCTAGTCACTACATCTAGCTCTTTGGATTTTTTTTTGTATAGAAAAGCCTGAGGAGAAGTAGGACCACCTGCAGAACAAAATGGAACAAGATGACAAGATAACCCATTTAATATGTTTCAGAGTATTTTTTGTCTCTGCCTGCAAGTTTGAGAACAACTGGCATCAAGGGCTTGACTGATGTCTGCAAAATGTTGAAAGGATATAAAATTTGGCACCAAAAGGAAAATTGTCTTTCCTTAACACTCTTCACTTAGAGTTACACATTTTTGCACAATAATAGTAGATACAATGTAGATACTGTTTAGCCGTCATTAAATGTTAATTAGAAATAATTTTCTAAGTTTGTAGTATTCCTGACATAGAACATAATTTTTGACAGCTTTTGGGGGTAATATATATATTTTCCCATGGGAAATGCCGTATATACTTTCTTTGTTTCAGCAGAATAAAAGATGGCTTTATTAGTTTTCCAATAACCGTTGAATAAGCGTATTTAGGAGATCCAGAAACAAATGGGATATAAGTTCACTCCATAAATGATCTTACTGTAAATCTGTGACCTATGTAGAAACCGAACTACCTTATACTACCCCTTTAAGTCTCAAGTATTAAATTGTAGTTGATTTATAGTTGATTTAGGAAGAGGAAGAAATAGTTCCGAAGAGAAGAGCAAATATTGATTAGACATTGAAGGAGTCTCTGAAAAATGAAGTTCTATCAGCAAGTCATAACTCATGAAAACATACCTGGCTTAATTTTTTTAGTATATGAAGATCTACTATTTTGCTTGGGGGTGTGTGTTTGCACTCAGTTTGGTGAGACCTGGAGTTGAGGGGGCATCTGGTATACCTGTTTCTGTGTATGTGGGTAAGAGAGAACTAAAACTGTCTGTTAGAGGGAGAGCATCTGGCATCATCTGCAAAGAGGCGAGCTCAAGCTGTTGAAACCATCTGTGAAGAGAAGAGAGATACAGAGAGAGATACAAGCTCTGGAGACCAACACAAAGTACCAAAACTGAAAAGCTATGTTCTTAAATAGCAGACCTGCTCCAAATGAGTTCTTAACTGTAGACACTTCTCGGATGCTGATAGAGGGTGAAGTTTCCCTAGTGACATAGCCATCCATCTCTGCATCACATCAGACATCAGGACACACCCTATGTATGGTGAACATCATAAGACCACGGAGGTCCATATTCTGTAACAGAAAAGAGTCTTTTGACTTTTATTTTTTGAGGTTAAAATGTAGACATGCCAATCACCAAAAACATCTATTTCTAAGTCCCACTCAACCTCCCAACTTCTGTTATTGAAACTGGTGCTGGAGAGTTCTTTATGTATCCCCTTAAGCAAGGAAACTTGCCTCCTCTTTCTTAATAATTTTTAAACTTGTCTCTTTTAAACCAATATACAATATTTCTAGATGGATTTGTATAAGTCATTGTGGTGTTCATTGCCTCAAACAGCTAGCACAAAACCTCCTTACTGAAGTTCTCATTTTAAGAAACTTCATGTTTAAAACCTTCAACATTTATTCCCACCTCAACTGCAGTTGTACATGTACATCGAGGACGAAGGTTCTCACTGCCGTGCTGGTTGGAATCTTGGCTTCTGATTGCCTGTTTGTTGCATTTTTCACACAAAAAATGTCATTTTTTCGTGTTCCCACTTCTGTGTGGAAACAATTCTAAAAAATCCTCACTTCCACTTTAAATCCTTCCTTCAAGCTTGTCTTTGTGGCAATGATAGAAACCACTTGTCAGTGATTAGACAGCTGGTGTGACCACTGCTTATTGCACTGGTTACAGCTGTCTTACTGCTACTTTTCTGTTTCCTCTCCATCTGTCTTATCCACCTGCTGTCTCTCATTTCAAACTTAAATTTAAGCTCCCTGGACAAAAGCTCTCAATTTGTTATGCTTGCACAGTGCCTAGCACAGCGTGTCCTTAGCTATATGTTCTCCTTCAATACAAACTAATACGTGATAAGCTGTCTGAGAAAGAGGGATGGTGCAGATTCTGCGTGTTAGGGTGGATTTACACCATCTGTTCACTGGTATGGAAGCCTGAGCAATTTAAACGCTGCTGGTTGTCTCGGCAAATTACCTGGGAATTAGGATGAAACAGCACATTTTGAATTCCAGGCTGTCATGACTTGGACCCTAGCAAAGGCTGAATGGAGATGTCTTTCTACAGCAAAGAAAAAGGTAAACTTGGAAATATACCTGTTGCAGGAAAGACAAAAATCGATACTACATGTATTATGAGACACATAATCATACTTGTCTAAGTTACATGATATTATGCACAGTACAGAGGTGCATAGACAATGTTTTTGCTGTAGCCCATTTGCTTTTTTCATCTAGCCAAAGAACAGGCTGAGTAATAGCACAGAATCTCAAAGAATAGAAAGTGGAAATTGTGGAGTTGTGCTTTAGTTTCACCACTCCAAACGTGTCTTCTGATATTTTGGGCCATTGTCCAATTTCAGAGGTACTTTAGGAATTTAATTTAATTATAGATCTTTTATTATTACTACTAACATTAGGAGGATAACTCTTTTTCCAAGAAAGCTTTTCTAAATATTGCCAGGTCTAATTCAAATGCTATACAACACCATATCACCATCCTAATTCAAATACAATTCAGGAATTTCTATTTATCATAGAATCACATTATTAAATCTGTACATATGATTGAGAAGGCACTTCTGTGATAAGATCCTGTGTTCCAACATGTGATATTGTGGGAAAAAACAACTGTATGAGACTAAATTTCTTATACTCATTGGCTAAAGGCAAATTTACACGCTCAATTTTAGAGAAATTCCATTTACCTGTTCATAAATTTGCACCTATGTAAGGATGGAAACATCATGCTTTAAAGCATTATTTGAGTGCTTGATACTTGTTTTGAACATCTACATCTTACATACAAAGGAAATAGGCTGGAATAAAATAGGGCTGCGCATTTGAAGTACAAAACCTAAACTGTCTCTATCTGCACAGATTGTCTTACCCTTCTCTATGGATGTCTGACAGAAGCTTAAGTTTATTTATTTTATATAAAAAATTTCCCACATCCTGTCTCTCACAGTTTACTTTGATAAACTTCAGATATGTGTAATACAACAGTAGAGACAATATGAATGAGTGGATACTCATTAAGATTTAAAAATCACAATATTATTTTCTGTGCTTTTATTCCTGGTTTCTGTGTTATTTTTTCTGAACCAATAACTTTATTTGCATGGTGATGGAAATAAAGTAAGGTAAGAATCATCTCCTGAATTATCAGTGAAAATCAATCAGATAAAACAATACACAAATACAGTAGAAAAACTGAAATTTCAACCAAGCACACAAGCAAGCATAAAACCTCCTCTCCCCACAAAAAATCACTCAGGACAAAAGCTTCAGAAGTTCTTATATTTTGGCTATAAACACTTCTTGGCATCTGCTCCCAGGACCACTTCCCGAATAGGAATGTATCCTAGCAGTATTCAGATTTCCTTACTTGCTTTCCTCCTCCCGAATAGGAATGTATCCTAGCAGTATTCAGATTTCCTTACTTGCTTTCCTCCTCCTCCTCCATTACCCTCCTTCACCACCCCCTCCCCCCATTGCCTTCCATGCAAAAAAAAATCATACACCACAGGCTGCAGTGAAGCAGTGAAGTGATCCAAGAGATTGTCTGATCTGGTTGATTAGGAAACTGCAACCCACAGGCGCTCTGCAGCTTGCCCCAGCAGGTAACAGTAAATTGGTGCGCCGGGGATTAAGTCTTTTAGACTTAAATGGAGAATGGCAAAACAAGAACCACAGGCAGAAAACTGATTTGCAAATTCACAAGAGAACTGAGAAATACTTTAAGGCAGCTTTTTCTTTTTTTAAACACTGAGGGATTTGCTATTAGAAGAAACAAAATAATAAATTATTTTAGTTGACCTGAGCAGCTTTTATAATGCATATATTTTGGTCAGCTGGAAGGCATTGTGATAAATGCAAGATTATTTTGATTAAATTACTCAGTATAGTGTTCTGTTTTAACTCCAGACAGCAATTCAGCCACATACAACCACTTGCTCACTGCCCACCTGCTGGCATGTGGGGTGAGAATGGGGAAGGTAGAAGTGAGGAATCTTGCAAGTTGAGATAGAGACCTGATAGAGACAGTTTAACAGGGGAAGCAAAAGCCACACATGGAAGTGAAGTAAAGCAAAGAATTCATTCTCCCCATCACATTCATAGGCAGGTGTTGAGCCATCTCATGTAACGGTGACTTGGAGTGACAAATATCACTCCATCCCCTTCTTTCCTTCTTCTTCCCCAGTTTTATATGCTGAACATGATGCCATGTGGTGTGGGATATCTGTTGGGTCAGCTGGGATCATCTGTCCCAGCTGTGTCCCCTCCAAACTCCTTGTGCACCCCCATCCCCCTTGGTTGGTGGGATGGGATGAGAAGCAGTAAAGGCCTTGACTTGTGTAAGCACTGCTCAGCAATAGTGAAAACATCCTAATGTTATCAGCCCCATAATGGCTACTGTGAAGAAAATAACTCTACTTCATCCAAAACTAGCATATGTAGTATGATACAAAATCAGTTATATCTTCTGGTATTAGATTTGTGTTAGAAGTGTCACCAGTAGGTTGAAGAAGGTGATTCTCCTCCTATATCCTTTTCTCTGAGGACCCTACCTGGAGCACTGTTTTAAGGTCCAGAGGCCTCAGCGTAAGAAAGATGTGGACCTTCTTGAGGGACCTCAGAGGAGGACTGTGAAGAAGATTGGATAGCTGGAGCACCTCTACAATGAAGACAGGCTGAGAGATCTGTGTTGTTCAGCCTGGAGAACAGAAGGCATTGCGGAGTGAATTTCCAGTACTTAAAAGGGGACAACAGGAAAGGTGGGAATGGACCATTTATCAGGGAGTGCTGTGATGGGACCAGGGTACTGGCTTTAAACTGAAAGATTTAGACTAGGTATTAGAAAGAAATTCTTTACTGTGAGGGTGGTGAGGCACTGAACGGGTTGCTCACAGAAGCTGTGGATTCCCTATCCCTTGAAATGTTGAGGTGCTGAACAACCTGGTCAAGTGAAAGGTGTGCCTGATCATGGCAGTGGGGTTGGAACTAGATGATACTTGAGGTCCTTTCCAATCCAAGCCACTCTATGATTATTTACAGTCTATCTGAGTATTAAAGTATAGATTTAAGGTTACTAATTAATACTATTGAGAATTAAAGGTTTAGACCATTGCCTGCTAAATCAAGTTTTTTCCTGTGTTCGCTTGAGATTTCCTAATGTTGATGACATTCCCGGGGAATAATTTGCTGGTCTTAGTTACTTTTAAGTTCAGAAACTTAAACAAATCCGAGCACGTACACCCAAGTAAAGTTTCTCTCTCTCTGCCTCCCTTATATCCTTTAAGAAAGCATGCATTCCTTTCTGACATTTAAGGATACTGGCACAGAATGGAAGAGAATTTGCACCAGCAGGATAACTACGTAAGTTAAATTTGCATAAACTCTCTCAAAAATAAAACCCACTATTTTCTCATCAACATAAGCAAATGTTCTAAACACCTCAAATATTCAGGTTCACAGTATTTTACCTGTACCCTATTGGAAAGAGAACTAATATTTATCTCTATTAGTAATATCACTAATATGTATCTAATTAGATTTAGTATAAATATTATATTTATTCTAACTTTTGTGACTGCTAACTTTACTCAGGCAGTGGTCAAAACTCTCCAATATCAACCACTGTCACCCACAATGCAGGTGCCAAGCAGTGACAGCCAATAACAGTTACTTTAGTTTTTGTAATTATTCATCTTTCTACTTTTATGGTAACAGAGTTTCCTTTTTTAAATGTCCTTAATAAGAAAGAAGATTTAAAAGCCTGTAGTGTTACTGATTAATCTACATTTCTTCTGTTTTTTGTATGTTCTGCACCAACACCCCTAATTTTTTTTTCTTTTCTTTTTTTAACAGTTACCAAAAAAACCCTAATGTAGCAATGTTTCTGAATGCTCTTTGTTTCTGATTTGGGGCTATTTCAAAGTCATTAACTCAAAAAATTAATGTAGGTGGAAAGAACTAATTTTAGTGGTATTTTTTTGCAGTCTTCCTGTGACAGTAAGCCTATTATGTGGCACATTAATTAGATATAGGCCAACTTGATCCAGGAAATTTCAGTTCTCAGGAATCTAATGTTTGGAAGGAATAGTCAGGCACTGAGCCTCCCATGAGCTAGCTGGTTCTGTGTTTAGATAGAGTCATTTGTTTCAGTAAACAGTGCAGATCTCAAGGTATTTACAAAATTCAGGAAGCTTCTTCTAGTCTTCCGATAGCAACAAAACCAGGAACCAGAGCACAGTATTTTCCTTCCAACACATGGTTGTTCTGATAGTATTTCCATCCAAGATCTCTCACCAAATACTATTGCACAGTTTTGAGGTGGAGGCTAATAAGCAGCTGAGCCTGTGTTTTAGCATGCAGTTCATTATATGATCTGGACATAGAGCAGCATGGAAACATCAGTGATCAGAAGGTCTGTGCATTCCTTTCTGAGGACCTTTCAACCGTGATATCAGGAATGATGGATGAAACAGTATTGTCTGATTTCATTCCTACTTTTCTTTCCAGGAACATGGTGTTTTGAGAAATAATTCATGTTTCAGTAATTTCATATTCTTTTGCTGGACTAATGACATAGAAGCCTTCCATACTTTGCAGAGATACAAAAAAGAGAAGTAAGTAAAGTTTGAGGTTTGCTGTTATTTTAGTTTTTTTTCTTAATATTTGTAGTCTCATTTGTAGTCTCTTCAGCCACATGTGAACTGTCCCCTTCTCCAGGGGAAAAAAAAAAAAAGAAAGATGGCAAAAAAAACCCAAGATAACAACACTGAAAATCAGGATCATTAAATGAAGTGTCCTTCTGAAACCAGGCTACTTGAAATTACATTTATATCTTTATGTCGTTAAAACCACTACCTTTTTTATTTACTTAAATTATATAACATGGTGTCTATCACAACCTTTTTTTTTTTTTTAGTCTATCCTCTCATTCTTTTTATTTATTTTTTTTAGTTAAATATTAAGCTACTATTCCCCTGCACCCACATCTGGATTACATGGAAACCCTCAAAGTGTGAAATCAGTGGAATGAGGACTTATCTTGAATCACGATGTCTAATGTGAGAAATAAGTGTCTGCCTAAAGAAGGCAGTCCACTAAAATTTCAATCTATCATTTACTTCTCTGTCTGATTACCAGAAGGACATCTGGATTTTTTTTCTATTGCTTTTCTAGTTAAAAATGAAAGAAAATAGAAAGAAGGAGGGAAAAAAAGGAAAAAGAAAATACCCCACTCCACACACATAAAAAGGGAAAAGGAGCCATCCTTCCGCTGTCTATAAAAGGGCCTTGGTCATATAAATTAGGAAGAGAAGGAGGTTAGTCATACAATTTTCTTGTCTTAGGTTCACTGCACACATATAATTTTAATTATATGAGTTTTGGAAAGAGGATTACGGATTCATGGAAGAGGAACGAGCCTCAAGAATTTTACCACAGCATGAAAAATTCAAGGATGGCTTCTATTGAGCAGTCATACCCCAGAGATACTCTTTTGCAAGGTGCAACAGTATACTTCAAATATTACACAAGGAAAGCTTGAGTAAAGGAAAAGTTTGGTTTGTATTCAAAAACATATAGACAATGAGAGGCAAAATACTCAGAAAAATATAGCACAAAAGCTAAGAGCTTTATTTTACTTTTGTACAGTATTTGAGATTGTTAATTGTTAAAGAGAATTTTATATCCATGTCATTGCTAAAACTGTTATTTATGAGGTTTCTGGTAGTCTATATTATTAGTGTAGCAAGGTCAACAAACAATTACTACTGTTCATTACTCTATATACTCTCCAATTTTTGTTTGCCTCAAACACCATCATATCTATGAAATTGTATTTTAGTGATGGCTAGAACCAAGATTAATTTTCAGATTTTCCCTGTCTTTTAAGTCACATTGCTTTTCTCTGAAAGTAGAACCATCTTACAGAAAATAAGATGCTTGAGGTCTGAAAGCACTATTTAAAGACAATATGAACTTTTGCATCTGCACTTGTTTAAGGAGAAGGAAAATTTATTAAGATCTGTGAAGAATCAGGTATCTTATGCGACTATAAATTGTTTGCTGCTTGCTTTTAAAAACAACATCCCTCGTAAGCTTGTGTGCTGTTTAAGAAAAGATGTATTTTACAAACAGAACATATCTTTTGGAGTACTGTAGCAGAAACTGCGCCTCCAGAGAGACCTTTTGCCTGAATGCGAGGTTGTTTCAGCCCTCTGATGTAAAGTAAAACTAAAATTACAGTCAGAAAGAGTTCCAGATGCAGAAGCAACGACAGCTTTTAGCTTTCTTTTTTTTTCTTTCCACAGAGTTACTGCCTTTCAGAAGGTTTCAATGCATAATATCACTGAATGAAAAATGTTACATTTCTTATTCCAACCAATTAAGATCAGATTAGCTATCCTAGGCCAGTGCATAACCTTATCTTGACACACTGGCTAGTAACCCTGCTACTGTAGGATACTGTGTACTTTGATAAACACAAGTTGGTCTCATCATCCTTTGATTTTAGCTCACTCTCTCCAGCATGAGGACATCTGTGTTACAGTCAATAATGAGACTGGCCAGTTAGGAATATCTGAGAAGTGCAGGACAAATTCTGAAGTGTTTCATGGCAGGCTAGCTCATAAACAGAAGACTAATGGAGTGTTTGAAGAGGGAAGATATGGGAATAAACCAAAAAGACCTTTATTGCTTTCTGGAGATATATTCTAATTCATGGCCCATGTTCTTACAAGCCCAAAGGAAACTTGAAGATGTTGATAGGTAGATCTTTTCTGATTATATACAGTAGTAGACAAATCTCAGTTCCTTAAATTAAGGAGTACTACCTTTTATTAGTGTTTCATGTATCTGTCTGATAGAAGTGAAGTACATTCTTTGTCCTACTACGAAGACAAGTTCATGCTTCTCAGTTACCTGACATGTTCTGGATATCAATGTACAGTTTGAAGTTTTAGTTGAAAGAAACAAGATAATGTTCAAAATAGAATTGATGTACAGAAAGCATTCTTGCAGATTTTATTGGAACAAATACATATTTCTTAATTAACTTAGCCATTAAGCTTCTCACATCTCAGGTTTCGTGAGGTCAGCTTAGGTAAACTAGAGGGACTATGAAAATTTATTTGTAAAATTTCTAAGATTGTTTTACTTGATTAAAAGCACTTTTAGAAACTTAGGTCTAGAAATCTATTAAGAATAAGATACAATCAACAAAAAATGACAGGGAGCTACAGATCCTCAGAGGTTGAGGATATATATATTTGATAAACTCATAGCTCTTGTGACAAGTCACTTTTAGAAGAACCAAAATCCAGTATCAGCCATATAACAAAAAGAGTTCTACGTTAGGAGAAAAATTAAAGCCAAAGCAACACAAAAATGTGAAAAAGAAGAGACACCTGTCTAAATCAGCATCCTGGATTCCCTTACCCCTATAATCTCTTCACTGAAAATGACCTTTTTTATAAGTATATTCTTACAGCTAATTCCAACTGCAGAGGGTGAAAGTGATGA
>JAWWES010000115.1:72456543-72497914 GCA_035583135.1 Lophotriccus pileatus | reverse complement strand
ATCTCTTCACTGAAAATGACCTTTTTTATAAGTATATTCTTACAGCTAATTCCAACTGCAGAGGGTGAAAGTGATGAGAAATGCTTCATTTGGTGGCTATTATACCTCACCCAAAAGGTACAGTTTCAAGTCAGAGGCGTCTGACTTTCCATTTTGTAGGGAATGAAGAAGTGGCAGAGTGATAGTAAAGCAGAAAATTTCAAATCTCTGTGAAGTCCTGAAACTGTGTCATGACCAGATTAAGTGCTAGTGACTGCAAATTGCTCTGGGCTGGAAATGAGAGGATTTTAGTCAAATGATTAACAGAAAATGTTTCTTATCACCGTATTCCTAGATCTTTGGTCTTCTTTTGCTGCACTGGTACCAAGGGAGAATAAACACAGAGAGAAGTCACAGGTCATCTGTGATCACCAATTAGACTAATCTGAAGTAAAACTAGTGTTGCTTATTTTAAATGTTTGTGTGAATACTCATAGTCAACAAAGGGGAAAGAAACTAAGTTAAAGAAAAGTTTTTTACTTACCAGTGTCAACCTCAACCTTGTCAACAAGTCAGAAACATTCCTTTGTTTCTAACTGGGGTGAGGGGAGAGGGGTGTGCTACTTCTGGAAGTATTCCATTTTATTGTCATGGGTATCTTCTCAAATTTATTTTTCTGACATCAATGTAGTAGCAGAAAAATAACTCAAGCAAAAGAAGAATAAGGTGTAAATAATAATAAAAAAAAAAGTGAGGGGGGAAATATGATTACCTCAGAGGATTAATTTTATTATTTCCCCATAGATAATCAAATCTGAAAATTTTAGATAGACCATTCTTCAAGAAGAGAAATTTATGAAAAACTTGTTTGTTTGTTTGCCGTTTCAAAAGGAATCCAATGATTATTTATAGATTTTATCTTCTAAAATATGTGCTATGTCACCACACTTTCATACCATGGCTCTCTTATATTAAAATTCTTAAATGGAGTATACATCAATGTCCATTTCTTGGAACAATGTCACTATGTTCTGAAAAAAAATCACACAACCAACCAACCAAAAAGGGTCCTCACAACAAACACCAGCTAATCATTATTTATAATAGGTGAATAAAGCTAAAATTCTTTTATATCACTGTATCTTTAAACTGTCTTCACACTGTGATATTAGGACTTCAACTTTTCCTGCAGGAATGCTTTCTCCTTTTTATTTTCCAGATAAATTCACTTTCTCCAATTCAGATTAGGCAAAAGAAAAGACAGAGATAGAAAAGTATAATTGACTTAATTTAGTTTAATTAACTGCAAGAGAATGGAGACAATTAGCTAATGCATCTTAATGAATTGAATTATGAAATGCATCTCTCCCAATGGGAGAAAATGATCCCTGTAATGGGAAAAGTGGATGTGGAAAAAAAAGCAGATTATTTTTTCTTCATTTTATGTTGACCAATCCAAAGCAACTGGAATACTACAAATGCATCGTGTACTCTGTGGTAGCATCCAATGTCTTGCAGGTGAAGCCTGAAAATTCTAGGGAAAGTCAACCCCCTAAAATTACCAAATGGGGACAAATTCCTGATTTCTGGAAATTATGTTCAACCTGAATTCAGTTTTTCAGTGATATTAGTCAGTAATTGTGGACACGTGGGTTTCAGAACCTAAGTGAAATAGAGAAAGAAATATATATTAAAAACAAACACACAAACAAACAGACCTTATTTGACTCCATTTAGGGTAACTTAGCACTATAAAAAAGCCAAGCCAATTTATGTATCACAATTATGGAATAAAAGCACCCATATTAGTTGCATTAAACCTGATTGTTTATCCATGCTTTTGAAAATTGAGATTCTCATCAAAGTGAGCAACTGTATAACTAAAAACTACCTTAATTTTGATTTTTTGCATTTTCCAGGAGAAGCAATACGAAATGTTTTAGGCACTATAAAATACATTAAAACCTACTTTAATTAACTGAAAAATTCCTACCTTTTAGAGTATATAAATATTTTTTTGGGGAAAAAATCTGTTAACTTTTGAAACTGCCTTGTATTTTAAGTTTTGTCCTTTTTCGGAATTGCACTTTGCCACGTAACCCTGGTGAACAGAAGAAAAATATCTGTCTGTGTTAGTATAGTATTGTCCATTTATTTTCTTCTAATATTTAATGTATTTTATTTGTTTAATGAAAGAGAAAGGTAAGTTCACGGCATTCTTTTACTAAGGCAATGCCAACTGGATTACTGGAAAAATTACAAATATTACATCAATTCACAGTAAGTATTAAATCTAATTGTTACTGCTAGCTAATAGTATTTATTTTACCACAGGCATTTTTCTCTAGCTTTTTAAGCTGCTATTCAGGAGCTCCAGTAGCATATTGCTTGATGGTAGAGGTGCACAAAATGAAAGCATGACGAGGAGACCAAAAGAGGCAGTTTCAGCAAATACAGTGGTTTATTACCTTGGAAGCAGGAAACTGTTGCAAATCTGTGATATAGAGGGTCAAACTAGAATCTTTTAGGATAACATTTGAGTGAGTTGAAGAGAAGGGAAAGGAAGAGAAGGGAAGGAAAAATTAAGTTATACTTGAAGAAAAACTCTTGCTGGTCTACTCACTGCTTAAAAAAAGAACTGCTTTACTATTATTTGGGCTCTTTTGCTATGGGATATAGAAAACATTTTTAATATAATTTCACTTACATATCATAGAAACAACATGCAAAATTAATCATAAAATATTTTCAGCTTTGTTTCCACATTTTTTAAGTTCCCATGACTTTCACTGAAAAATTTATCATGCTACGTAACTATCAGGATGAAACTGAAAATTCATTTCATTAAAGTGACTGTCTCATTGGTATCAACTGAAGAGAGAAGTGCCAGTCTACACAACCAGTGCTTGAAGGGCTGCATTGCAGCACCCATCACAGAACAAAACCTGTGTCATCTTCTTATTAATGTCCTTCCAGACAGCCTTCTGTTTGCTATTAATTTATCAGATGTAAAATGAGCCTACGGCTACATCAGAGAGTTTTCTGCCTTTATACATGAGATTGATTTCATACAGAGGGATAAAAATCAACGTGTGAGGTTTGTGGAAATGGACTCAAAATATTTCCAAAAGAAATTACAAACCTTTGGTGAAGTATGTTACATTAGGAGTTAGGTAGATGGTGCTAAAAGCTACTTATGTATTGCTTAAACTAATGTGACCAGAGACAACAGTACTTTAGGTCAGAGGTGAGAATAAACTGGATCATTTTATTTGACTGGAATTTTGATGATTGATGTTGATGTGAGACAGTAGAATAGCTGAAGTAAAACAAAATAGCTTCAGTGTTAAAAAAAGTGGAAAAATACAGCACTAGGAGAATCAGCGCTTTGAGTAGACATTGTCAGCTGAGCAGTGAAAGACTTGATCAATGCTTGAGATTTCAGAGGAGATGTCTAAAATAATAGCTAGGAGGAGATAACTACTTTCAAAATGTTGACTGCATAAATCTAATTTTGGTACTTAGGTATATAGTTCATGATCAATTTTCTATCAAAAAAGGATGTACAGAGAATAATCAAATTATTTTTAAAAAATCATCCTGACAGTCAAAGCTGATGTTTCTCATATGGGATTGACATGACTGACACAACACAGGGAAAGACTGTTCAAAAAACTTGGTAGTATAACGTTTCCTCAGGTCAAACAAAAGTAGATGGATGAAACAAATCAAAGGAAAATTAGATATAAAATAGCTATTATATTTAAAAAAAAAAAACAAACAAACAAAACCAAAACCAAACAAACAACAACAAAAAAATCTACTTACCTTTTAGTGATTGCACACAGCTGCCATAGCACATAGCTGTATATTTATATGTGTATATGTGTGCCAACAATGATAGGAACAAGACTATTGACACAGGAACATGCTTTGAATACCACGTACTACACCTGCTGTGATATAATTTCATCTTAGTCAGTACCTTCCTCTTTGAAGAAGAAGAAGAGCCTCAGCTACCTGTTCCTTTGCAGAACTCTGTTTCTATACAGGAATAACCTCCACTAGTACAGGTGCCAGCAGCAGCAGCAGCAGCAGCAACTGGTAAATGTTGTGCTAACATTACCACTCAAATATTCTGCTCAGGATCCTTTAGTCTTAAGCTAGTCAGACTTCCCGAGCAGAGCAGAGTAAAAATCAATCACTACTACACTAAGTAGTGTACTGCAGGTGGAACTGGTTGAAAATTTCCTGCCATAATGTCTTTCAACAGAAAAAAATAAAATTATGATAAGGAAAATTGTGCATGAAATCTATGTGATAGAAGAAAATGAGAGTATGAACTTATACCCCCTAGGAAAAATTGAAACAGTTTAGGCAGAGATAATTCATTTCTCTCTGCCTCAGAAAAGAGAGTTGATTTGGTTCAAGCCAAAATGTTCACTTGGCATGGTCCTGATCATAGGAGAGGTTTGGATTAGATCTGCTCTAAACCCTCTGCTCACAGGAACTGTAACTGTCTCTTATATTCCCTTATAGAGAGTTAAGCAGTTGCTGGTGGGAGAATAAGTAGGAGAAAGTGGGGCAGGCCACACCTTAGTGACAACAGCACTATTTCTCGGTAACGGATCTAAAAAAAGACTTAGGGGATCAATTTTGGCCCTTTGGGTAGTATTTCTTGTTAATAAGTTCATGTCCTGTTCAGTAGGGAAAGGTGATTGTCTTGATATGTGTAATTCAATGTGCAGTTTCCTGATCACCAGTTATATTATGAGGTTTAGGTATAATTTAAATTAATATACTTTTTACTAATGCAAGAAAAAATAGATAAATAAATATTTTGCAATTACAGTCAACACACCAAACTTCTGATTAGGGTTTTTTTTTCCTAAATGGAGTGTGAAAATAGTAATTTTCAATTCCAAATTCCTCTTGCTCACACGCATTCTCTCCGTAGCTTGCTTTTTTTTTTTTTTCTTTTTTCTCTTTTCTTCCAAGAGCAAAGGAGATGAAAGGTACATTATCCTGTGAAACTGAAAGTAACATACATTCTAGTTAATGGATTCATGGTCACCTTTCATACATGTGCAAAGACTTCATTCAAAAGAAAAAGCTTTTTATTTAGTAAAATAAGAATTGGGAATCTGTTCATTAGATAATTTTGGTGTTATACTGCCAAACTTCAAACATCAGTTGATATCGGTACCATCATTTATTACCCATATACTTGATGTAGTTATAATGAAGTTTGGAAATACAGTCTGAAGATAGTGACAATATATATACTGATGTCATAGTTAAAAAGAGTCCAGTATTCATTTGAAGATCAGTAATTTCTGCCTTAACGTCACTAGTATCGAGCAGGAAGCTATTGAAATATATTTCAGCATGATGATGTTTATGTGCGAGGGAGTTCTAGTCATTATGAGAAGTTTCACCACTGAATGGTGTTATAACACTACAAGATTTACTAAAAGCTGAGGTCATTCCTATTGCTGTATCCTTTCAAAGAACACATATTGCTCATTTCTGAAGCTTCAGCAAAGAGACCACCCACTACTGAAGGGAAACCAGGAATACATGAGACACTGAAGGAAAGATTTCAAGTATCATCACTTACATTATGGAAGTGTTTCCTATTTTTTAATTTGTTTTTCACATCACAGTTAAAGCTGAGAACACATCATCATGACAACCCCTAGGTTGTCACTTCTGCAATTCAAGTTATGCAAATGAAACTGTTTATGCAGTTATATTTTCCCTTACTAATCAAAGGGTGGATAGAAGAGTTCCTTTCTTCTGAACCTTTAATATTTCTAGGAAAGTAAAAGGATCAGGATTCTTCTCCCCGTTCACCACTAAACAAGAATAGACAATTGCTTAGCAGTAAGAGCCTTAAATGTTATACTTTCAAGACAAAAAATGCATTTTTGACAAGAAAAGATTTGGAACCTCAACCACTTAAATCTGTATTTCATTACACTGATCAGTCAGAATGATACTTGACCACTAATTCTGATCCTTTTTTTCAAACAAACTCTATGTCTCATCAGGTGATCCCTAAGCTTCCTCAGTAAGAGTTTAAACTACAGTAATTCTCAGGCGGTTTAGAGAACCTAATCAAGATTCACATTTGGCATGACAGACCATGAGCAATTAATTTTATTTTTCTGATATGGAACACTGACAAGGATATCAGCTCTTCTCCGTTTCTGGCTGAATGAGTGTGTTTAACTGCTTGGTTCACTTAGTAGGTTTAGTCTAGTGATGGTAACGTATATTTCAGCAGCGGCATTTGTGTTTCTCTAGTGGGTTGTGCAACTTGCTCTACTCATGAAATTAGACTGCTACCTATGCCTGAGAGAATTCATTTGAAGTTGGTTTGATTATGTCTAGACTGAACCATAGCCAGTGAAGCATAAAATGATTTCAGAGAAAGTTTTGACTTAATAGCTTTCTGGTAAAAATGTTTTCACAGTCAAGTTATTTGGCCATGAAGGAACTGCTGTACCAAGAAAGACTCCCTGCCCTAGACACATCAGCATTGTGAAGCCCATCACATTGATCTGAAACCTGCATACCTGTCTGATTGTGTATCAAAAAGGTGAAATAGGAGAAAGCACTTTCCATGGTGACTTTGGGGAAAAAAAAAAAAAAAAAAAAAAAAAGGTGAGGTTGTACCATGTTAGTGAGAAATTTTGAGCCATGAAAATGCTATCCCTGTTTCTGAAAGAAGAATATGTGGTACCAGAATAAAGGGTAGATCATGTGTCTGGGGTCCACACCTCAGTTTTCTGAAGCTTCTGATGCAAGTATGAGAAAGCCTATTGTTTGTCTGTGGATTTTCTAGACAGAAAAAAAAAAAAAGAAAACAAAACAAAACAACAAAACCCCCAAAACTTCTCAGAACATTATAGTCTTACTTGCCCTGAGCAGTCAAGGCAATTTTCACATCTGTTTCAAAACCAGCCAGCATTTCTGAGTATATGGCAATTTGTTATTGCTTTGTGGTAGCTCAGACCGTGATGCCAGGTGCCTGGGTAACAAAGCACAAGCCCTATGAATGTTTTAGGTGGTGAAGAACAGAATGCGGCCATTAAAATTTAGCTGTACACACACCCTGTGTGTGTGGTCAAGGAACCAGAAACTTCTCCACAACAGCTCTTGCACCAGACACCACTGCTGTAAGTATGGTAATAGAGCTAAGTTTAGAAATTCCTGTATTGAAACTGTTTCCAGGAGAAGATTCCTGAGAGAATGGGTTCACTATCTCAGTAGCTGAGGTGTTTCATAAAGAAAAAATCACTTTTATCTCAGCAGGGGGATGAAAAGTCATCAGCAACTTGATAGTTTCCATGGATGTACAAATGTTCTATAATTCAGGAGACTCCTTTAGGTAACTTTTCATGTTTCAAGAAACATCTATTTCTTTCTACAAGAATTAGGGCTCATGGTTTTATGTATCTGTATGAAAAAAAAAACCCAGACAAAAACCAAACCAAAACATGCTAAGGTATATCTGAGAATCAGGCAAGTCTGACAATTTCAATTACAACATGTTACTGTTTTTAAAATCCCCTAACTTAGCAAAGAATGGCAATTATAGGGGCTTTTTTATCCCAAAATACTTTGCACAGCAAATTGATGAGAATATCTCAATCAATGTGTCAGGGATCTGCCTTGCTAAGTTTCATCAGTTTCAAATTTCTGCAGATGTTGATGGAAAAGTAAAAACATCTGACATTTTGCACTAAATTCCAGGAAGTAGCTCAATTGTCTCATCTTGGAAGAAAGATTTTGCTGTTAATTTTAAGCAATGGATTATACCATCCGCAGAGCCACCTATTTATTATTCTCTCAATGTCAGAGATACACAAGGTCAAATCTCAGGAAACTTTTTCAGCAAAACAAAAACACTGTATTACTTACAGTTTCTGCAGTTAAACTGTTTATTTAGATCATCTCACTTGTGCTCATTTTGTCAGAACAAAACATTCTGACACACAGAGAGTATATTTGAGATACACTTGCAGTCATGGAATTAGTTAAGGGTTAGTGGGTATACACTTGTTCTGTTCTTGTGGTGCGGAGATAAGCATGTACTCAACATTTGACTTCTAGGTGATTCTGAGCTTATTCCTTTCTAAAGAAATATTTCTGTTGCCAAACTATTAAAACACATAAGGAATAAGTGTGACAGAAATGTGCCAAACGGAAGGGGAAGATCAGCTCTTATTTGTGACTATGATTATGCACAATAAACTTTTCTATTGCACTAGAAATAAATGAGAAAGGAACATTATACAATCATCACAAAGCATAGCTACAAAAATGGATTAAATCTTTGGACCACTCTTTTGACAATGAGAACAGTAACTGAGGTGGTGTCAGCACCCTGAGTATTCTGGCAGGCTGTAATGGTCCTGACCAGCTTTTCCTGGGATCGCTTCCAAATCTTTTTGTCTGAGAGTAAACTTACTATTTTCACTTCTAAAAAAAAAAATTCTTTTTGAATATTCAGATATTAAAAAATCTTTATCATTCTACATGGAGCAAATGGACAATGAACAATTCCTTCAGCTGAAATTCAAGACTCATGATTAAATATGATAAATAAATGTTTGCTTTTAACAGCAAGGAATAATAAAATATAAAATATTTTACATAATAGAATAATAAAAAAAAATTAAAATATTCTAAAATAACTTCCAGCCTGATTGCTTGTGTGTCTTCCTAGAGGTAGGTGCAGTGTAATAGTTAATTGAACTTGTTCAAATACTTTGCTAGATCTTGTGCCAATGCTGTGAATTTTTAATCAGGTTCCTTTTTTGTTTCTTTTTTTTCTCCTCTGAGTGTTTATAGGTGTTTATAATTAGCACTTCTGCACCTCTCTCCTTTTTCTCTTTAGTAGTTTGCCAGGTTTAGTGGTCTACATCTCAACAACTGGACCTGTTTACTTCCCAGGGAGAGACAGAAGAAACTAATAGGTGCTGGAAAGAGTCTCCTCTTCTTTTTTTTGCCTCAGGCAGATAGATTGTAGTATACAAAAAACTTGATAGTGGCAAACACACAAGAAGTATTTAAAATTAAAAAGCTCCTCTACATTCACAGCAGGGGATATAATAGTTATTTAAATAAAGGTATTTATTTTTACAAAGAAAGCTGTTCTTTAGGATATTTTTCATTCAGAGTATTCTTAAAATACCTAATGAGTAACCAAGACAAACAGTTAAAGAAGGAAATTAATAGCTCCATATTTTTATTTAGAGAAAATATAGACTGATTACAGTCTTTCTATTTCCTTTTATTTGTCCAAATACTAAAGATAGTAAAAATATTATTGCCAATTCAAAAAACTGAAGTAAAGTAGGAGAAAAGCCTGTCAGACACTCAGGCACCTATACCATAGAAACTACTTTCTCCCTCTGATACAGTTCTGAGTCTTCTGAAAAGTTACAGTGGATGTATTGTTGCTGAACAAATTCAATTATAGCTGTCTTAAAGACCTCTTACAATTCCTCATACTGTGCTATAACACATACTATATTCTCTATGTTCCAAAGACATATAATGACAATGATAAGACTGTATTCCCAATGGTATTTGAAACCTTTAATTTTTACTCAAGTACCTATCGTGTCAAGTGTAGAAAATGGAAGATATCTGTTGAAACAGAAGCTGTCTCCATAACATAAATATGCAACTGTAAAAGTATTGTAGCAATTCAATTTTCAAATTATCTACGTTCTAGCTACAATAATTTTATGGTCTCAGCTTGGAAGTGAAAGAGCTCCTCAAAGACCAACTAACAGACATCACACATATTTACTTAATGATTTCTTCACATAGATATTTCTGAAGTAATTTTCTCCTATCCAGGGAAATTATCTGTGATACATTGTTTGGAATTTTTCTGGAATAACTTTCCCATTTCCAATAAAGACATTTTATTTCAGATATGAGCCAATATTATTCCAAAATAATCACTATATTCAAAGTGTTCAGTAATTACTGTTTACCTAATACTTCATATTCAGGAGAGTTCTACCATATTTAGCTACAGGTTTTACAGCTATTATTTGCACATGGAGGAAGCTGTTGAAAACTAATGCTTTTTGTACTTTTGTTACTCTACCAAACAAGAGCCTCCAAAAGGGTCCAGGCTTCTTTTCTAAAAAATTCTGTAGACAGGCATCCTCCCTTTGGCCACTTTTAATGTCCTTATGTTGCATCTGTGCAGAACAGCACCTTAACAACACCACACTTTATGTGTTTTGTTTTTTTTTAAATTCAGTCCTTACTCTGAAGGATATTCTGGAGTCTCCCTTTTTGTCATTGAAAAAAAAATTTCCTTTCTTAATGTTTTCAGGAGTCAATCTTGACCTTATTGTTTTGACTTATTAGTTGCCACTACCTCTGTGGCAGTATCTCTTCTACAGTATCTCTCAGACAGCTTGTGGGAAATCATTTCCTCCCCTAACATTATGTGGAATCTTTTTAATGAGTATGAACTCATTAAAACAATTTTCTTTTTAGTAAGCCAATTTGCAATCCTCATCACAGAACCTTGTATTTTATATAAAACCCAAATAACCAGTATAAATTCAATCCATTTATATACTTGTGAAGTATACACCAGTTCACTAATGCCAGTGATGTAGAAGTATTTTCTGAAATGTGTAGTCCTACAAGCCAATAGTAGTTTTTACTACTATTTACAAGATGGGGAAGTCTAGACAAGAAATCCTTTGGTTCACATGATCCCCAGCCTGAGGAAGAGAAATCTATTCTATACTTACATGCCTTAATCTGCCAGCTACCACATATTTTAATGCAAAACCATCTTGATGTGTAGAAAGAAATTAAAAGCTTTTTAGCATTAGAAGAAGAAAAAGGTAAGATGTGACACTGCAGGAAAATGTTGTATACTGAGTGGGTAGAGTTCCTCAGCTCCTATCCTAACCTTTTTTTTTTTCTCGTTTGTACCTCCAATTTCAAATTAATGATATATGTATCTTATGTCCCTTAATATAGTCTCAATAAACTGCTACATTAAGTCCCCTGTAATACCTCAAAGAATCTTCCTTCTTTGTGGCATAATACAGTAATTTCAGCAGAACAGAACTATGTGGAAAGTCATCAGAGGAAGCAGAACTTTCTGATCATGCTCAAATTTGGAGTATGGATCCTTTAAATGTTCTCTATTGATAAAATCTCCATTAAGTATGAACAGAAGAGCATTAAGAAATAGCAGAAAAATATCTAGGTATCCAGAGCATCGAGTTCCTTAAGGTTTATAAGAAAATGTGCATTGGGAGGTAACAGCACCATACAATACTTTCTTCAAAACAAAATCTGAAAGCTTTTACTTATCATTCTCATTTTCAGACTAAACTTCATAATCAAAATGCTGCTTTTGAAACTAGTTTTAGATATTTTAGTACTAAGAAGATATGCTTTTTTTCCTTTTTTTTTTTTCTTTTTTATTTAGGTGGGGCACACTAATTTTTAATTTGAATTTTGAAATTGTGCCCGCAGTTTACTTAGTGCTATCTCCTTAAATGAAAGCATACACATATGCCCACATAAGCATATAACCCACAAAGAATCTTTTGTAGTGGTAAATTCAGAATCTTGATGGACTGGCACAGAGGTCAGTCACCATACATTCCATGGGCTCTAAAGCTGAAGATTATGGCTGTAGTCATAGCTACTTTAGCTTGACAGATTCATACTTCCAGTTGTACATCATTATTAATAAAAGGATAGGATCAAGTTCTATTCTTAACTTCATCCTTTATACACTTTGGTATTTGGTCATTACAAATTCATTTAAATCCTATGCACTATTTTCTGTGTAATAAAAATCTTATGGGTGTCATCACATTATTAACTACTTGTAGTATAAAAATGAATTGTAAATTTACTCAGAGTGAATGTGATCTTTATTTCTACCTCAAAATGTATTTTTTTATTTTTAAAGATTAATTTTTAGTAAAGGCATTTCCCATATAATTTATTTAGCTTCTCGTAAACTTCAATCTATTGATTTCAGTTTTCTATTTAATTAAATGTCTCTTGGTGCTTATGTCAATGTCCATCAACAGACTTCATCAAAACTATTCTGGTTTTCAGTGGTGTCCTATTTTAAATTAATGCTTGAGTTTTAAAATAAGGAAACTAATTAGGTTTCACGAGAAAAAAAATGTTAGTTGATTCAATAATTACAGCTTTCAAAAGACAATAAATATAACCCTGAAATGATGCATCCTATTGGTAAGTTATGCTGACAATATCCCTTGAGAAACAGTTGACAGACGCCAATCAGATTTGCAAAACATTTTTGTTTCACAGCTCAGCATTCTATCTCTTGGAAATTCACATTAAGTTGGGCATATCAAATGACTAATTTTGTTCTTTGTTGCAACAAATTACTTTATTTAAAGTTCACCAAAAAATGCTGCTTCAGGCAATTAAATTTTTTTCAGTAAACTGTCATAATGCAAAAATATTTTTACTACCATGTATCCTGAGTAATGTGCTCTAGGGAACCCTGCTTGAGCAGGGAGTTTAGACAAGATGACCTCCAGCGGTCCCATCCAAAATTATCCATTCTGTGATTTTGTGAAATTTTGTACTCAGTTTGTGTTGATACATTATTAAAGATACAGAAAATAAGTGGGTTTTAATTTTATAAAATAATTGCAAATTAAGTTTGGATTGTTTGACTTTTAATATAATAAATGGGGAAAAAAGTTCCTTTTTTTAGTCTCTAGTTCCCCTAAAAACAGGCAATGTCAGGAAATCATATGGGATGAAAATTACAAGAGAGAAAGCATAGACAGCAAAGATTAAAAAAAAAAAAAAATCACAACAAAACCTGAAAGGCATCACTAAACAACTTAACTTTTAAAGATTTAGAAAAACTTAGGGTAAAATTTCAGACATAGCTCAGTCAAAAGGACGAACACTTAAAACATGACAAGAAAACAGAGATTAATATGATTAACAATTATAGGCCTCATGCTCTAAATTAGTTTGTCCAGCCTCATTTTAAAAATCAATCTAAATATATTCCCCTGTTTTCTTCATGATATCTGGGGGAAAAACTGCAAGTGATATTTCCCTGTTTTCTCATTGTTTCTTCTGTCTATTTTCCTCAACTATGATCTTTTTGTTTTTATTTTTGTTTCATTCTTTCTGCAAACAGAATGTGTCTTTTTCTCCACAAAACACCATGTAAAAATGACTGAACTATACATATGAACAACAATACTTTTCAAAGGTTTATACTTCTAATATTTTTGACACAGAACCTAAAGGGCCTAACAGGCCCTTGAAATTCTCCTCCAAAAGTATAATACTGATAGCTGAACTTGTTAACTCTAAAATATGTTTTCTGATGAGGCAGTTTTCTGAAACAACTTTTCAGTGTCAGTGACTATGACTATTGATCAAAAGATTTTTTTGATGCCTCGCAGCTGTAAGATCTCTCAGCCCTGGAGCTATGAGCTCAACCAGAGTTTTACTTTTAAAAAATAAACAAGGCTCCAAAAATTCACCCACCGACTATTTTGAAGAAACCTCGGTTCTTTAATACTTTGAGACAACGTAAAGAGAAGACGATGCACACGTTCTCTCAGGAGATACTTTTACTGATAAATAAGGGAGAAAATAAGAGATCGTGGAAAAAGGGGTAACATACAACCAAAACAAAGAATTCCACAAAGCTGTGACTTAGCACATGCTAACCCATGCAACTTAGCAAAATCCAACCCACCAGCCTTAAATTGCCCAAAATATTAAGAAAAGAGATTAAGAGAAGAAAAAGGAGTAAAGAGAGACAAAAGAGATTAAAAGAAGATAATAGCTACCACCAGAGGGTCCTATGGAAGTCCAGCTCTCGCATGGCCATCTGGCAGCTCTCAAGAGGAGGATGGAGGCCATGTGTGCTGTTTCTATGTGCTCTGGCTCCCTGTGGCCACCCCTCCCAGGCAGGGCTTCCAGCCCACTAACCATTTCAGAGTTCCGGAACAGGGTGAGGGGTAGTATTCCCACTATGCCAGGCAAGTAGAGTCTGGATTAGGTGTTCCAGTGGATGTGGTGTGAGCTGTGCTCCTGGACTGTATTATGACTGCCTGCTGCTCCTGATCACTGTGTGAGGCTGCAGGGGCTGCCATGTGGGATAGGACATTACCTTACCTCCCTGAATTTCAACCTGGCCCTCCCCTGCTGCACCCTCCCATATTATAAGTAATTAATACATATTATATTGTATTATATTTATTATATTTATTATATTATAAATAATTAATACAATCCAGTGTCTCACAGCAGCTTTTAGGTGTACGTAGCATTCTTATACTATGTTTGATTTTCTCTGCATTGAAGAAAATCAGATGGTACCTTCATATTTAAGAAAGACTGAGTCAAATTTCAGGAATTAACAGTAGGAAGTAGGGTTTCATTTCCAAAATGATATGGCAATAACTTTAACTGCAATAAAGTTGTTAGAGATTCTCTTTCACAACAGGACATAATGGAAGATGTAAGAGTAATGGGCCAAGTCAGGTGTTAGACAATTATTGTAAATGATACATTGATAAGAATAAAGCTCTGCTCAGCGTCTGCCTTGTGCACTGAAATGAGCAAGAGGGAGACTTCTCCAAGCTGAAGAGAAATACAAAGCTTTCCTAACACAAAAGTGCAATGCCTTAGGTGTGTCATAGTTGCAATCTACTTGTCAACCCTGTAAAGAAGTTCAAGAATGATCAAAAAATTTGTGATCATCAAAGAAAAATGCAAGGGTTGTGGAGTTATCTTCTCCTGCATTCTAAAACCATGTTATACTGGCAGTAATCAAAAAGACATGAATTTTGCCTTCTCAGAATGAACTATTTTTCCTGTTGGCCACACAAATTGAGGTCTGGATTGTTCTTATTCAAAGTATAAAGATATATATGAAGTATAAAAGGATAAAAAAATCAAACCAAATAAAATCAGCATGTTAGTATATCCCAAATAAATTTACCTAGATTTCCCCATACAACTAACTTAGGTCATAGGTTTAATAAAGAAAATCTTTTAGCAAGGTGGAAGGCATTAATCTTTTTTCCCTTTTACCTTGACAGATGAAAATACACTAATCAAGAAACACTGTCCTCTAATCCCCCAAACTTGATGCTCTTACTTTCAATACCCACTCTTTCATTAAACTTTACATCTTTTAGCCATACAGATCATTCTTGAACATCAGCAAATCCTTGACATAACTCATCAGTCTTTGAAGAAGCTCCTTAACAAGAGTACTTAAACTCACTTTTTGATTGCAACAAAGTAGAATTATGAATGGCAAGAATTTCTAGTTTTGAAAAAATCAATACTAAATTGGGGGAAAAAAGTTACATTCTTCTCTCAACATGACAAACAGTGCCCCAGAAAGATGCACTTCCCAAAAAAGGTCTTTCCAAAAAGGTGTTTTCCTGATGGTGAGGAAATGGCTTAAAATATCTTCATGTTGCTTCCCATGGCCATAGATGCATGCAACCACATGCAACCACATGCAACTTAAAAAACAAAACAATCCTCTGAAATGGCTTATTGAGCTGGCATGCAAAGCAGTCCTTGGGATTTCATTGGAGAAATCAGGCATATGTTTACCTTAGGTGAAAGAAACCCATGTTCTGAATATGTCATATTTACAGAAATTTCTCCTCTTTGATCACAACTAATCTAGTAAAGGTAGGTTGTTAACCTGCTGTGTGGGAGAGGATGACTGGATTTAGTGAAGTGTCGATTTGAAAGTAAGAAGAGCAGTGGCTCAAACTACTTAAGTCATCTGTCAGAAAATCAAGATTATATAAAAGAGACTTCTGAAGCATAAAAATGTGGATATATAAAGTCGGTTCATCAGCTGTTAAGAAGGAGGTGTTTAGGACCATTATAAGAAAGTCTCTTAAGTCCTAATGGATGATAAAATCAAAGGGAGTAAACTTTGTGTACTTTCTCTTTGCTGACTCTAAAAGAAGCATTTTAAATTATTATTGCTTCTAGGTTGTTGCAAGTGGTTTTTTCATACTACTGTATGTAAAAGTGAAATACAGGTAAGTTTATTCCTATTTACTTATATTTATTCCTATAATGCAGCAAAACTACGATCTGCATTTTTGACAATATTTAGTAAGTTTTTCTCTAATATTGAAACTCTGACCTTTGCAACTCAAAACTTAAAAGATCTACCCAGTGTGCAATTCTTCTGACCAAATTTTACACTGATTATGTCTGTGCCTATCATTCTATTTCTCTCAGTGTTAAAGTGAGTGTTACTCTTTATTCACTTGGTTGAATAAAGACCAAAGTGTTGAACTTCATAACAATCAAAAAACTTTCTAAAATTGCCTTTCTAAAATTTTCCTGGAAAAGGCACTTTTCTAGATTAAAATATTGTGTCAGAATTAGGCTCTTATATCCTTTTTCAGATACCTAAGGAAGTAATATAATTTTCAGAAATGCTGAGTACTCATTAAATAGAAGTGGAATCTTCTCCTTGGTTGCATGTTACCACTGTGAACCTTTTGCTAAAATCCTTTTTTTCTCAGTAATTTACAAGAAATCTCTTGGGAAACGCAAGTAATGTGACCTCAAGGTATTAAGAACCAAAGGCTCTGGAAAAGCTCAGTAGGAACTCTTGGAGTCTTAAATACAAGTAATACTCCCAGAAAAGCTTAAGGCTTTGGGACTAGGGTGTTACACTATTTTTTTTTTTTGAAAATTAGGAAATAGATACCAATCCATCCCACACCATTGGACTCAATAAAGTTAAGTAAGCGTATTTATATCCTAACTGTTCAATGACATATTCTTGCTATGGGAAGAAAAAAGATCATGACTTTTCAAATACAGTATTGAGCCTTAAGAATAAAAAGGAGTCTTTTGAAGTTATGACAACTCAGCCTTAGTAGTCAGACTTGCACCGACTTGTTTTGATTCTCTGTCTTTAGAGGAATCTGTGGCACTGTATTTCCAAGTTTTATCACTAATTTTATCACATTTATCACAACTGAAATTATGCTGTTCAGGTAATCATGTTATTCTGCAGACAATAAGTGATATGTAGTATATAGCACAGAAAATGTTCTGGTCAATCCCTGGAATTGTTAATTATCCAGGACAGTTTCCTTTTCAACACATATATGGAGAGATATTCAACAGAGAATTTTCTGTTGGAAAATAATAAAAATGATAACTTCTGCTCGGAATGTATCTGTCTCAATGATAGAAGAATAGCAAAGCAATTTGTTTCATTAGTTCACTTGTCCTCCCCCATTTGATGCAATTCTTTTCTTTAGTTTTAGAGTTAAACTACAGTTAATGTTGTTTTATCTTATGCAAGGAATCATTTTCTGTCAAGGCTAAGAGGAGGGATATACTGAAACTAGGATAATCATCTGGGATACTAAGCTAGTTTTTGTAACTCTATAATGTTAATATATTAACTACTTACGTAGTTGAAAATATACATAAATTCCTGTATTTAATCCTGTAGGATTAAATTAAAAAAACTTGAATATGCAGACACCCCTAAACATCCCCCACTTCTCTACTGTAAGTGATCATTTTCATGTATCCATGAAGCACAAACAGTTTCAGGAAATCTTAAGAATTTCCACAGAATGGGTCAGAAGTTGCTATGTCACAGATAAAAGGGAAAAGAAATTACTATCAGGAATAAAGTCATCAATTCTCAGAAGAAGATATGATATTAGAAAATTTTCTAATTGTTTTATATTTCCAATCAATGAGCTATTTGCTAAAGTTATGAATTTACATTTCCTAAACCTCCTTATCTGTTGCTTAGGCATGAATCCCATGAACTGAATCTGCAGGTCCAGGCTTCTTCCAGTCCAGCTGCTGAAACCCAGGAAAATCTGGGGATCTCTGTCTATTTAAAATAATAAACCTAGATTTGATATGATTTTGTAGATTATTGGAGTCATCCTGGAGAGGACAATGTTTTGCTGTAGAAAGTAATTGGACAGTAATTACAGGTTAAGTTCAAGTCAGAATATTAGGAAGACCAAAGCTATGAAATGGGGAGGAATTGAGCAAATTAAGTAGACAAGAACTATATATTTGAACACTACTGTGTATTTTTAAAATATTTTTCTTCTTTTTTGACTTTTCAGTTGAGACTATAACTCATCAAATATGAAGGACTTTTTAAACACGTGGCTTCCGGTGTACTTATGAAGACATATTTTGCATTTGTGTACCCAAAGGCATGCAGTGAAAGTGTAAAATAATGTGAAAATGTCATAAAAGAGTAAAAAAAAACCTAATTTTTTTGTTTTTCCACCGTTGTTTGGAGGGTATCATACATGTTTTTCTCCAGACATGGTAAGAGGGAATCCATGGAAGTGTATGAAATAATATAAAAAGATTTTTTATGTAGACATATCTTTACTTTTTCTGTAGTGCTTATCAGATGGTAAATGATGAATTAATATTTAGAACATAATATTTAGAACAGCAGACTTTCCATTTCAGAAATCTTATATTTCTTTTTTGGTACCTATTGCAGATACATATTTGACATGTATAAAAAAGGCTAGAAAGGCAGTAATTGTGGGACAGAGTTTGAATTACAGTCATTTCTCAATGAGGTTTTTGTTTATTTTTTTCTCATGGGGATTCCATCTGACACTGGGAGAAAAGTTGAATAAGAAACTTCTTCAAGGAATCTAAATATTGTTTATTCCCAGTGAATGAAACACTACTGGTGACAAACTTGCCTTTTTTTTACTCTGGGATTTTCCATTATTTTAGAGTCTAGATATTGCTTTTAAATATATTAAGTAAAAAAATGAATCAATATTACACATTGATTATTCCAAAAGCTTTATTATTCATCAGTAAAGAGTAGATTCCCTTGTCACTGCTGTGCTCTGACCAGTGTCAGAATTTTCATAATGCCAGGGATGACCATGTATGTGATTTGCTCTGCCTCCTGTAATTTGCCTGCATTGAACGTTGCACTGCTGCAATTGCAGTAGTGAAGTCCAAACTACACCACTTAACTCCGCCTCTGACAACCACGCACTATTGCTGTAAACTGTCAATAAAGAATCACATTTTCCCCCTTCTTTTACTACTGACAAAGTTTCAAATATGGACAATACAAAGTTAGCCTAAGGTGTTGTCTTTATAAAAGATTGGTTCACCTGTGAATTTCTGTTGTAATAAACATCTTCATTCAATTATTCAAACTTTCAAAGCAATACAGATCTCAATCTGACTAGCTTTAGTCACAGGAGACTTGATTAAAATATATTTGTAAATAAATTGGTAAAATACATTTCCAGATAATCTGTTTGCAATTTCTGTTGCATATGTTACCATAACTTTTTCATACTTTACAGCAGCTTCTTTTAATATGCATAGTATGAACTTTAATCTAGTGCTTCAGAAAGACAAAGAGGAAAAACTCAGGCTCAAGGTATATATATACATTAAGTACAGGTATGTATAAGGATTTATGTATGAGTGCATCATATTGTAAATATGTTAAAATGTAGAACGTCCTGAATTACCCTGAAATATACCTTCACTGTATTTATTGTGATTTGCTTGTGATCAACCACGTTTTGATTGATAAGATACTAATAAATTTAACTTGAAAGTAGATCGTAAGTTTGGAAAGAAAGAGAACTCAAGGTACAAGAAAAAAGCCTGAGGAAAGAAGGATGTGTAGAAAAGTGAAAATCAAATAGCTAGGAGTGTAAAGACTTTAAATTCAAGGGAAGGGTTTGACTGTCTTCTCATTTATATGAGTATATACCGTGGTAACTATGCAAAGGCAGCAGAGCGTGCTTATAAAAGAAGCAAAACAAAATGTTTTTATGAATATCAATTCTTAAATTGTCTCTCAGAACTATTTCAATTTGCAGACTAGATTGAAATTTTGCTCCTATTTACAACCTTTAAAACTTATTTCTGCCAGAAGCCTTTCCAATTGTATTCAATATATAAGAAGTGTTACAAATGTCCTTTACTAGGGGAAAGATTATTGGTAGACATTCTCGCTACACTAATTTTGCAAAATTACATTTATTTACATCTTCTTTTACACCTTACTGATTCAACACATCATCAGGATTTTTTTTTAAATCTACCTCTTAAGCAAAATCATAGCATATACTAATTCTGGGTAGATAGATGTAGGAATACAGACATATTATATAGAATGGAATGGAATAGAATAGAATAGAATAGAATAGAATAGAATAGAATAGAATAGAATAGAATAGAATAGAATAGAATTTCTGTCAAAAGGGACCTACAAGAATTATCCAATTGCCTGACCAATTTTGGGCCAACCAAGTTAGATCATGTTGTTAAGGGCATTGTCCAAATGCATCTGAAACACTGAGAGATTAGGGGCATTGACCACCTGTCTAGGATGCCTCTTCCAGGGTGGCTGACCACCCTCTTGGTAAAGAAATATCTTCTAATGTGCAGTCTAAAAATGTGCAGTCTCTGACACAGCTTTAAACTGTTCCTCCGTCTCCTATCACTTGATACCAGGAAGAAAAGCTCAGCTCGCCTTTCTGCTTCCCTTCCTCAGGAAGCTGTAGAGAGCAATGAGGTCACTTCCCTCAGGCTTCTTTCCTCTGAAGATAAACCCAAAGTCCTCAGTCACTCCATATAAGACATACCTTCCAGCCTTTCACCAGCTTTTCTGCCCTCTTCTGGTTGCATTCAAGAGTCTGAACAATCTTAAATTGTGAGGTCCAGAATTGCACACAGTATTGGAGATGAGACTGCAACAGTACTGAATGCAGATGAATACAAAGCAGCTTATGAATAAAAGATATATTTACACCAATTTTAGCTTGCAAATATTCTTCACATAGAATCTTCAATTATTTTAGGAAGAGTGAAATGTTTCAAGAGAGACTGGCCTCTGCATTGTAAAATTGAAAAATCTCAGTCACTGTTAAATGTTTCAGGAATGTTTTTGATTGGTTCTCTTTAACTGTAGACACAGAAACATGGAGGGTGTCCTCCATTTTTCCAACATCTTAACCTTTGATGTGTAGATGGTCAATGAATACGTAAGGTTCCCCACAAAACCTTCTCTACCTGTAGACTCTTGGAACTGACTGCAGCTCCTACTTGTATCTCTACTTAGTCTCTAAGATGTATACTGAACTTGAAGAGTGGTGCTACCCATTGCCGCTGAAGAAATGCCTGAGAAGAACAACGATTAGAAGAAAGCCAAGTATCTACACCAGCATGTAGACCTCAGATACATCAAGCCTGAGAATGTCTTCCAGTGACTTTCATTGACTAGCGGAAGTACAGATGTGTTCCTAGTCATGCCATTCTCCAACAAGGTCGACTCAGGCAGACAGATACCAAACTAAATTACATCCTCTGGAAACAACAGGTAAAAATTCCCTGGTGGGAATGAGGAGAGTTGGTTCTGTTGCTCTATAGTGAAAACTCTACAATGTCAGCTAGTGGCCCTTCAAAAGTGCAAACCTGACTGTCTGTGAAGTTGTAACTTACGTCTCAGTTTCATAAAGATCATCTGCCTGTGAGACAAGTCCCAGTTTTATGAAGAAGAGTTGCATGATTGCAAAGAACCAACTGAGGTTAACACTTCTTTACCTGATGACGGACAACCACTGGACAGTACACATTATCGTGTGAGTATATTGATCCTTAAAGTGTTAGTCTTGTAGGTCCCAATCATTAACCATACCAGTTAAATAATAAATATTTGTGTGCTCATGAATTGTATGCAGAAAAACATTATAAGCTTTTTCATCATCCACCAAGAGCTGATTATCTCTGCCCTCAATATTCACTGAAAAATTGTTTTATATTACATAATTCTGTCTCAGGGTCATTGAAACAGGCATCAGTTTACTCTCACATACACTGTTCTCATATACCTTATATGTCCCACAAATCCCTCAGAATTGTGTGTGGAAAATAACAATTCATGTCATTCATAAAAGTCAGTGTTTCAAACTCTGACTTCTTTTAAACAACAAGAAAAAAGACTTCACAAAGGATAAATCAACTCATTATAAAGCACACTTCTGAAAAGGCTTTGTATTATTTAAGGTCTGCAGAAGCCTTCTCCATTAACTGACAAAGGACACTAGAAGAAAAGATTAGGAGTAGAGGATTAGAAGTCTAAATGACAGACATCTAACGTGAGGCAAAATGAATAATACCTTGTGGATGAATCCCAGGATTAGAAGTTTGACATCTGATGTGAATTCTAACACAAGCTACTCCAACAACAGGAATGCTGTCCTTGGTCCTTCAATGGCAGCAGGAGAGCACAAGAGTATTTGAGTACTGGTGATAATACTGTTAAACCATGAAAGTCTTCAGCTACACGTTTCTCAAAACTATTTTAATTATGCTTTAATAAATTATTCTGTAATTAGTAAAATTGCAGATAAATAGTTGTGTCTATATAACATCCCTCTTTCAAATGCTCATGCACACATGCAGCTGAATGTAGTTAAAAATTAAACAATAGTATACCAGGAGTTTATAATTATATAAAATATAACACAATGCGTCTTTAGAAAACAGCGCAATACATGTAATCCACACATCTATGACAGCTAATCAGACATAATCTAACAGCTTTTCTAAATGAAGAAAAAAAATTAAATTCTAATAAGTTTTCCTGATTTCTATTTTCTAACCAGACAGAGTTGCAACCCCTAAAAAGGAGCTACCATAAGGAGAAAGTAATTATCAAAATTATTATAGGAACATTGAGAAGTATAACAGACTGTTGAAAGAAACTGAAAGAAAGAAGTATAAAGACTGTTGAATTCTTTCACTTCATCTGCTCCTTGGAAAAATCTGACACACATACTACCATTATATGTCAAATCTTGAAATAAAAACTTGTTAAATATTTCCAATATTGTATGATTCTATTAGGAATTTTTTCTCCCTTCCTTTTTCTTTCTCCATAATTAAGCAGCTAGCTGATTGAGGAGAAAATAATTTTTTTACAGGAAATAAAATTATATCCTTCTAATGTCTTCTATAGTTTTAAAAGCTTAGATTATATATCAGCTCCCTTGTGGTTTAGCCCCAGACAGCAGCTAATTCCCTAAGCCCCACACAACTGCTCACTCATTGCCACCAGAGCAGAAAAACGGAGAGACTCAAAAGTGTACAAGTGAGAAAGCTCACGGGTTGAGATAAAGGCCACTTAACAGGTAAAGAAAAAGCAGTACAAAAAACCAAAGCAAACCAAGGAATTAATTCACCATTTTCCATGGGCAGACGGGTGCTCAGGCATCCCCATGAAAGCAGAGCTGCATCAGGTGTAGGGGTGACTTGAGAAGACAACATAAATTTGAATGTCCCTCCTTCCTCCCCCTTTATATTCCAGCTTTATATGCCAAGCATGACACCATATGGCACAGAATATCCCTTTGGTCAGTTGGAAGGCCTTGAGTCTCTGTAAGCACTGCTCCTCCATAACAAAGATCTCTCTGTATTGTGAACACTGTTCTGATCACCAATCAAAAACATAACCCCATATGAGGGCTATGAAGAAAATTGACTTTATCCCAGTAAAAACCAGAACAAACTCCTCTATGTAAGGAATGCTTATTTAAAATTAAATTTCATATTTAAAATTTATTTAAAACACAATATATGATTTTTTATCAGATTTTCTCTTGGAATAATGATGCACATTGAGGAAAAAAAAAAAAAAGGAAAAGAAAAAGAAAGATGGTTTTCATTTTTGGTTTATTTTGCCTTTCCAGTGTCCAGGGCAGAACTCATATTTACCTCAGTGTTGTTCTCAGCAGCAAGAGTTTGTATATCTGCTCTAAGGTGCAGAATTAACTTTTTCCTCATTATTACAGAACCCATTTTGTAGTATGCTGTTAGATTTCTGATTAGAGCTGTGACTTCTGAGATAGGGTAATGAGATTGCTTACTCCTTGATACTTCTTCTCTTGTGCAGGCTTAGACTGTTATCATAAAAACATGATTCAGGTAAGCAGAGGTCACGATAGTACATAAGTATTATTGGCAATAGTTCTGCATACAGGCAGAACTATTTATTTTCTTAGAACATATGATTCATATAAAATGGTGATACACAAATATACCATTTTGCTAAGAGTTGTCTTTATCTTCTAAATGTCTTCTGATTTTAATCTAAAAGTGTGCTCAAACCAATAAACTCAGACATTTTTCTTTTCATCATAATGGTTCAAAGCACTTGAAATGCCATAGACCTTTAGATCCATTAGCAACTGTCTTCTAAAATGGTTCTCTACAGCAAACTAAATTATGGGAACAAATGAAAGGTCAAGGGTAGTCTTGCAGATATTCTGGGAATCTTGAAAAATCTCTAAGCAGCAGACTGCTGGCTGCTGAGATCTCTGTAGTTAGAAGGCCAGTTATGGTGGATATCTTGCCTAAAACTGCTTCAAAATAAATAATCATGGAGAAAATACACTGTATAATTTAGGGAGAAAAGCTGAGCCCTGAAAATAAAATTTAAAAAAAAAAATCAACATTTTTCATTTTATATTAGTACATGCCTCCTGGTGCAAGTAAATTATTGCGGACATACTTGCATGGCTCATCTTTGTTTAAAGGTCTTGGATAACTGCAGCTGTTAGGATGAGAATAACAGTGTAGCTAGTGTGTAGGGCTGGGACACAAGCCCTGCTTGAACAAAAATGATTGTGGTAAAGTGGCTGACAGTCAGTAACTGGATGATGTTCATCACCTTTAGGTTAACTAGAGAATTACAAAGTGATTTTTAAAACCGAAAGCACAAGCTTGAAAAGTACAGAAGAAGCACGGTGATGTTTTAACAGGAGACAGAGCAGGTAACAAAGCATGGTCCCTTCCAGATTAGCCACAAACCCCTTCTGAGGTGAAGCAGAACAGTCATGTGTGTGCACATCTGTGTGTGTGCACATTTGTGTGTGTAACCTCCTTGGCCTTTGTGGGAGGTCTGCATGGAATTCATTATTTGTCGCACTGCTGATACTGATCTGTGCACAGGTGTACAGGTCAGTGTACAGGTCACTGATTGCCAGTTAATTATATGCATTTGACAAATTATTAAACCCCTTTGATCTATTTCAGTCCATTCTGAATTAAAATCTTGTTTAGCTAACTATGGTAAGATAGGAACACTGAACTGATCAATTTTGTGTATTCATTACTGGCAAACAGTTAATGACACAAAATATATATAATCAGTCTACATTACTAGAAAGAATCAGCTACTTAAATGGATACAGTTCAGATGACAATTATTTAGCTATTCTTATTTTATGGAAGGTGTTATATTCTGGGATTTTGAGTTCCTCTCTAGCATGCTGAAGTATCTGCTCAACACTATAGTGAAATGCTTTAGCTGAAACACAATTTCATAAAGTGAAATATTTTTGAAAGTAGTTCTGAATATAAATATTAATTTTATTATATCCTAGTACATTTTGGCTTTATGAAGAATTTGAATTAATAAGTAATATTATGTATGTTCTGAGGTATTTGATGACCTCAAGTTCTCAGATGTTGAGTTAAACACAACAGCACACAGGTTTTTCTAGAACAATTTTACAGGCACACATGTGTCATACCTGCCATTTGTATGTAAAAAATAACTTTAGAATATTCTTGGTTTTAATTTGTTGAAAGGTTGATCATAAGATAACAAACTGCTTGGTCTCTATATGTTTCTAGCTTAGGATACTTGTTTTGCTTCAGAAACAGTACATTTTTTATTTGAGTATCAGCTAAATACTTTCACATTTACAATCTATTCAGTGCTCCTGAAGTGTGATTCTCTCTGACTTTAGGAGCTCTATATTTCCATGCGCTGGATCACATTTTTTGTTGGTTAGAATAAAGAAAGAAAGTGATACTAAATTTATCATATATACTTAAACTATTAAGAGCTTGGAAATTGGTTACATTTATTATTTGCTGCACAATCAAGAATTGATCACCATTTTAATTTTGAATAATGGGGCTTGGGGGCGTTGATTTTTTTTTTATTTTATGGGGGATTTTTTGGGGGTTGGCTGTTTTTAATTTTTGTTTTTTTTAAAGTACAGGTTATGCCTCTAGTAACTTATTGCAAGTCTAAAGCAAATCCATTCATAACCACTATTTGTTTCTCCTTATTTTTCAACAAATATATTTGTTGCCTCTATTCAAAGAATTATTAAACCTCCTTTAACTTCTGTGTATGAAGAATTGTGCATCCTACAGGTTAAAGCTTTGGACGTGGAAATGTTGCCAAATGCCTCCTGATAATAGTCACTAAGTTAATGTAATTAGTGTATTTTTTTTCATATTTCTGTCTTGATAATTGTGCATTAGTGAGAAAAAACTTCTCAACTATGAAAATGCCTTAGCTTTGTTTTATCAAAACATAGCTTTCAAAATGTCCACTCATTGGATAATTAAAATAATAGATATTACTTCTCCTGTTACTTTCCATTAAGTTAAACAAAACAGCCATTTAACCTTTCCTCAGACTTTTATTTAAATAATAGGGTTAGACTAGCCACCTTCCTGTCTTGCAGGATGTTGCCTGTACTAAAAGAGCATGGTAAAGTGACATTAAAAGTCCACTCAATATTCTTCTAGTGAGTCAAAAGTCTAATTTGTGCTATTTTATCTAGTCATATAACCACATGAAATATCACACATTGTTGCATTTACTGTAACATTTGTATTTTGATATCTGAAGTCTGCTCTTTTATTTTCCTATCCACAGCTATCTCCTGCCCCCCTAATTAGACACCTGCTCAGACTGCAGAGAGCTTACAGAATGAGGCTCAAGAAGTCTTTAACTAAGAATTGGTTTAGTTTCATAGAAAATGTGCCATTTATGGAAATAACTCTTATCCAGTGTTTCTCAGTGATCCGATACACTCCTGCAAGGCATAACACAAGCAGACTCATTAGATATAGCACAGTAACTCCTCATGTGACATTTAATAAAAATTGATTATGCTAGAATTTATCAAACTTGAAACATATGCCTTATCCTGATACAAGTCAATCAATATTTTTTTAATAGTACAGGAAATAAATTGCATGAACTAAAGATTTACAGATGGGATAGAATGAGTTTATCCCTTGTGATGGTTATCATCAAGTATAATATCGGTAATACTTGATGCTATATGCACCATCATCATATTTTAAGAAAATGAAATAAACAAGATCACAACCACTACACATTAAGCAACATAAGATTAATCGTACTCTGCTTGATCTATTTTATTTTAAAGTTTCTTGTCTCAAGTGTCTAAGCATTGGTATAAAGGTAACATGGAGCACTTGTCATCAACACGGAACAGAGCAAATGTGATGCAGAGGCAGCAATGGACATGAGGGGAGAGAGGAGCTTGCAGTATCTTGCTCTTTCACTGTCTCATCTTTTGCTCCATTGCTGTTGTCACCAAAAAGCTCTGGACACACCTAAGTTATTAAACACAGCACTTCCAGGGCCTGTCCTAAACATAGCTGCACAGGCTGACTACATTCCATGTGCTACATTTAAAAGTGCTTTAGCATCTGTGACAGTTTCCACATGGAAACTATTGGTGTGGAAGGATATCTACCCTATGCCTTGATCCCACATGTGCTTGGAAGAACACTATTTGTCCTGACCCAAAGATGTGCTGAGGATTGTTCTACCTTTTAAAATATACACAATATTTAAATTCCAGTATCCTTGCTTGTGACTTGATATTATTTATTTTACTAAAATACAGGATCTTTTACAGCCAAGATTTTAGAGTATGCTGTTGTTTTCCAGCTCCATAGAAACTGAAAATATTAAAATGGAGTGTTACACATTATTTGATTACTCCTATCTGTGCTCTTCAGATGTCTCAAGCTAGGCGCTGCTCTCCCTCCTCTCACTGCTGGCAGAGTTCCTTCATCAGGCTGTGAATTTTGTCATTACACAGCTTGAAAGGAGGAAGGGAACTGTGCTCCTGACTGGGTCTCTGGGAATGCATTCCACCTTCTACACTTTTCTCATTTTTCACGACTCTATTTCAGCATGTAAATCTCTGTTAAAAACAGTCCTTATTCAGAGATGTCTGTAAAGTCACAAGACTGAAGACTAAGACTAAATAATAAGGTTAGAGTATTAGAATTTGCAAGCCTAAAATGATTAGCAGTGAAATTATGGAAAGTCACAAGTTAGGCTTAGATGACCATTCTTTTTGATCAATGTTTGTGTTTTAAAATTCCACCTATCTCTGCTAATGTCCCTTGCTGTTTTCCATTCCCATTATCCTTTTAGTATACAATCTATTAAATTATTTATTTTGTTTTGTTGTTTTGTAGGAGAGAGACAGATCTATATATTAAAAAAAAATTATGCCTAATGTGATTATAATGAGAGGATAAATTTTATTCTGAGTTAAACTTCCCAAAATTCAGTTCAATGTTGGATTGACCAATATCAAAACATAACTGGCAAGTTGTAAATGTCTGTCTACAAAACAGGAACGTTCTCTTTGCATCATTAAGGGAATATATGAATTCAGTTCTCCTTTGAATTCTTATTTCAAGTGTCTTATTAACTTTAGAATTTTAAAATCAGGGTTAAAATTAAAACTGTTGTGTATGTCTAAGGTACTGTTTATGCAGTAGCTTATGATTTGAAGTGCCTTTTACTTCTAAAAACCTGCTTATTGCTTGTTATGTTGATGTACTTTTAGATATGAGGATTGTCTGAGCTTGTTTTTATTGGACAGTGAAGAACAGAAAAATTTCTTTACTGCTTTCCTAGTTTAGATGGTGTTAAAGACATATGAAGATGATGGTTCTCATAGCTTACCAAGAAATGAGGCCTAAAAACAAAAATCAGTGAAAGGGAATGAGATCGGGAAGGGAAAGAGAAAAGGATTAATGAAATGGATCAATTGTTTGTTTGTTTATTTATGTGCCTTCTGCTTTAGTTTTTGACTCTGGAAGTGCAATTCCCTATTAAAAAAATGCTGAATTAATAATGCACCGATACAGTGCATGTTAAAACAATGTGTATTTTCTTAAGCCAGTGCAGGGACATCTTTTTATAGCTTTATAGTGTGCTATTCCTTTCCCAGATCTAAAGTGTTACCAAGATATAAAAGACAGCAAGAGGAAGGGGAAAAATAAAAAAGGAATAAAATTTCTTATTAAATAAAAAAAAATTAGATATGACTATCTAGTGAGCAATCTGGTTTTAGTGTTTCTTTCTTGTAGAGTTTTAAATTATATATCTATCATGTTGATCTTCAATTGGAAAGACCAAATATCTATTTGTTGCACTGGTAATGAATCTTATCTTAAATTATCATCAAGAACAATACAGATAATCAAATTACTTCAGCTGATGATTGGTGAATCCTGTGAGCATTTGATATTAGCATTTGCATATCACTAAAGCTGTACAATACAGACTTTCCATTTAAATACAATATTTAAGAAGGTATGTATCAAAACAACATTATCACTGTTAGTATTTTTGAACAGTAAGACTTATCATATGAAGAGAAAACAAAAATCCCATAGTTATTAGAAACGTTTTCTGTAATGTAAGTTTCTAACTATTCTCCACAATTCTGGAGAAGGAGTTTGAGCAAGGATTTCTTTACAGAAATCCTTTATTTTTAAATGTTAATAAAAGGTTTTACATGTTTTCCCAAAAGAAGATGAAGATGGAAGAACATTTAGTTAACAGTTTATTCTATGACTTCAAAACCTCATTGGCAAATTAATTTTTACTAATTAGTTTTGGGTTTTGCTTTACTTTGGTTGAGGCTTTTAGTTTGGTTTGTTTGTGTTTGTTTTTTCTTGTTTAGTTAAAAGCCTAAGGAGGACCGCAAACATTAAAGGTAGTAATTCTACTATTGTTGGACTTCAAAACTTCTGAAATGCCTATTAAACTAGACATGCAGTTCAAAATATTGTGTAATCTCATCACTGTCTGAATCCTGCACAGATAATTCCGAGATATCATCTGGCATATGGGGTTACTGTGGCAGTCCATATGCTTTGTAACAGTTGGTGTTGAAATGAAAATATAAAAAGTCAAATACAAGGGTGGCCCAGGCGACAAAGCCTGATTACTAGCAGCTACAGCAAGCTGCCGGCTCCAACTCAAAATATTTTCCTTTCAGTTTGTTGGTTTAATCTGAATTGTATTAACCAGTTTTACAATTTCAAAAATGTAGCATCAACATGGACTTGTATTTGTACAATAAACTTAAGTCCCAATAAGTTCAACTTGGTACGCTACAAACGATTTGAAGGAGAATATTTATTCTGTTTTGTATGTCTGAGCCATGCTTTGTAGAGTACCTATTGTATAGACTTGTCAGTATGCGTTCATGTAAGAAAAAATATTATGGTTGTGGAGAAGTATTTGCCCAGTTCTAAATTCAAAATGTGCTGGTGTTTCATGCCACAACATGCTTCAAGTACAGAAGGCCTGTGTTATTTCCATCTCAAGTTGCTCTTTCACTTTCAACTTCTTTTTCTGACACTTCTGTTTGCTCTCGGATTCTGAAGAGCTGCCCTGGAACCCTTCTGGCAGATGTTTTTGCTCATTTAAACTATGTACCTTACTCTTTAAACTCGAATCACCGCTAAACTTTTGAAGTGGATGTCTTGATCATCCCTGCTGCCTGCACTTAGGTTTGCATCATAGACTCTTCTCTGGATACATCTACAATAAAAATTTAGTGTGCAGGATATTATTTGACTGGGGGTGGGGGAAGGGGCTATGTTATTTTTAAGGGGGCCTTGATTGATTTTTCTCTGGAAATTACCTTGCATTTTAGTGCCTTACAGTGTACCCTAGAGTGCACCTCTAATTTGTTAAAAGCAGTTTTCTTCCTGCTGGAAGTAAAATTTAAGTCGTGCAAAAGAATCATAATAGATTAATGGGATGTGGCTGCTTTAGCTCAGTCCTTCAGTTAGTTCTTTCTGTGCATGTGCATAAGACAGGAAACCGCTGTAAACTTGATTTCAACAGACACTATGTGAAACACAGTCCTAGAACAGTAATAATCACATTTATTGTGATTCAGGTATAGTCTATTAATATTTGCACTTCAGAAATTCAGTCTGAACATGCAAATTGAATTCTCTTCACTATGAGGTAGCATGGAAGATGGTCTCTAGAAGTACTCCAATAGGATGTGTGAGTAGGGGACCAGGCAACATTTCAAAATAAAGTTTTCTTGGTGAGTTCAGGCATACTCAGCTGTTTCACTCTACAAATCTGCTCCTGTTAAGACAAATATAATTCTACTTTCCCAGATCTTCAGCTAAACCATTAATACTCTAGGGCTCAAATTAACTCCTGTTATCTCAGCCAGTAAATGGCATTCACTGATTCAGAAGTTACTCTCAATTTCCTTTACAATTGGTAAACAGAGGATGATTCAGGTGTTTGTCTCTACTGAGAGTAAAAGGAGTTTTAATTACATATATTCTCAAATAATCCACTTTGGTTAGATGCCTAAAGTAAGATGGAATGAGCCCAACCCAACCTATTTAAGGCTTATTTGGGATAGTATGGTGAACAAATAAGAAACACAGTTTAAAGGAAGGATTTCCTTCAGCTGGAGAAACTCTCAACTAATTGAAGGCAGTCTTAAGAGGAGGTTTCAAAGTGTTGCAGAGTTGTCAAAGTTCCTCTTCTGAGTCCCTTTTATGGTCTACCATTACTTTTACCTGTAATGATAATAGATTCTATGTGCATGATGGTTACCAACCTTGTGTAAAGCCCTCTACCATGTAAGTTGTCTAAGGCTCTCTGGAGTGAACTCTCTCTCTTCTCTCTCTGCTTTTTCTCCTAGTTCCCTTTTCTTGATTTCTGGGTAACTTAAACCTGGATGGGTTGGAATTTGCCAGGTCAGTGCTTTGTGAAATGCTTTATGTTGATTGAATGTGTGCTTTAAACTTTTGCCAAGTTCATTTATTTCCAGTTTGCCAGTAAAAGTGTTTTATTTTGACCTCTTGAAAAGTATTGTCAGATTTTTACCATGTGCTGCCTCAGGTTATGAAAGAACCTCAGGCCCCTTTATAAACCCATCAGGTGGATGTTGGGGCCTTACATCTTTTTGGCATAAAACACCTTTGATGAACTTGTGAGGTGAGCCTGGGATCTTACAGAGTCTTACAAAGATTATATTAGTCTTGTTTTCTAACGTATACGATTAGGACCCTGGTAATGTCTTTGGATGAAAGAACCAAAATAACACAGACATAAAATATATCAGTTCATATCAGAGTAATTGCTCCAGAGAAGAGATTAACAAGGTTTGTCAGACTGTGAGCTGAGTTTACAATATTAAACCCATCTTTGATTTCACAGGATGTTATAAATTACATCTCTATCCTCTCATTGTTTCAAACAAATTCACTATTAGAATTTCACTGCAGTTGAATAACACTTCAATGCCTTTTATCATATATAAGTTCATCCACAACACATCAGCAGTTTTTGTTTTATTGGCTGCTCTATTCCCTAAGAAAATTTCTGCATTTGCCACTGGCTTTCTGTTGTTCCTCTTCTGTAGTGACAAACTATGTAAGACTGCCTTATCAGAAGATGGGAGAAAAAAATTGAGTTTACTTCTATGAGATTTTCACTGTATATGAATAAATTTGTACTTAATATAGGATGAGGACAATGAATTCTTATACTTCAGAGCATAAACTCACCTAACTATGATTAGGAAGAAGAATCCTACTAACCTTTCACTTTTGATTTACAAAGCACATAATTTAGATGAGCTTTGTTTTCCTTCACAGTAACAACTTGTTTTTTTATCAAAGAGACCTGAACCTGATGGAGCTACTTGAAGCTTGGCCAGGGTCAACCCACCACCGTACTAGAAATAAACCCAGACACCAGATAACTGATAATCCTGTGGCAGCCCAATTTAAAATTTCTAATACCTGCACCCCACATATAGTAAAAGAGATTAATAGACTGTTTACAACAGTTACAAAGTACATCATGCAATGCTTGCATGCATACTATTCATCATGTCAACCAGTCTACCTTAATGTCTAAAGTATTACAGGATGAACTAATTTTCTGCCTTTGAATGCTAGTGAATACAAAGTGCATTTTTTTTCCTGTATCAATTTTGCTTGGTGTAGATATGCTGATCACATATGCTTCTTTCAAAAACTAATGTGCAAAATCATAAACACAAGTATCCATTTTATTGATGTGTTTAAATTAAGCATCAACAGAAAGCAAGAGGCTCTAGATTTCCATAAATAACTATAGTTTATCATCCCCAATAAAAATTCACATGCCATAAACAAATCAGTTTACACGCACAGAAAGTAACATTTTGCAACTGCAGTAGTATGATTAACTCTCTATTAACCATAGTAGTCTGATCTCATATAGTTAAGAATGGAGATCTCATTCTTTCTTCATTATGAGTAAATCCTTTCTGTCCAAGCAGACCATCTATATTTTCTACTGTGCATTAGATTTTTAACATGTCAATTCCTTTTCTAATTTATCCCCTCATTGTCACAGTATTTTGGTCCAGCTCTTCGCAGTGAAATCAGCTGCTTCTGAAAAATCCTAACATTTTTGGTTCTAAGATAACATAAAAAATCAATTCTGTTTTTAAATACATATTACCACACCATAAACTAAACTTAAAAGTGTTTAATGGTAGCCAAAAAATAAACCAAAAAGAAAACCTTTTATTTTATTTGAATAAGGTTATTTTGCACAGCTTTTCATTCCTTACAAATTGTCTGTATCTTAAGAAGCACTTCCTAGACTGCTTCATCTTCAACTGCTTTGCAGATACGAAAACCATAAAGTCTTTCTGTTTAAAGATCACTTATTTGTCTTTAGAATTCTTGCCATACTCAAATTTACTTTTGGACACAGGATATTACCTCGTACTTCCCCCCCACTACTTCTTCCTAGTAAAGTTATGCCTGTTACTAGAAAGTTAACACCTGTTCAGGAAAGATCTGTGACACCAAATCCATCTGGCATGGATTGACTCATATGTCCACTACTTGGGAAGTAAGAGCTCCTGGTCTATTTTAATTGGCTAACTACGCTTGGAAGTTGTTTTGCAAAGACCAAGCAAAGCAGGACAGCACAAGCAAAAACAGTGCTAGAGAGCTCAACTATTTAACCATACCAAAGTGACTTCTGGTGTTCAGGGACCTTCCTTTGTACTATTTAATTTATGCATGCAAATATAGTTTAATCTATTTTATTTTTTCTTACTGTAACTTTTCTCATCTGCTTCTTCAGTTCTTTCTTCTCTTCCTTCTTATCCGTCAATAACATGAACAAAGAATTTTTGAAAAGAAACATGAATACCTGAAAGGTTTTTATTCTGCATTTTTTTTAGAAAGAACAGGAATCTACATATATGACCATTTGCTGAAGCTTTAAAATTGTTATGTTTGCAAAGTCTGCAGTCAGTTTTGAGATGTTCCATGGTAAAGATCCATTTCTCCTGTCACATTACTGCTCCTGGGTGGTGGGGGAAATTGAAGAGGAAAAATAGAGAAGTAGCCAAGACTAGTAGATAAGATTATGCACTAACAGAACTGATGGAAACCATAAGAAAGAAGATTATTTTGGAGATTAGATAGGTGTCAGGAAGACACAGAGAGGTATGTTTTGATCTAGCCGGCTGCAGTATTTCCAGGATATGCACTGAAATTTTAGCAGCTGAAGTGGGAGTAAGCCGTGAATATGTGTCAAGGTAAATGAACTGAAAATGGAAACCCTGAAATCCAAACAAGCCATTTTGACACAATTGCCAGCTGGAACATCAAGCTGACAATTAAAAATCATTGACTTAACATAGTCAGACACAATAGAAACACAAATATTGTCAGAAAACAGTGTGAGAAAGAATATGCCACACATTAAGGTGCATTACAAACTGTTAATGAGAAAATATAATTCAGAAAAAAAATGGGGAAAAAATCCAAACAAGAAATGCAATTAAATAAATAAGAATAGAAGTGCTTCATGAGCTTGGGAGTAAACAAGTCATTCTAGGCACTCAAGAATATAATTGATCCAATGGCTTCTAGTACCTCTAGTTTACATAAGAGCCTTAATTCTTCAAAATAACATTCATTACATAGCAGTGGTGTACATAAGACATAATTTTCTTCGAAGATTACTCTTTTTATACTCTACTTGTTTGGTGCCATCAGTTTGGCAAAGCTCTCTACTCCTTTCACTAGTCAGTTATCTGCAGGGTTCACTCTACAAGCCCAACTGTCTAAAACTGTGAACTGAAAGAACACCAACACTCCATCCTATAGCTCAGCATCACCATTCAATTACTTACTGTTACAAGCACCATGTTGTCTTTAAGTTCTCTTTAGGTCCATGAATATCCTACTTCAGACTTGAAAGAGTCAATAATTTACAAAATTTGGTAGACTTACTTCTTACTACAAGCCAAAACTCTAGAACAGACTGGGACAGATGTGCCAAATGCTTCAGATAGTCTACCTGGCATTGCATCCAAAAAAGTGATTACCCCAAAAAGTAAGACACAGCAGTTCTAAAGGAGGTTAAAGATAAAACACTTCTGACAGACTGTATTTTCTTATTCATTAAAGCATCACCAAATGACAATAAAATGACGGGAAGACAAAAAATCTCAAGCCTTAAATCTAGTCATTGTAAATAACTGATCTCTCCAACACAGAATGTTTAGGGCAATGATAGATTAGCACAGAGCAACAGACGGATGTGACAAAGGGCACGGATCCAAAGCTTAGCTGTTGAACTCTGTATCCTGAAAAAGTGAGATGTACACTCAGGAAACAGTCACACTAATACCTGACAGCCATTTATTGTAATGAACTGGTGCATTAGCAGTTGGCTGTCTGCAGCCAAGATCAGCTCAAAGGTAGGGTAGCTGTGGAACTTTGAATCCAGATGCTTTGAAGGCAAATAGTTGTTATAAAAAGCTATGAGAAATTTTGTTAGGGCCTTCTTGCTTTGGCTCAGGAGCTGCTGAGAAAGTCAGGTGCTTTACCTTGGTCCTTGCCTGAGCAACAGCACAGGTGTGCCAGTGCCTAGCTTTGCACTTTGCTGATCCAGCCTTACCTTGTTACTTGACATCCTGGCATAACCTTCAGGTTTCCTCATCACCACAGACTTGTGTGGACCAGTTTGGACTGATCCTTGTTACCATCAGCAAACCTGCTCTGTTTACCTTGTTCAGTCACTGTGGGACTCCACCCTTGTTGGTGATGTCGCTGTTCTGTCAGCCATGCCACCAACTTGTGGGCTTTGTTTCCTTTGCAGGAAAACAGTCATCAATGACCCCTGAAAGTGATAGATCCTGCCTTTTATAAGAGATAGAAAGTCATGACAAGCTAATTTTCACTGATGATAAACACATAAATATTTCCTGCAATCCACCTCCTGTTTTCTTAGAAAGACAAAAAATACAAACCTGTAAGTTGCAAATCAACCATGTATACTTACTTGCTGTTTCCCTCCAGCCTGAATCTTTTTGGCCTTGAGACTAAGGAACAACACAGAACAAAGCTCCCCTGTTTAAAGCACAACCCTGTGTGTTTTCCATTCACGGTTTAAAATACATAATTTATAGTCAGAGTTGAATGTGTAAATAGAAAACAGTGCAATTAAGTTCTGAAAATCCAAACTAGTCAGAACCTCAAAAGCAATTCTTAACAGGCATCTCCTATGTCCAAAGCTCACAAGACTTTTGTTAAGGTGAGGTTGCCTGTCTAAATTATTCCGTATTGTAATCTTATCAAGTATGCTGGGTTAATGAGAAAACTGGCGCTAAAATGCCAGTATCATATAGATAATTCTGAGCTCAGTTTTATTGAAGGATAAGTAAGGAAGAAGACAGTCCTGGTTACACTCCACACATTGCTGCAGTCAAAATCTATAGTATTAGCTGGACAACCCTGACTCCAAACCAAGCAAATATTTGACTGTTAAGAACTTCACTTCTTCAAGAACTTGTTCCCTTTCTAGTGCTTCCAAATTGTGGAGGCAACTGCTTCCAAGGAATATGATCCTCTTAGTCCAAGCATCCATCATGGTTAACATCACTTCCTACACGCTGATTACAACTATGATTAGCCTCAGGATTAGCCTCAGCATACTCTTTCATATATTATCTGCCCATTCTTGACTATAATTTTTTTCCGGATTTAATTACTATTACACTAAGAGATACTATAAATTACCATATAATATTAAGAATTAGAGACATTAAGAGAGCTATCCTATCTCTGCAGCTACTCCAGAAATTTGCAAAAAAATTTTGAATAATTTTACACTATTGTATTTATCATTATAACCACATTATATTTCATCCTAGTTTTTAACAGATAGGAACTTACTTAAACCCCTATGTAATGGTCAGAATCCATTCCAAATGTTAGCACCAGCAAAATGTTAAGCTATTTGAGAGCACCCAAAGGGAGGTCATGAGGATGATGAAGGGCCTTGAGTGGATGCCGTATGAGGAGTGGCTGAGGTCACTTGGTCTGTTCAGCCTGGAGAAGAGGGCACTGAGGGGAGACCTCACTGCAGTGTACAACTTTCCCATGAGCAGAAGAAGAGGGACAGAGACCGTTCTCGTCACTCTCATGATCAATGACAGGACTTGAGGTAACAGCATGCAGCTAAGTCAGTGGAGGTTTAGGTTATATATGAGTATATCAGGAAAAGGTTTTTCATCCATAGGGTGGTTGAGCATTGGAACATGATCTTCAGGGAAGTGGTCACAGCATGAAGCCTGACAGATTTCAAGAAGCACTTGGACAACTCTCTCAGGCACACAGCGTGACTCTTGGGGAGGGTCCGGTGCAGGGCCAGAAGCTGGACTTAATGATCCTCATCAGTCCCTTCCAACTCAACATATTCTATGATTCGTTGAGTCTATGACCGTGAACCAGTCCAAATCCCATTTTTAAGTAATTTTGAGTTTTTTCCTTAAACAGTTTCCAGTTATAAGGAGTTCCACAGTGTAGTTACATATTGTGTAAAAGAAATGTTTAATCAGGTAAAATTTTTCTACTATATACTTTCATTGAGTATTCCTTTATTTTTTATTCCTTCATAATTAAATTTAAAAATATTAAAATACTAAAATACTAAAATATTAAAATATTAAAATATTAAAGTATTAAAATATTAGAAAACATTAAAATATCTGATCAATATTTCTATATATGTATTTAAACAAGGACCAGTTGCAGCTTCAATGGGAAATTAGAAGGTTTTAAAATTTTTTCATATTTGTCCAAACTTTGGGCTAGACCTTCAACCCGAGTCTAACTACGCAGTTGATACTTCTGCTTACTTGTGTCGATCAAGAAATTGACAAGAACAATAAGTGTGAATTTTAACTTCACTGATACCACAGAAAAGCAATTTAGATGCTGTCAGCTTTTGGCTTTAGACTTCTGGGTTTTCTGCCAAATATGTAATGCCAGAAAATAGCAAAATTGGCCACGAAGTGTACACATGCCAATTGTATTACCAACAGTGCATTCTTTGTTTACTTATTTCTTGCTTAGTAAAACTAAGTTATAAGCTTAGCTACTACAAGATCTGTAGTAGCTCTGATAAGGCAAATAAATTACTTGTGTGCTATGTATAATCTGAGGGATTTCATTTAGACATATGATGCTGACGAGATTGTTGAAAGTTCTAACAGAAATCTCCCCAACTCCTTGTTTGCTTTTTTTTTTTTTTTTTAATTGAACATGTCCTGCACTGCCAGTTCTTACACTGTAAACTTCAAATAATATTTTTTACAGCATAATGACTTCTGTTTGGGATATTTTTCATATGAGCAAGTACAGAATATTGTATGGACAAACATAATTCTAGGTGAATAAAAAACAGTACAGGAATTATTTCTTCAGTTTTGAACTAATGATTGGGAAAAGATGTTGACTACCTTATACCTTTATACAATTGTTCACACCATCGGTAAGACAAACATGATTGAAATAATTTAGGTAGTTTTATTGAGTCAAAGCTGCCATATGTTTCTAATTGTGATTGATTATATCTGTCTAACAAAGAGGTTCTTTAATACTTGAGTATATACAATAAAATGTGTTGTATTTTGACTTGCAGCAGAAGTGATATTTATGATATTTGTAAAAAAAATAATTTGATACATATTGATCAAATTCTGATTGTCTGATGTTCAGATAAAAAAGGACTAATAATATGAAGAAAGATGGAATAGAAAAGACAAATTCTCGATGAAGAAATTTATTTAAATAAAGAATCATACTTCTCCTAATTGTAAACTTATTACAAGTTGTCTACTTAATTCTTATTTTCAATGTCTCATTAACTGAATTTTAATATAGATGTTAGTGCTCAAGACTAAGTAATAATAGAAAGCCATTTAAATAAATTTACCATGTAGACCAGTTAGTTTTTCATCACAAAATGGCAATATTTAAATTAACATAATTAAATTGTAACAACTTAAAGAGACTATTATCTTATGTGCTGATGACAAACGTCTTTCCATATGACTCAGTCCTTTCTACTAGTCACTCTCTATTGAAAAACAGCAGGAGTAAATGCAGCCATAAGTGAACTTTTGATCTCTGCTGGCTCACCAACCCATTTCAGCTACAGAAAGACTGTTTCAGAGGAGAAAAAAAAAGCAACTTTCCAAGTTGATAAGAAGTCATTAAGATTTTGAATTTAAAACATGTCATCAACACTCCATGATCAAGTTCTTCTATTCATATTATTAAATGATTTGAAAGTTTGGTGCTTCATTCTGAAGTTTTATCATGACATTTATTTTGAATGCTAGAATAAATGCAAACACATAGAGTTTGATCCGTTTCCTTGGAGATTTAAAGCATCAAAGCAGAGCTAGTTACAGGAAGAGTTATCCATTTGAGGAATCCCTTCTTATCACAAAGTTGCTAGCTCTGTTGCTCTAGCCTAAATTTCTCTGCCCACAGTTCCTCAGTGACCAGGCAAGGGCAAGATTGAATGTAGTTATCTTTTAGCAAAAAATACTCTAATTGTATGTAAGAGAAATAGCATAATTCTGATTTATCTCTCATAATCTCAATAACATCAGTCTTTTAGTCCATTCCCAGAGTTATGACAATGCTGGTATTAGTGACACTTGATGGAATGTGTTCCACCACTGGAGTGTTGAGATAGAAGGCTATTGACTGTTCAGGAGGGGTAAGCAGGGCCAGGTGATGTGGAAGAGTTGTACTTTATATAGGGAGACTTTACAGACCTTACAGTTAAGGATGGTGTGGTTGGAAGCCTCTGAATGAGGATTAGGGGAATGAAAAACAAAGCAACTATTGTTGTGAGTGTCTACCATCAATCACCCAGACAGCATTGATGAGCTATTCTACAAACAATTCAGAGAAAACTCTATATCAGTATCCCTTGTCCTTATAGGAGATTTAAATTTCCCAAACATCTATTGGGAATACCAGACTGCCACAATAAGCAAGTCTGGAAAATCCCTGAAGAATATTTCTCATCACAGGTACTCAGACAAAAGTTGTGCTCTACTTATTCTTTGTGAATAGAGAGGGACTTCTGGGAGGTGTGATGGTAGGTGGCTGTCTTGGTCACTATTATAAAAAAAATGAGTTTAAAATTTTTGGTTTAATAAGAAAAAAGATCAGCAGAGTTGCTAGCTTGGATTTCAAGAGAGCAAACTTTAATCTACTCAGGAAGCTAGTTAGTGGTGTCTCCTGGGAATCAACTTTTGAGTGTTTACTTTGAGTGTTTACTTTATCGAAGTCAGTTAAGTAAATTCTGTGATCTCTGGAAGCAAGGTCAGGCTTTACAGAAAGATTTCAAGAGCTCCTGTTTGCACGAAAGGCCAAAGCTCAGCTGGAGTTTTGTCAGCCAACAAAACGGGATTTTTTAAATATGTTGGTGGCAATAGTAGGTCTAAGTAAAATGACAGGACACATGAGAAAGGTTTAAAGTTGCATAAGGAAAACTGATAACAGGATATTAAGAAACATTTCTTAATATTTTTTAATGTTTCAACAGAAGGAGTTGCCAAGCACTTGAACAGGCTTTCTGAAAGGTTGTCCAGGTCCAATTCCTGTCAGTATGGAAGAGGCAATTGAACAAAATGCCACTAGAAGAAAAAGTATATAAATGTACCTCAAAAATATGCTTTAATTTTTCTTCAACCCTGAAGTGGTCAGGGAATTAGACTATTTTAGTCTAGTCTAGTCTAGTGTATTCTATATGGAAAGTCTAGAACAACAATATCAGCATAACAATTACAGAATAAAGCCA
>JAWWES010000115.1:72433445-72453848 GCA_035583135.1 Lophotriccus pileatus | reverse complement strand
CTCCTTCTCCTTCTCCTTCTCCTTCTCCTTCTCCTTCTCCTTCTCCTTCTCCTTCTCCTTCTCCTTCTCCTTCTCCTAGTGGCAGGTATATATTTGTCATTAAGATGGTTAAAGTTCATTATTTTTAACTGTTGAATCTTTTGTGTTCTGCTGAAGTCAATGAAATTTTCAAGCATTTAGCTTGCATGTGGAATCATCTTCTAGTTAGCAACAACACTGGAAAATAATCTTTAATTTTGTCTTTTATCGTATTGCAAGCCATTTGTTGTATTCAGATCCAAGTTAATGACAAAAAAAAAGTATTTCCATTATTCTCGTTAACTTTAATTTCAGCTCTTGATGGAGCCTACCTACTTACTGTCAAATATGAGCATCATAAACATACACATACACACACACCCCCGCTTCCAGTCACCTGGAGGAATATTTGTTTGGGAGAATACTGGCCAAGGGCCTTGCTCTGTATCTTCCTGCGTGAGCATTTGTTTATTACACAAAAAGATAGCGTCACCTGTTTCATTAGGGCATTGTAAAAGTGGTCTGGCCTATAATATTTTGCTATCCTTCCTGTGGAGAATCTGTTTACAGAGACTTTGAGTTTCCTTGAAAGGCACTAACACATAGAATTGTGGACTTTGTATCTATTCACTGTGCTCATTCTGGTCAGTATCTTTTCTGTTGAAATATTGTTAGACTTTTTGCAGGCCAATGGGTGTTTTTTCCCCCTATTAATCATTAAGACCCCATCTCTGGCATCTTTCCTTCTTACGGATGGCAGCTTATAACCACGATTACATTTCAATGACAAGATCAGCAACAGAAAACATTATTTAGCATTCAAATTTTTAAAAAAAAACTATCTTCCTGACATTCCTCCTGTCAATGTCTTCAAAAGATACTCAAAATAAGATGTTTTCTCCTGAACGCACTGATAAAAAGATTGTACCTTGCAGTGCGCCTATTTATTGAGGTACATGTGAAATAAAGAATGTTAGTTATGTATTAGGCAGCATTATCTTCCCAGCACTGTGACAATGGGGTAATATAACACCTTAGACAGCCTGAAATATTCAGTAATGTTTGGAAAACAGCGGCTACAGAGGCAAAACCATGTCTTGAATCTGCTATTCATTTCATGTCTCTTTCAGTTGGTTATATTGTGAAGTGCTCTGGAGTGATTGCATTGTAGTTACCATAAGAAATAGAATGATTTTCTAATACATTCAGATTATTATTATTTGGAATTCAGGATGTGCTATTACTACTGCTGCCAGACTAAAAACCTGCCCAACTGTTAAGGGTGTCTATTCATTTCACATATGTAACTCAATAACTCAAGCTGATAGTGTGCTCTTGGATAATCACATTTGTTAGCAATTACCAGTGGCTGTAAAAAAAATATATATATATATATATTTTGATAAAACAAGGGAGGATTTTTCGCACATAGAACTTCTCTTCAATCTATAATCTTTTCAGCTTTCCAGGTCTGGACAGAGAATAAGAGTAATAGAGAAATTTAAAATTAAATATTTATTACAAACTATATGAAATGGATAAGTATATGTGCCACAGTAGAGGATAATAACACTGGAGTGTGTCCAAAGAAGAACAACAGAGCTAATGTCTAGACAGCAAGCCTTACAAAGGACCTGTGGTTATTCAGCCTGGAGAAAAAGAAGCTCAGAGTTGTAGCGAGGTGGATGTCAGTCTCTTCCCCGAGTAACAAGAACAAGAGAAATTACCTCAAGTTGCTCCAGGAGGGGTTTAGGATGGATATTAGGAAAAAAATTCTTCTCTGAAAGGTCTGGAAAACCAGAAAATCCTGAAAATTCTGAAAATCAGAAGAGGTTGCCCAGGGAAGTGGTGGAGTCACCATCCCTGGAGGTATTTAGTATCATACAGATGTGGCACTAAAGGGCATGATTTAGTGGTGAACTTGGCAGTGTTATGTTTACAGTTGGACTCAATGATCTGAAAGGCCTTTTCCAAACTAAATGATTCTATTATTCTAAGTTCTAAATATTTTATGTGAGTTTGTAAGCCACATGAACTCCAAAAGGGAAAAGATATGTGGTTGCATGAAGGAGACCTTTAAGTAGGAAAAAAAATACAGACAAATATATGTAAAAAGCACCACAAGTCGGCAGAACATTATGCAGAACACATAAAATTGATGACTGGCGAAAACAAAGCTAAGACATACATTATTAAGAGCATAACCCCTGGTGGGAGGGAGACTACAACATAAAAACATCAGTCACAAAAGGTAAAAAATTAGAAAAGAAAGAGAACAAACTTACCTCTGTTCAAGTTTCACTTGTTAAATAGCTCTCAAGTCTGATCAACTTTATAGCTAAGAGCTATAGTCATCACAGCTAACTATGTGTTGACTGCATCAATGCAAAGACATCAGCTCTGGGGTATGGTACACTGATAACTGACTGAATGTAAATGTAAGAAGTAGTCAATTTTTCACATGGTGCAGTGATGATTAATAATAGATAAGAACTAACAGCAATTAGGTTAGAAAAGTTTTCTTTTACATTTTTAAACTTGTCTGATTTTTCAGTCTTCTGAACCTTTCCATCACAATGATCTCTAGATACATGTATTCCATTGCAGAATTAAGATTATGCCCACATGCAGTTGTCTACCTGTTAGTGTCCGCGTCTGAACTAGGTGTCTAAATGCCAATCATAACATTTAGTCAGTGAAGTCTTATCACTAGATTCCTACTTAAATGGTTCTCCTTCCTTCATTGACTGTATTAAGTGTCTGTTGTTTGCAATGACTTTTTATGGACTCTTAATGAGCCTGTGGTTATTTGTATGCCACTGTCTGACTGGATTGTCTTTCATCTTTGGATTTAGTTGCCCAACTAGTGCCCTTTTAAAGAAATAAAAATATGCAAGACACATATGGAGCAGGCAACTGAGACCCAGAACTTATAAGAGAATCATACCTTTAAAGTTGAAGCCAAGGGTCAGGTGCAATACCCTAAGCCACCACAAACATTAGTACAGGCTTGTGTTTGGGCTGTCATCTTATTGATACAGTCTTAATTGTCTACTATGAAGTCTGATTTTATCTGTCTTACGTTTCAATCATTCATCTAACCTTCCTGGAAAGTACATATCTTTATCAGTCAATCCTATATATACCTCAGCCTTTATAAACAGATGTGAGCCAGAGATAAAGCTTTTCCAGATGAGAAAATAAAAGAAGATAGGATTGGGAAATAATCTGCTGTAGCAGATCAGATGAATCCAAAGCTAAAAGTTTCCAGAATTTATCTGAAATCATCCTTATTTAAACTTCTTTTTCCATTTCTTGTGTAATAGACTTCTTACTGAAGATAATATATTTGTATAATTTACAACATTGTGCAGTCACCTAGAGATTTTCTTATTGTCATTTTCTTTTTTTACATAGAACACATTCATACCAAAAATGGAAGAAAAATTTCAGTAATAAAAAAAGAGTAAAAAATATGTTTTTTATTCTATGAAATAACTTCACTTGAGAGTAGTTTATAAGACTTGCATCTTTTCTAACTTATATGTTTGTATTTGAACCCAATTTTTTTTATGGAGGAGTTTTTATTAATGTGATCTTTTAACTTTTATTTGATTTATAAATCCACTAAGATTAGAGATTGAAATATCCACTTGCCTTCTGGAACGGTCAACAGGGCAAAGACATTTCTACCCTTGAAGAAATTATAATGTTGCACTCCCTATAACATGATTATACATCACAGGATGCAAGTTACATTAGGTCATGTCAAAGCAGATAGTTTGACATACAGAGAAGTCTGTACCAGCTTGATGTTTAGGTTAAAATCAAAAAGCTTATTCTTACTGTAGATAAAATACAGGATAGAAAGAATCATATTCGTGATGTTAAGGTACCTCTTATGAGATTGTTCTTCATTCAGGCTATAGTGAAAGCACTGCTGCTGTCTTTGACACTTCATATAAACCATGCTTTCCCAGAAACTTCTACTTTGTTAGATCTTCTACAAACATCTTCCATTGGGTATATTCCTTTGCCCCTCTTTTTAACAGAAGGCATGAGATGGGAACATGGGAAATGGAAAAAAAAACCCAAACAAGAAAAACCTAGAGGACACTAGAAACAGACATCTTATGTATTTCACAGTAAGAGTGAATATACAAAAGAAGTGGAAATCAAAGCTTTCTGTTGACTGCAGAAGTTCTCTCTTGCACAAATAATCTGTACTTTTCTTCACTTTTTTTTCTGTAATTCCAGGATATTACTGTCTTTCACTATATTTTACAGAAGAAAAAAATATAACAAAATTATGCAGCTCAAACTCTGATAGTAGAATATAATATTCTGGGCCACAGTATATTAAATATAATGCAGACCATAATTAATGATGATTCCTGTGTATTGGAAATACCTGACAAGTTCTCCTCTGCTGACCCAGGTTCTGGGCACTTCATCCAATCCACACTGCAGTCTTGTGATGAGAGAGCTAAAGCTTTCTGTGGAGATGTTGTAGACAGTATTATTAATATATGGACGAAACTCTTAATTCTCAAGTACAAAAATGGTTCCAGTTGTGCTGGATGAGTACTATCAGGAATGGTGATGGTGAAGTGGAGGGTATTTAAAGTGGTTTGTAATAGTAGTATTTTAGAAACAAGCAAACAAGTTTGCTTGATCTCTCTAATCTCCTTTTAGCTGTTTCTGCCCTCATAATTTCCCTCATCTGTTTCTGATACCTTCCTGAACTCATTTACTCCACCTTCACATTGGAAAACTCTGGACACAGTCCAAAACAAATTCTGTAACTTTTCTTCCATGTAAGGAAAAGGTCTAAAAATCCCCTGAATGATCCTCTCCCTCTTTCTAAAAGTTGTAGAGAAATCTGGCAGATATAGGATATGGTTATTAGATATTTTTCATGCAATTTTATTTTGAATGTCATTTTTCTATTTTTTTTTACAACTCAGACTTTGCTCTTAAGTCTCCCCAGTCTCCCACAAGTCTAGCACTGAAAACATTTAGATGAAGGAAAAAAATCCATTAGGTAAACCTGTTAGCATGACACTCTCCAGATTGAAGACAGTTTATGTTCATATAATGAGCCTTGAGCAACTAATGAAATGAAAACAGCTAAGAAAAGTTACCACCCATGTATTTCACAGCTTCTGCCATGCGTTCCTTCCTTTATCATTAGAGTTGTGGCTTTCAGGATAAGCTATAAAAGCAGAGGAATAAAAATGTACTCATTCCTCACAGGAAACATTTCCTCACTACAAAAAAATATTAAAAATTAGTTCCTATGGCTTGTAGGACTTCTGTGACTTCATTTGCAAGAGCCTGTGGACACATACTATTTTATGTGCTATTACAATTGCGTCACACTAATATGTGTATTAGAGTGTGGATTGCCAGAATTGTTTATCTTCCACAAGGAATTAGTAGTTTGCCTACCAGTGTCTGCATCTGGGGGAACGTGAAAAATGGTAGCCTTTCTGTTTAATGATGTATGCATGAACAAATGGGATGGCAATCACTAGCTCTGAATGGTTCTCTTGCTGCACAGGGAAATGGAAAATAGTAAGGCAGGTTGGAAACAGTCTAACCAAAATGTTAATTCCTCTCTGACAAGTTAGCATTGTCATATTGCTTGAAAGGCTTTAGTTGTATGGGTATTTCCATTCACTTATCTTCCTAAAAATATTTTCTCCTACAACCTCTCTGAAAAAAAAGTTGTGATCTGTGCATGTTGCAATCAACAGAAATGTACCCATGTTTATTTCAGTACATCTTTGATGAGTCTGTCCATCCCCTATATTGGCTTGCCAGCCACGTATCTGATTAATGAGGTACATTATGTTGGGGAAGTGTATCACTTTGTAATCACCGTATGAAAAAGTGTAAAGGAGGAGAGGACAATAACATATCTGGAGAATTTATGGTGCAGGACAATTAATTAGAAAAGAAAATAGAAAGAGCAGCTAGCCAAAGACAAGGTGTAACTTAGCTGAGTGGAATTTACTAGTTCTGTGCATGAATAGTAGGTCATTGTAACATGTTACAGGCACTCAGTGATTATTCTTTTCTCATTTCATTATTTCCACACTATGTTACACTGATAGAAGAAACAGAATATTTTTTACCTGTTAGCAACTTGAAAATATACAATCAATTGCTCTATACTAATTCTTCTCCCTTGTGGCAAAATGAAAGAGAGAAAAAGAAATGGAAAAGAAAGCGATGCTTCCATAAACAACTGTTAGGCTGTCTGGCTTGTGCATAGCACAACAATTCAGATCAGCTTGATGGATTAAATGTGTCATAAGGTTAACAAACATGAAAGACAGAAAACCAGACTCATATGAAATCAAATCAGATATTGAGAAATTCAAGGAACCATGTTACCACTGCATCTAGCAGACAAGAGGAGCAAGAAGCAAAGCAATAAAATGCAAATGATGCAGCAATAAATAATTGCAGAAAGTAATGAGATGAGGGGTTTTTTTTCCATTTTAAGCCTTTTAGTAATGACAGAAGGAAAATGCATGGGCAGAAACAATGAGACTAAATTGGTCAATGTGTCCTTACTCAGGTCTCTCAAGCTACCATAGTATTTCCCTGTTCAAGGTGATAAACTTTATTGCCTTAACTATCTGGACCTTCTTATTCCTCAGTATCAATATAAGAGCAAATAGCAGTCTCATAGAGCCATTTCAACTGCTATTTCAGTAAGTGACATGTCTTAATGATGCTGCAATAAGTGCCATTTATTTAGTGGTAAGATCCTCTAAAGAGTTACCTTAGAAGTTAGTGTCACTATGTCTCTTATATGAGTGAAGAGGGTTGTTAGAGTATACATATGTTTAGCCTGAGAAATGCAAGGATGGAGACAAAGGAAACCATTCCTGGCATTTCCACATTCTTCTCATTTTGGTCCCTAAGTATTCATAGAGAAGTCTCTCATTAATGCATTTACAGTGACAGTCCTATTTATAAACTTCTTCTCAAGATTTATGTGTCTGTATCTTGAATGTATCTAACAGAGCTATACACTAGTAGTTATTGTTGATAGCACAAAGGCTTTGTTTACAAATAAGTTCAGTTAATTAGATTTATATGATAATTTTACAAGAATAATAAATGATTTAATACAACAGTTTGACTACAAAAAGGTACATGTGCCTAAATTTACCCTTGATGCAAAGGTTTATAAATTATACAGTTAAATAAACTTGCAGGTCTGGGGAGACGAAGCAGGTTTCAATAGACTTTTTGAAAGTCTAAATTAAGTTTTCACACTTTCATGTTATTCTTGTGGGAGACAGTTTCTAAACCCCACATTAGCATAGCTCATAGGCAGGTAAGTTTAACAAATCACAACTCATTACAAGTTTTCTTACTTGAGTATCCTGCAGATACATGAGTTATTCGAGAGTTACAATGCTTCTCTCATTAAAACAGCTCTGTTAAAGCATGGTGACCTACTCCTCCTACAAGTTAATCCAGTGTTGACTAGCTTTGAGAATTTTAGCCAAATTGCTTATAAGATTGTATTTTATGATTGTACAGTTGACAATTTATTACTGCAAAATACTGGTGCTTAAGGTGATGCTAGGGGTGGCTGAGCTGTTAAAATTTAATTCTTTATTAGTATAAGCTCTTTATTTCTCTCCATAATGTCCAAACTCTGCCTCCTTCACAGTATTGACATACAGTGCATTAAGTTCTCGGTCTTCATATGTGTCACATTCCAAGAATTCCCCCAGCTCTCTGATAACTACACTTACATAGCCAGACACTTTCTATTCAAAAATACAGTATTATTTCTGACTTATTATTTATTCACTTGTATTATTAATAATTATTTCCAGAGCAGAATGGATAAGAATATTTGTACTAGAATTGTGCAAGCACAAACTAATTTCTGTCCAAAGTACTAGTAGTGACCTTTACATATATGTATATAATTACAATTTATACTAATATATATTGAAAGAAAATAGTGGAAGATAGAAGTTCTGCCAAAAGACAACTGTGTGTAACATCTGCAAGAAGGACTACCTGAAATTTTTTTATGAAGTTAATTTTTAGTTTGATTTGTTTTAAAGGAATTTTTTTTTCTTAAATAAATTCAATATTTTAACAAAAACCCTATTGTGTTTTTTTCTGTTTTCTGGACTTGTCTGTTACTTTACAATGGAGCAACTGAAGAAATAATAGGTTGCTGAAGTAAATGAGTTTGACATTCAAACTGATGTGAAGACAGTATTCTTCTTTAACACCTGGAAAATTTTTTCAATGTGAACAACTCATAACAGATTCTAATATTTATGCTTTTATATAGTCTTAGAGTTTCTTCGATTGACATGTTGTTGTCTCCAACTCTAAAAACACTGACGATTTAGTAAGACAACAGAGTGGTGGACAGACGGAGTTTCTGTTATTCTTTGAATTTTTACCCCTAAGTACTTTGCACCAGGATTAAACAGTCCCATAAATTTACTCTGTTTCTGTTGATTTAAGGGTATATATGTGATATGAAATTCAAATATGCTGTTTTAAATAAAAAATACTTATTGTTGTGTCCGATGCACTGTATGAATTTTTTTTTAGAAACATAATAATTCATTTACATTCATTTTCACTTTGAATCCTCATGTTATACATGTCTCTAGTAAAGAATTCATATTGGCATATCTTCTGGTTTTGCTACAGTGGTGTTTGAATATAAGTATTTGGGAAGAATTTGTAGGTAGGTATTTTTGGATAAGGAACAAGAAGAATTGTTCTTCTTGTTCACTTTTTTATTTTATTATTAAATAAAATAAAATAAAAAATTCATGTTTGTATTAATTTTGAAAAATATAAATTTGGTTGTATCAATAAGACATTCTTCATATGTTTAATTTTGCATGTTAGTGTTTGGAAAGGGTCTTCATTTCAGGTAAACTCTAAATCTAAATTCTTAAGAAATACCAGATAAGCCAAAAAGTACACAAGTCGGTTTACATATTTGTTCCCTAGTATCTGCCTTCAAGAACAGGAGAAAGGCGAATTTGACATGAACTCGTAAAACTCTTTCAAATCCAGAGAATTTCCACCTATTCTTAATCTTCATCTCTCTTTGTTTCTCATCCACTCTGTTGAAAACAGAAGAGTAAAATGTTCATAGCTGCACACCAATTAAAAATAGGGATCAGACCTCTGCACATTTCCAAGATCTGGTCCAAAAATTCAGAAATAAAAGGATGTTCTTTTGATTAAAATGAACAATAAAATATCCTTAGTGTTTTATTAAATGAAAACATAATATTTTGATTTGACAAATAAAATACCTTTCTGAACGCTGCAGTACCTATCAGTGATCACAATTCATTGCCTGTTTTCCCATTGTTGTGTTTGTACAAGTAAATAGACTAAAATCTGCTGTCTGAACCTGAGTTACAACAACTTGCGCCAGTTTTTCAGACTTTCTCCCCCTCATAAATAGGTCCACCTGTACTGCCCATGAGTGCAAGTTCTTGACTCAAAGAATCTGCAGTCACACTCAACCGTTGCCTAAGAGACTGTTGCTTAGCATTGGGCAAAAGCATGTCAAGGAGCATACTTACACTGAAACATGATAGAGGATTGTGCAACAGAATTTCACTTGAGCGCCAGTCCCACTTAACTCATTAATTTAGGCTTATGGATCAGGCTACCTGACCAGAAAGGTATTGCAGTGGGTAGGAAGAGAACACGCAGTGATGCATGACGAGAGACGTAGCCTTCTCAGACTGTCTGACATGAGAAGAAATATGAAAAAAAATGAAGCTTGACAATTCAGTATTCATTGAGCTTACCCAGGAGCTTATCACATCCTTCATCACACATTAAAACATATAGGAGTTTTCTATCTCCTATACTGGTTATTATAAAAATCGTTTTACACAAATGATGGGTCTCTGTCATTTTAAGACTGCCAGTTGTCTGGTGTTCAGTTTAGGAGGACAAATGAATATGATATCAAAAGAACAGTTTAATAAAATAATATTTTAAAAATTCAGCTCTGATGATGAAAGAGTAGTATGATATATTGAAAGGACTTCGTTATTAGCATCGTGTCTTTCTCTCACTCTTTGTCTTAAGCTCAGGAAGGCTCTGAAGAACATTTACCACCTACGGATATCACACTGGATAAAGTGTACCAAATTATCCAGCTTGTGGCAGGGCATTATTTGTCTAAAACATAGATTACTTTAGTGTTATGTTGTTAAACAAAAAGCCACAGTCTTTTACTCAAAAGGAAAGTTGCAAGTAACCTCTGCAAGCAATTCTAATACCAGACATATCATGTGATTTTTCTATCCCAGTCGTATCCTGCTCTTTCTCTGTTTAGGTCTAAATTGTTTAGATTATCCATGATATAAATATTTCAAATATTTGAGGTAAACTTAATGATGAAAATTTTTAGATTTCACTTTTAAACCTACTTTTTGTCTCAAGTCCAGAGCAGATAAAAAAAGTTCCATAGAATGAGTAGTGTCATAGGAGATTTAAGCAATGTGCAGGGTTCAACCAAATGTATAGGCTTTCCAAGAAAGCACCAAATGAATTAATCTCACCTAAATTTGGATTATAAAGATGGAATCATAGAACCATAGAACAACTTAGGTTGGAAGGGACCTTAAATATCATCTACTTCTGCCATGATCAGGGAACTTTCCACTATATCAAGTTATTCAGAGCTCCTTCCAACCTGGCGTTGAACACTGGTGGGATGGAACATCCCCAGCTTCTTTGGACAACCTGTTCCAGTGACTCACCACCCTCACAGTAAAGAATTTCTTCCTAATATCTAATCTAAACCTACTCTCAGTTTAAAGCCGTTCTGCCTTGTCCTATCACTGAATGTCTCTATTAAAAGTCTCTCTCTGTCTTTGTTGTAGGCTCTCTTCAGGAACTGGAAGGCCACATTTAGATCACCCCGAAGACCTTCTCTTGTCCAGGTTGAACAATTTTAATTCTCTCATCACGAGAGGTGCTCTATCCCTCTGATCATCTTGTTGGCCCTCCTCTGGACTTGCTCCAACAGGTCCATGTCCTTCCTGTGCTGGGGACCCCAGAGCTGGATGCAGCACTCCAGGTGGGGTCTCATGAGAGTGGAGAACCCTTGTTATTTATTGGCCTTAATGTTAAGTGCTTAATAGTTCATTGTCTAAGGCAAAGTGTTGGAGATGACCAGGATGAGGAAGAATCCTACACCATGTGGAAAACAGAATTCCTGATTGAGGATTGAGGACTAAGGACTATACTGCAGAGACTTTAGGCTAAAACCTATTACTAGGTTGATTTGGAGTTATGTTTCATCTTGTTGTTATGGACTTTGCTCCCTTGGAATGGTTGTCACTTCCTTATTGTGTATTCTCCCATTCTTTCACAGTTTCATTATTGTAATCCCTCCTCCTAAATGCATATTCATGTAAACCCCACCTATCAAACTCAAGTTTTACATAACCCTTCCTCCTAATTGTTATGTATGTTCTGTCCTATTATCACCCTTAGTTTTGCATACTCCTGCCAAGTTCCAGAAATCTCCCCAGCCAACCCCTTAAATATCCCTCCATTTTGAATAAATCAGTTCATCTCGGGACAGTCCTGCTGAGACCTGCTACCCCGAATCCTGACCCTTGTGTGTTCTTTCACCGAACCGTGCCAGCAAAGAGAAGTAATTCTAAGCTTTCTTAATAGTTAATGGAGAGCAATAGCCACCTTCAAATAATTCATACTATCCTAAAACAGATGTCCAAAGGAACACAAAGCATTCTTTAAAAGTTTTTGTTTCCTTCTATTAAGTATACAGGAAAGCCAAAATTATTTGCTTTGACTTGGATAACTAATTTTAGACATGTAATATTGGGTCATAGATATGTCAAAGAATTCTAGAATTCACTGGATTAATACATATTTTACACACTTGACAGCTCTGAAAAGCAAGAAGTTTACCAATAATCATGCTTTAGCTTGGGGTCAGGATGAACACTGAATCCAAATCTCAGTATTATTTCAATTCTTTCTCAGTCAGATTATTCTAAACTTTTCTCTTCTTAAAAAACAAATTTAAAAAATGTGCAGAACTCCATATCTATAAAAGAAATGATCAGTACCTATCCTAACGGTATGCTTTTGAAACCTACATAGAAAAGTAGACCTTTTCTCTTGGTTTAATCTCAGTACAAATTGCAGGAAAACTTTTATCAATATTAAAGAATATAAAATAATTTGATAGATCATCTGAGAAGGCCTATAGCAGAAAATAGGTTCTTCAATATTTTATCCAAATAGAGCAAAACATACACCATTGATTACTAGACCTGCCTGTAAGTAAAAAGTGAAGTATAAACTTTCTGACCATCCAAGTACAATGTCAATACTGTTTTCACTTAAATGAACACTGATAGCTGTGCAGGCTTGGTTTTCAGTTGTAATAGGGCTTATTCCTATCTTGCTGTCTTAAATATTTTAGCATTACCTTTATCAGAAGAACTTAAAAATTCAATGGTTGCTTTAGGCAAGCCCAATAAAATGAACACAACAATTGAATTACACTTGCACCAGTCATAATGGGCATCTTCTTTAATTGAAAACTAAGAAAAAAAGCCCTGTGCGTAAACATCACTTACACTGTCTCATGTTAAGGCACTGCATGGTCTGGAGACTCTGTGGGGACTGGGAACCTGGGCAGGGACCAGTCAGAGCCTGTCCCAAACACACCAGGAGCAGGGCAGCCAGGAGGGCACCAGGGGCAGCACCAGGCCTGGGCACTGAGATCCTCACTGGGGTTGTGGGTGGGAGCCACAGCTAGACAGGGCAGGGCTGTGAGGGGCTGGAACCAGCACCTCTGAGGGAGAGACGGGTGGCACTAGGGGGCTGAAACGGTGTCATGGGCTGTGGGTGGCTTGTGAGGAGCTCCAGGAAAGGGTGGACATGGGAAGAAATGCCTTTATTGCCCTCAGGCTCCTGACATCTTGTACTTCATGAAGAACTGAGAGAGAATTAAGAAATCACTGATGTTTCTAGTGACGCCATTCAAACAGGATGCAGCTGGACAGACAGTACAGAGATGACGATGGGTACCTTTTGTTTAAAAAGAGAGAAGAAAAAAACAGGGAGGAAAAGAATTTTTTTTTTTTTTTTTAACTAAAGTATACCTCATAAGCAGAGCTTCATCTTCAGCCTCAAAATTGACTTTGTGAAAACAATCTGTTTTTTTGGCCTGTTCTTTGTGTATAGTCAAACTTGTCAACAGGGAGGTCTTATAAGCCAAAATTAATTTTAAGCAGACAGAAATGTCTGTGATTTTGGAGTGTGCACTGCATAATTTCATGGCCTGAACTTAAATCAATATATTTGTTAAAGTTCCACTTGCAGAGCTATTCTTCAGTTCTACTATTTTTGTTGTTTTCTCTTCAGTTACATTTATGCAATCTGACTGAAAGTAATGGAGTTGCACAAGTGAATCCAAAGGCAATACTTGACCTGCAGAAGTCTTTATTATTGGTGATCCATAAGTCAGATAGAAGACAAATAAGCTCCCAAATCCCAGGCCTAATTTAAGGACTGACAGTCAGAAAAGCATTTGAGTTGAAAACTGAATTAGTTTGATTGAGAAATTATGGGGGGAAAAAATAACTACTGAATGTGACAACACTATTTTTGTAGAGAGTTTTAGGAATAGCCTTGTGCTTTTAAAATTAATCATGTCCTTCTGCTTATTCCCTAATTGAAGACAAAATGCTCATTTTAATATTACAATTGGTTGCCATAGAAATGCTAATCACATAAAAAAAACCAACCAACAAATAAACAAAAAACAAAACAAACAAACAAACAAACAAAAACCCCACCAAAAATTTAAAAAAAAAAAAAAAAAAAAAAAAAAGGATTATGATTTCCAGTGAGGCATAAGTTGAGGAACCCTTGACAAACAAAGGACTTTCTTCCTTCTAAATATCAGTCATAACAAATGTGAAGAACAGAAAGGTTACATTTTTACATGCACAAACACATTAATAAAAATTAAATAGCATATTTAATTTTAGAAAACACAACTCCATGTAGTTGCAAAGAAAGAGTGATGGGGTAGCACATTGCTGTTTAAGACCTTAATCATGCAAAAGCAAACTATAGAGTAGGTCTTGAAAGTTAGCATACACAGAGAAAAAAACAACATTCCTAGCCACAAACACTTGTCCCACACCAAAAAAAACCCCCAAACCTAAAAAATCCAAAGAATGCCACCCAAGTAGGTATAAATCTCTTTACAATATGAGCCCTAATGGTTATCAAGCTTGATGATTTTTCCATTCTTCATGTGTTTGCCTTAAAAATGGGATCATGTTAAGATTTTTCACATAATTAAATTTCACTGGTTCAGTAAACATTGCGAAGGAGAGGAGAGGAAGAAGTTAGGAAGTTGCTTTGGGCCTTTATATCACCTTGAATAACTGAATATTTATTAGTAGTTTTACATTGGTTATCTTTACAGAATAGTCTGAGTTGGAAGAGACCCACAAGGACCATCAAGTCAAACTCATAAGTTAGCCCATTGGGGATCAAACCCAGAACCTTCATGTTATTAACACTATGCTCTAACCAACTGTGCTCATCTCAAGGTCAAGGGCAACCAGAATCAGCTAAGAAAATCAGGTTTATTCCATTTATATGGATAAAATAGGACTGGAAAATTACTATATATCCAGTATAGAAATCAAGCAGAAAATAGATGTGAAATATGACTCCATAAGTTATTTCTTCTCTCGAAAGAATCATGGATTATCTGGAGGCTTTCCATATGTCTATGGGAGAATCATATAAAATAGGAATAGTCTAGAGAGATATATGCAGGAATAAGGATGTTCACTCATTCCTTGTGAACTCTCCAAACTTAAGGGTGATATCTTATCATCTGTGATTCTTCCTTGTCAGATGAGGTATGTTTTGCATGGGAGAAAGAGAAAGGCATTTCCACCCAGTCTTACCTAGCCTAATAAAAAAGGTATTTTCACAGATGGGGCTGGTTCCTCAAATCTTCCAAATGATATATATATACTCCCTTCTCAAATATCCAATATAATAACATTGTTCACAGTTTTCAGTGTGGTATATATTTCTTTCCATTACTTTTTCTGTTCATTGTCCTGAAAATTCTTATCTCTCCTTCTTATTATCACCCTTGAAATAATGTCCCTTTATTTCACTACATAATGATTTCTTCCCTGGGTCAGTAACATTTTCTTTGTAGATTCCCAAGACGACAATGACAAGCTTCTGCAAAACGTATTTGAAATACTTCCATTTTTCACTCCTATTTTCACACTCTCATTAGAGAGTGATGCTGAAAGTTCTGTCACTGCTGTATTCATTTATTTATTTACTACACCTATCACTTGTGGGTTTGTTATGCAGTAGTCATATATTCACTAATAATTTTCCAATTGAAATCAAAAAGTTAAACATGTTGAAGAATGGATTCATTATAAGGGAAGACAAAAACCAAACCAAAACAAAAAAACGTAGTTGTCTCTGAGTGAATAACAAACTACACTGTGTAGAAAACGTCCAATTACTGGCTGTCAGAAGCAGAACTGGTGATTAACTTCATAAATTCACCAAAAAAAATTATGTTGATGCATACAGGTTATTAAACATTATAATTGCCAGACAGTGCCCTAGAACAGCATATTTGATGCATAGGATATGTTCAGATAGAATTTAGTGGTGGAACTTTCCTCCGGAGAGCGACTAAAATCAGTATAAATTAGACTAAAAGCTTCACTCTAGGATTCTTTTTTTTTTTCCTTTTTTTTGAGTGGCAAGCATGAGGTGTGTTTATGAATGAAGCGAAAACTGATGTCATAAGGATAAGAGCACCACTGGCATCAATAAATGTATTTCAGGACTGTTAAAATTTCTAATATGTGAAAGTTAGAACTAAATTCTAGATTTAATTTTATTGCCTAAAAAAAATCCCAGCATTCTATTTCATCCATGGTTTCCAAAATGCACATTAACCAAATCTGTATTTTGCCAAACCTATGTAAGTTTTTATGAATAACATATTTCTTTTTTCCCCTTTTATAACATTGTTTGAAAGACTGTATATATATATACTTCATACTTTGTTGTCCAGTGTGCTAAACTGAGAAGATCTGAGATGAGTCAGATTATTAAATCTGTATTGATGCACTGTCTCCTCTGTACATAATTGTTGAAAATGAATAGACAGAAGAGATATTTTTATTTTCAGTTTACAAAGGTTACAGTACAGCAAGCCAGTTCTTAAAGATCGATGATCAAATGACCCTCAAGAGAAGTCTAGATTAAATAGATTCTCATTAATTCCAAAAAGAATATCCCCTTATTTTTTGGGTTTTTTTACATACCTTAAATCTATAACCTGGTTTAAACTCATATGGACCTTCTTTGTGTTCTGGTACACAGCTATTATAGTTAAAGAGATTAAAAGAAAATGAAGATATGAAAGATAGAAGATATGAAAAATATAGGACAAGGGGTAAAAATTTTAAACTTGAAAAGTTTAAATTAGAAATTGGGAAGGCATTCTTTACTGTGAAGGTGTTGAGGCACTGCTACAGTTTGCTCAGGGAAGTTGTGGATGCCACATCCCTGAAAGTGTTCAAGGCCAGGCTGGATGGCACCCTGGGAAATCTAGTCTAGTGGAAGGTGTTCCTGCTCATGGCGGGGGCGTTTGAACTGCATGGTGTTTAAGGTCCCTTCCAAGCCAAACTTTTCTATTCTTCTATGATTCTATGAAAAGACTTCTAAAGAAAAGCAAATAAAATAAGTCTTTTTTTCAGCACATTGAGGAGACCTTACAGACGGAATTGCAGAAAGTCATTAATTTAAATACTTATGTCAATAGAAGCTTTTATTCTGTCACCAAAAACCTTCATACTTACAACATGTGATAACAAACAAGAAAAAGGTATTCTTCCCTGCTTGATATTCCAAACTAGAATAGAGTCTTAGCAAAACTTTAAGTAGATAAACTGTTTTTACTTGAGCTTACTTTTAAGAAAAATGATGCTCATAAATCCTTATAGAATACTGACTCCTCAAAATTGCAGTGAAAATAGGAAATGTTTAATGTTAGATCATGTAAGACTCAGGGATAATATGATAAAATATATCTCTGCCACATTAAGAAAAACTTTGTTTATTACAAAGATGCTCTATCTTTATTAATGTTCATCGTTAATAACTTGTGCTATTATTTGTAGTCTATCTAAGAAAGACCTACAAGTTAAAGATTTTTCCACTTACGGTGGTGGTTTTTTTTACTTTAATTTTGCCTTATTTTATTGTGACAGCATAAGCATTTGACCTAACTTACAGTAGCAAAACAGAGATGACTTTGACACATAATTTCATATACAGCAATTTATGAGCTCCTAAATTTTCTGCCCTACTCTACAAATTTCTGGTTTCAGTCCTAAACATTCTATATTAAATCTTTTGGGATTCTATAAGGGCTGTGTCAGTACATCCATCTATCTATCTATCTATCTGTCCATCTATCTATCATCTATCTCTTTATATACCTATAAAACATTAACATTTTCTACCTAAACTTTTAGATTTTAAACATGTACTTTTAAGAATTATTTTAACATACTGTAATTTGCCTTTCATTTAGACCTACAAATTGAACCTGTTGTACTGCTGTTCTGTATATGAACATGATGTTCTGTGGGCCTCTATTAGTTTTGATGTGTTACCATGGAAACTGGAGAGAAAGAAAGAGAAGGAGAACACTGATTGTACACGAAAGAGATTATATCCATTCACTATAAACCTTACAAACATATCTACAGGAACATTTTTTTCTCCCCACTTCGATAAGTGGAAAATCAATTATTTTGTTAAAATAAAGAAAAAAAAACCAAATAAATCAGCTGTGGCATCCACGAGTTGCCTTATCTAAATTTAACATATCATTATGTGATTAGAAATAGCTGCACACTAACTGAAGATTCCTCCTTCTTCTGCTATAGGATTAAGCCTCTGCTAAATACCCAAGGAAAATTGCAGTGTTGAGGTGCTGTATGGAGTGAATTGCCTTCAAGCAGAAGTATATATACACGGCTGTGATCTTTGGAGCAAAAACAAGTGTCAGAAAAGGGCAGTTAAAACCTGCATACGTGCAAATTTAACAGAGGAGCTGGTTTTGTTTGACTTTGGCTTCCATCTTCTACTAGGCTGTTGTGGCACTGGGAATTCAGCCATTCAGCAAACAACATAAAAGGAGCATTTTTTTTTTTTTTTTCCTCTGATGGAAGTGCTACACTTTCATAACCTTTATTTTGTGATCTGACAACAAAAGGATGTAAAGTTCATGCCACTGACATGAGACCCGTGTCCCTTTCATACATCCAACACAGGTGGGAAGGGAATCTCTCATCTTAAAAAACAACTGTTTAAAATTATGTCCCTATAAATCCCTCTTCTTTTATTGGTTTTCTTATATTATGGATGACTGGTTTTCTTATATTATGGATGACTTTTACAGACTCTTTTCTGATGTCTGAAACAGTCCAGTTTTGGAACCAAAACCTCAGAAGAAACCCTTTATTCCTTCAGAAAGCAAAACATCCAGAAACAGGAGCTGAAATTATCTGTGTGAAATATCTAGGTCTTACTAGGTGCATGTACATGTGTTTATAATTTCCAGGTTTGACTGGAGAATTGCAGTATCATTAAGGTTTACAGTTCTTAATCAAGCCTTGAGTGAAAGAAACTTCAGCAAATCAAAGGAGCTCTGACTCCATTAAGATAATTGCTAAAACTTTCCTTGTCTTTTACAATCAGGACTGTTTTTATGTAAGTAGAAAAACACATCTTCAAAGTGTTTATCAGAGGTAACTTGTCAGTCAATTATTTTCAATGTTTAATTACTTTTAAATTACCATGGTGGTAGGGTAAATTTAAATATTCATGCTGAGAGTGTGGGTTGATATTTGCAATGAAACAAAAAAGGAAAGTAAATAATTATTTACCTCAGTTATAATTCTCCAGGGGAAAGTACGCTAGACTAAGTATGCACATGTTTCAGTGTGACAGAAGATAAACTAAGACACTAAAGAAATATCCTATGAAAAAAATTAATTGTTTTGGCACATATTAAAGAGACAAGACCCTTGAAGTTATATTTAATAATAAAAGAAGTTTGTGTATTCCCATTAGTTATATGTATTATCTATTAATGCTTTCAGATAGAAAACATGCATCAGTAAGAAATATTTTAATTTAAAATGATGCAAAGTAGTCCCAGTGCAAAAAGAGATGTTGAAAAAATTATTAAGCTATTGAAAACTGTCCAAATGCTAAATTTTAGGATGACAAAGTATCTAAAAAATCATTATGCAATGATGGCAGCTGTACAAGATAGAATCTAGTGCCCGATAGAGTTACTGTTATTATCTTCAGCTTTCACATAAAGACAAAAATCTTACAAATCTGAGTTATTAAGCTAAATTACTTTGATATTCAAACTTTTTTGGGGGGAACTTTTTTCCCTCCATTTGTAAAGCAAGCAATTTATCCCAATTCACATGAATTGCTCTAACATCACTGAGCTGATGTCAATTTCCGTTACCAAGGAAGAGTACAGAAGCATTCAGTCACTTTGGAGATTATAAAAGGGCTGTACTGCCTTTCCCATACTGATCGGGAGACAATAGTCTTCTGATTGGATGGTGTTGCCTGTACAAATTTCTTACAGTTTTAGGGTTCTGAAGCACTTAAATGAAATATTCCTGAATAAAAGTAATACTTTGAAGAAAAGAAACGTATCAATCCATAAAATTCATGCTGAAAATACCTAATATGTTAGATTATATAAATCCTCCTTATACTATCCTGAAAAAGAATCAAGAATTTTCATATTTTCAGTGAGAAAGTTTCACACATAGATATCATCTTTCTTATGCTATTAGACTTTCTTTCAGATGTCCATAGAAGTTATTCCTTTTTTAAGTCAAGGTACTACGGTACCATGTATACTAAGGAACTCCTGTATCTGTGGTAACATCATACAATCATTCTAAGATGCAATATGAGTATTTCAAACTCACAGGTTTCTAGGAGTGACAGTAAAATGTCAGATTAGGAAATTAAGTCCTAAAAGAGGTCATATTTATCTGTTTTCAAGTGCAATGTTCTACACAGACTGTAATGTGAAATGCAAACATTTAGAGACTGAAAAAGCTTCAGTTGAGATGACATTACTTAGCTTATATTTGTTTCATATTGTCTCAGTTTGAGTGAGACACAAGTGTTTTGCTGAGAATAAACCACAGGGAAGACCCAAAAGCTCCTCCCCCTAAG
>JAWWES010000115.1:72389017-72431654 GCA_035583135.1 Lophotriccus pileatus | reverse complement strand
GGAGAGGAGAGGAGAGGAGAGGAGAGGAGAGGAGAGGAGAGGAGAGGAGAGGAGAGGAGAGGAGAGGAGAGGAGAGGTAAACATGAAAACAGAAGATAAACTAAGACACTAAAGAAATATCCTATGAAAAAAAATAATGGACTCTTTTGGCATGTATTAAAAAGACCCTTGAATTTATATTTAATTAAAAAAAAAGTTTGTGTATTCCCATTAGTTATTTGTATTATCTATCAATGCTTTCAGATAGGGAACATGCATTTAAAAGACATTTAAAGGACATTTTAAAGACATGTAGATGTGGTACTTAGAGACGTGATTTGGTGGTGGACTTGGCAGTGTAAGGCTGATGATAGGAATCAATGGTCTTAAAGGGTCTTTTCCAACCTAAAGCACTCTGTGATTCTATGATTCTACTGCCACTGATGACATATTTCATCTTACCTATAACCTTGGCAGTTCTGCAATACTGCTTTTGCCTGTTGGAGTCGAGGAATTCTTCTGAAAGACAAATAGAGTAAAAATTAACTAATTTCAAAGAGAAAGATTTTGATAGTGAATTACATCTTTAGGGTAACACCAGAAAGGGAAATTCAACTACTTATTTCAATGATGTCAGGATTTTGTCTATGCAGTTTAAAAGAAAAAAAAACTTAAATAGTTTTCTACATTAAATCTAGGAGTTTAGAGAATAAAATCTTCTTCAAGAAGAAAATGAAGGGTTCACTTTTTACTTACCTCATGAAGACAGATATCTGCAACATTATGACATCCACAGCAGTGGATAAAACCTGACTGTTGCATATTATTTCAAAAGAGTATTATAGTTACTTAAACTTGTATTCTTGCTTTTATCTTTGAATGTATTTTCCTAATGCAGATTGATTTTTTAAAGTAAATGTGAAGGAATGATTTCAAACTTGAAACAAACATAGAAAATATGTGAATTATTTCAGATTTTATTTCTAATGACTTACAAAATATGTTATGTCGCTTTAAAGTCACATACATTAAGCATAAAGTTTACAGTTAAAATTGATGTTAACTAAATAACCCTCTCACCTTTGAAAACCAACCTTGCTTTTCTGTGGTTATATTATAAGTTTACTTCAATAATTTGAAAGGTAGAAGACTTGGATTGTTGGTTTTCATTATTAATTTTGGTGGAGCATTTGAAAAAACAATGTTTATCTGTGCAAAATATCTTCAATTTTAATGTAAAGTTCTAGAATCAGGTAAAGGATATTAATATTCCATTGTGAAGTAAATGCAGTCTTAGACCACAGGACTTCCAAATATAAACTATATTGCTCTTTTTCTTTCACCATTACTCACATTTGCTGCTTTCTACAGCCATTAATTTCCCTTCCCACAAAAAATGAATTTATATAAAGGTGGTAGAAATTAGTATTTTGATACTAGGAATATTGTCACTTAGAAAATTTGTAATTCTAGAGGGAAATGTGGCCAAACCTTTGACTAATAAAAATTTTCATTATTCAGTTTCCATACTACCTTTGTTCTCTGGCTGACACCAATGCAAAAATTCATTACATATAGTATAAAAAACATTAAATAGCAGCAACAATAGCACACAGTTCAATTTTGCACCTATCACTACCTTTCTCATAAGCAAAGCTCATTCCTGCCAGTGGCATTCTAACTCCTTCACAGTATTAAAAACCTAATGAAAGCTATTAGAACAAAATAAAAATAAATACAACCTGATAAAATGCTTTAGATGTTTTCTTTTTTATTTTTTTTTATTTCGCACAATACTATGTAGATATTTAGACATAGAACTTTTCCTCTGTGTGTGTGTTATAAGTTTGTGCCCAGCCCATAGAGAATATTAACTCAGCTACTGAAATCAACAGACACATTTTTCCTAGCTTTTGCCCTACACCAAAATAGTATCTTTTCATACAGGTTAATTAACCTTAACAAAGTGTGACTCCAATATAGCTAAACTTCTCTGTTATTTGAGCTGGCTAGTAATTTCAATGTAAAGGCACTACTTATGCATGTACAGGTGTTCACATAGGCACTGTCTGTGCCTGTTTCAAACTCACTGGCTTTCCAAAGTGAAGAAGTAATTACTGATCCTGGGGTCAGTATAATTGTTATATCTTTGGCATAGGTAAAACAGACTTTTTGTGAGTTCAATATTATCTCTTTTGATCACAGTTTGTTGCATAAATGTACTAAAATTCTGTGTCTCCCAGACTTACACTTCTTTTTTTCAGTCTAGAGATGGCTACTTGGCAGGATGTTTTACTTTCTCCTAGAGGTTGCTACAGTCTGGTGTCCTGCTGCCACTACCCATGTATAAATATGCTATGCCAGTATGTATGAATATTCTTATGCTAGTAGCTAGGGATGACATCAAAGTAAATTTTTTCCAGATATGACTTTGCCTCTATCTTTTTACAGAGAACCCCGTTTGCCTAAGTTGGTATAAAACACCTAGAATAAGAAAATAACTTTCAGATATGGAAACCTTGTGCCTTTGAAATAAATTTCTTTTTAATATAAGTTGATTTATAATGCTGAGAAATTATTTAGTCATTCCATCCAGTAGATAATGAAAAGGTCTGGACTATTCTCATGAGGTTTTTTTTCAGGAACCTACTCACTGTAGCCTGTCGGCATTTGTTTTCAATCTTTTATCCAAAACCCCCTTTAACTCTACTAATAGCTATACAAATATCTGTGCTGAATAGAAACAACTAGGACAAGCACCTTTACAGATCACCAATGCTGACTGAGTGCCCTTGGCTAATAATGCCTAAGCAGACATGCACTGTTTCAGACCACAGTAATTTTAAGAATGTATGTTAGAAAAGAAATAGCTCATACTTACTACAATTCTCTAAAGTCATGTCATATTATCCATAATGTAGTTAATATTTTCTTCCCTTTGGCTATTTTGTTGGTGTAATAATTGTGTTGGGTTTACGTGACAAGGTCTTCGTAGTGGGGGGATCTGCAGGAGTGGGTTCTGTGAGAGAACACCAGAAGTTGTTCCCATGCCAGGCAGAGCCAGTTCTAGATGGCTCCAAAACAGACCTGCTGCTAGCCAAAGCTGAGCCCATCAGAGATGTTGGCACTATCTCTGTTATAACATATTGAAGAAAGGATAAAAGATGTTGCAGAACAGCACCTGGGATAAAGGGGGCAGAAAATGTGAGAGAAACAATCCTGAAGACATCGAAGTCAGTGAAGAAGGAGGGGGAGGAGGTGCTGCAGGTGCTGAAACAGACATTCCCCTACAGCCCATGGTGATGACCATGGCGAAGCAGGCTGTGCCCCTGCAGCCCATGGAGGTGAATCATAGAGCATGTCCACCTGCAGCCCATGGAGTAGGGCCCATGATGGATCAGACTCCTGACCGGAACTGCAGCCCTTTGAGGATCACTGGAGGAGTCTTTCCCTAAAGGACTCCACACCATGGAAAGGACTCATGCTGTAGCAATTTGTGAAGAAGTATAGTCCATTGGGAGAACCCATAAAGTTCATGAAGGAATGTCTCCTGTGGGAGTGACCCCATGTTGCAACACTGTCACCTTGCTGAAGTAATTGTCTTGGCTGAATGTGACACAATGTAAGGGGACCTGAAACTAGGAAGTGAGTAGGAGAGTTGTTTGGTTTAAGTTAAACCTGGGAAAGGGAGAGCAAAGGTACTTCACTAAATGTTTATTTAAATTATGTATGTATGTGGTTTTTTTTTTCTTAAACATTTTCTTAAACATTTCTCTATCTATTTATTTATCTATCTGGGAAGGCCAACCATATCCTAGGGCACATTAACTACAGCATTTGCCAGCTGGTCGAGGGAGGTGATTGTCCAGCTCTGCTCTGCATTGGTGCAGCCTCACCTTGAGTACTGTGTGTAGTTTTGGGCACAACAATATAAATAAGGCTTTAAGCTATTAGAGAGCATCCAAAGGAGGCCCATGAGGATGGTGATAGGTCTGGGTCTTAGGAGAAGAGGTTGAGGTCACTTGGTCTGTTCAGACTGGAGGAGACTGAGAGAACTCATTGCAATCTTCAACATCCACACAAGGGGAAACAGAGGGGTAGGTACTGACCTCTTCACTCTTGTGACCAGTGACAGGACTCAAGAAAATGGCATGAAGCTGAGTCAGAGATTAGATATCAGGAAAAGGTTTTTCACCCAGAGGGTGGTTGGGCACTGGAACAGGCTCCCCATGGAAGTGATCACAGCACCAAACCTGACAGAATTCAAGAAGCTTTTGGACAATGCTCTCAGGTACATGGTGTGATTCTTGAGGTGTCCTGCTCAGGGCCAAGAGTTGGACTCAATGATCCTGATGAGTCCCTTCCAACTCAGCATATTCTATGATTCTATAATAAATCAGTGATCAGAAGTTTGGCGTAATCAGTAATAAATTAAGTATTCTTGAATCAAGACTGTTTTGCTTGCAACAAAAGAAAATCAATACTAAGTCAATACTTTTTTTAAAGTACCTGCAATATATGAATGAGCTCAAAGGATCAAAGTTAAACAGTAGAAGGAAATTAATAGAAAGTAAGACAACGCTAGAAGGAATGCAGGCTGCTTAACAACAACAACAACAAGATCTCTAGTCTTTTGGCTCATTCCTTCATGGTTTGTGTGTGTCCCTGCAAGTTCTACCACAAAATGTATAGGGAATTGATCTAGACCCTTAAAGTTGAATTTGAACCTACTTATCAAAAAGTTAGTATTTCTTTTCCATATAGATTTTCAATATATTTGCAATTTGGTATATAATTGTTTCCTGGTTTCTGCAGACCCAATGTCTAATGCATCAATAACTCTTGTGATGTGGAAAGAGAAGAATCAAGTAGTATATTTGGAGAGATATTAAAAAAAAAAAAAAGTTCATGGTATTACAGATAGCTTGCAGTAGTAAATTGTGTCAAATTTTTGGCAATTATAACAAGTACTTAAACTTTTCAAGCAAATCATTCAAGTTAATTTGCTTTCCTATAATTATTCATCTGCATGGTTTAGGCACCACTGAGTAATCTTTTATGACTCTCCCTTTTTGAGTAGTGAACCTGAAACTTTTCACTATGGTTCACGAAATTCACAAGAGGCTTGAGAATATTATAATACAGTTGAATTGGGTGTCTTTCCCTTAGGCATATACCTAATGAAGAAATTACAACTTTTTTTGATTGATTAGTGGGAATATTAATGACTACTACGTTTCTGACAAAAAACTGACACATCTGTTAGAAAGAAGATTAATGCTTACATTCCATTTGTTTCTGTTGCCAGCTGCTTTTTCTCAGTTTACAGTAGATCAGTCTTTCAATGAAAAATATAGGTCAACTACTAACAAAGGGGAAATATGATTTCATATTACCTGTAATACACTGCTTATTATTAACTCCGCAAAATAACGTGTCATAGAAACCAGTTTGTTTTTCATCATTTGACTTCTAAATTATGTAGGACATTGCTTATTTGTATTCAGGTATGCAGACACTAGCGTATAATTAATTAAATCAATCTACTCAAAGGCTATTGGAAGAAGTAAATATGCTATTGGAAGCAAAGGAAAGATTATTTGATTGGTAAATATTATTTAACTCACCATAATGACTAAAACTGTGGGGTTTAGTCTACAAGGTAGTTTTCTTTATTTTACTTTATGTAATCAAAAGGAATGTTCAATGAAGAAAATAATCTTTCAGTAGTAATTCAGACCAAATAAAAGTTTGTGTGCCCAGTGGCTGGAGAAGTGGTACTATCCATAGCTGTGTAGATGTGTAAATATAAAGTTATATACATGTGTGTGTGTTTGTAAACTTTTCTCTATTGTACTGTTTTTTTCTTTTGTTTCACACTCTCTATCAAACCTCTTTTGTAATAAATACCTTAGAATAGAAGGATTTAAACATTAGAATTAATTTATTTTCTACATTGATTATTTTACATTACTTTGTGGAAATAATTGTTGATAATGACCCTCGGTATTACAAACAAAATAAAGAGTACCTAATGTCACAAAAAAAACAGGTTAAAATTAAATTTTTGGTGCACAAGCAGAATTTTAATCATTTGGCTCAATCTAGTTGAGGAAATTACAAATAAGAAAAACACTATGTTCAATATTTTAGTGGAAACCATCTTTAGAGACATCAGTGGTTACCCTAACATTCAACACTGTAAGAGTACTATCTAAGTTTGATTCTTTACATTGGTGACTACAATATACCTTTATGTGAAAAATGATATTGTTGTCTTTGTTTTAGAGACAGATATCTGAAATGTAATTGGAATATTCACCTGTCCAATGACAAAGTCTGTACTTTAGACTGGGGAGACAGTGGTGAGAAGCAGACAGTTTTGTAACAGAAATGTATATAGAAGAAAACAGAAAAAAAAAACCTTAATATCTCAGCATTCAGACCTACAACATTATTTTAATTTTAATTTAGCAATTAATTTAATGTAATAAAACATCTTTTGGCTATTCTAGTGGACCTTTAGGACTTGTATATGCAATATCATTTTCTCTCAAGCAATTCTGTCAAATCCTGGCTTTGCAGCTTGCATGGAATTTTAGGGTGTGGATTTCTTCCTGAAGATCATGTAAATGTTCATTTCATACAGCGGTATCAAGAACATTTGAGAGGAATTTTATACATGAATAATCTTTTACAGCAATACATGTACAAGTTATTTTGTTAAATGGCAGATTAATGGTTTCAAAGTTATTTCTTAGAAATAATAATAAAACACTAACTTTGCAAGGAGCAATTGGAGATTGAGAGATTCTGCAGCTGGTTTGCTGTTGCTCCTTCCACCACTTGTAAAGGAAGGTGTGTTATTCTATTAGCATGTAGTTCCACTTCACTGATATTGCCAAAAGATATATAGGAATGTATACAAACTATTTGCAGCAGTTCATGAATGTGAATATTGTGAATGAGCTTTAGCGTTTATCCTGCGGTTGTAAATCCGAAGAACATCAGTTCCTTGCACAAAAACAAGATAAGACGTTGCAAGGTGTATGAAAATATGTTCTTGAGTGCCCTAAGTAGGCAAAAGATGTATATATTTGTTTAAGACTTATCTTTTTATTGAGAGCTCAATTTATATCAGGAATTGGTAATCTCTAATGCATTTATAAGAGATATAAGTAAAACACATTTCAAAGTTGTGTATACATTAGTCAAAATTCTAGTTTTGTAAAACCTTGAGATGCCAATTTATTTACTGTTTATTCTAAAAATATATTGTATTCAAGCCAGTTTTATAAGCAGTCCTCACAGTCAAAAAAAAAAAGAAAATCATGAAGACTACAGAATAAAAAAAAAAAAAAAACAGAAAAATGTTCTCCAGTGAAAGCACATTAAGAATATGACCTTGATTTGGATTCCCTTTGCTGTTAATGAATAACACTGATGCTCAATAAAGACAATTGTACTTGACTTAAATGTAATGACCAAAGGGGACTACTTCAGTGTACAGGTAATGAGTGTCCTTGGAGGATGAGATGAAGGATCATGTTTCTGTAATTTAATGGCCAAAATAGTGCTAATATCAATTAAACATCTGTTCACCGTAAAAATCAGACAATTTATAACACAGCTATTTCAGTGCCCAGTTCTATCTACTCCCTGACAGAGAATTGGTTATTTTTATTTTTGGGTTTTAAGGCCAACATCTGGTGTGGACATTGGAAATTTAGCTGACTTTTTAATGTCATCCAATTTCTGTTATATTGAACAGTACAGGTAGCTAAAATGATATGTCTGAAGCAATGTAAATGATACTTCATCACATGTGTGAGCCCAGCAATGCAGTGCTTCTTGGTAGTCCATGGGAAGACATTTTCTTCCAGTTCTACAGTCCTCACCAGTCAGACACATTTTCCTGTTTGAAGTGGTGGGTTCAATAGTGTTTTTGAAAAGGTCATTACTTTTGCTTGAAACACAGAAACAGTCAGAAAATCTGTCATTTCCGTTTGCTCTTCAGGTTCTTTTAGGAGGGTACTTGGTGGGCTGTAGCTTCACCCAGTGAATCTTCCCATATGGTATCACTGTGGATGACCATATAATTCATGGCACTTTGTTACACTGGTTTTCTAATTCTGGATCAGCCTATCCATCAATAATACTAATAGGTCTGCTTCTATTGCCTCTATGATTAATCATTCTAATTGTTTAAATGTTCTTAGTGTTGCAAATTTAAATGTATCCAACATGCAGTTTCAAGCATTTTGCTTAGATTATGTTTTCCTGTTAGAGAGTACATTTCTCCTCATGCAGTCTATTCGAGATGACTCAAAGGGTTTTTGAACCTAACTGAGTTTCTTCAGAATCCATTATAAAGTCAGCAACAAAACAGTGCTTAAATGGAAGACAGAAAACCTTCTTAATAATTCTTCAGTGTGTGCAGATAAGTATGTCTATACACATATAAGAGTAGACAGAAATAATTTTGCCGACCTTAGAAATGTATCTGCTTCCAGAGTGAAGAAAAAAAAAACAAACTAATAGTTTCTAGGAACAATCAGAATCAGCTAAGTGCTTTGAGATAGAGAATGTTATTTCACAAAATGAAAAAGTCACTTTAAACAGTACATAAACAGGCCTGAATGATAAGCTTGTGTTTTTCTCTCATGGCTGAACACAGCCACCACACGATGCCAATGTGAATTTGTGGGATCAGGGCACTGGTTTGGGACGATCATGGGAATTCTGGTTGACTAAAAGAAAAGCACCTTCTATCATGCTGTACAAATCTTCACAGATTATTAAGTCTTGTCCTCAGAGATATTTATATTTACACTGTATTTTTTTTACACTTTGTCTTTTTTCTGAGTTCATAAATAATTTAAGACAGAAGTCTATGATAGTTGTTTGGGGAATAACTGTTTTATTATTTGTTCTGCTATAGTATAAAAAGTGTTAATTGATATCAGGTCTCCATAGTACAGAAAGTATCCAGAAGAATTATTAATTCGTTGAAAAAGCATCACCAATTGTCTCTTAATTTGAAAGGGGAGAGGGAAATGGAAGATGAATGGAAAAATAAGGTATTATCTGGGGTTTTCATTTAAACATTTAAATAATTTAATCACTGAAGCAGTCACACAGGAGATGAAAAAACCATATACAATGCCTGTCCCTGGCTCAGATTCCAGTCCACATCTCCTATTACCCTGGAGTGTGTTATCAGCAGAGATGGACCTTTTGCAGAGAAACTCTCCTCTTCACCTTCCCAATGTCCAACACAGGAAGAGAGATATGTTGTACTTTGGGATTGACAGAGCCACTTGAAATTCCAGAGGTTTTATCCTTTTTCCAAAGTGGTTTATGTATTTTTATCTTTTGAATGGGTAAAACCCTCTCAATAGCATTAGGATTGTCTCTTGCCCTAGCAAAAAGTTTTGAAAGAATATGTGGTTCTGATAGTTTTGGAGGAAAACCAATCCCATGAATGCATTTTAGGAACACTGTAATGGATTAGGTCTATCAGGAGCAAAAGGACACCTCCCAAGACTTATAAAGTTTGGATAAGACAGCGGCATTGAGGTACTGAAACTAAAGTATTTACAGTGGTGCAAGTCTCAAAAAAATTTAGACTCTTTGTGAAAACAACAGCTAAGTAAATGTTAGAGGACAGACATTACTGCAAATGTATTTTTCTGTGCCTTGAAAGTTCTTTTTGAGTTCATTTTGTTGAAAGTCACTCTGTCTATCTTGCTCCAAAATTAGAAAGGAAATCTGATGAAGAGTTGGGAATTGAATTTTCAATGTTTGTATCCTCTTCTGGAGTTTAACTCCTGGGCATGCTTTGCCGCAGAAGACAAGAAGTCTGAGAAAGGAAATGAAAGGAATGGAGGAAAAAAATGAGGACATTAGTTAGAACAAGAGAAAAAATAAAATATAAGTGATTGTTGTACTTTTTAATGCATCATCTCACTTTTCAAAGCTTAACTAACCATATTCGTTCTGAACAGAGAAAATTTAGTCAGCTAGATATCTAGACTCTGAACTCCTATTTAATTGCTGAGGTGAATGTACTTGGAACTACAGAAACTCTCCAGAGCAGTTCTGTAGAGATAAGTGAGCCAGATTAGTTGATTTTTTTTTGCTCTTTTTTTTTTTTTATTTGTTTTGTTTTTCCTAACCCAAAGACTTTCAAATTCAGAGGAAATTATATGTAGAACACTGTGATTTACTGTGGTTAAAAAAGTCCTATAGAGTCAGATTAAAACCACCAACAGAGAATTTTATTTTTAAAGAAGGCAGAGTATCCCATGAATTTTAGAATCTGAGACATATAAAACAATATAGCCAAGCCTGATTATATACAATGTTTGTAATAAGACAACTCGGTGGGTTGTTCAGCCATATTCAGAGGAAAAATTGTCTGGGTCATACTTCATACTATGAGTTAAGAAGTTACATAATGTATGTCAGCATAGTCCTGCTGCAGCCAGCAGATCAAATATGGTCCATAGATATTTCCATTCATCTGGTTGCATATTCTGTATGAAATGAAGAACAATTTTTCAAGCAAGGACCAACTGAAACAACTAATCTTCTTGTATGTGCTAGGAGCCCAAAGTAAAAAAGGAGACCATTATCCATGCTGCATATGGAAATTAAAGTTATTGAGGCCTGTGAGACAGTGATACTCTTGCTTCCACAGGGGATGTCCTCCAGTAATTGCTGCTGCCTAATGAGAGGTAGCCAAAAGTTCATTCCTAAATGTTTCATCCCTCTGCAGTTTCTAAGGTTGGATTTTACTGACATAAAATACCTCTGTGTTCTGAACAAAATGAAGAAAAACATCTCTACAGCCTGTACAGTCATTCCTCACTAAAGGATAGCTTTTGTGATTTAATCCCAGTAGGAAAGCAATCATCACACCAACCCTCATCCGCTCCCCTGCAAGTGTAATACAGGGGAGATTAGAAGAATAAAAGTGAGTAATCCCATGGGTTGAGATAGTGCTAGTTTTATAGGTAAAGAAAAATCTGTGTGCACAAGCAAAGCAAAATGATACATTCATTCATCCCTTCCCATCAGCAGGCAGGTGGTCAAGCATCTCTAGGAAAGCAGGGATCCATCATACATAATAGTTACTTGGGAAGACAGACATCATCACTTCAAATGTCATCCTTTTCTCCTTTGTTACCCCAGCTTTTATTGCTGAGCATGATGTCATATGGTCTGGGATATCCTTTTGGCCAGTTGGGGTCTGTTGTCCCAGCTATGTCCACTTCCAGCTTCCTTTGTACCCCCAACCAACTTGTTGGTGGAGCATTACGAGAAATAGAAAAGGCCTTGACACTGTGTTAGTGCTGTTCAGCAATAGTTTAAACATTCCCTGTTATCAACACTGTTATCATCAACAATACAAAACAGAGCACCATATGAGTGAGCTACTAAGAATAAAATTAATTCTAACTCAGTCAAACCCAGTACAACAGGTCATGGGGTCCCTGGCTCTGACGAAAACCAATATTAAGGTGCTAATAATAAAGTATTCAAGACAACCGGGAGACCTAGTTTTTTCTCTATCTGTCTATGATCAAAACTTTTTATTCTAAGAGAGGAATAGTACTTTTTTTTAGGGAATTGTGCAATATTTAGCAGAATGGATTTAGAATCTGAGTGGAGGTGTTAAACTAATGCACATTTTACAGAACACTGTTGTGTCAGGAACACCATCCCCTTGGACAATAAATGGTGGCTGCCAGACTTTCACACTCTTATTTTAGTGCCTTAACAGCCCCACACCACTGTAGCTGTGGCAGATACACCATGACACACTCCCCTCCACAGTGGTGGGAAAGAGAAGGGCAGGCACCTTTGTTCAGCAGACAGGATCCCCAGCCCCTGAGAAGCCTCAGTCCTGAGTAGTTTACAGACCATGACCATGAATGATCACCATCAGGTTATAAATGGAGTTCCCACTGAAAGACCCTTTGTGCAGTTTTCCATGGAGCACTGGGCATGTGGTGGGAAACAAGCTGAGTGTGGGAACGAGCTGAGTTACTCTGCACAGGCATTTAGTTAATGCCAATACTTAAATGGGAGTTTCAACCTTGGCTAAGTGCTTTGAGATAGAGAATGTTATTTCACAAAATGAAAAAGTCACTTTAAACAGTACATAAACAGGCCTGAATGATAAGCTTGTGTTTTTCTCTCATGGCTGAACACAGCCACCACACGATGCCAATGTGAATTTGTGGGATCAGGGCACTGGTTTGGGGCGATCATGGGAATTCTGGTTGACTAAAGGAAAAACACCAGGTGCTGTTTACAAGAGAATATGACTAAAAGGAGAATGCCAAAAAGTGTCAGTGCACAAGTCCCAAAATCGAACTCTGTGTGTGCAACCTAATTTTCTCCTTCAGTGCCCACAAAACCCTACCCTTGAGTCTGGGATGACACCAAAGGTGACTTCCTGAGACTGAGTGACCTTATGTCCAATCCAGGTGAGTGACTATTTTACTACTGAATATACCTCAGTGATCCCTCAACCCTTTGGGGTGAAGCAGACAGTTTTGAGTAAGAGGTTTCCTCTGTGTGTGTGAGTGTGTGTGCAATTTGGATCATCATTCCTGCCTATGTAGGAACAATATCCCTGATTTGTACAACAAACCTGTAACATGTTAAATGTCATTAGTGTCATCATTGTTACCACTGTTGGTTGTTAGTTCTGGCCGTTGGCTTTGGTTGCAAATTAAAGTTTATCTCAGTTTGTTATCTGTATAAAGTTGTTTACATTTACTTCCTCAACAATTTACAACTGTCACTTAATTCAAGATATAGGTTGTGAGTTTTCAGGAGTTCTCAGCTAAGTTGTAAAAACAGATAAATCCTTTGGAAGAAAATTATTTTTTTTATACCCTATCTACTACAACCATTATAAAACAGAACTCATGTATGAACTAGAACATTTATCAAACAAATAAACAAAGAAATACAAATACGTAACAGATTACTATGAATATTTTCTATGCTCATTGTCCACAACTATTCCTGGCTCCAGTGCTTAGCTTCCTACCTCCGTATTATGGCAGGAACCAGGCACTCAGCTGACTCCATATTCATTCTCTTCACTGGAGAGGAATGCTGGACATTCAGAAGAGATCAAATCAAGAAGGCAAGGATCTCTGTACTCAAGTAGGCACCTTCCACACAACTTAAAACTAGACCAAGAGAGACTTCAGATTCAGTTTAAAAGAGAGATGGCTTACCTTTACTGTTGTTGCTTTTGCAGGAATGAAATAATTTAGATAGAGGTTGAGGGAGAATACTCCAGGTGGTCTGAACAATTCATAGGGTCAGTTATGGTTAATGCTGCTGTGAGATATCAAATCAAAATCAAACATGGTCAACAACAAGTGAAGTGAAAGGTAGATTGCTGTACATTTTAGCCTTCACAGTTTCAGTTTTGTGAATGTTAGCATCTAAATTGCAGTCTTTGAAATGTGTTATCAGTGGGATGAGCCTAAATTGGAAAGTAATAATTCCTTTCCTATTGTTCTTACTTTGATTTAAAAAAATAAAATTAAAAAAAATTAAAAACCAAAACACAACAAACAAATAAAACCCCCAAGATATAAAAGCAGCAAATTACATTCCCTTCAGCTGGACGTGTGTGTCCCATAGGACATAATTAAAGTCCAATTACTATATAGAGGCATTATTAGATGTCAATGTTAATTGACTGTACAAAGAATTGCTAATGATCTGCTGTGCATACTGTGGTAATAGGCCTAAGTGGACAATAATTTAAATTCTGTGACGGTTGAATATGATGAGTAAAACAACCCCCTAGCTCTAGATCTAGAAGTGAAAGCAAAAGTGTTAGGTTTTTGATTATAAGATGGGGTGAGTTGAGCAGCAGCCTGATTTCTGCTGGGATAGAGTTAATTTATTCTTAGTAGCTGTTACAGTGCTGTGTTTTGGATGCCTGGAGAATAATGTTGACAACACACTGACGTTTTAGATGTTTCTAAGTATTTACTTTGAGTGTCTCATGCTCTGCTGGTGAAGAGATGCACAAGACACTGGGAGAAGGCACAGCTGGAACAACTAATCCTAACTGACCAAAGGGATATTCTATACCATATGACACATTAATAATCATATAAAGCTGGGGGGAGAAGGGGATATTGGGGGAGCATTCATAGTGATGGTGTTTGTCTTCCCAAGTCACCCTTACATGTGACAGAGCTCAGCTTTCCTGGAAATGGCTGAACATCTGCCTGCCCAGGGGAAGTGGTGGATGAACTCCTTGTTTTTCTTTGCTTATATGTGCAGCTTTTGCTTTACCTGTTAAACTGTCTTTATTTCAACCCACAACTTTTTTCACTTCTACTTTTATGATTCTGTCCCTGCTCCCACTGGACAGGGAGTGAGTGAGTGGCAGCACTGTACTTAGTTGCTGGTTAGGCTTAAACTACTACAAGCAGTACAGTAAGATTCAAAGGAATAGGCTTAAATAAAAAGAATAAGCTTAAACACCACTGTGATGAGCAAAACCACATAAATAAATAAATCTTACACATAGAAGTAATCCATCCTAAACAATGAGGTGAAAGAAAATAACATCAGATATTCACATGATAATATTGAATTCTTTACATCACTAAGTCGTCAGCATTCAGAACTCTTCCTGAGCGTCCAGACAAAATCCTCTCAGATTTTGGGTCTAGAGGAATACTAAGCATTGTTTTATCACCCAAAATTTGTGGAACACTTTCTATTAGGATTTGGTCTATACTATTATTTATCTCACATATGTTGTGACATCCTGAAAACTTTAGAAAACCATTTTCAATCCAGTTGCTTCAAACCAAACATTAAACATTTCAGTTCAGTGATTCATTTCTACAGAAATTTGCTTTAGTACATTGTCTTGGATATTCATTTGATTTTGATTTCTGTTGTTCTTTGTGAAAATGCTTTCCAAGGGAAGCTTCACAAATGAACAGATAAAGACATAAGAATGATGCAATTGTCAATAGCATAGCTAGAATAGAAAAACTGAAATTGTTTATTAAAATCAGTTTTATAAGCCCCATTTATCATTCACCTTGTCTGATGCTCCTCAGAATAATCCCCCATAATCACTTATAATTGCAGCAGTCTCTTACAGTATGTATGGGTTAAAAATTTTGAATGTCAGTTTTCTTCCCCAATCTAAGTAATTTCTGATTCTTTTCTTATAATAATTTCTGCATTTTCTGAGTCTGTGGAAGGCAATATTTATATTTTTAAAAAATATTGTTGGTTATATATATGAACAAGCACTTATTCACAGTGCAGAATGGACTTGAAATCAGCGAGGAGGCCTCTTGTCAGGCCTTTTGTCTTTGAAAGATCTCATTGCACAGGAAAGCATGTGTGGAGCAGATTGGCAGGAACCTGTAAAGATCTTATTCTTCACTTGAGTTCACAAGTTAATATACAACAGACCTCTGCAAATTGCTTTGAACATGTGCAGAGTGAGAGAACAGTCTCCAACATATTACAGTTCCTGCAGGTTTCTGCAAAAAAGAAGGATAAAATGGTTAATATGTATATTGCAGGGAAAATAGTGGACTAGATGGGATATTTGAATTTATAGACTTTTATTGCCCTTACTTGCAAATCCCTGAAATTCATACCAAAATTGAAGAGTAAAGAGTGTAGGATTGGTCTTCGGAGAGAAACAAACCTACCCAAATGGAGGTTAAACTGACAGGAAAAATAAGTACGAGTATGTAGAGGTGCAAGATATTAATTCTGAACCATTTTACTCAGCAGGTAGAACTCCAGACTCTGGAGTTCGATCTTTCCTTTGCTGCCATCATGTGTGACAGATGCTATGGTCCATATATGATCTACTTATTCTGTTAAACCAAATGACATAAAATCTCTGCTGTAGATCAAAAGACTCGAGCTTATTCACATTTCACTTATGTGCTATGCAATATTAAGATGCTAGATCTTATTAAAAATTTGCATTGATTGCACTAGTATCCTAGTCTTTTCTTTAAAACCAAATCCTCACCAAGGAAGTGAACAGTTGTCCTCAGTGCAGTCAGAGCTATGTAATTACAGCTGAGGTTGGCAGGGACTTCCTGGAATTTCCCAGGCAACCACTGCTGCCCAAATCACAGTCACTTGCCTCAGGTTGCTAATGATGACGTCCAGTTGAGTTTTTTGTATCTAGAAGCTGAAGACTCTACAACTCTCTGAACTACATTACTTAGCTATAGTTGCATCATGTAGTATTAAATGTGCTTTACATCCTTTTCTCCAGCAGAAGGTTTGGGAGTATCTCTTTCCTACTGTAGAACCAGAACAAGGTTGTAACAATACTTAAATGTATAAAACTACTTCCAGCTGCATTTGCTAATAGCTCACTGCACTGTTGACTGTGTTTCTCTCTTTTTTTTTCTCCTTCAAAGATTTTGATCTATGCAGAAATGTAATACATAGGTAAACACATTTGTTGTTGTCACTCTAATTTCACACTTCTAAAAGTGATTATTTCTGAACAAATTCACATCCACCCTAAATATTAATCAACTCTATGCTTGGCACCTGTAGAAATTTAAGCTTATGGATGTGCTCATTTTGAAATATTTCTTTGATGACATCACAAGAAATGTAAATATGAATAACCAAGTAATTAATTTCTGAGGATGTCATAACTTTCACTGGCATTAATCAGTTAATGTCTTCACCTCAAACACATTTTACAATATTTGTATGTTTCCCATTTGATGGCCAAATCAAAACACATACTGGAACATATGCTGATTATCTTATGCAAGTCATGATAATATCGAAGCCTTTAACAAATGAAAAACTGCAAATTGCTCTAAGAACATTGTCAGATGTAAAATAATAATATTTTCCGGTTTTTGCTGCTCAATCAAAAATATATTGAGTGGAAAGTATTGATAATTCTTTTATTTACTTTATAATCATACACATCTTAGTTTTCTGTTCTGGAAATTCCTTTACATTTGACTTCATTTGACATAGAGGTGGTTCCTTTGAGATTGGAAAGCACTCACTAGACATAAGAGAAAAAGTATATATTTCCCAATGAAATGCCTGTCTTTGTATTTTGCAGGTTTATGTTGCAAATATGTATTTGTATGAAGATTCTAAAGGAGAATATAACCCTGTTAGTCTGGAGATAATTTCTTGATTTCCTCATGCTATCTAAGAGGTGTATTCCATTTCCACCTAGAAGATGAGGTCAGTAGCTTTGAGTATCATGCAAGAATGAATTTTGAGTGAAAGGAAGCAGAATTCCTATCCGTATTTTTTAGGAGTCTCTTATGTTTTGACGCTTGAGAAATGGAACCCTAAGTATGAAAAAAAATCTATAATTAGAAAGAAAAAAGCCACACAGTGAACATTTCTTTTGTTCCATGAAGTAAATTAATGAATATGCATTCAATTGTGTTAATAATCAGGATTTTCTAGTTGTGCTCTTGGGAAGACATACCACAGATGTAAACAATGAGAATGATCTCAATTAGTGAGCGCATTAGTGTTTTTTTTCGAGAGAGAAAACAAAATAAAAACCACTGACCAATAAATAATAATTTCTTCTCTTTCTTTTTCTTTCTCCTTTTTTTTTCTTTCCTCCTTTTTTTTCTTTCCTCCTTTTTTTTTTCTTTCCTCCTTTTTTTTTTTTTTTCTCTCTTTAGTCTTCATTGTGGGGACCTCCAGTAAAAACTGCAGTAATTTTCTCCTTAGAAGGCACTTTATACTTTATTTCTCAGAATAATAACAAGTCCTAGAAGCGTATAAATTAAGCAGACCATCATAAAACCATATAAAGAATGTAATTAAATTCTTTAGTTAATGCTAAGTACAACTATCTAAAATATAAAGTGACCAATCATAGGTAATGATCTGGTACCTTCTCTCATATATCCTCATAGTGGTATTATCTTAGGTCTCTCCAGTGTCTACAAGGTGCCTGCACAATCTTTGATTAAATCCCTAGCTTTACGATGTGTTGGCACACATTCATCTGCAGTAAGTCCTGGGCAACTGGAAAGAAAATGTCTGCTTCTGATGTGTCTGTCTGGGTCCTCCACAGTTACTCTGGCCATGCACTGGTTCATTTCACCCTGAAGTCAACATCTAAATGGAAGACACATGGGCTGAACAAATCTGGATTTCAAAGAGGGGGAGTAGAAACTTCACCTATGATATTTATATTTTATTTTACTTGTAGAAGGTGTAGTGAATCCAGCCTCTTAGCATTCTGCAGAATGAACCCTACCTTAATGTAAAGGCTTAGAAAGTTAGATTAGGTGAATCCTACCACAAAGGTTAATTTATACAATTAAGTATATAATGGATGAGAGCAAGTAAATAGATATATATCAGGAAAGAACATAAAATGTTAACTTATTCTTTATATTTTTGTGAGATTAGTTCACGTTCTTTCTTTAAAATAGAGGGAAACCAGAAGATTATTAAAAATGTTGATGTCTTCAGTGACAATAGCATTTTAATATTCCTGTTCGATTTTTTCAAGAAAATATTAGCTTAAATATACTCCATGTGTTACAGTTTCATCTAATCATATTTAATCATTGTGAAGCTGTGAAATGGAAAGTCACTTCCTCTTGATCCTGTTGTAGAAGCTTACCTTTTTTCTCTTGTGTTAGTTGCCTGCCTTTTTGTTGGGTTATGAAAGTGAAGAGTGCAGTTAAAACAAGGATTGAAGGACAAAGAAATGTCTTATTCAGCTCAAGTAAAAGTTTTAATGTTCTTTTCCAACACTTCATGAAGAAAACAAACATCCTTCTTTCATGCATGGCTTAATTCAAAATTAGCTTTTATCATCCTTTCATTAGCACAATACCATAACTAGTCTTTTTTATAAGGAGAAGATATTACTATTTAGCATATTTTAATTATCTTTCTCCATGTGGAAAATAGAAACAGTCTTTAAAGTAGGATTTTTACTTTTTTTTTTTTTTTTATTTCTTCATGCTAATATCTCAGATAATTCTCTAGTTTTACCTTCATCCAATGATACATGAATTTATCTTTTAAATAAGTGAGACCATTTTACTTTTCGTGTACAAAGCATTTTAGTCTTAATATATTTTTAAATGAATCTATTAATCTGTTAATTTAGGCTAAAATTAATCTTAGAGACTCCTAAATTACGCAATAAACAGTCTTTTTAAACAACTTTTGGAGAGCTTTCTTGTCTTTCTTACAAAATTACAAAGATTCCCCATATTGAAAAGTTTCTTAAGGATATTTCTCAGTAACAATAAATATTTTGCATTAATACAATCGTAGAATCACGTGGGCTGGAAAAGAACTTTAAGGTCACAGAGTCTAACCATTAACCCAGCACTCCCAAGTCTACCACTAAACCATGTCTTCCAGTGTCACATCTACATGTCTTTCAAATACCTCCTGAGATGGTGACGACCACTTCCCTGGGCAACCTTTTCCAATGCTTGGCAGTCTTTTCCATGAAGAAACAATATGCAATCTAAATCTCTATCCCAGCCAAAATCAGTACATTGCCTTCAAAATCAAAATAAATTACCTTGGATTACAGAACCCAAGTTTTGAGGGAATACTGTTATTACCATATTTTGCTTCATTTTACAGTTACTGACAAAAAGCACAGGTTTTTAATGTCCTTATCTGCGGAGTACACTTTCTGGAATCCAAGACCTCAGTCATTCAGGCCTCTGTGATAAGGATTGAGACAATAAAACTTAGGAGAATAGTGTCTTAAGCTAGCAATGAAACCTGGAAAATATGAGGAGAAAGAATCATAAAGAGTTAAAGAGAATTTTAACAGTTTTCAAAATGAAAAAAAGAATGAAAATTCAAATTTTATGGAGAAAAAAATCTTCTGAAATCAATATTATTTCAGGAAAATTTGAATATAGTTCTCCCATAGATTTATGAGGAAGGATTTTATTGATTTGCTTTACTCTTAGTAGAAAAAGTAAGACAGAAAAAACATTCCAATATGTCAGCAAGAAAACTAAACTTGACTTTGGAAATGGAAGGAGTGGGAGGGAAAATCTATTTTTGATATACATTTGAAATGGAGTTTTAAAAATGCAGTATATTTAATGATAAAACGCTAATCTTTTTTTCCCCCGTATTAGATCTGCATTTCTCACAATCAGATTTGCCTTCTCAGTTCTTATCTATGTCCCTGTAATCTGATTTACTGTAGTACTCTTTGGATACGATTCTTAGGAGAAGAGTTAAACAAATTAATATAATCTAGATAGATTTACAAGACATAACCAAAGTAAAATTTGGCCATTTTTAGCATACTGTTAAATTCTCCACAGTAAATATTGTAGGCCATCTCTTTAAGGCTCAGTTTAATGAAAGCGTCTGTGATGTGAAAACTGGTAAGACTTTAAAGCCAAAACTTTGATGTAAAAATATTCTTCCCAGACCAACTGTATTTCTGATTTCTCTGCTAAATAAACACGTCTTGAAACACACCCATCTTTCATCATGTGAGGGTCCCTAAGTACCCAAACTTAGAAGTACTGATACTGAGCCTGCACTCTCCATAGATTTTGCACCATAGCATGCATATTTTTTACTGGAAAGGAAAAGAGGTGCCTATGCAATCTAGTGTTCACAAAGCCATTTGATCTCTTGAAGGTAGTATGACTAGAAACTGAAAATTTAAATGCGTACTAGAGGATGAAAACTTGATCATTTTTTGGGACAGAAAGTAAAAGTAACAATGCTCACCTTAGAAATTACTTTGTTGAGAAAGAAATTCTGCAATTTTTTCCTCAGACTTTGCCAATAAATCTTGGCACAGAGGGATAATTTCTAGACAACCAGGTTATGTTGTAAATACTTTTCTCTCAATTTGAAGTAATGCAAACATTAGCTAATTCAGGGTTGAAAAAAAATTGAATACTATTCTCAGGATGTATGACTTCAGAATGTATGCCTCAAGGAAAGAGTGCAGTCAGTACAACAAAACTCACTGTAATTGTATAATAATCTTATATCCTCAAGCATAAGACACATTCTGTTTTGTGGAATTTTTTAATCAAAGACAATATATGAAATATGGCATCAGAACAAGTAAATATTTAAAATTAAGAGGAAAAATAAAAAGGAAAAGGAAAAGCATCATCTGAAGGCTTTTTCATTGAGAAAATAGAGACAAGCTGAGAAGATAAAATTTATCTTTATGTGGATAAAGAAAGCTGCATAAACAACTCTGCTTTCAATAAACCACACTCTTACAGGCTTCAGTTCTTTCAATAGAGCTGATGAAAAAATGATACTATTTGTACACAGCATATATGTGTTATAGAAATTATCATTGCTCATATGATCAACATCTTCTCAGTTTTTGGGTACATATGAACTTTACCTAAATGAGATTCTCATATTTCTTTCATCTGGTAAAATTTTACAAGAAATAAGATCTATATAAGAGTACAAGATACATTAAAAATAAAATAATTATATAAGATATATTTAATACATATACTAAAAATTTAATAAAGTAAATATGCACTGCCGGAAATTTTTGAAAAATCAGAATTGGACTCAAAATATAACAGCCTACTATGAAACATTTTTTTTTAAAATTCAGAATAAGAGTCTATTTAAAAATGTTTAATCCATAATAGTATTTTTATTGATTTTTTTAAAATTTCAGGTTTTATGTTTCAATGTTGTAAAATCTTACACAGATATAGTTTTAAATTGTTCTAATTATTTGAACAAGGACTAGATTGTAGTAAGGTTTCTGGGAAGATGAAACATTGCAGGAATTAGCATCTACAGTTTCTTTATTTTTTGTGACATAAATATTATGATAGATTTCTTTTTTATCAAATGGACTTTTTCATCCTTGACTTTGTACCTCAAGTAAGAAATGAAGAGTCTAACTTGAGTTCAAACAGAAATATAGTGCAATACAATACTAGTAAGCTCCAGACTGTAGAAAAATAATTTCTCTGGTTTTCTCATTTCACCAACTACTTTTTATGTCAGTTTAATTGATCCTTCTCCTCAAAATAATCAAAATACCTACCTGAAGCTAATGTGGGTTGCTAAAGCTATTATGATTAGCTAGGATAAAAAAAAAAAAAAGAATTGATCCAAGATGAAATTTCCTACTGCTGAAGACAAAGTGCTTAATTACTCCAGCTTTACCTTTTTTTCCTCTATCAAGTTCCCATTAAACGCTGTCTTCATTGATAAGCAGAGAATATTCTGAAACATTTTTCAAAGAAACAGGATTATATGCGTTTTCTTCTCAGGAACTGTACATAGGTTTGCTATTGAATAATACAGTTAAAAATAAATCACTGAAAATATAGTACTTAAGATGTCTCTGTATATGTCAAGCTACAGAATTTATAAAGTATAGTAGTTACCATGTTAAATTTTCACATAATGTCACATAATTATTTGTATTTTGGCTTGTATGCAGTGGCAAAATATATCCTCATAAGAAAATCTAAAGTTCAGTGAGGTTTAGTTTTTAATCAGGAGTCTGAATTTAATTTTCTGCCTAGATGTCAAATCTGAGTGAGTAAGTTATGAAGAGGTCATAAAGTGTAAAAATGTGAGATTAAGAATCATGTTTTAGTGCGAGCTCATGTTATATGTTAGATATGTTATGTAACATATGTCATATGTTAGACAGTAGTGTCAAATATTTTGTTATTTATTTTATTGTTTTAATGAGAGCCACATTTGATTTAAAAGCTAGAGACTGTTCTACAAAGACTACGGAATGGCCATAAATTTCCCAGTCTTGCAGTTCCAAATTATTTCCATGCTCCTGCTTCAGTCTGCCTCTGATCAGAAAAGTCAAGTGTAACTCATAGAAAGCCTAATTTGGTGTTAAAATTGAGGTGATTTTTACCATACAACTTTGTCTTAAATTGTGAAGACAACAGAAACACTTGTATGCTAAAGTAATACTATTTATGTTGATTTTTTGTGGAGTTGAATTAGTCCTTAAAATAATTCTAGTGTGTTCTAAATGATTGTCTATAAATAAAGATAGATAATGATGGCACAGAAATTTCCACTTCTGCTCCTAAATATCAAGTAAATACTTACTTATAAGAAAAATGCTTGTCTCAAAACATCAGTTACAATTCACCCATTCAGTTTTACTGAGGTTATGCAACAGCCTTAATCTATCAGTAAAAGAAGAGCTGTGCAGCAATTTACAAATTGATGATAGATCTCTGATGGTCAGCTAAAGTTCTCATTCCTGACTTTAGTCAGAATCACAGAATCACAGAACATTCTGTGTTAGAAGGGACCCATAAGCACACTGAGTCCAGCTCCTGGCCCTACACAGGACCATCCCCAAGAGTCCCACCATGTGACTTCACCTTTACATAGGTGCAGTCAGTCTTGATCAAAAAACCACACAACTTTAACAATTCTAGATTAGATAGTTTTACCTTAAAATTGAAATAGTTTAGTGCAACAGTGATGCAAAAAGGACAAAATCACGACTGATGTCTATTATAATACCAATTATCTTGAAAATCCAGACTATTAAAGTTTTAGACAACCTACTTTTTACTTGATTCTTTGAATAATGACAAAATATTTGGCAGAAGATTAAACAGAAGTTATTTGGCAGGAACCCAAGCTAACCTCTTGCTAATTGGTTTTCCTTATCTCCAAGACATTTATAGCAGGTGTTAAAGCAACAGCATATGAAACAGAATGTATTTTTTTTCACTTAACTAGTACCGCAACCATATTTTTATTCCTTTTTTCTAAAAATGTTCTAAATGCACTATACTTACATCTGTGCTAATGTTTGCTGAAGTAATCATGTGCAATATGAAACATAAGTTTCCTCATCCATAAGATATGTATGAGGAAATAAATATCACTTTGAAAACAGGAAACTATTTATAACTATAAATACTTTCCATAGGAAAAGAATAAATCCATGAAACATAAAAACAGTCTGTGGAAAAGAAATGTTTTGCTTGAAGAGGCTTTGAAGGCCTTTTACAGAGGTCATGGCAGATACAATAACCCTGTCATCAGCTATCACTGAATTCCTCACATAAATAAAGAGAAGAAATAAAGAGAAGCAGAGAGACTAGCAGATTTGTTTTGGAACTGCCTTGACCCCAAAGTGTTGTGTGTTGTCAGTATGTTTTAAGCAGAAATGCCTTTAGGACTGGGAAATCTTGACTCTTGAGAGGAATCTCCTTTTTTTTTTTACCCCACAGTTGTGTTCTACCAACCAGTCTATAACCAGATAAGATACATAACAAGTATTTTTATTATCAAAATGCAGTAGAGTAGGTGAACTGTACCAACATCTCTTCATTTCCCCAGTGGAAAACTTGCCTTAGTGAAAACTTTGATTGTTGGAAAGCAGTACTACTCTACTGTTTCTTGGCCATAAAATGGCAGGTCTGAAACGCTCAGCAGACATACAGTTGTTTAAGACAAATGCGACAGGGAATTCTCTGCTCATGCAAACAGCTCTCTTCAGTACTTACTAATGGCCAAAGTAAAAGAAGATAAAACATATCATCAAACTACACACAGCTCTACAGAGCCACATTGCATGGTATTTTTTACAGAAAGGATTTTTAATGTTATTCATGAAAATAAAATGAAAAGAAAGACACAAGCAGGACAATGTTACTGTAAACAATTAATGTACAATCAAACACAAAACTGGGCATAACAAATTGCTTGGATTTTTATCCTGCATTTAGAAATTTTTCAGTCTTGCTAATCCATGGACCACCATACCTATTCAGTTAACAAATATTCTTTAAGTGAGGTATTTTAAAGTTAAAATATAACATGAGAAAAAAAATACACATAAGCTGTGAAGACATTTGCTTTGATGCAAATTAATTATAGAAATTAATTATATATGAATCAACACCTTCAGCGTCTCCAAAATAATAAGTGGGTGACTTCAGCATTCAGCACTGAATATGATTTTGCTAGTCCTGAGGGCCAGCTTATCATTCTCTGTGTAAGACAACTAGTAAACACAGCTAAACAAGCCATATATGAAACATTGTGCTTAAAAAACCACAATTCTATAAAGCTATGAAGTGTGGCCTACAAAATCTACAGAATGGATATAAATTTTTCAAACTTGCAGACCTAAGGCTGTAGCAAGTTTTCACAAGTTCTGCTGCACTAAGGATCTTCAGTGTGAAATGTGAAAAATTAATATTTTTTATAAATAAGAAAACAGCTCTATAACAGGAAATCATCCAAATACCACCAATATCGACATTATAGGAGTGTCTCATTGCAATTTTATTTAGCATTTACCAAACAATGTTTAGAACATAATAAAGATTTATTGATTTTCGTTGTTTGAGGGTTTTTTTGAGTGATCTGAAGCTGATCCAATCAGCTTTATCAGTTATGTGTGATAAACTGCTTTCATCAGCAAATCCACTGATGCATGCTTTGTGCAAAGAAAAGCTGTCCTGTGTCTGGTCCTCTTGAAGTCTACCTAGTTAGACGTCTAAAAGTTGCTGGCACTGTTGTATAGAACAGAGCAATATAATAATGTGTACCATTAACATAATGTATTAAAGTGTATGAACATGTAGAAGCAGCCTCATAATACTGGAATGCTTTGGATTTGGTTAACATGTACAGATCGGTTTGAGAGTCTATGAACAAAGAGTTCTGTGTGAGAAATGTGTGTGTATATTTCTTTATATACAAGTCATGCCCATTGGAATTTCCAGTGTTGCCACGACAGCTTTTCTGTTCTCACAGTCTGGTGCCTCATTCATTATTGACTTTCTAATTTCTGCAGCAGTAAGTAGGCAAAGATGAGAGTGATTGTAAAAAGTAACCTCATTTACTATATAACCTTGAACAATTGCCAGAGCAGCACATCTTCTGGGTGCACAAAAAGGTATAGCTCTGTGGCTCCATTATACTTATTCTTAATCCAGATCTCAGGCTAAAATAAATATTTCAGGAAAAAGTTCTGTGTTGTTCTTGGAACCCTAGAGAAAAGGATTCATTCTGAAAGAGCAGTGAATCTGTAAACTGGTGCAAGGCAGAGTCAGTGCAGGTGAATACAGAAATTTAGGAAAGCTAAACAAAAATATTTACTGAATATATGTAAAATGAGATTTTTTTTTTTTAACTGCTCAAAACAGTTGATACTGCATATGGCAGGGAATCACAGAATGAGCATTCATGCTACTGCCCCATCAGATACTGCATGTCTACCAATACTGATAATTATTTTCATTAAATGTGCTCCATAACTGCTTGCTAGATTCACTGCAGCTGTCAGCAAAGGAGCAATAAGATAGAATACAGCTATGAGACTGAAAGACACAGAACATCATTTTGTCTGTAAATATACCATATTAGAAATTAAATAATAGAACTAAAAAAAAAGGTTTGATTCTGAAATATCACATTTATGGTAAGTTTAGCTGGGGATTTAAAATGAGTATTGACACTGACAAAATCAGAGGTCAGCTGGCTTGGAGATATTGTATTCCATCTGCAAAAGAAAAGACAACATATGATATAGTCTATTTTAGCAATACAAGTACAGCAAAGCTACACAAGCCATGGAATATCTGTACAAATTTTTAAAACATCATTTGAATTTGCAAGTACTACCCTGAACAGTGATTTAGGTAACACAGTATGCTTGCTTTTGGAAAAAAATGTTGTAGAAAATCATAACAAGAGTACCTACTATGACATAGGAAATATTAAAGCTAAAATGACAAATTGGTTTAGATTGAAATGCCTCTTAAAGGCCAATCCCACCCCCATGGTCAGGACCACCTTCCACTAGACCAGGTTACACAGAGCCCCATCAACCTGACTTTGAACACTGAAGCATCCACAACTTCTCCAGGCAACCTGTTCCAGTGCCTCATCACACTCACAACACAGAATGTCATTCTTATGTGTAATAAAAATACTTTTTCTCTGCTCTCCAAATTGTGGGTGTTTTACCTGTATTGGGAATATTTCCAAAATATTCTAACTTACTACATGATCAGCCATTTGCCATAGTATAACTTTGGCAGAACATGGAACAGCCTGACTTTTCATTCCAAAGTGGAGCTGTTTGTTATCATGTGACCTTTTTTAAGTTGCAAAACACCTTAATTTTTCTGAGGGGATAAATTCAGTCATATTCTTATGTAATGGTTAACTTGATATCTGTCCCCTTTAATATTTGTATTTGCTACAGGCAATAAAATATTATCTAGTTATTTGGGGTATTTTTTTGTGAATAAGAAAAAAGAAGTGAAACAATCTACTTTATATGAGCTTTATGTCAAAAAAACGTTATATCAACTTGTCTTGAAATCAACAAAGTCAACAAGCATGCTGAGATATCTGAAAATCCTAATTTTTTTCTACCAGTAAGCTCATCATTTTCCAATTAAAAAAATAAATGAAATGCTTATGCAGCTAAGCTGACTGTCTATATTAAAGTCTCTCCTTTATTATAGACAAGCTAATGACACAATGCACAGGACAGTTCAGAGGTGAATTCATGGTGCTTAACCTGTCATATTTCCCTCTTACACAGACACATCTGTGCACACATACATGCACATCACACAGAAATACACACATACATCTACATGCATTTATACATATAAACCAGAATTCAGATTAGCCCCTTCTTTCCTTTGCAAAATCACAGTCATTGCAGCACTTGATATCAATTAAACTTGTTTTAGTCTAGTATCCTGATATGTTTCAAATGCTGCTGAATGCATTCTACAGATTATAATTTTGGTACCATTAAGTAAAATGACAGATTTTTACAAGCTATCTACCAGCTGTGATGCACTGCCCTTTCTCTTGCAGCTCCAGACTGCTCAGAAGGTTGAATAGTTTTCTGACTACTATAACCCAAAGGACCCTATCGACAGAGTTTCTCCATCCAGTGGTGTGCATCATCTACTTATTTATGACGTATTTCCTAGCAAATTTCAAAGTGAGCCTAGCTGATATTCTTAAAGCTCTGTTAAATAATTGGTAGTTTACTAAGCTGTTTTTCAGTTTCTTAATGGTGAAATATTAAATCTGGTCTAGCTGTAGGTTGCCCAAGTTTTGTTTTTAAAGAACTCTTTATTTTTTCATAATGTTCGCTTGAGCTAAAAAAAAGCATTAAGATAGCTAAATATAATTATAAGCATTTGGGCAGGTTTTGACTTTTTATGTATAATTTTAATACTTAACTTGGCTTGTCTGAATGTTTATTTTTTGGCATAATTTCAGTTAGTTGCTTTTACTACTCTTTGTGACATTATGGTCAGCTAAAATACACTAACAACAATTTATAATCAGTGTACCAGGTTTTTTTTCTTATTATTTATATCTTTTAAAAAAGAAATTCCTGGGAAAAAAAATAAACAGATTCAGGGCTGTAATGAATTAATTATTATGGAGAAAATTAATGGTTATTATTAAAACCATCATGAAATTTCCTTCCAGATGAACACATGCCTAAGTGTGTCCCAAAAAAAGAAATTATCTGAATGTGGATTTCTACATATACTGGGATATTTTCAGTTTATTTACATTACAGTAAGAAAATAATTGAATATTTTATACTTCATCATAACTCATTTTTTCACCAGCAGAATTCATGATCTAACAAGTTGTCTTGGTTTATACATATTCTTTCCTATGCATATTCAACAGAAAAAAAAATTAAACAATGCTGGCATTCCACAAGGAAATTCAGGGTGTTTTCTGTGCAAACTGAAAACAAATTATATTCCTCAGTGAAGCAAGGAGAGAGGTAGAAAAAGGAGTTAGATTTTTCTTATAAACTAGGTCCTCCTTTGGAAAATCCTCCAACTTTCTAGAGTAAATATATTCGCTATATTTATCTAAACTACTTTTTCTGTGTATGGGTAGTTATTTCCAAAAATACAAACTGGATTAATTCTTTCCTTTCTGGTAATATAGATGTGTTGCATATTGGCAAGAAGTTTTATCTTGATTTATATTTCAAACCTCTAATGTCCTGGTTCCAGAAAGGATAGGGCTATGTTTTGCAGTGGCCAGGAGCTGGCACGACTAGAACCCAGAAGTTATTCTATACCACCTCATGTCATTGCTGGAGGTGGTGGAAAGGGAGTCTTCTGGGTAGAAGGGGTTCTGCCTGTCTGCGTAAGTGTGGCTGAGGGAGTGGTTGGTTAATGCCAGTTCTGAGCCAGAGGCAGCAGTTACTGTGGTGTGGATGTGGTTGGGTTGTGTCAGGCTCTGAGGTGAGCATTTTGCATGTGAATCACTCTCTTTTTTTTTTACGCTTTTGTGTATAACTGTTACTGTTACTGTTTGTTTCCTTATCTAATTGCTGTTTCCAGTAAATTGTTATCTCAACCCCTGATCTTTACCTTTTGTGTCACCACTTCTCCTCTCCAGCCCACCACAGGGGGAAAGAAGGTGGAGGGGGAGTGAGTGAATGACTGGCAGTGTGGTTTGGAGAGTCTGAGTGGGAGCACTAAATTGGAGAGTACCATTCTACCATTGTAGATTTTTTTCTTATTTTAAATATATTATTTGTACTTCTATCTTTTCTGTAATCCAACTTCAGGTAATCCATTTATTAATTGTATATCCATAATTAAACGTTATCCATAGTTAAAAGAATTCAGCTTACTTTTTATTTCCTTCTGCATGTGAAAACATCAGGATTGATAAGTGATGTATATTTTCATTTTATTTCTCTGTATAAACTGAAATTAACGGCTACTGCTTTGGGGGAATCAATAGTGGCCAAAGATCAATTAATAGTTTTCCTTCTTTCACCCACATCTATAACAGAGGTGACATTGTGTGTGTAATTTGCATATACAGCTCAGAAAATACAAAATAAAGTGATTAAAAGTAAATTAAGTAAACAGTCCACTCTGGACTCCTGGGTAATTAGAAAACATTGGTTTTGATAGTTATATATTATGCTTGTGCATGTACTGAATTTAAATGCCAATGATAATTTGTTTACTATTTAAATTTTACTTTATGTTGCTCACATATTTCTTTGAAAATATGAGAATACATATTGTTGAGCACAAATTGTTCAACTATATTAAAATAAAAATATTCCTCTCTCTGTATATATCCATCTGATCATTATTCTAGATGTCTTTTCAAACTGCTTACATTGCTGCAATCTTTTTAGGGGTATCACAGGACTCCAATATTTCCACAAGCATTATGTCAGCAGGTAAACAATTAAAGAAAATATTATTGGTGATTAGTTTTAAAAGAGCCTTTCGGAAATTCTTGAAGCTACATATCTCTTCTGAGTTCCATGTTCTGATTTTGCGATGTTCTCTCTTGATTTAAATCTATGATTACTTAGCTGTTTATCAAGAGTTTTTCAATCAAACAGGTAAAAAAATTAAATTTTTTTTGTTTAATTTACAATAAATTAACCCCCTCTGAAACAAACAAATAAATAAACAAAAAACCCAAACCAAGTAAAAACAGCTGAACAAAAATCCTAAAAGGAATGAATAAAGCTTAATGCAGAAATGCCTCTTTTGCCTAAGGAAACATTTCTTTTCTAGAATAATTTTCGTTTGGATGGCAAAATAAATCTGACCTTAATGTGCATAATCTGCAGTGCCTGAGTCATCATGTTCTTTCCTGAATAGAATGTGTCTACTTTTAACACTTCTTCCCAAGCACTCTTGTCTTTCAGGAAATTGTAGGACCTTTGATGTGTGAAATCTCTGATAGGTTTAAAGTTAGAACTATAAAAACATTGATACAAATCTTCTGAAATATTCATAAACAATTAATTTTATATAGAAAGATTCTCTGCTCTGTAAGAAATGGGTCACCTGAAACAGAATCAAAAGAGCTGAACAAGAGTTCAACTGCATGCTTCAAATATCAGCTTTTTAAATAAAAAAAACCAAACAACTTTCTTTAATGGAAATGAATTGCAGTTTTCAGAGACATGTTGATTTTGTGATAAGAAAGATAAGTAACACCTTTAGGATAAATCATCTGTTTTTTCTCTTCATTCATGATAAAGATAGTTTGGAAGAGTACCTCAGTGTATTTTCTTAGCTTCTTTGGAAAGCTAAACCTAGATGATACGAATCCTAGTCTTTATATCTAATGTCATAGATGAAGATCTACAATTTGTAAGTGAACACAGATTTACAATTTACCTAACCAATATATCGTACTGTGGTCTAGTCATTTCATGGAGATCAAAATGTTTTTGCATGAGAAGGAAGTCTTCAAAATTTTTATAATGTGCTTAAATATGAGTTTTCTTAAATCTGTGTGATGACAGGAGTGTTAAAGCTCAAGGCTTCTTTGTTTTGTTCATATTCTGAATGCCTATAATTAACACTGGCAAGTGACCCCAACTAATGTAGCACAAATCACATCTCAGTTGAGTACAATTGCTACAAAATATTGAGAACAAATTGAACAACTGAAAATTCAGGATCTAATAATGCCATGTCAAAGGATAAAAGGCAGTGAACCATAAGAGAAACAGAAGAATGAATTCAGCAATGAACTGTTCCCTTTGAATTTTCTGATCATTGCTCCCCAGAAGTCATTTCTTGACAACATTTTTTTGGAAGCAAATTCAGTTCTTAAGCTTTTTTTCAGCTGTGTTCTCTCTTCTTCTTTTCCCAGACTCTTAGATACCTTTGGGGAGATATCATTAGATGTTTCTCCTTTTGTCTGTATACAGCATCAGCACCTGAATGGGCTTCCCACACCTGCAGGATACAAAACAGAGTGATCAGGGGTGCTGCTTCTCTCATCTGCCTTTAGGTGTATTCAGTAAATTGCTGAAAGACAAAGTGCAGTGCCATATCTGTACTAAAAGCAGGAAAGACTTAGAATGTAAGCCTGGAAGAAACAGGTAAGCAGTGGTATATCTGGGATGACCCAAAACAGGGCAACTGGAAAAAGAGAGACAAATGGAAAAAGACAGAGGACACGTGTTCTGCGAAGATAAGGAAGAAAATGCAGGAAAAAAGAGAAGCATATGTGCATTGGAGGAATTCTTATGAAAATGCTGATGAGAGGTTATGTCTACTTTACAAATACAGCACTATTGCCAGTTCTTCTTTTGCACTGGGTGTGCAGCTAGATAGTAGACGAGGATGTTCTAAACTAAGCATAGTGAAATGATTGCAAAATTATCAAGATTTTTAGTTATAAAATGGGAAAAGGAAGACAGTAGAAAAATGGAAGAAAAAGTATGAGAGTGAGATGGAATTTAAAATTGATCAGTTAGTGACTTGGTAAAAAGCCTGGAGAAACTGTAATGATAAAGTAAGATATGCAAGAGTAATACAATTACAAGATAAAAAATGTCTGGTAACCCAAACTATATTTCCTCAGTTGCTTGGTTGGCAGTGTCCTAAAGTAACTGCTATGAGGATTTAAATCTAGAGCAGGAGAGCAAGCTGAATTCAAGGGATGTAATTAAATATTTTCCTAGAAATAGCAAAATAATGATAGTAAGAAAGGAGATAACAGAAACAAACCATTCGAATAGGTTTTAATGTCTTCAGTAAATATCTCAAGTAATTTTAGTGTATTTTTTAAATGATCTATCTTTTCATGTATAAATTCTGTCTGAGGTTTTTCCCACATTCTGTCATACGCACTGGTTAAGATGTCAAGAGATGAGCTCAAAGGTCTTTGGTAAGGCTGCCAAAGTCTTCCCATTCCCTCATAAACTACATAAATTATCCTTGAGGATGAAGGCTGAACATCCAAGGCAAACATTCATAAGTTATGGAACTCTTGAGAATGCTGACTGATGGAACTGAATTAATTTTGTGAAGCAAAATTATATTTCTCTTGCTCCGATATGAAGTCAGTGTTATTGTTCTTTTTCTCACAGGTCTTCTTAGGCCTGAAAAGAGTCATAATAATAATTCCTGATCTCACCTCTGAACTGTAAGAACTGAACAGCCTTATATTAAAAAGACATATCTTATTGTAAAGTTATCTGATTTGCTGGTTTTATCCACCAGGCATTTTATCTCTTCTGCGGTGAAAAATATCACAATACTACATTAAAAATACCAAAAACCACTAAACATAACAAAGTCTTTCTATATGTGTTAATATAATAGTGAATTTTGTCTTAGAAGTCAGAAAGCCTGACTATAGACCCTTTTTTCACATTACAAATAAAAAGTGTATGAATTCTTATATCCATGACAGAAAAGAAAAAGTCACTCCTGGTTACCCATGCAGTCTTTCACTGGTGTCTTCCCTTCCATGTATGACAATCAACTTAATACATGTTTCATAACTTAATAAAGTGAATAGTTATAGAACCATGTTTCTTTTTAAGGCATTAGAAAACCTGTAACACATTTCATATTACATGTGATACAAATCAGCATGTAATAATAATAATAATAATAATAATAATAATAAACCTAATATAAGAACTTGGAAAATAAATATTTAAAATTATTCTTTAAACTTTGAATTTGAACACACAAGAGGCCAATAATGTGTTTGTTGTATCATTTTTAAAAATACAACAATAATACAAATAACAAAATTAATTAAAAAAATCAGAAAATAAGGCAAAGTGGAACTGGAAAAGGAAAGAAAGGGTGGACAGGGGAATAATCACTTAAACTAAGGTTACATCTCCAGGTGGCCTGATTTTAAGAAATAATTCCTAGCAAATAACGATAGGAATTGTTGTAGGATCTCTTCCAACAAATATGTCACAACAAATTTGTGGAATAGTAGTAATTTTGTTCTACGAGTAATCTGACCATCTTGATTATTTCTTAATTTTCATTGCATTTAATCAATTGAGGAATTAGGTATCTAATTTTTTGTCAGAAAATAATTCTTCGGCTGTTTATTATTTCATATTAGTTTATGCTGCCCTCCTCTTTCCCAAAACCTTGTTTCCCAATGTCTGTCATTCCATTTTAGTTCTTATTTCTTTGAGTTTAAAAATAAAGTTTCTGGAAGAGATTTAGGGCAAAGAAACCTACTTTATGGTGGGAAGACACTAAGAAAAAAAACAGGAAAAATAAGTAATAACAAACACCCTCCCAAACATACACATAAAAATTTGAAATGATAACCAGTAATAAAAGTAATAAATGAAAGTAATCTTTAAAAAGTAAATCTTTAAAAGCTCTACAGATTCATGAAAAACAATAAACTTTAAAGACCATATTGGTACCTTTTATATTAAAATTAGCTTAATCAAACATAAACCATAGTATGTCCTGCTTTATAAATCAAAAGTTAGAAAGTATAACTAGAAGACAATGGTGAATTATAGAATGTTACTTTATGTTTTGTGGGCTTGTGAAGAATATTAGACAACATTTTCAATATGTTTCCTATGTTACTAACATTTCCCTACCATCACAAATACTGACCTCCCTATTCTACAGGGGCATTTTCAGCAGGAGGCTGGAAATCACTCTGTCATCAGCCAACTAAGACCATTTCTCATAATTCTAAATACTGGCCTCCCTTCTGTGCCTTATTATTGCTTTATCCCTTTTTTTTATGGAACTCAGATGCACATGCTTTAGAACTCATATTTGCCTACTAGCCAAAACAGTTCTATTGAGTCTGGTCTCATCTTTAAGAATGTCTGCTCAGTGCTGGTTTTGCACAGCCTAATATAAACTGAACTTAAAAAACAAAACAAAAAAAAGTGTCATATTACTTACAGGCTTTCATTATTTATGCCAAAGGTGCATTAGTTGTTCTCTGAAGGAAGTATTAATAGGCCTCTATTGTTCATATTTTTCAGATATGCTGACAGTGTTTACAGATTACTCCTACATCTTAGTTTCAAAGCTAATTAATTGTGGTGAACACTAAAGACTGCAGTAAATTCTTCCCCAATCCATCAGAGTCTTATAATTAATATTCATATTTTTCAACAGAGTGGGGGTGGACAAGTCTTACCAAAAAGAACAAACAATCCACCTCAAAAGGCATGCATGATTTAGATGTAGGTGGATGTCCTTGCACCTTAAGGAACTACCCATTAACAAGCTGTGGAATGCTAAGAGGCAGCAGATAGCCTTTGAGTGATGCCAAATGGAGCTCCTTCCGAGAGCTGCCATTACACACATATCCACAACCTGATATCCACAATCCTAGTGTGTCAGGCTGCTTGGGTAAGTAGGGTGTTCAGGAGTTGTGTGATAATACTGTATAGATAGAAAGAGACTCAGGATAGACACACTGGGGATCGAAACAGATACAATTCTTGATTAAAGAAACTAAATTTCTCCAGGTTATTGGCCTGTTCTTACAAAGCTATGTCACAGCATGCCCTTACTAGGCAACAAACAATTAAAAAAAAAATGAACATTTGTATCACTGACAGGAAAATCAGATGACATTCCAGATTTGCTCTTTTCAGTAAAGAACAATGATTCGTCATAATTAAAGAAACTGCAGCATAATTTAGAACAAACAAGCCCTAAGAAGTACTGCAACTGTGAAGAAATGTGTTGCTGAATAGTATTTGTTTGCAAAAGTTAGTGATTGGTAGCCTGTTATACTGAAAACACACAAAATCAATATAGACATAAAACTCCAGAGCTGGCTGTCTCAAAATTCTTTGATTAATCTGAAATAACTAAGGATTGCTTAGTGTTATTATATGTATGCCGCTATCCCCAAAACGTCACTGAAAAGTCTCAGAATGCCAGGCAAGGAGTTATGAGGGACAAAAAAATACACACCAAGTCCAAATATAGCTGATGATGAAGGTGGAAAACTTCAAAGCTGTCTCACACCATTTTTATTACTAGAACTACTTACAATTCAGAAAAGATATTCAAAGCATAAAAGTAGTGTAAATAGATACAAATGATAGGAAAGTTAAATCCAGAATGCTAAAATACTTCTTTTAAACTAAGTGTGACTATATGTTAAGAAAGCAGGAGTGATAGGTAGAAAAGTTATTGACAAGGGAAAAAAATCCCAAGCAAAACAAAACCACACATCTCAAGTCTAGACACCATTCAGCCCAAATCAATGTTCAGAAAACTAGTCAAAATGTATGTTGCTTTGTAGCTACCAAACTGCAGGCAGTGGTGTCCACAAATGAGTTTCTGTTAATATTGTTGACTCTTCTGTTCAATGAGAAAACAACTGAAAATTATTCTGGATATCTAAATAATTTTCAGGAAATGGTTTCCCCTACAGAAGACCTGAGTAGAAAGTTGAATGTGCATTTTACACTTAACTATCCTCTTACCTGGCCTAGAGTCATTTCTGTGTTATCCTTACTTGCTTTTCTAGAAAATACCCTGATGATTTGATCAGTTAGAACATGTTTTACAGAGTGAAAAATATATACCAAAATATATATCAAATATATATATAAAAAATATCTACCAAATCTACACACAATCATAATTTAACATATTCTATCTAAAATAATGCAACTCAACTTGCCCGGAGTGGACATTCTCAAAATTCTTTCAGTTTTTGGTCTTTACTCCCTTACTGTGATGGTGACAGGCAATAAACTTCTTCTTTACATTTGCTGTTATTTGCAGATTCCAAATATAAACCCAAGATCATTTCTGTATCTGGGATATTCACGGATCTTTGGAACACATATGAAAGCTAGCAACTGCTCTAAAGATGCTTGGAAAATGCAACGATTTCATAAGTTCAGCATGGGAGAGATATCGGTAGCCACACTTCTCACTTTTGTGTGAAAGGAGAACAAACAGGTCATGCATTCCTCAGGAGTTCACTTTGCAGATAAGATACATTTGATTGTAAAAGGATAGTTCAGACTGGAGACCATCTCAGGAGAACATCTTCTCAACTGCCTGCTCAAACCAGTGTCAGCTATGAGGTTGAGTCCTATCTCATGCTAGCACAGTGTCTGACACAAACCCCAGGGCCTTTTTTTTTTTGCAGAGCCACACTCCAGCCAGGCAGTCAGTCCCCAGCCCATATACTCTCAGGTGCAGGATTTGGCATTTGTCCTTTTTGATTTTCATAAGGTTTCTTTGGGCCCATTCCTTCAGCCTGTCCAAGTCCCTTGAGTAGGCAATCTGCCTTTGAGCAGATCAGTTATTCCCTTCACTTTGATGTCATCCACAAGGTTAGTGAGAGTGTCCTTTGTTGCCAGCTTCCAGATTATTGATAAAATCATTAAGTAGGAGAGGTCTCAGGATGTGCTCCTGCAGTACTCCACTACTTTCCAAGCTCCGGGTAGAGTACAAGCCATTAACCAGAACTCTCTGATTCAACTATTAACATGTAAACTGTTTCTTACTCACCCAGATCACATATACAAATTATAGTATTCTAACTTTGCTGCAAGAATACTGTGGTTCATAGTGTATAAAGCCTTGCTACAGTAAAACTAAGCAACATCCACTGCTCTGCCCTAACCTTAGAAGTTTATTATAGATGGCAATTAGTTTGGGCAGTTATAAATTGTCCACGATAAAGCCATGCTACCTTCTTCAAGTCACCAATATCTCCTTTGTGAGCCCAAATACATTTTCCAAGATGTCTCATGATTTTCTCAGGCAGTGAAGTGAAGCTTTACTTCCTCAGATTACTCACTTGGCCCTTTTTGAGGACAAGTATCATGCCCACTTTTCAACAATTTCCTGGGATCTACTCCAGCCTCCAGAAGCTTTCAAAGATGATAGAGATTAGCCTTGTAGAGACACTGGTCAGGTCTCTCATGACCCTTGGATGCAATTCATTTGTTCTCATAAATATGTATGGCTGCAGTTCTTGCAAATAATCCCTCAGTTAATCCCCATGTGCTGCAGGTAGGTCTTTCAGAACTCTGCCTCTAAGCACAGAGATCTGGGAGACCTCCTGATGAAGCCTCAGGCAAAGAAGGCATTAAGTACCTCAGCGGGGTCTGTTGTCACTACTTCTTCCAATCAACAATAAATAAACATTTTCCTTGTTCAGTCTGTCATGGGTTTATGTGTTCTTACAGCTAAGTTGAAATTTTCCCTTTCCCCTGCCTGTGTTGGGGGAGGGGAGTTGGTCAGGGGCTTTTTCCAAGTGGCTAACGGCCCAGAAGAACAGGCTAGCCAGCAGTATTAATATGTTAATTCCCTGGCTTTATCTCCAGGGAAACAGGGGAGGAGAACTGGGAGGTTTGGATTGGAAAAGGGGTGGAGAGGAACTCTGAGCTTTTGTCGGGACTGCCAGGAGTGGGGGCAGTGCTGCGGACGGGAGCCACTGGAGGTGCCTGGACTGACTGCTGTCGGGGGGCTGCTGCCACTGTGAACGTGCATCAGTTTTGGAGCTGTTTTTGCTTGAATCTTCATTGGAGAGGGACAGAGCGACATCACTGCACATCTAAGACCAACAGGAAAAGAGTGAGTTTTCCCAGTACCAAGAGGTGTGTTTTCACTTCCCCTCCTGCCTCTCTTCTGTGAGGGGGAGGACATCCATTTTCCAGCTCGCTCCGGCGCGTGGCGACTGCCAGTGACCCATCAGCGCCTGCTGCTGGCTGACTCAAACAACTGCAGGCTCCACATTCCCAGTGATCCAACAGCACCCCCTGCTGACTGACTCAAATAACTGCAGGCTCCACATCCCCAGTGGTTCAACAGCGCCTCCTGCTGCCTGTGGTTATAATTGCCCCAAAAGGGTACAAATTGAATTGATTTTTACTGTTGGCTTTGTTCATTTTTTTATCTTGAAGGGGATTGTTCTAGGTGGAGGATTATTGCTTGGGTGTTTTACTTGTGTTCTCATGTTGTTTTTGCCAATAATTATAGACCTTTTTAATAAAGGGCTGTTATTCCTATCTTGATATAATTTTAATTTTCCTCTTCCCACACTGTTCCTCAATTGAAGTCTATTAATTTTGGATTTATAATTGCTTAAGGGGAAGAGTTTTGGGTCTTCCTCATAATTTATTCCCAGCAAAACACTTGTGTCTCACTTAAACTGAGACAAGCCTTTTAATGTAACAATAAAGATCTTTTTTCCCTCAATGTCCCTTACAAGTCTTAGCTTCAGATGAGCTTTCACTTTCTTAACACCAGCCCTGCATTCTCCAGGCAACATTTCTTAATTCCTCCTAAACACAAGTTAACCTAACAAGTATCAAACAGGATTTTTACCATTTAAAAGTATGTTACTTCTGAGTTCCTAAGGTGTGGGATGTTAATTCAATTTTCATTCTTCAAAAAATCTCACTCCTCCAAAAAGACACTTTGGAAAATAGTCCTGTTGGAGTATTCCATTTTGAAGCAAGTCTATCAGTCAGAATTGTCATCTGTCTCAGATTTGATTACTTACTGTCCAAACATTAAAGAGAAATCTCTCTCTAAATATGTATCAACTTATCATCTTGGCATTCCATCTAGTTTTTGCATCAAAAAAAGAAAACATTTATATTAGAATGTAATTCTAACTCTTGGGGGCTCAAAGAAACTGGAAGAACAAATGTGCTTCCACAGTATAAGGAAGTCCAAGAAAAACAGATATATACAAAATTTCTTTTACACTTCTAGAACAATAGAAAACAAGATCAATGCAAAATAATATTCAAATAAAACAAATGTAAGCACTTAATTTAGTTTAAACATATAATTCCAATACAAGTCCAGTCCATGAGTGTGTTAAAAGAATTATAGAGTTCAAGGAAGGTTGTCTTGATTTTTAATAAATACTTTGGATTTTTTTGCTTTGAATAATTATATATTTTCTCATGATTACACTTCACAATTTTAAATTAAATTAAATCTATGGCATTTGTTTCTGAGTGTAATCATAAGACATAAACTGACAACAGGTATTATCAACCCAAATTAAAAGTATTTGAAATATCTGTATAAAATCACTGCAAATAAATTAGAGGATTCAAAGCTGGAGCAAAACCACAGAGAGGAATCAAGAATAGAGAAACATATGTTCTCAGTATGTGGAAATTGTATAATTTAATATAGAACTCTCAAGACATATTTCGCTTTGAAGAAACTAGCAACAATCAAAACTACATTTTCCTCCAACATGAGACATTTCAATTGCATACTCATTCCTGTTTTGTGCCTATATTTACATGCAAATCTGAATGTAAGAAATTGCTAGATGTAGTAATGAGTAAGTTCAGTTTATCACAATCTCCCAATAGCTGTGAAAGATGTGTAAGTGAAGATAACTGTGAGCATTGTTGTGCCGTTTCTGATATTTCGACAAGAGGGCGAAAAAACTCTAAGGCAAATCAAGAAGGTTGAATCCTATCTTCTACACAGAAAAACAAAACACAGGACAGGGCACCCCTGGTTGTGTGTATAGACCAGCTGTATCCTGCAGTGCATTAAGCACAGCATCGCCAGTCAATCAAAGGAGGTGATTGTCCTACTCTGCTCTGCACTGGTGTGGCCTCACTTCAAATCTTGTGTGCAGTTTTGGGCACCTCAACATAAAAGACATTAAGTTATCAGAGTGTCCAAACAAAGGGACGCAAGGATGATGAAGAGTCTAAAAGGGATCACTTGGTTTGTTCAGCCTAGAGGAAACTGAGAGGAAACCTCATTGCAGTCTTCAACATCCTTGTGAGGGGAAGCAGAGGGTAAACCACTTCACTGCAACCATTACTGTCTTTCATGTGCTCCTTTATAATTGTTAATCAAAATGTTGTTTTCCTGATAATTGTTGTTGTTGTTGTTGTTTTGGGGTTTTTTTTTGCGGAAAGTACACCTTTGATTCTTCACTATGACATTCAGTATACTGTCCATTTAATCTTTCCTGCTTTGGCCAGATAGTAGACACAGATTTATCAGAGCAAAAAATTGGAGGAATCTCAGTTGTTTGCACTGGCTGTTGAAAGATACTCTTTCCTGCACCATTCAAGTCAGTGACTGCACTGTAACGGGGCTGCCTGTGTCTGGTTCTCATTTGTAGTTACAATGAATTCTGCTTAAAGAGTTATATCATGGTCATCCATTTCCTGCCAGACTGATTTGTTCTAACAAATATTGACCTTTAATCTGTCTTCTCCAAGCCATGCAGTCTACAGAAATGCAGATCACGTATAGAAGACCTTTTCAAGCAGAGCTACGCATACAGCTCTTGAAAAACTGAAACTTTGTTTGAAAAACGTTCAGTGACACAGGCAGGAAACTCTTCCTCACAAGGAAACAGGTCCCTTGAGGATAAAAGTGTCAGTCTTTATGCTTTGAGGTAATCTTACATATCCTCTAGAAATATTGGAATTGGGGTGTTTTTCAGGGTTTTTTAGGGTAGTTTTGGGAGGGGGTTGAAAAAATTTTACACTGAAATTCATGACCTTTCCCTGTCACTACTCTACTCAGAAACTTACTTTTGTCTGTCTGATACTTTTAGATTAATTTTTCCCCAAAACACAAAAGATTAAGACTTCCTATTAAGCTCAGTATTAGACCAACTGTATTTTTTATTCTTCTTGTCTTTTGTGCTACGCTGAAGGGCACTTCAGGCTGTCTGAAACTAACAGCATGGGTTTGTGATTGGAGCAGCTAATGGCACAAAGTACAGACTGTTCCTATATGTCCTTTATTATTTTCTCATGCCAACACAGCAGATTTTAGATTGGATGTTCCTTTCATATTCGAAACTGTTTACGTGTATTCTAAAATATATTGAAATCTTGTTTCAGATATTGAAGGTGTTATGAAACTCACTACTGCTTTCTTCCCATTTTATCTAGGAGATATAAATAATGAACAAAAAGAATTTCAGATGTTTTTTGAGTATGCCATTGACTCTAGGCTCTAGCTCATGAACAGTGCTAGCTTAACATTTCTTTATATTCAAGTGAGAGAGGAGAGACCTTCTGAGGCTGAATCAGTGCACATTGCAGCTCAGACAAGGGTCATGGCAAACCAGTCCCCTGGGAAGGTGAAGGGAGCAGACTGTAGCGTCCACTGGCTCATTCAGGGTCCTGTCAGTATCAAAGGAAATCTATTATAATTTGGCTTTACCATGCACAATAACATAAGAAAATACCGTAGGCTAGAAAAGACAAATCTCTAAATGAAATTCCAGCCTCCTTCTTAGGATATCTTGAGATTTGGGAGGACAAAGTTAAAAATTAGACTTTATGAGATTAAGAAGTGAAACAGTCAGTATTGGCTTTTGTGAGTGAGTTTACTAAAAATGTTCTCTTTCCAAAAAAAAACCCAAAACAATAAAAGCATTAATTTTCAACATTAAAAAATTTAAAAAGATAGAAAATAACTGGTTAGTTAAAGGTAGATAAAAATGAAAGTGTTTGTTTGTATGAGGTTGAGCAGAACACTGTCAATGTAAGGAATACTAGCATCAGATTGGCTAAATGTGTGTATAGATCTAGAACAGAATCTTTTCTACAAGTTTTTTTTTCGTTTCTGGAACTTTTCACTGGAGGACACTTTTTGAATGGATTAAAATATTTTCAACAGTAGAAGTTATTATGTTGACAAGAAATTACGGCTAGGACTCTACTTCCAACCTCCTACTTCTTTGTGCTGGTTTAAGAGTTACCCAACAGGGGAAATGAACTTAACTCAAAAGAGAGATTATAAGTCAGAATAACAATTTATTAAAATAATACAGTAAGTATGATTATAGAGACACACAA
>JAWWES010000115.1:72370515-72385453 GCA_035583135.1 Lophotriccus pileatus | reverse complement strand
TCAAGAGAAATAGTTATATCTAGAACATGAATCATCTCAACCCAATTTAGCTGTCTAAAATAAGGCAAATGCATCACAATAAAGAAGTTCCCATGGATACCTGGTTATTCTGTAACTATGAGAGGAGTTTAAACAGTTAGTTGAGAAGCAAATTTTTACACTGTTGATACAGTTGCCTACAAGCATGATTAGGGGAGCACCTCAGTTATCGCCATATTTCAGGAAAGAGTTGAAAATTACACTAGGAGGTCCTTTTGTGATATTGTGAAAAGAATGAGATTGGAAAGGCCAAGCAGGATTATTTTTGTTTTTTTTTCAATTAGTAATTTAATAATGATGCACAGTTAGGACACAGGAAAAAAATGCAGAATTGCAGGACTGTCACCTCACAGATGAACACTCTCACAATCACTAAAGAGTCAGAATTTCCTTTAAGGAGCAGTCCATGTGCTGGTGAATACAGCAATTTCCTGGGATAAAGGCATTGTGAAATTATTCAGGATGCAGTTTGGAGCTAAGAATTTTAAATGCCACTAAAGTCTTCTAATTGATTTAGCCCCAAGAAAACAGTGCACTGTTGACAAGGCAAGCAGGGTACTTTGTTGGGAAAAGCCAGATATATTTTCTTGCCAGTCTGGAATATTGTGGGCAGATGGGATCTTACTTTGCATCAACTAAAAGCCAGGCAGAAACCAGTCTACTTGTTTGGATGAAGTGATAAACTACTTTCAGCTGCCTCTGAATGTGTAGAAAGACAGCTTTAAATACACTCCTTCAGCTTCAAATACACTCCTTCTTGTCCCACTATAACTGTCATGCAAAACCCATGCTTGCTCAAAGTCAAGATTATATATCTGTGTTCAACCAGAAGTAAAGCTAATCCATAATTGTGATAGAGATTACACAATACTTTTCAAGAACTGTTAAGCGCTGTCGTCTTGATATTTCCTATATCCCACATCTATTCATAAAATAAAAATCTGGTCATGTCATTTATACCTAACATCAAAGTATTAGAAATTAGTATGGATTCTAACTGAGTTAACCATAAAACTGGTTATAATACTAATACTGGTTATAATACTAATAACTATTAATAATAGTTATAATATTAGTATTATAACCAGTTTTATGGTTAACTCAGTTAGAATCCATATCTGAGCTGTTCAACAATAACAGAAATCAGACTTCTGGAATTGGGAATTATAGACATTTGCTTTGCAAGACAAATTCTGGGTACCCTTAACAGGGGGAAAAAAAAAATCAAGGAGGAAAATCATTAAAATTATCAAAATCAGCTTTACAAAACAATAGCTTTTCATTGTTTCTCTGGATTTAGTAAGTTATCACTGTTTCAGGGATTCTGCCTATTTCTGTGCCAGCACATCTTGTCTCCTCTACTGACAGATCTGTTCTAACAAGATGTTGATCAACAATGACTACTTCCCAGCACCAGCATTAGTGACAGGTGGAGAAAGAGCAAGATAACCATATGTTGAAAACATGCTTCAAGGAGTGAGAACAGTTTTGAATTTCTGTGTTGATTTCTACAGGATAGATGTTATTGACAAAGTCACCTTTTCAATGATGTTTCTTCATTCCAGATACTGGGGTACAGTTGCTACCGTATTTGCATTGATAAATGCAACTTGTGTTCTTACTTACCTTTTTAAAATTCTCAGCATTTAAAAGGTGTACCAGAATCATCGACACAAGAAACAAATAATTCAATACATGAAAATTTTCTGTAATTGCAATCATAACTGAGGCAAGTGTCAAGAAAGGAAATCGCTTAACATTGTAATTGAAATATTCTCGTAAACAGGACCCACAATCTGGAGTCATAATTCTCTATAAATTGCTGAGACCATAAAATGAAAGAAATGAGAATTAAAAGAATGTGAAATGACTGCATCTTCATTCTAGCAGAAGACCATCAGAGCTTCCACATGGCAGTATGAACATTTTTAAAATGTTACTGCACAGTAAAAATAGAAGATGTTTAGTGAAAAAAAAGAAACAAACAAAGGAAATAGAATCAAAAATTATACAATAGCTTGGATTGGAAGGCTCAAAATGCTTCTTGAATGCTGACAGGCTTGAAGCTGTGACAACTTCTCTGGGAAACCTTTTCTACTGCTTGACCAACTTCTTGAGTGAAGAACATTTCAAATGTCCAATTTGAGCTTCTGACAGAGTATTAATCCATCACCTCTAGCCCTATCAGCAGATACAAAAGAGAAATCATCACCTCCTTCTCTTTCTCTCATGAGGTATTTGTAGATAGTCATGACGTCACCCCTTAGTCTCCTCTCATCTAAGGTTAATTATTTATTCATCTAAATTTATGAATTACATAATCTAGGGGAGGACAGAAAAAAGAATAAAGTTAGAGATGTGCCTTTTGTGTTTCATATTTTGAATGTTACAGTTTTAAATTATTCTGGAGATTTAAAAAAAAAAATAGAAAAAAATGTTGGAAATCATCCAAATCAAAGACATTTCACCAATCTAGGTTTTATTGTTAGAGATTCATGAGTAAAATATAATTATCAAATGTATGAATAAAGTGATATTACAGGTTCTAATTAGTTTTATTTGAGCTATGTACCCTATTTTTTCAGTATAATTTTGATTGTTGTACTAAGTAAAACTGAAGTAACTGAAAGTAATCATTGTAATCATGGTTTCCAACATATATGATTTATGTGACTGAAATACAGTATTTAAGATGGAAGCTTTTCAAAAATTGCAACTCAATACCTTATATGTACTTATGAATGGTGATAGTTGCTATGTATTTATAGAGAAATAACAATCAAAAGACACTTATTCTCTTTTCGTACTTGATTTTTAATACAAATTGACATTTACTGTGTTTCAAATTACAGAGTACTATTTGGGTGTTCCCATGTTCCAGGCAGCTTACAGGGGTTTCACTTGTAGTTGAAAAACTTCAAAATTTGGGTGAACCGGAAGCTAAGTTCTCTTTTGAGTTAGTCATTGGAAAAACTGAAAGCCTAGAGTTAGTGATCATATATGAAAAGTATGTTTTTAAACTGAAGTCTCAGGAAAAAAATCTTGTGCATTAAAATTGTCTCTCCTGGTGCATTTTTTTGAACATATATATATCTGCCATCCTCATGGCTCTTCTTGAAGATGCTTTAATTTCATGTTTGGTTGGCCTGTCTTTGTCCAAATTCTGACAAAGCTCATTGGATTCAAAGGCCAGCCTCAGGGTGAGATGTGACAGATTTGTCAAAATTGAAATGTTTTCCGACAACTTGATTGTTAGGAAACATTCAAATATCAAATATTTTCTCACATTCCGAATGTTAGGTGTGCTCTTAAGGGCAATCAGGAAGCACAATGTCCCTGCTACTGCCATTGTTGTACATGAGCAATAGTCCAGATGTAATACCGAATCTCTTTTGTACCTCTTCTCGTCTCTCTAATATGATTGAGAATCTTAATTTACAGATCTCCCTACAGATGATATTATAGAACGGGTGTCTTATTAACGTATTTTGTAGAAAACATTTCACTGTGTCTTGTTCCAGTCATGCATCTCTCTGCACATTAACTGGAGAGCTCTCTCGAGACTAAGAGACTTAATAACACCTCACAGAGAAATCTGAAGTTGTTCCAGGTGGATGTATCCTAGGTCTGCTATGAGTGATATTGAGCATGAGCTACTAAGATGGGTTTGATTTGAACTGATTCTGTGGTCTAAATATCTTCCTTTGCATGACTTCTCTGACTGAGATCATAATCATAGCTAGAATTGAAGAGATCTGCAAAGAGATACTTTGTTTATGCCTATTTCAAGTCCTCAGTTCTTTACGTGCAAGCTGGGTAAATTTCAACAAGGACTTACATAAACATTAGGCCAGCTAAATTCTTGCTATGTAAATAGCAAATGGTACTTCATGCCTTAAAATAGCCTTTATCATATCTGCAGGGATGCATTGTCATTCAGACAGTGCTGAAGAATTCCAGGAAAAAAAATATGTTTGAATAAGGCTACAAAGGAAAACTCGATGAAGAAATGATCCTTTTATAAGAAGCGTGTTGCTCTTCTTGAACATAATTTATCAATAAAACAAGATACAAGAAGATAAATGTGAAGACTATCACACTTAGAGAGAAATGCAAAGAGGAGTTGTTATTAATAGTGGGTGACAAAGCTTCTGACCAGATAGAAATTGGTTTTACATAACAAGAGTCATGGAGAGTGAAGTTGGGATAGAAGAGCATAAAAGAAAAAATAATAGAAAAGGTTATATTTTAATATTGCTAACAAATAGCAATGCTACCTGAGAAACAATATGAGACAATAGATTCCCCTGAAACGGCATGTGAAATCCTATTAATTTTTCTTGACTCTAGCTTTGCTGTATGTTGTAGTCACAGAAATAATTTGACCTATTCTGTAGCTGTTGACAGTAAAGGTACACTTCAAATGATGTAGCATGTCACTATATCGCAGAATCAGAGAATGGTTGAGGTTGGAAAAATTCTCTGGAGGTCATCCAGTCCAATCCCCCAGTAAAGCAGACCCACCTAGAGCTGGTTGCCCAGTATCATGTCTAAACAGCTTTTGAATGCCTCCAAGGTGAGAGGCTCCACCACTTCTCTGTACAACTTGTGCCCAGAAATCAGTCATCCTCTCAGTGAAAAGTGCTTCTTGATGTTCAGAGGAAACACCCCTGCATTTCAGTTTGTGCTCGTTGGCTCTTGTTCTATCCTTGTCCACCACTGAAAAGAACTTGGTTCTGTCCTCTGTGTACTCACTCTTCAGGCATCACTTCAGATACAGTGAGAAGATCCACCCTGAACCTTTTCCTCTCCAAGCTAAATAGTCCTGGATCTCTCAGACTTTGCCCATATGAGAGATTTTCCAATCCTTTAATCATTTTAGTGGACCTTCACTGGACTGTCTCCAGTACCTCCATATATCTCCTGTGTTGGGGGGCTCAGAACTGGACACAGTGCTCCTGGTGTAGCCTCAGTAGTACTGAGAAGAAGGGAAGGATCATGTCCCTTGACATATCGGCAATATAAATTGTCTAATGCAGGAAGGGCACACTGCTGTCTTGTGTTCAGCCTGGTGTCCAATAGCATTCCCAAGGGATCAGTACTGGGTCCAGTCTTACCCAATTTGTCTATCAATGACCTGAACGAAGGAATAAAATGCACCCTCAGCAAGTTTTCTTATGATACAAAACTGAGGGGTGTGGCTGATACACCTGAAGGCTGTTCCGCCATTCAGAAGGACCTTGATAGGCCAGGGAGTTGGGCAGAGAGAAATCTAATGAGGTTCAACAAGGGCAAGTATAGGATACTGCACCCGGGGAGGAGTAACCCCAAGTAACAGTATAGGTTATGGGCTGACCTACTAGAGAGCAGTTCTGCAGAGAAGGACCTGGAAGTCCTGGTGAATGACAAGTGGAATATAAGCTGTCAGTGTGCCCTTGCAGCCAGGAGGGACAATGGTGTCCTGGGGTGCATGGGGAAGAGTGTGGCCATCAGGCTGATCCTGACCCTCTACTTGGCCCTAGTGAGTATTGTGTCCAGTTCTGGGCTCCTCAGTGCAAGAAAGACAACGAACTACTGAAAGGGTCCAGCAGAGGCCTACAAAGATGATAAGGGGTGTGGAGCATCCCTCTTACGAGAGATCGCAAGACCTGCGACTGCTTAGTCTAGAGAAGAGAAGACTGAGAGGGGATCTTAACAAAACATATAAATATCTCAAAGGTGGGTGTCAAGAGGATGGTGCCAGACCCTTTTTAGTGGTGCCCAGTGACAGAATGAGGAATAATGGCCATAAGTTAAAACATGATAAGTTCCACTTCAACATGAGAAAGAACTTGTTTATGCTGAAGGTGGCAGAGCACTGGAACAAGCTCTCAAGACATTCAAAACCCACTTGAATTGTGCTCATGTCACCTGCTGTAGGTGACCCTGCTTTGCCAGGAGGATTGGCCTAGATGATCTCCAGAGGTCCCTTCCAACCCTAACTATTCTTTGATTCTGTGAACTCCCAGGTCTATTACTGTCAAGCTGTTTTCCAGCTGATCAGCCCCCAGCATATATTTGTACACACACATATGTGTGTATGTGTACATACACACTCCCCTACCTTTTATTGACTTTATCCTTCCCCAGGGGCATAACTTCCCTTCACCCTTGTTAAGATTCATGAGTTTCCTATTAGCCCAATTCTTCAGGTTTTCAAGGTTGTTCTGCATGCCAGCACAACTCTACGGTGTATAAGCCACTCTTCCTACTGAGTACTCCCGAGTGCATCCCATCAGGGTCCACAAACTTATGTCTGTTCAGTTTCCTTAAGTATTTACTGACATGACTATCTTTTACGAAGAGTAGAGCTTTTTTGCTCCAGCCTTTCCTCCTGGTCTCCAGGGTCTGTGTTTTCTGAGGGACAGTCTTTCTAATAAAGACTGAAGGAAGGGAGGCATTCCATTTCTTAAACTTTTCCATGTCTTGCGTAAGCAGGCCTCCCACCTCATTCATCAGCAAGGCTACCTTTTCCCTAGGCCTACATTTTCCCTAGTCTTCCTTTCGTCACTTACATACTTACAGAAATCCTTCTTGTTGTCTTTGATATCCCAGTTCAGATTCAATTCCATTTGGACTTTGTATTTCTTAACCTCATGATTGGATGCTCAGGCAGTGTCTCTGTCTTCCTCCTTGATTACCCACTCTTTCTTTCACCCTCTGTACGCTTCCTTTTGTTTCTTGAGCTTTGCTAGAATGTTCTTGCTCAGTGTTGCAGGCATCCTGGTATATTGCCTGAGTTCATATTCATTTGGATGGAACACTCTTGAACTTGGAGGAGATGAACTTTGAATATTAACCAGCTCTCTTGATCCCTCTTCCCTCCAGGGTCTTATGACTATGGAACTCTTCAAGTGATCTTTGAGGAATCTAACATCTATTCTCCTGTATTTGTGTTTTGAAATTTAAATGTAATTTGGAATAACTACTAGCCATTACTGCAGGAATTCCCTTGCCTGCTTCCTGTGTGCCAGCTTACAAGCAAACTGGAAGTATTTCTCCAACTGGTGGGCATGGAGACTGGCAACGAGGTATATATAAATACCCACACATAGACATTACTGTATGGATCCATGTGTTTGACCAGTTCAGATCTAAAAGAGTGAAAATTAACTGCCTTAACCAATAAGATCAAGGTCACTATTATCAATTAAAGAAATTTCAATCAATGAAATGTACACAAATTTCTCTCATAACCATGATCTAAGCACATAGAAACAAGATGAATTGTGGGCATTCATGTATGGAAAAAAAAAACTTTCTGAAAAGAACATTCTTTAACACCTCTTTCTAACTCCCAACATCCAATTTAAATGTTTAAAATATTTTGTGTTAACCTCACAAATCATTTTTATATCTATTGGTTCAACATATTTTGTCAACACATACACCCCAATATTCCTAAATTCTGCAATTTTAGGATTACTGAACTGTACTAGTATAAATTAAGCACTTGAATTGGAGCTAGGACTTTAAATATTTTTTTTCAAATAATTTAAAAAAATTGTACACCTTTTCTTTCATATAAAAAAATATCTTAAATAGTCTTTGTAATCAAGTTTGTGAAAGTGAGTTTACATTGCATTCCATTTGTCACTGAATGGTGACTTATACCAAAGTTAAGTTGTTTAGATCCATGACACAACACTGCCACATTAGACAATGACCCAGAGTATACTAAAGTATTGTTGTAAGAAAAATACTTTTTAAATCTATTTGCACTGTAAAGTCTGGGTTATATCTGTGTCTTTATGAAACAACATGCTTCAATCATAACAGCTTTCCTGCATATTCAGCCCTATTCATGTTTGACTCCTTCCTTTAAAGGTAATCTGCCTCATTTTCTAATACTATATCTCATACTTACCTAGACTATTTTTTTTCCATCTCAAACCTTTTTCTTTCTAGTGAACTCTTGTTATTTTTATACCTTTTGACAATCTTCATATCCAGCTCCCACTTTGACCCTCTTCACTTACCCACATTCTTCCTGCTGGTTTGATTTCTCTCCTTTTCCTCCCCTGCTGGGTCATTGCTCATTATCCAAGCTTAATGCACTCTTTCAAACCTCTCTACCACACAATCTGATTTTTTTCTCTTTTCTCTGTCCCAGATCCTGGATATGTATCATTCTACTTTGACACACGTAATCTCTTAATGGATTTGTTTTATTCCATTACAGAGTCATGGTTTCCTGCCTTTGGCAGCTTCAGTCATCCTACAGGTACTGACACTCCACATACATAGAGTTAGACTCATTCTGTTATCTTCCCTAAAATGTTATTCTTTCCTCCTCTCATTACAATCTTACTTCCTCTTTCTCCAAATTCAGATGCTCTAAATTAACTCCAGACTGATTCTGTTCTACTGAAATATTTTTCTTAAAAAAAACAAACTGGTATTCAGAGTAGCCCTTCTTTAGGTTTGTATAACTTGAAAAAATATACAGAGATCTGTGTTAATAATTTATTTTTAAGGGCATCCCAGTACTGCCAACAAGCAATTTGTATAATCCATAGAAAACAGATTAATACCTTATTCTTCAAGACACTATATCTGTTTTTTTCTCCATTTATTTCAAAAGATTCAGTTAATATAAAACATAAAAGAAATTCCACTTCAGCTGAAAATATTTCTGAGATATTTCTAAGCGCCTACGTATTTTAAACTGCAAAATACATGTTTATATATTTCATCCTCAATGTGAAGAAAAGATAAAGTATCTTTAGAAAAACAGGGAGATATGAAATGGCTGGGCAGCATACCATGTAGACATAAATTGAATGGTTATAGTTTCATATATTTTCAATAACATTTTTGTATGGATGAGTGGATTCTGCATCCTTTTTCTATGCAAATTATTCATTTATTTCCAATCAATGGGCCAGCAAAAAAGTGTGTAGGAAACAGAATTATTTTTTCTCCATTTGGTGCTAATATCTATTTTGAACATCCTATGAAAACATGCACACCATTAGAAATTTAACATAAAGATAATTTTAAAAAGCAATGCTTGAGTCACAGAAGGCAATCTGATAATTGCTTTTTGCATTATTCTGTGGGAAAAATATTGAATAGATTTTTTTGCTAGTTTATAAGATCAAAGACAATGAGAAGTAATGAAATTGCCAAGAATTAAAAAAGAAATAAAAAAGGAGAATGTCACAAAAATATTTGCTGTTTTTTATAACAGAGTATTTTTTTTCTAGGTTGTAAACTTTTCAGATCAGGATGTATAATATTTTTTATTTTATTCAAAACTGATTTTCAGATACTATGTACATTAATGACCAATCGGATACAGATGATTCTCATTCTCCTTAAATATTCTTCTTTTATGTTCCTTATTCCGGAAACAACTCCTGGTACACACCCACTAAAAACCAATCTTTCTGTATTTCTTATTCATTCTTCAGAAGTAAACTCCTTTCCCTTACTCTTTCTTTCCTCACTAGATTGCACATTTTCAAATTTTACAACATTTAGGTACTCACTGAGCTCTGCAAAACTGCTGTTAACAGATACATTGATTTCCTGTTATGCTGAAGGAAACACATTGTTAGGTTTCTCTCTGTAACTCCAGTGTAAAGTAGAATTGCACAGCATGTACTTCATTCATGGATTGGGTTCTTAAAAATGCAAGTACTTATGTTTTAAGCAATCTTGATGCAGCTTCTGGATTTAGCACTACATCAGCTCAGATGCCAAGAAGGTAACAAAAGGCCTTTTGGCACATATACAAATCCCGCTTTGAATTGAATTTAACTGCCTAATGTTGTCTGAGATAATTTATTCTGGCCTGATGATTTTCTATAATGGAAGAGCTAAAAATAGGAAAATAATGCAGAGGCAGTGCATACACCTCAGAAACTGTGTATTTCTGGCATTTTCTGAAAAAAATGAGGTATTTTTACCCACAAGGCATCGCAACAATTTACACAAACGTGTATCTCAAAATTTTGTAGATTTTGTTGGTATTGACTGAGAATCCTTTTTCTATCCCTAACTGGAAATATGATTTTAAGACAATTTTACTAAGTTATTTTCATGTTTCCTGAGCCCAAAACATGTTATCTTGTTCAAATTGTAACACTTGAGAGTTCTATGCCCTTAGAATTTAGCTGAACTGTAAGTTTTTCTGCTAGTAAAAATAGACTTCTGCTAATAGTAAATTCCACTGTCAGTAAAAACTTGAAAGATTGCCAGCACCAAAATTTTCTTTTAGTTACAGCAGGCTATCTCCACCTCACTTTCTTTAAGTGATTGTGATAGACTGTACAAATGTACAAACATATGTTTCACTAAATTTTATTAATGTCAGCTCAGAACTTAGCCCATTCTTCAAAACTGCAACATGTTATTCAACACATGAATGAACAAATCACAAAATATCTATTTGTCAGAAAATGGATAAACTTTCAAAAACTACTTATAATTATTAAAAAATAGCTTACATCTACTGTTATGTCTCAGAGACATCTTATTTTAAGGTACTTTTTGTGATATGGATTAGGCACTTTAAAAACAGTCTATTGTAAACAAATGTATCATAAGGATTGATTGTGTTCCCTGCCTTTAGGATTCATTACAGTACACCTAGTACTACTTAGCAAAACAAATGGTATGGAAAAGAAATTACTCTGCCCATTCATAATGAACAGAATATTTGATGAGGCTTGGAAAGTACTCTCTACAGGAATATTGGTTTAGAGTTATTTAGCAGTCTAGTAGCAAGAAAGAGCTTTTCGTAGTCATTTGAAAAACAGATTTATTAAAAGATTTACTAACACGTTAGTGGAAGTCCGAACACAAATTCCTTTCAAGATACACAAAGTTGAGGACAAACTGAGTTTGTTCTTGAACAAATGCAAACGAATACATCTAATAGTAAAATCTATTTATCTTATGATGATGTTATTTACAGATATTGCTTAAATATCTCCTCCATAATTTTTTCAGTCTGCTCTAGTAATTGCTTCCTGTCCATGTCTGCTGGTTTCTAACTCAGATGTTCTTATCATTATACTGACAAAATGATAATTTGTCTTTCTAATTTAGCCCTAAACAAGGTCATTCCTTTAGCATCTCTTCTGGGGATACTTATCCTCCCATTCAACCTTTTTTTTTTCAAAATAACTCTGTGTAGCTTACATATATTCTACTCTTCTGTTTTCTTTCCTTAAGTAATACTATTCTTTGTTATGCTGTAATTTGCCTAATCCTTCCTGATTTCTACTCCTTTTCTTTCCACCTAACATCTTTGTTTTCTCTGACATCTACTAATGTTAAACATAACCTAACTGAGATAATACTTTTTTTTCCCCCGTTCTTCTCAGTCCCCTACCTTTTCATTATGACACACACACTCCTTTATTTTTATTTTAGGAACATGTTTTGTATCCATTATATCCTTTGTGTGTCTTCAGTCAGAAACAAGAACAGCAAGCACACCCACTGTATTAGGAAATATAGGTCAAATGATGATCCTGAATGGCATCATGTAGCTATCTCGCAAGCCTGACCAGTCTGGTGTCACACCAAGCTTTTCAACTTGAAAACTGATCTTGATACAAATACACTTATTATGTCATGAAAGAAGTTCTGAATATTACTCTTCTCAGTCCCTTAGTTAAGACATCCAAGTTTTAATGGTGGTCATTCACAGTAATATATCTTTACATAATTAAAATTCATGTTCCTCATCAAATGTGCAGAGTGTTGGGTTTTTTTGGCTTTGAAATATTCCACCCATGCCATGTAACCATGCACAAAAGAACCCATACACTAATGGTGACCATATTCCCATTCCTTTTACTGTAATAACATCAAACTATTTTTTTTTTCCAGTAAGAACTCCCAATCTCTTTTCTTTGTTTAAACATCTTGAGAACTCTTTCTTTGTTATTTGTCTACTGGTAGAGTTTACAAGATTATCTGCAGCTGTCATTCTCTTCCTATGACATGGCAAGACCCATTTCTGTAATAATTCTCTGTTCACTTAACTACTTCATCCTCTAATGAAGTTATTTACTGTCTTTCATTTACAGAACACTATCTTCTAGCACTTTCAGGAAAAATTTCTTTCTACAGGCTTTTAAGTATGCTCTTCATTACGGTATTTTTAGAAAACCAACATGCAATTCTGAATAAATAAATACTCAGTAGAGAGAATTATTTATAATGAATAATCTCTGATCATGTGTAAATGTGAAGTTTCAGACAGACAATCCAAGTAAAAACATACTCACCAATGTTCCCCACCTGCCATCCTTTTATTATTCATCATAGGTATTGACTTAAGACTTGGAATTTGATACCCTCTTAAGTGTTTGTATATTATTGATTTAATCTGCAGTTTCAAGGTGCTAAGACTGTTTTCATCACAATTTTATAGTCCCTTTCTGATTTTTTGTTGGAGGGGAGGAAATGTGATTCTTTCAAAGGAATTTTAAACAAACCACCAATCCAAACCAAAGAAACAAAAGCTGAACCAAGCCATGATAGGCGTCTTTCCTGTATTTCCATGAAATTTAAACTTTGAATACTGAGAAGAGCTCAGCACTGCTTACATATCATTGGGCAATTCAGATCAGAGGAGTCAACCAGCTCTATCATAGTTCTGAATTTCAAATACCTCAAACAACAGCTGAAGTTTATACTAAGAAACCACAAGTTAAAAACTGATATTGCTTTATTCAACATTATCTAGGAGTAAGTTAAAAATATGCAAGAACTGTAAAAAGTAAATTAAAATTATGTTCTTTATAATTTTATAGTATTATTTTACCCTTTACATGAGATCGTACAAAATTATTTAGAAATTAATTATATTATTTAAATGTTAACTCTTATTAGAAGTACAGTGTTAATCAAGCTTGAGGATTTATAAACTCTAAAATTATTAAGAATTAAGAATAAACTTTTACAATGTGATAGGAAAAAAATCACAGTGTGATAAAGGCCAGTCACATGAATTTATTACCACCTCAGAGTATAACTTCATATCTGATTATAAGTAATGGTTCTTAATAAAACACAGTGCTATTCTTTTTTATTTTATGGGTTTGCCTGAACTATAGCTATCAGCAGAAATATGGCCATAAAAAAATACAAGTTTGAGTATGTGTAGCAATTATTGAAATTTAAATCTATACTGTTAGAAGAAAAGTACTATTTTCTTCAGAATGGATTAAAAAGTTTTCATGTAAGTACTGATGCTGGAACATATCCAGTATCAATATCTGTGACAGTTGCAGGAGTCTCAGAAGATCAAATGACCGATGAAAAGGAGCAAGAATTAAAGCTCTTGTTGATACTTTAAAAGCTCAGGTAACAACACATGTACCACCCAAAGGAGATGGTTCTACATAGGGTGATACTAGTGAAATTTTCTTTCTCAGCAATGAATTATTTTTGAATGGTAGGCTACCAACTAAAAAGGCTTAAAACATTTATGTATATTGAATGATAAATTTGAGTGAAGACTTTTAATATCAAGTGTACAGATAACAAAGTCTGAGAGGTGAAAAAATGCAAATGTTTTTGAAAATATTCTATCATGTAGAAGGATGAAAGTCAGCCCAGAGCAAAGAACAGAAAAGAGATACATTCACATAATAAGAAATTACCATGATCCAATGAGTTTTGTGCAAAATGACTTAAACAGTGTTCAGTGAAATTTTAGGGCCTACTATTGGCTATGTTTCAGAGACCATATGTGGCAGGTGCGTGGGGATTTTGGGTGATTTGAGAAGGATTAATTCAATGTTTATACCTCTATGAGGAGGAAAAAAGAAGCAGTAGGAATACATCAGAAACAAGCATTTGACATCCATACATTTAATGCCCTTCTATGGAAAAACTGAACAGCTGAAATTGGAGAAATGAAAGAAAATTAGAATGAAATCCAACAGTGATGGGTAACCAAATCTGTACTTTAAGTGGAAAAATTAATGGAAGATGTCAATGCCCATGGCAGGAAGATTAGAGCTAGATGATTATTAAGGTCCCTTTCAACCAAAACCATTCTATGATTCTGTGATAATCTGCAAACATATGGCGTATGCAGTAATAACCAAGCAGGTAGAAGATTAGCAGGAAAAGTATCTCAGGGAGAATCCTTGAAGCACTGTTTTAAAATTAGCTCTGCTCAGTACCGGCAAGGCTGCATCTAAATGTCTTTTAGCCCCTGAACTTCACAAAAGTGAACACTGTGAAAAGTGCTTTTCTAAAAATGAAGAGAACTTGAAATTGTACATTTCAGGAAGAGGATTAAATCTGTTCTGTCCTCTGGGCCAAAAAAACCCCCACAAATTAGCAGGTTTCATCAACAGAAGATCCTTTCCTTTAGAAACACCTTGATATGTAGGTTAGGAAGGAAACTAGAAATCCCACACGAGAACTCTGCATACTGTCAAAAAGGCTTGTAAGGCAAGTGCAGTGATCCTGACTGGAAAAGGATTGTACCTCAAGGAGCTGTTGATCTACAAGTAGTTGACTCTTGTAGGTCTGTGCTGTCCTGCATATCCAGAGTGGCCTTCAGGCTGTGTTGAGCTGCACAACTTCTCTGGCTACATGATAAACTCTGTGACCTCACTGTAACAGAGGAACCTGCAGGAATCTCCCACTTGGTACCAGTGATTACGTCACCTGAACGGCCTCACCCTGAACTAAAAGTGTGGAAATAAATTCTTATGCAAACATTATTGCTGCTTGACTATAAAAATGGTGGATAAAGTTGTTTCCTTGTAAGAAAATCCTATAGAAGCTCAAATGACTGAAATTGGAGACTGACTTCTATGGATAGGGTCTACCCAGCATGCTACACATTGATAAGAGGCTGACTCAATGCTATGTCTCT
>JAWWES010000115.1:72358678-72370415 GCA_035583135.1 Lophotriccus pileatus | reverse complement strand
AAACAACAAAAAAGCAGAAACAGAAAGCATCAGAAGAACACTTGCCAGATCCCATCTTGGATTAAGCAAACATTGTTTGGTTTGGTTTGGTTTGGTTTGGTTTGGTTTGGTTTAGTTTGGTTGTGTTTTGGTTGGTTTGGGTCTTTTTCTGTTATTGTTTTTCTCTCACCTGTGCCTTTTCTAACACTCTCTTTGTTTGCTCTAATTGATGAAAACATAAACGTGTATTTGCATTTATCATAACTTGATTTAGACTAAGAGTGTTTTACCCTCAGGGTTATAGTAAATTCATGAAGTGGAGAACTAGGACCCTTTTAAAGGTTCTTCAGTGCCCCAATGCATTCTCTAGAACATCCAGTAAAATATCATCCCACAAATAGTATTACATACACAGGTTTGATAACCAGTAAAATCAGGCAGCAGGGGAGGGAATGCCAACTGGTGAATAGGAATTATCCAGTGTAATCTTTGTCAGAATGCAAGGTATCAAGGAGCTCACCAGAACTGCATGCATAGGTGGGGTGTTTGTCACACCCTCTGCTGTGGATATCCTTACTGACAATCTTGACAAACAGTAATCTGAGAGTACAGAAGAAAAGAGCACATGGTATGATCTTGTAGACAAAAATGGATTGAAGATTTTCTAAAGTCCATTTCCAGCCTGTCTCAGGTTGAACTTGGTTCCCAGCCAAGCGCCTGGACTATGGGACAAACCTTCCCTCTCCCTCTCCCTCTCTCTCTGAACCGATCGACAAGAAACCACACAAAAACTAACGGAGCCAAACCAAATTCCCAGTTATATATATATATATATTAGAATTATTTGCAGAGGACTCCAAAAAGGGAAAAGGGAAGGGAAAGGAAAAGGGAAAAAGGGGAAAAAGGGATAAAAGGGATAAAAGGGATAAAAGGGACACAAGACACACACGCAATCAAACCCTGTAAATTAGCAAAATATGTGGTAAGATAAATCTCACCAAGTCCCTCAAAGGAACCAGATCACAGGGCCAGCAGTCTCCAGACCTCCCGCGTGGCAGAGCAGGAGTCACCGCAGGCCTCAGCCTTACAGATAAGTGAGACCAACGCAGAGAGTCCCTGCTCCTGGATCTGACCGGAAGGGAAGAGAGCGAGGTCTTTGATCTCCAATTTATTTATACCCCGGTTTACATAAAATTCGTAGGGAATACTGGGTACATGAAGACTTCCCTGGTTACAGGTTGGTTACCAGGAAGGACTAGACCAAAACCATCACACAGCCTCAGGATTGACTGATACTCTCGGGCATCTTATTTAAAGAATAGGTAGAAAAAAAAATGTAACTCATTTTTTTTTCTCTGTTTCTCTGTAGTGAATCTATGGCAACTTTAATTGCATTGCCTATGACTGGATTGTCAAAAATCCATTCCTTAACTTTATGCTTTCTCTGATATTAAGTGGTACAGAGTGACAGGCTGAAAAACAAGCTGTGCTGCCTTTTGGTGTATTCTGATAATTCTAGGCAATCAGATTGTATATTTGACAATTCTAGGCAATTTTAGGAGTAACTAGTAATCCAAAATAATTTTCATGGGCACCTGAAGAGCAGCAGGGTGTTTCTCTACCAAACTCCATAAACAACATGATCTTGTAATTCTCACAACAGGGTCAGTGAGAGAAAAATATCTTTTAATGACTAACACTAACAATAAATGTCTGATAAAATAGAAAAATAGGGGATGAAACATCTGAGAAGTTTCTCCTGTTGTGTTTTGGTTTTTTATCATGTGTTTTAAATATTAACTATAAAATATATCTAAATGCTCAGGAAAAAGGCATTTTGCTTATTTAACCACTTCTACAATATAAAGCTTCCAACCTTAAAACAAATCTAAACAAACAGTCTCAAAAACCCACAAACCTCTTATCACTAGTAAGTAGAGAAACCTGGCTTTATTTTTTTCTTCTACTTGGTTTATATGAAAATTATTACAATTTCTCTTTTGCAAAACATTCTTTCTCCTTCTGTGGTAAATCTAATGAAATATAGTTAAGAAGTTATTTTCCCTTTGGATGTTCTCAATTTGTTTTCAATGGGGCAGGAAGAGTTGTTCCCCTGTTGTTATACGTTAAAAAGAATTTGATTCTTCACATACGTTCTGACATTGTTATCATTTTGCTTAAAAATGGCTGTTTGGGGAACACTTACACTTCACAAATGCCCCACATCTGCTGTGCCCAAATATAGAAAGCTTTTGTGACCATGGCCTTCCCTCTGTCTTCTCTGAACCTTCTGTTTCTGCAGTAGAACTTACTGATATTGTACTAAGTGAAGTTGCCTCTCAATTCCTTAGTTTACCATGCCTTAAAATGATAATGTATTTTTATATTATGAAATTGTAGAGATCTGACTGTGGAAGCACACAGTGTTTCCACTTTAAATAATTTCTATTGCATTTATACACATTTCTGCTAAAGCTTCCAGGAAGATAGATTTTTTTTTTTTTAGATTTTTTATCTTCAGTATCATTTCAGTATTTGAGAAGGTGTTTGTCTGATGACTTGACTGTATACTGAAATATTAGCCTTGATCTGTAGCTTCTCTCTTTTATGTCTTGTATATTTAATTTTATTTCCTTTGATCCCTCTTTCTTTCTCTTTGCTGATACTTTCTTCGTTCTTTTCCTCCCTCCCCCCCCCATCTCTGTACTTTGCTCTTCTAAGACTCAATTACCTCCATTTTCATTTAGTCCCTTATTATGCCACCACTTGTACCTTTGTTGTCATAGTTCTGACGTCTCTCTACTGGCTATCTTTTTATCTGGCTATTTGATTTTATTTAGCTTTTAGTCTTTTAAATTCTCTCCATTGCTTGAGACTCCTTTAATCCTCCCTTAGTAATGCTTCTTGTTATTGCTCTTAATCTTTCAGAGAGGAGTGATAAAACTGGCAGAGACTATTGCTTATTAAATTTAAATTTAAATTCAAAACAATAATAAGTTGTTCTTAGTTGTTCTTTGCTGCTGAGATATGTAAACTGTATGATCAGAATTAAACATGCAGCCCAGTAAAGCCACATTTCTGCATGTGAGGCATTCAGAGATTGCAATGGAGGCTTGTAACTATTCAAAATCAGTGAGGGGTAAACCTTTTGACTGTGCATGACATCATTTCTGCTTGTCAATTAATCCAAGAGTTTTTATGCATATTTGAGTTATTCATACATTTCTGATGGAGAATTTGATTTGAGTACAGGGGCGCTACCTTAGAAGATTTAATACATCATTAATGCCTATTGCCCAATGGAAAAGATAGGCTTCAAATTGAGCTACAGCTTTCCTAAATCACTTCATAAATACCCTCTTCTCTAAGTGGATGAACCAAACTTAAATGCAAATGTCATACCTGAAGAAATGACAATGAATCATGTATTAGAAATGATATTTCACATTTTAATGTAGATCCAAGAATAAAAACTAGGAAGAATCATGAAACCAGATTTTAGAACATCTGAAATCCTACTTAGACTTCCTCAGTGTTTTTGTCTATGTTTATGTATCAGTGTTAAATTGCTTCTTGTTGTAGGGATGTAAAAAAGTTTTACATTAGAAATCTTGTCTGCTTAATTTTACATCAGAAGTCCTGTCTGCTCAATTTTTTTGCAATTTTTACATGTGTGTGTGTGTGTTTGAGTATATGTGTAAAAAGAAATTTATATTTCCATAATATAATTAGGACCATGAATAACATTCATGCATATAGAGATATGAAGAGATATTTGTTTAAGTTGAAGTTACTCTTTGAATTTTCCTTTTAAATTTCAAAAGAGTAAGAGAGACAACTTATTCAGCAGATTGATTAAGGTCAAGTTACTTTTGGCATTGCATGATTCATTTCTCATCCTTTTATCAGACAGCATCCACACCTATCCAAGCAATTTCTGAAGTTAAATAATGAATGAATTTTTTAGGTTTGTAAGTTCAAGAGTTTGCAGGTGCATGTAACTAATGTGCAAGTACATGAAATTAGAAGACAGATGGAAAAAAAGTAGTGGAGTTTTAGCTTCCATTTTCCAGAAAACAGGATTTTTATTTTACAATCACTTTTAAAGTTTATTAGATATCATGTGAGAAAATTTCTGACAGTATAATTTTTGCTAACAAAATTTTGTGTCAATACTGATATTTGGTGTCCCTTCTGCTCTTTACTATTTATAGTCTTCAGAAAGAAAAAAGTTATAATTTACTTTCAGGTTATATCATATTTTCAAAAATCTCAGACATAAATTCATCACATAGAAAACCATGTGCCAGTCTCCAGTCTTTTCTAAAGGACACAGTTCATCAACAGAAGTCTCTGAACTCAGAAAATGGTGTAAGGTTGAATAAAAAAATATTCCTGCTTTTCAGTAAAACTGTTAACTACACCCATCCTTTATCTAAAGTTCTCATGAACTCCTGTTCACAGACCACTTCATCACTTTATGGTTCCATTCTAGGTAATCAAAAAATAAACAAATTTTAAAATCAAACATGCTTTCACTCTAGTCCGTATTTGTTGTTGATATCTGAGTAGTTCAAGAATATCTTAAAACTTTTTTCCATGTTTTGTTCCAATTGCGTCTTCCTTGGTTGAAAAAGAGATATTTATTTTTTCTTTTAAATTCTGCATAATACCGTTTTGTTGAGAAGTTCTTATAAAATTGTGATTAAATCCAGCTATTCACAGTTATCAGTGATCTGCTTTGATTCCTGGGGCACTTCCTCCCTTGTTCTCAACCTTTCTTCACAGGGATCCTGAGCCAATCCAGTCTAATTGCTGTTCCTCTGCACACCTAAGATAGCGCTGCAGGAAAACAGTGGGTGGACAGCTCAGCACTGACTCATCCTCTTAGTGAAGGTGATTGCTTGATGGATTAAAGCATTACTGTGTGTGACACACTGAGAGGCAGAAAGAGAGAGATGAGTGTGAGAAGAGTCCCCATCTACTTCATTGTATTCTGAAATCTGCCTTGTATGAAGGCTGGGTAGGTATATGATCTCAACTCCTCATTTTTTCTGGCATTTATAAAGTTTGTGGAAATTAGCTTGCTTTGAAATTATAACTTAATTCTTAAGCAAGTGCAGTTTTGAGAAAATCTGAAAAATTAAACATTTAAGTCAAAATTACAATTTCTTTTCTCACATAAATAAATAATCTAATAATAACCTAAATATATAATACTAATGTATATATGTAGTCTAAATATAAATCTGAATATATAGTAATAAATAATCTAATAATATACATAAAATAAAATATAATATAATACATAATATATAATATAATATATATAATAAATAATCTAACAAATTGCAATAAAGCTATTGTCATACATTGAAGTAATAATATATTCTCCTCACCTAACTATTTCAAGACATCACTTACACCTAATCAAATAACAATCTGTGGGGTTTAGGCTTAAACATAGGTTTGCACCTGACTCTACTTTTATTTGAGTAAGTACTCTGCCATTTGCAGCTACAGTAGTACAGTTGTACTACCAGCAACTACATTAAAAAAACATTCATAGGCACTTCACAGAGTTATTAAAAAGTAAATGAAGGTGATATCTCAAAAACAAAATTTAAACACCTGTTGTATAAAACCAAGCAATGGGAAAAATGGCCAAAGGAAGAAAAAAAGTTGTGTGATGAGGGTATCTGAAACAAAAAGAACATCTGTATGGTTCTGATCCTCTGTCATTGAGTTATTCTAAGGAAGCCCTAAACTTTGCCTGTGCTAAGCCATAGTTGTGTTAAGGCTGAAAAATATTTAACATTGCAAGTATTGCAGGGAGGCATCAGGCTGTGACTTAACACATACTTGAGAGGCAAGGTAATGCAAAGGTAGGAATTTCAGTTTAATAGTTCAAAAGAGCTAGAAAAAATCTGTTTTCAAATACATAGTACTACAGAAGTCTGTTTCTTTGCAGATTTCAGCAAGCTGTTCATGCAGTAGGTGTTCTTGTAATATTATGTGCTACAAACTAAAGCCCTATTCACAACACATCTTCTTTGCAGACAAATTAATTATTATCTGTTTTATCATTGGCATAATTATGATGAGTGCATAGATGATGGGCCTCTTTCTACTCATTCTTGCAAAACAGTAATTAGGATAGTTCAGAATTCCATCTAATTTTAAAAAGAATAAAACACAAACGTAATATACTTAACAGCAAGGATATCTCTGTTATAAAGATAATAAATCTTGGTAACTTAATCATATTCAAAATTAAAAAGCCTTTAAAATATGTAACACATGGGAAAGAGAAGCTAATATTCTCATTAGTGACAGTTGGAAAGGAACTATTTATTACTTGACTGTTTCCTTGAGGGGATTCTTACAAAAGAAAGCATGCTTAATTGAAACTGCCAAAATCAATACAGGAAAAAACAACTATTGTGTTCTTTGTGTTGAAATAAATCTAGACAAAACACTTAAAGATTCAGGTCTAAGCTCTTTACAACAAAAATGGCACAGCAAAGAAAAATATTGTATTCCAGAAGTTATAAAGGAAGCTTGCTCAGAATACTAAGTATGGAAATATAATGTACAGCAGAACATTTTTCTTCTCTCACTAGATAGAGTAGAAGGAGACCTACAAGGAAATGTATGGATGAATTATTTTTTAATATATATATATATATATACATATGTAGATATTATGTATTTTAAAAAGGGTGCAAAAAATGTGTTCTATTTCTATGAATTCCTTTTAGGGACTAAACGTATCAATAAATTCAAGAAATTTCAAGAAACAAAATACTTTAAGGGCAGGGATATAGTCCCTAAACAACATAGAATTATTTTGGAGTACTTACATTGGTATATATTGTTATAAGTTACAAATTAAAAAGAAGCCAATTTATAAAAAATAAATTTATTAACAAATGGTAAAAGGAAAGAAAAAAAAATAGCAACGTGCTGGTGCCACATGTTGGGTGCAACTCTAAGTAACATTGTACTCGAGAGCACACACACAGTTTGAAAATCCCGCGTTTTTATACCTTTTTGGTTACATAAGCTGTTACATATTAATTTTAAGCTGTTACATATTAATTTACTGTAAAGGTAATCTTTTTCTGGTCCAGACAGGGTTTTGTTGATTGTGACATTCCTTCTCCAGGCTGGTATCTTGAGGGATATCTTTTCTCGTAAGTGTCTTTTCATTCCTCCTTTCCTTATCAACAGCTGTCTGATTCTTTTGGCCCTTCGTTAGCATGTCAGAAGAGTGTCGACTGAGGGTAGAGGCTGTCTCTCTCTGCAGGATTAAATCTGTCTCTTTTAAGTTGTTAAAGGAATGGTTTTTATGTAACTATAACCAGTTATTTATATTTTTATGGACAAAGTTTTAATTCAACCCATTACATATATCACCTGAATAATAAGTGTGTTAGGTTTAAATTGAAAATACATAAGTGTGGATAAGGGAAAATCTGCACTCTGTCCTCACTACATTGTTATACTTAGTGACACAAAATGTTGGTAAACCCGCAGTTAGGGTTCTTAAGATGTGGAGTTTTATGGGATCCACAACTTTGAGCTTTTTCCTGGCAAATCTTTCCTGGAAATGCCTCTACAGAACACTCCACAGTAGTCCTCTGGGATCCATGTACTGAGTAAGAAAGAAGAAATGAGAACAACAGGTTGTCCCCTTAGATTATTCTGACGGGTTTGTTTTAGAAAAAGGGACTAAGGTCTTCAAAAATTGGTTTACTTTGTAGGTATGAACATTGTTCTGATCTAGGACAGACCACAGAGCAGGCTTCAGAAGATTCAGTCACATGGCTGAGGCAACAGAAAACAGTTCAAGCTAATTTAAGAGACTCTTTGTCACCTTAGCACCACAGATTTACACCCTGGCTGTAGGAACCAGTGGTTTCAGCATGCCAGAGGAATCTCAGGAGTTGTATCTCTATCTGTAGGCAATGTTGAGGCCAATTTCAGGAGATACAGACAGTAAGAAGCTAAGATCAAGCCTGTTGCATCCAATTCTTGTCCACCTTTACAATTACAGATGTGTTTAGTCTTTTGTCCTCAAAACTCATGCTTGAATGTTAACACCAAAAGAAAAAAAAAAAAAAAAAAAAAAAAAGGCACAATGTGAAGTAAATTTAGGGTTAAAAAGCAGTCTACCTGTGAAATATCTGTGAAATCTGCCAGCACTAGGAAAGTGGGAACTTCGAGGCTGCAAGGCATAGGCAAATCTTGAGAGTAGTGGTAAAATCTGTGATATTTCCAGGAATTAGTTCCACAGAGCATTTCCAGAACCCAGAAAATTCCTCTTATTTGGAAAGTCTGGTATTTCAGTTATATAGCAATTCCTCACTATGTGGTTGTGTATATTTTTAAAACAATTTTTGTAGTAAAAATATGCATCCTAGTTAAAATGTTTTAAGGACAAGCTAATACACCATGATCTCCTTTCAGTCCCGTCTCATTGTGAAATTAATACCTTCCTTGCCACTTCTCTTTTCAGCAGTGTCAAATTGATGGACAAAGAAAAGTGTAATAATAATGTCCGTGGAAATCACACTTGTTATTAGACAATTATACAAAGCACCTAATCAAGAAAAGTTACAGTTTAAAAGTCTGACATCAAAGAACAGTCAGAGAAAGGACAGCTGTATAAATGTAGAAATGTATAAACCTAAATGTAGGTTTCTGAGTTCACTCCAAACCAGAAATTCACATCTTGGGTATTACGTTACTCCTATTAGCTGAAATTTTAAGAAGAATCTCATAAAGGCCCAAAAGCAAATAAAAAACAGACAAGCACAGTTCTGTAAACTAATACTAGTTTTTGACATACATTTGCATTTGGCAATACTGGTAACTGTTTTTCAAGGCCTTGTTCTAATGGTGATTACATAAATGATAACCCAAGCTGACACTCCCCCAAGCATCTGACAAACTGACATTGACAGTATTGTAAGCTGCAATATTGCAACTGTCTGCAGGAAGGTAAAACAATATCTACAAAGCCATCCCTGCTCCAGTGTTAAGTGTCAGATCTACTCATCCTTCTATTCTAAACAAATACATTTTTTTCTAAACAAAAGTTATCACAAGACAAATATTATCTAATTGTTCACAGACAAAACCAAATGGTCCAAAAGGATCTGAATTTAACAGCTGTGGAAAGACCATGCCCTCATTAAATCTGCACTGTTCAGTAGGCCAGTGATAAATACCACTCACAGCAGTGGTATTTACTGGTCTATGCGACCTGTCAGCTTGGTCTTCATCTTGTTGCATTGGTATGAGTAACCTTTATTTAGAACTAACATTAGAATATTGTAATTATCCAAGAAAATAAGTGTTACAAAAGCAGCCATTCCAGCATTCAGGTTAAGAGCAGCAGAAAACTCATCACAATAACAGAGATAAGTATACAATAAGGACACCTAGGACTTCAGATTTTCTTTTAATGTTTCAGTGTTACAACAATCATACACATATACTCGCTGTTTGTAGGTCAGAATAGGATGAAAAATAGTTTAAGAGCATGTTAATTATTTTGGTATCAATTTTGCTGTTTAGCAGATTTCACTGAATATTCTGAGTTGGAAGAGACCCACAAGGATCACTGAATCCAAATTTTAAGAGAATGGTCCACACAGGGATCAAACCTTGGTGTTATTAGCACCATGTCATTAGCACACTAACCACCTGAGCTAACCTCAGTGATTTTTTAACTTCATTTTTCTGCAAGATCTTTAAAAAATGGAATTAATGATTACTTTAACTAATTATTTAATGACAGTTATAATTTAGGAAAACAATCTTCTCAGAGAAGAATAAGAATCAGTTGTAGCTAGAACTTCAATCTTTCATATAAAATGCGAAATTAATATTCTTATAAGCTATAGTAATCAAGACTCTCGTGGCACTTCTAAGAAGCAAACAGTTGTTAATTCCAGTGTCTTGGTTAAATTATATTTTGAGTAAACCAGTTTACTCTCCAGTTCCAGTTAGACAGTTGTAGTCTTCATAACTTCTGCTACATTACCATAAATCAGCACATTCCACGTGGTTACACTTCAGTAGAAGGAATTAAATTTTCATGTGTTTGGTTTGCAAATTGCTTTAGAACTCTCTGAAAAAACAGTAGTAAATATTGTGAAGCCAAGGAATAAAATTCTACCTTGGGGTAAAATTTGTTCATTGAGCTAAAATAATTGTGGGATTATTTTGCTTTTGGTTTTGTTTTTTTATATCAGGAAAGAACTTATCCAATACTGAGTGGAATTTTCATGCCTCAAATATGTTCTAAATGAAAGGAGTTGGATTTTTAATTCCAGGGAAAATACTATACTTTCCCAAAGTATTTCCTCCCTCCACTGCAAATCATTAGGTATGAGGCTGCCTTATGAAAAGTATCATTCAAATTCCCTTAATCTCTCATGACTTAACTTTGACTGCTCAGTTTGAAAAATAAAAGAAAGTGAAGAATATTTTATCATTTCATGGTGTGACATAATATGTCAAATTAAAAATAATAATAAAAAAGATCTGGACTTGTCAGCAGCTTCTTTGTTGATGTTCATTCCAATTATTTTTACCAATTTGGTCCAACTGTAATTATCCCTATGCTTGAGTAAAAACAGTGGCAAAATCACGGACGTTCAGTGCAAGAATGAATGATATATAAATTATTTCTCTGGAGGTGAAATATAATTCTTCCCTTATGCAGTGGAAGCAAAAAAGTATGGAAATACCATGAAGAATTTTTCATCTGAATTATTACGTTTTTATTAATTTAAATAGTATGATATTAAAACTAAGAAAATAAAGAAGTAATCTATTCCCTACACCACATGCAAATATTACATATTGGCTTTTTTTCTTAAGGAACTGATTTTTTTTTAGTTATTTCTCACACACATTCACTAAATAACAATATTTTATACTCATTTGTCAAGGTAGTGAGGTATTTTTGTGTTTAAGTAGACAATGGAGAGGTCTAAGATCCATAGTTTGATTCTACAAGTATCCACAAACTTTGGTTTTGGTTTCTTTATTTGTTTTGTATTACTAATTAATAATTAAGTATTTTTTAGTCACAGTCTTCTCAGAGCCAGAGCAGAAAAAAATCCTACAGACAAACGCAACAAACAGACAAATAAATTAAGAGTTAACTTCAGTTCCATATCCATTTAAATCTTTTGTGACCACTTGATTCAAAGCTGTTCTAGAGCTAAAGAAGTTCATAATTTGGAAAGATGCAGTGCTTTGCTCTCTTTTTTGCTTTTTAATTGCCCAGGTTTTTTTCCCCATTTTTAAGATAATGAAACATTTACTAGCTTTTCCATATTTCCATGCTTCACAAATGCATCTTGTACAATGGAACAGTTAATCTATCACAAATTAGAATTTTAGGTGAAGGAACTTTGGTAAAAATTTCCAGAACCCTCAGGTTTGTTACTTTGCTTTTACAGCAAGTAACTCCTACCTTGCTGCTGCAAATTGATAGCTATCAAACCATTTTCTGTTTCACTCATTGCAAGGAATCTGACAGATGATCACAAGCATCTGTATCAATTAGAATGCCACTAAAAATCATTCTTTCTGGTGAGGAGATATATATATATATATATATATGTACATGTATATATATTACAACACTGCTTCACCACGGGCTTTAACAGATGCCTCAGAATGTTAGAATCTGCGGGTTTTCTTTTTTATTGACTGGGTTTTTTCCTTGAGAGAT
>JAWWES010000115.1:72331628-72354747 GCA_035583135.1 Lophotriccus pileatus | reverse complement strand
AGGAAGGAAGCAAGGAAGGAAGGAAGGAAGGAAGGAAGGAAGGAAGGAAGGAAGGAAGGAAGGAGGTAGAAAAAAATGAATACCAGGACACAGTGTTGCCAGCATCGAATCTCATGATGGGATGGTTAATCCCGGTTCCAGCATGTGGTTGGAACATGTGACTAATCCTCATCCCAGTGTTGATCCACATGATGGGATGGTTAATCCTCATCCCAATGTCAATCCCTATCCAGATGATGGGATAGTTAATCCTGGTTCCAGCATCTACCCACATGATGGGATGCTAATCCTGGTCGATGGGAAGTCCAAGATCTGGGGGTTCCTTCCCCAGCCTCTGGAAGCCTGAGGTCCATCTGCGGGGAGGCGCGGGAGGCAGAGGAGGCCTGGGTGGGCTTCTCCTCGTCCATGTCCATTGTCCTGTTCCTGTCTATTGCCATCGACCTTTCCTGCAAAGACAGAGAGAGAGGGAGAGTGAGGGAGAGGGAGAGAGAGAGAGAGAGAGAGAGAGAGAGAAAGAAAGAGAGAGAAAGAGAAAGAGAAAGAGAGAGAGAGAGAGAGAGAGAGGTGCCAGGAAGTTGTGGGCAGTGGCTCCATGGGCCAGGGCTCTGCAGCACTCCCAGAAATGGTGACTCCACCACCTCCCTGGGAAACTTATTCCAATGCCTCCAAAAACAAGCCATGCAAAAAAAAAAAAAAAAAAAAAAAAAAATTCATATGGATTACAGAATTAAAGCAAGATGATTAACCAAATAATACCTGGAGATCCCATTATGCTAATCAGAATTGACTGCTTTGTTGTTGTTTTTTTTTTTTAATTTGAAACTTTCTTTTCAACAGGGAAGTACAAGAAAAAATGGCTGTCAGTGAGAGAAACTGAGGAGTCAGGACAGAGACTAGGATAAAAGGAAGCTGTGAGTATGTGTGTTGAACAGGATGCAAAGAGCTTTAATACATGACTAGAACCTAAACAGAATCAGCCCAGCTAGGGGTCAAGTTCTATGTAAGAGAGAGGGTAAAAGTAAAATCAGAGGGCAAAAATATTGCTTAGAAGATCAAAAGATGTATTTTTATACAGGAAGTGATTAAAATGAGAAAAACAGAGAAGATTAGAATAGAGGTGATAATTAGAACAGGCTGTTCATTTTTCCATTAACTTACACACCAGTGCTGTCCTGATTTGCAAGTTTATGAATTTCTAGACTTTTAACCCGGTTTCTTCATAACTAATTTGCTTACATTTCATCTAGAGGCCATTAGTAGACTCCACAGGTAGAAGTACTTTGTGCTTGCTATATGATATTGCTTTCACATGTCTGAAAAGGATCCAGCTTTTCATCATTTGTGGTTCATGACATCACTGAGTTACACATATAACACAGAGGTGCATTTATCTAAATAATGAAAGGCTGAATTCCTGCTGACAATGAAATTAGTATTCATTTATTGTAGCTGAAGGAGCTATGATAGGTTTCCCTGGTGAAAGCAAATAAAGAATTCCTTGAAGAAATTGTTTTTACTCTTTGTTGTATCACAAAACCATGCAGCTCTGTATAATACCCACCCCCCCCCCCCCGCCCCAAGTCCCCTATAAAAGTATCAGGACTAGTTAATCTAGATTAAGACCTGTGGAAAGAATAGCATATATTCATAATTATGTTAGAATAATAGCTTCGGGGGGGGGGGAGGAAGAAAATAAAATAAGCTTAAATATTTTATTATTGATCCTGTAGAAATGTTGCAGTTTATTTCAGCATTCATCCTTTTCTAAAGCTGTTGAAAACTTCAAGTGGCTGACTGAAGTCACGGTCAGTTTTGAATCAACTGTTGTACTAAAAAAATTTAAATTTGAGAAGAAGCAAATAAACCCAACTAAACAAATATACTATTAAATCCCAACCAGTATTCCTTTTGAATTTTGGCTCTTCTACTTATTAAAGAAATCAGTGGTTAATAAGTCCTGAATAGGTGTATCGTTAAGGAGATGAGGAAAGGGTGTTAGATTATACCCTCCATGGCCTCCTGTCCATTCTAGAAAGAGAGCTCCAAGTATTCCCTTAGCAGTGCTGGGGACATCATGCCAAGTACTTCCTGACAACAGGAACAAATCAAACAAATGCAGAAAAAATGTCCAAATTATACTGGTCGAGCACAGAACTACTTTGTAAGAACTCATGAACCACATGAATTACATGACTCATTTCAATTTATGCATCCTGTTCTTATGCCTTCCCCTGCCTCCTGCTTTTTGTCCAGTTATGACCCTTTGCCAAAATTAAAAACAAACAAACAAACAAACAAACCACAAACACCCGCTCCTGGTCATTCTTAACCATCTACACTCTTCTTTCATGGCACCCCTCTTTTGGTATTTGTGATAGTATTACCATGATAATTCCTCTTCAGTCAGAGACCGACAAAGTCATGAGTCTGCTTTTCTTATCTACAAGATATTTTTCACACCTTTTCCTTGTTAGTGTAGCCATAAATCAGGGTTAACCAACTGCTTAGGCCTTGCTTTCTCTTTGGTTTAAGCAACATTCAACAGTTTCTCATGTTGCCATCTTATTAGTATATGTCCAAAGTAAGTAATTTATCTTCAAGGCTCAGCAACATCAGTTTCTATTTCCAAACATGTACCTCACACCTTTGAACAGAAAAGACCTTTTGTTTTGGTCCTTTCCAAGGTGTGAGTTTCATTACAAGTACTTTCACTAATTTAAAAAGTGAGCCCAAGCTTGATGAGTTGATCCACTATAAGGAATGTGTAGAAGCCTGGAGCAATTTATGCTAAAGAAAATGGAAGAAACCTTACTCTTTTGAATTTAGTATTTAGCTACTGACGAGAAGACACTTAGTTCACAGAACCAGAGTGTGCGTGTGCACGCATTCATGTGTGTGCATGCAAGCCTCAGCTTACTCAGTCTTCCATCACACTTGTAGGGCTGATTCTTACGGTTGAAAATATTTGAAACCTAAATAATACTTAAAAAACTTGTGAAGTTCTGTCTAAATTGCAACATAGCCACAAGATTATATAAAGTTCTTCCTTGGACAAAATTTGTCTTTAACTGGAACAGTTCAAACAGATAAACATAGTTAATTATAATACAGATTTTTTTCTTAAGGAACCACTAAAGAATACTGAAGACAAATAAACACTTTGGGGTTTTGGTTTTGTTATTTTTGTTTTTGCTTTTTTTTACAAGATGACCTTTTTGTCCCACTAAATGTTTTATTCTTTGTTCTACTATGTAATATCAGTATGATGAAAGCACATTTCTTGTTTCTTCCCTCTTTTTCTTTCACCTTTTTCCTCCCACTGTTTACTCTTTTTATGTTTAATAATTATTTTTTTGTTACATTGCTCTCTTTTTATAATTTATTCATTTCTATAATGGTATTTTCCCTTAGTTTCCCAGCTCTAGGAGCATAGATTCCTTTATTCGTTCTTAGGAAAGAGTAAGAATTTGTCATACTATTTTTGTCAATGAAGACAAATAAAAAGATTTTTCAACAAAACAACAACAAATTCTAAACTTATTCCATTTTTTCTATATTACCAATATGTTACTCAAGAAGGCAACAATAATATTTATGTAAAGTATAGAGGTATTTACTGACATCAAGATTTCTCTATCTGTCTGTGAATTAAAGAACAGAGTGGAAACAGAGAAATAAAGAATTAATGAAAGTTGTGCATAATGACTTCATAAAATATGTTCCTATTCCATGATCCAACCTGTGTATTAAATCTGTTTCAGTCAAGCACTATGGAATTAACAAAAGGTAAAGGGAAAGAAGAGATTTCATAATCTTGTAATAAAACACACTCATCAAAAATCTTCAAATTCACTCTGATTTCGTATATTTCTCATTGTATTGTAATTGCTCTCAAAAGCACATTTTCTAGGCACCAAAAGTCCACAGTGCCAGAAACAGAACCTGCACACAGTATCTCTCATGACTTTATAAACTAACACTGCAACCTACTGCAAAAGAATGGCAGCTTCTAACTAAAATCTAAGTTTGCTCCAATATGCACGTAATAAGACAATCTGTAAATTAGAAATGAATATAATATATAAAAAAAATAAATAAAGGATACTTACTGTTTGAACTGCTTCTGAGAAAACCTTTTTAAGCTCTTTATCTTTAGAAAACTGTCTTTTTTCTAGTATTAAAAAAAATCAGGAAAAAATTTTATGTTCCTTGAAATATTTTGATTTTCTTTCTCAAATGCTTTAAGGTTAGCATGAATTCTACCATTAGGAAATCATTCAACACAGTCTAGAGAGAAAAAGTACATATATTCCCAGGCTAAATTTTTGAGAAATTTACTTTCTTGTGAATTAATCTTTTTTTTTCCAGGAGAAAAAATGTTTACTGTTCATTCTATTACTCCAGGGCTTTACTCTGTATTCAGAGTATAAAACTGCAAACGAATTCCATTATTAGAATGTGTTGAAAATGCACCTACACAAGAAGAAACCCTTTGACAGATGTTAATTCCTTGAGTGCATGTGATTGACACCTACAGAGAGGCATGTGGATGCCAGTACCTTTTAGGCACTAAGTACTGGATTTCCTGTTTGCCTGCATTGGAGGACAAAGCTGCACACTATGCTTGCTCTCTTTTACAAGACAAGCTGCAGAAAACAGCTTTTCACTTGCTTTTATCACAGTGAGCTGCCAGACTCCAGTCACTACAGGAGCTATGCCATCCACCTGCTTAATTCAGGAATCATGCTGGTTATTGCGTCCCAGGTCAAGGAACTGATAAACAGTTCAGACCATACATTATCTTCAGCTGACAAAATCTTTTACCCTTTGTGCCCATAGAGAAGAGTACTGCAGTAATTACATTAGACATCATGCATCACACTCCACTTTATCTAGCTTTAACTGTCTAAAATCAGGTGACTAATCCATATCATCATCTGGTATCCCTGTAGGCACTTAAGGAAGGTGATTCACCCCATCTTACAATACATGTCCAAGATAGCAAGGATGAATTGTCAGTTGAAGTACCTATCTCTCTCCATTGACAGTCATGGAAGCCTTCCTTCCCTAAAATAAGCCTAATTTTAGATAGAACTAATAAAGAAAGATAAAATCAACAGCAGAAAATATGAGCCTAGCCCTATGAAGGTAAATAACATTTCCTAAAATTCTTCGGCTCTTGAATTCAGACTAACCAATTTATTGTTTATTATATTTTATTTTCTGTTAGTTTTTTAACAGGTCATCTGTAATATTCACAAGTCACAAAAGTCAGTGCAGCCATTTGCAAACAGCCAGTGTCATTGTGCTGGAAAACCTATGGATTCTAGCATTAAGTAAAGGGCTGTGTTAGGGCCAAAGAAGCTGAAGTTTGCAGAAATGTGAAAGCACAATCTTGGAATAAAACTGTCAAACTCACTCCCCCCATAAATCTGACATTAAAATTTGAATGACTGGAACATAATTGTAGTGCTGAGACTAATTTCCTTCTTGCATACTTGATTATTTCAATTGTAATAGGTACCCATTCAATTAGTAATCTCAAGTTATCTCCATATGCAGCCATACCAACAAAACATAAACTGATCAAATAGTAAGGTTAAAACTCTTGGAGACCTCAAAGCCTGTAGCCTAAATTATTCTTTATATGTCTGAAAGCAAAAAAGATGGTTATATAATATGCAAAAAAAACCCAAACCAAACCAAGCAAAGAAATAAAAACATGCCCGTAGAAGACAAATAGAATATAAGAAAAGCACTGTAAAAGAGTGAGAAATATCAAAAGATGGCATGTCTGCTGACAAGATTAAACCAGAACACGTCAAGCAAATATATTGCCAGAATATTAACTGGTTAATACTGGTACAAAAAACTTTAAAGAGTGACTGAAAGAAGCAGGTTACTGACAGAGCTGAAGGTTAATATTTCTACTGAAGACAATCTTGGGAGAATTTCTCTTTCTTAGGGTACAAAAATCAAATATTTCAAATAAACCCATCCATTTAGCAGTGTGTTTCTGCCATTCTGAGGTAACAAATTGATTTAATATCTAATAGTTTTCTTTCAGAATGGTAAAAAGAATATTAATTTAAATTTAATTTTTAAATTTTTCTGCAAATAAATTTACATTACTGAGGTTTCCCATAATGTAAAATTTCATAATGCTGGTAACTCAAGTCATAGTGTATGAATTCCCTACATTTTCAGAGAAAAAAATATGTACCTTGGTATTTTGATGTATTTTGGCCTTTCTGATTTTCCTCCTGTTAAGCTTTCACTGCTCATAGTATCCCACATCTCTTGACCTTAATTTGCTATTTTCTAGCAAAAAGTTAGCTGTAAATTTATTTAAATTATTATTAAAATAAAATTTATTTATTCTTCTAGATAAAAAAGCATAGAAATTAATATGACAAATATTTTTTTTTCCTCAGCTAACTACTTGATGTCATACAGATACTTTAGTAATTGATGTGGTGTAATAATTTAGCCAAACATTATATTTATCCACACTGCTATGGATTGAGCTCAATTAGAATGCTTAGTATCTGTATTAAGTAATGCCAACTATTTTCTTTTTTGTTATTTTATCTTATTCATAAACATAACATCTATACTTTCTTGAAACACTGGCAGTAATTGCATGTATGTACTGTAATGTTTCACAAACCTCTTAGATTTACTGGATGTGTGGGACAATTATGACAATAATGTGGAAAAGATGTGGACTGTAAGCCAGAAATAGTGTAGGTGTTCAGTATAATCATCAATCAAACTAACTTATGCTGAGCTAACCTTTGTCCCAAAGTTCTTTATTTTGGAAATAGTTTTTAAGACAGTTTAACAGGTAAAGCAAAAGCTGTTTGCACAACCCAAGCAAAATGATGACTTAATTCACTGGCAGTTCCCTGCTAGCATAGGACCAAATGGAGTATTTAAATCTGATGCATCCTTAGATGCTAAAACATCACTCCTGGGATTTTTTTTTAAGGGTTCAGTGTTTTGTCGTCTTCAGGGTGAAATCTCAACTTTAATTTTTGTCCTCCAGAAGATAATTCCTTTATTTTTCTTCTGAGTAACCATATTCAGCTATATTTTTATCTTCTAAATTTCATTAAATATCTTGCAGAAGTGACAGATTATCACGATCAGCACTATGATGTTTGAAAACATCTGTTTATGTAGCCAAACAAGCAAAAGCATTTTCAGTGTATAAAATCAGAACAGGACAATAAGAATAAAATTCTGTCTACATCAGAAAAGCAGTGTCAATACTTTCATGTGCAGCACATATGATAAATTTTGGACATATACAAGTCAAAAACTTATTACAGCTGTTGGTCTCTGACTAAAATTTAGTGGGCTAATAATTCTTGTCAAGCAGCAAAAGCAAAGAACAAAATGGATCATGCTTTTTCTCTTGAAAAAATGTAACTTTATTTTTCATTAGGGAAAAAAAAAGCTTTAAAAAGCACAAAGTTTCCTTTGCATTGATTATGGATGGAATACACATATAAAAGTATGACACTGGAAGACTTCAATATATACAAAACCTAGAGAGCAGATTGATGTTTTTGAAGCTTCACACTGAAGATAGAAATGTAAGCTTGTTTAGTGTATTCTATTGATATTAATATGAATTGTTACATTTATTTTTCTAATAGATTTGTATTATTTAAGATCAATGTCATCAACATACTATTGTAGGAAGGACTGTAGATGAACACTCTCAACACTTCAAATGTAGTTCAGGAAGACTGACCACCTTTCTTTTCTCAGCATATGCAAAATATTGAATTTTGATGACTTTGCAGGTTAAGGACTCACCTGAGCGTTTCTATGATAGTAAATTTTAAAGAACAGGTTTGGAATATATTTAAATTTCTTTTGCATGTTTTATAAAGATGATATTTCAAACTGTGTAAGTCAAAGTTCTCTTCAATATCTTCATTAATGACCTGGACACAGGACTCAAAGGAATACTAAGTTTGCTGATGAAATTAAATTGGGAAGACCTGTCAACAGGCAGAGAGGTCCTCCAGGAGACCTCAACAAAGTGAAGAGATGGGTAATCACCAACCATATGAAGTTTAACAAGAGCTAATGACAGATTCTGCACCTGAAATGGGACAATCCTGGTTGTGTGTATAGACTAGGGAACAAGAGGCTGGAGATCAGAACTGCAGGAAGTGACCTGAGGGACCTGGTTGACAACAAGTTCAATACGAGTCAGCAGCGCCCTGGAAGCCAAAAGGGCCAACCGTGTCCTGGGGGGCATCAGGCAAAGCGTCGCCAGCCAGTTGAGGGAGGTGATTGTCCAGCTCTGCTTTGCACTGGCACAGCCTCACCTTGAATATTGTATGCAGTTTTGGGCACCATAATATAAAAAAGACATTAAGTTATTAGAGAGCATCAAAAGTAGGGCCACAAGGATGGTGAGGGGTCTGGGGACGAAGCTGCATGTGGAACAGCTAAAGTCACTTGGATTGTTCAGTCAGGAGAAAAAGAGTCTGAGGGAAGACCTCATCTCAGTCTTCAATATCCTCATGAGGGGAAGCAGAGGATCAAGTTCAGATCTCTTCATTCTCATGACAGGACTCAAGGAAACAGAATGAAGATGAGTCAGGAGAGGTTTAAGTTGGATATTAGGAAAAGGTTTTTCACCCAGAGGTGTTTGGACACTGGAACAGGCTGCCCAGGGAAGTGGTCACAGCACCAAGCCTGACAGAGTTCAAGAAGCATTTGGACAACCCTCTCAGGCACATGGTGTGATTCTTGGGGTGTTCTGTGCAGGGCCAGGAGTTGGACTCAGTCCTTACTGGTCCCTTGCAACACAACATATTCTGTGATTCTGTGATTCTATGATTCTATGATCACAGAATAAATCAAACACTGAGGCTGAAGATTATCTTTTGTTGCCATGTAAGGAGAAAGTCCTAGTATTTGACATTTGCTGTTATCACATCATAAAAAAGATTTGACTATGAATTTTTAGGAAAGACAAAGCATACAATGCCAGTATTTAAAATTCTTTTGCAGTAAAATATAAATAAAATGTCACCTCTAGACCCATTAACAATATGATATTGAAACAAAATTTAAAAAAATTAACACTTGAGATTGTATAAAATAATTTTTGTTAGTCTTTTGAGGAAATAATATTTTTCACTATTATGCTAATGAGTTATTTTATGTATGTCTGAGTAGGGCTATAAAGAAAATAGTTTGGAGCTGACAAAACCATCTCTTCTCTGTTAACTGGGATAGATTCCAGCTTTTTAGTTACCCATCAGTGATGACAAGTCTCTTCCCAAACATTCAGAATTAAGCTATAATCATGGCTTTCTTGTCTTTAACAACAAGTGTGACCCCATACATATCCAATGCCATTATAACTTATTCATCTTTTGTTTTAAAAAACAAGTCTGGAAAGCTACACTGGTAGCTCTGAAGTCTGATAACATGATAATTCCCAACCAGTACTTGCAGTGACATTTGAATCCAACTCTGTACTGTGTGTGGACCAATTCCAGGCAGACATTATGAATTGTAAAATCATTCCAAGAGACTAATGGTAAAAAGCTCACAAGTGCAGAACTAGTTTCATTATAAAGAGTGAGACCATTCATTTGGCTAAATGTTTCCTATCACTGATCATGTTAATTAGGAGAATGAGGCATGAAACATAAATAGGCTAGAGATCTTGCCAATACATTTTTTGTCTATGCATGTGTATGTGCAAGTCTGGGTAGAAGCCTATTTAATATGGTTATCGGAGTGTTCTGCTGTACTTTCTCCTGGCTGAAAAGAGAGTCCTGGGCTGGGAAGACAAGAGAGCCATGCACAGTTTCTACTGCACTCTAGCATCCTTCATCTCAGCTCCTAAGAAATATCTTATGTGAAATTATACTTGATTACATTCAAAATCTTGAAGCCATTTGCCCTCTAATAATTCTCTTACCACTGGACTATACAATGAATTGATTTGTGGTCTCTGTACAGTTGATAATAAACTGTATAGACAGCAGTAATGTATCAATGAACAAAAGAAAGAGTAAGTCACAGGGAAGAATTCTTGTTCTTGTGTAGTTGCAGACATCTCTTCAGATTGTTATGACAAGATGGGTCTTAATTGCAACTCTGTGTAGGCAACTGTTGGTGGGACTCTAGAGTCCACTGCACAGACTCTAAAGTGCCCTGGTCACTCAGTTTCTACATATCACTTCTGGGAGACAAGTGTTGCCTAGAAATTAGGTTTTGCAATACTGCCTCTCAACAGTCTGTTTGAATTCATCCTGAGGTTCTCTGATCCTCAGCCCAAGCAAGGACAGCAGTAAACTGGTTCTCATGTCTGCTGCTGAGCTGTAACATTAATAAATATAGAAAGAGACAGGGATAGCCCTCAAATCTGCTATCGTTTTTCTTTTCCCTACATAGAACAAGCTATGAAGGAAGATATTCTTTTGATATTTAGGTGTCAGGTAATAATAGCTTATGTTGGATTTTGGTGTAATCATTTAACTGTCTGGTATAGTCTGAAAAGTGGCAGTGAAGGAAACAGGATCAATCTAGCAACATGTGGCTATCTCTTCAGTTCCCTGGAGTAAGTTCTAGTCTTCTAGATTAGAAGGTCTCAAGCAAAAAGCATTTTCTTGCTGCAGTGGCAAGTTAGCAGAAAAGCAGGCCACCAGAGAGACCCTTTAGTACATACATTACTACCATTCTGCACTACTATGAAGCATTTAGGTACCAAAAAGAAGCTTGAAATGAAAAGACACTCTGATATGTTTTTGAAGATTTAAAATGCTCACAATAAATCACTCTTTCTAAGACAGTTAAGTCTGTCAGAACTGTAAAAGTGTACTTCCAAAGCATTGTCTAGGGCTTTGACTTTGATTCCATGGCTTTAGAGACAAATGTGAGCTAAAGTTCATTTAAAGACAACTCTCTGGGTTCACCACCAAAAAAAATCCCCTAAAAAACTGATGACAGTTTCCACACAGTTGCCAGTCCACATCACTGACATTTTTAAAGGCTAGTGAATTCTGTCACTTGCTGTCAGTACTGTGATGTAGCAGCTGCTTTCTGTTGATGAGGCTGTGAGTCATGAGAATTAAGATCTATTTTTAACTGCTATTGTAGAGTATCTCATTAAAAAAACAATGAATTGTTAATTCCTTGAATTTGGAGTCAGGTCTTTACAAAGGCCACTTTGCTACTTTCAGTGTCACTGTGCTCCAGAGTAAAATAAGGAAATTGAAGGAGATATTTATAAAGTTCTTTGAGACACAAGGTTCAAAAGTGCTACATATTTAATTCATTTCACTATCATAATTAAAAAAATAATAGTCTTTGGGATTAGCATTTTTTGAGGTAGGAAGAAAAGGCATGGCCTTTCTTTGGAACCAGAAAATTGTTTTATATATATATATATATATATATATATATATATATAAGAAAACTGTCCAGAAGGAAACTTGAAGAAAGTTGAGAATATTTCATGCTTGAATAATATTTGCCAATTTGTTGCCAGATAATCTTGCTGCAAATGTTATCCAGGTCAGCAATAACCAAAATCTTCAAAATTATAATTTTTCATGTGAGCAATATTCATCTACCATCTGATTTTTAACTGAAGTCATGCCAGGAACAATGGGATTTCACAGTCTTGGCTGCTCACTACACCTTTATTTGGAGGTCTGTGCTAGATTAGCCTTATGCCAATCTGATGTCTTAAATAGTAAAGCTGTGTCTGTCAGGGATTCAGATAGACTTTCAAAAACAATATGTGTTCACAGAATTCACAGGGCCTGAATCATACTCGGTGCCTGGAAGAATTCATATGCAAAGTATATGTATTTCAGCATTATCTTTCTAGGAAACCACATGATAGTGCTTCAAAATATGCTCTATTGGAAAATTATATCCATTAGTGCTGTTAATATTCTGGTGACAGGAGAGAAAAATCTGAAAATGACACACAGAGCTGGTTATAAACATGAGAAAATATATTTATAAATTCTTGAATTGAGAAATAGCATAGAAATTGTAACCACAAAATGTGAAATGACTAGAAATTGTACTAAAGCTATAATTGCATATGAATTACTTTGTTGGTGGTATTTTGGTTTTCATGTTTTGTATGGGTTTTTTAGGTTTTTTTGTTTGGTTGGTTGCTTTTTTTTTTAATTAAATCAAGTCCGAAGTGATTTTCCGCAATAATTTCTTAGTTTTGGATTGGAACATCCATTAACACATCTCAAACCAATTTACTGTAGTAGTATTTAATTTAAATATCTCCAAAAGTTGCTTTCAGACATTCTGTTAAAAAAAAAAAAAGATGTAAATCTAAGTTTTTTATTTTTACTCTTTCTCATTTATATTTTTAATGTATTTTAAAATAAAATTTTAAAAATTTGTTATGAAAAATGTTTTTTAAGTGCTCAAGCTGAAATATTCCCTTTCATTTTCATAGGTAAAATCATGGACACTGCTGCACATGCAGGCTGAAAATTCATTCTCAGAATTTCCTGCTTAACTTCATAGATAAGTAAACCATTACTCTCACTTACCCTTTCCTAATGAAAAAGCACATTTTCGAATGCTTGAAAGTGTTTAATGTAATTAATCAAGCAGGTTGCCTGAATTAATATTTTTTTTCTCATCGAGTTCATAGGAAAATATGACTTTTTATCTTTTCAGAGAACAAATAGATAAACAAAGAATCTCTGGCCTTTTTCAGACATTTTAGAGAAATAAAATAATGTTTCAAATATTTGAAATTTTTCATTCAAACTACCATCAAAATAAGTAAAGTCGTTAAATTCTGTAGTCACTAAAATGTCTACTGCTGGGAATACACCTTTTCAATTAGCCAGAAGTCAATAAGTCCATGAAACTGCACTGGAATTTTAAAGATCTCCAAGATTTCAAGGTTAAAGGTAGACCTGGAAATATAACTCAGACTGATAAAATAGTAGAGAGGAAATATATCCTGAAGAAAAATCTGTAGCTAGCTCCTCAGTCACTATGTCATTCTTGTAATATCTTCTTAAGACTTCTGTTCTCTCCTGTGGTCTGTACAGAAAATCTGAATGCCTAACTTAGACCTGCAGAGAATCAAGAGCCTAAGACTTTCAGTATCACTACAAAGCTAAATCATATTTGAATTTATCTGACATGATGAATCTGGGAGTGCTCCTCAGCACCTAAACCCAGCTATGCAGCTCTGGCCTTCTCATCAGTCAGTGTCAAGTAAAATCAAAGGTCCCTCAGGGTCTTATCTCCCCTCTGCTCCACTTCCAGCTCCTGCATACTGGGCACGTGGACCAGAAATAAGCTGCGGTTGTTCTTCCCCCAGTTATCCAATTTGGTTGTGATACAAAGTCAACTTTTGACTTAACGAGGCCTGGATCCCTCAAAGCATGATCCTCTGCCTTTGAAGTCAGTAGATAAAATTAATGGCTTTCTTTAGTACACAATGAGAAAATCAAGTTCTATACAGTAGCTGTCAAGTTGACTTTTCAGTATATCTCAAAATAAAGGGTGTGTGTGTTCCTTTGACAAACACGGTTTTCTGCCCAGCAACTAAAATACGTGTTTTAGTACATACTGTGATATTCTGTAGCAGCACAAGCAATGAAATTATTGCATAAATAATGCACTAAAATAATCTAAATATTTGTCTGTAACTAAGGTTTACAAATGAGGCATTAATAAAAATCAAGAAGTTGTTCTGTGAAACAACTCACAGGTCATTATCTGCCAGAATACCAGTATTTTTTTTTTTATTTATTGCAATGCCTGTATGGCTGAGGGCATTCAGACAGTCCTAGTTTATTAAGCTTACGTAAGAGCTTGTGTTGGTTTAAACCCAAAGGAAGTAATGTTCCTGCTCCTGCTAATCAGAAAAAAACCCTTGTTCGTATGCAATTAAAACATCCTGACCTTTTTAAGCTCTGTATTAAGTATTTGAGAGCACATGTTCTAGTGAGTGTTGTGGGGTATTTTTGCCATTAGCCTCATGCACTCACATGAATACAAATCAACTATCAGAAACAACTCTAGGAAAATTAACTTTTTCCCCTAAAACTTCGGGCAAAGCAATGTCTTCTGACATTAGACTTTTTGAATTAATATTTAGTGATGTATGCTGCTATTTTAGACTTGTCGTGTGCATGCTCATACATATACATCTATACATGTTTTCATATATATTTGCATATATTGACATATCATAGTAATCACTGAATATGGAAATACTTGTAAATATATGCACAGGCACACACAGACCCCTCATATGTTCAAGAAAAATACCTTTATCCCAAAACCTTTTATGTTGTATGTGAACTTAGGCAGCTTCACCAAACACTCGCTAATAACAACATGAGAGGTGGCTGATGTGCAACACACACCTCACACAGAAAGGAAGTGACATGGATTTTTCAAAAATATGAACTTCAAAGTAGTTCCAAGATTTACAGTTTATGATGTCTGCATGTAAACAATTGCATTAGGATGTTTGAGACTGTATTTTCCAGTACACTTAAAGCTGAGATGGCACATAAAGTCTAGCATAGTAGTACACAGTTATGAGGAATTTAAAGGAATTTATTTACCTACCAAACAGAAATTCTGCTGTTTGTTGCTACCCTAGCTGAGATGCACACTGCTTTATTTGGATAGATGGTATCATTTCTGCCCTAGCAGGACTAGAGCTTCTACATTAGATTCTAGAAATGAGCTTAGGTCAGATTCCTAAAATAGCCCAACATACCTAGAACAAATGTTCTGTCCTCTACCCCTTTCTTGGTGACATTTGCTCAAGGCAGCTTAATAGAAATTAAAATTCCTAAATCACCATGGCTGCTTTGAAAATTATTTTTGACAGAACCTGAATCTTTTGGTGCCTGAACGCTTTTTAAAATCTGATTTTGGGAGCTTTCTAAAAAACACCAAGGTGAGAAAGCAGACTGGAACACAGTAGCTCCTGTGTTTCAGTACCATGCTTGTAACAGTTGTATCCTTTCAATCTTTTATTTGTCCAAGATGGAGAGATTTATGGTAGAATAAAGTCAATAGAAAAAACGCATCTGAATGCTAATTACATTTATGCTGAGGTGGTCATGGAAAGGTGTCCTTACTAAATAAATATTAATGTTAACTTTGAATAAATTTAAAAATTGCAGTATTGAAACAAAACAAATGTTTTAAGTTTAAATCATCCTAGCTTTCCAGATTCATCTTTTATCAATCAAATAAAGGTCAAAGAAATTAAAGTACTTGTCACAGCTAAGAAGTTTCCTATGCTTGGCATAAGCAGTGTAAAAAGGTCAACTTTAAAAATATGACTGATGTTCAGCATAAGATTCAGGATTGTTGATTCATTTTTATGTGCAAGTAACAGATCATTTCAACATGTAAGTTAAATCACATATCTCCAACATTTTTTCTTATTCTTATTCTGGGTTTCACACTCATACAAGTCAATATGACTTGTCAGTATGCTGATGAGAATTTTTGGCTGGTTTTCCATTTGTGAAAATTAGTATAGTTGATACAGTATCTCAAGATGTTCTATTAAAACTATTTGTTCTTTTGAGCTAAAACGTGTAAAAAAATAACATATAAGTAATGTACTTACAATCTGAGAGAGATGCAGAAGAATAGACATGAAAAATAACATTGTCTAAAAGCCTGGAAAACTGGATGCTATACTTTTACTAATATACTTCGTGACCTGGGATTGTCTTCTTCTTTACCTTGGGATTTCCCTACTAATAGAGCAAATAAATACTAACTAGGTCTGGTAGATCTCCTGCAAGGGAACATTTCTTAAAATCTCTCCATTTTACTTTCTATTTGTGTTTGGTGTCCTTTAATGTAATTTTTGTTCTGTGTTTATGATACTATATATTTTGCCCTCTTGCTCTGTTTTTCTGTATGTCTGGATAAGGAGGATAATCTTTCCTGGAGCTCTAGTCCTGTGTTTTAAATTTGCACCTCAGTCCAAAGTACAGTAGGAAAAAAAAGACTCCCACTGGCTTAGTCACAATTATAAAAGCTGTTCCCTTTTTAGTTAAGGTGGTGACCACACACTTGCCCTTTATAAGATAAAAAGCAAACAAACAAAAAATCCACCAAAATACCCAAACAGCTCTAAACAAAAGAAAAAAAAAGTGTATGTTTTGGGACAAATGCTCATTAGCAGTTAGTGCATCTTCCAGCTTAATTTAATCAGAAAGAAATTGCTTTGCACTCTCCAAGATGTCTTGGCAGCATGAACCAAATTGTAATACACAGGGACAATTAGAAACTTCACTTTGGAAGTGTGCTCCTGACCCAAACATAATCTCCAATACAGATATAGCTGTAGAGAAAACCAAAGTAGTATAAAATACTGTGATTTTATGTTTATTTCTCACACACCTTTTAAAGTTCACTTATCTTACAAAAATAATCTTACAGTTAAGAAATTTCAGAGAATTGATCATTTTACCATTACAAATCTCTATATTTCTCATCTGTTTTCTGCATAAACTTTGAATGACAGTACTCTCACTTAGTCTCAATGCAATTTTTTTTAATTTTTTTTTTCTCTTCTTTATATTTTTTTCCCCTGCTGTTAGGCCTTCTGCTATAAACATGGATGAAATTAGCTTTACCTTGACATCTTATTAATTTTCTTTTAATGGTTGTCACCCAAGCCAAAAAGTTCTACTCTTGTTCCTCATATGGAAAACACTAGGCCCAGCTTTCACCATGTACCTGATGTCTTACAGAGGAGAGAAACTTAGTAGACTTACTAAAAATTCATTGGCTGTAGAAACACAGATTTACTCAAATACCCAAAAGAGTGGTGGCTTCTTTCGTATCTCAAAACCAACTGAATTTTACTGCTCTAGCAAGCAGATGTCAGTCACTTTGTCAAATTTTTGAAGAGAATGAAGTAAGACATGAAGAAAGGAATTATCCAAAAAAGAATAGAGTTATACATGTCCTCAGTTTGACACTTGGCCATTTAATGCTATATATAGATAAGGTGAGAGTCAGAAGGAGTCAGGAAAAAGGGTTGTATTATGAAGGAAGAGCTGCAGAACAATAAGATAATGTCAAGGAAGACAACTAGAAATACTGCTAAGATAATGGCAGTCAGTTAGACAGAAAGGACTATGTAGCAAAGGAAATAATGTTTAGCATGTAAGAATCTCATGAATTGCCTAAGAATCACAGGCACCATCCAATTATCTCACACAAAGCTAGGAAATAGGTGTAACGTGTTCAGTCATGGCAGTTAAAAGACAGATTTCTTTATACAAGTGTTCTATGTGTTTATTTTTTAAGGATGGAACTCTTTGTGTGATGTGTTATGATATGACTAGGCCTTACTGGAAATTATGTCATTGCCAGTTTATTAGATTTATTGGATTATTCCCTGCATGCCTTTATATATTTAATGTGTGTGTTTTCTTTTACTTGCAAAGAAATGAAATATACTCATAGGCAATACAGATAATTGAATTTCTATTCTGGAATCAATATAAGCTTGAAGTGTTCAAGCATAATTCCCCAAACAGCATAGACTGTTTAAGTCTCTTCTGAATTAGACAGCTTGGTAGCTCATTTGATTCTAGTGGGCAAAGTAGGTAAACTAATATAAATACTTAAATATGTTCCAAAAACACAGAAGATAAAAAAATTATATTAAAAAAGATTAAAAATTATATAAATTCTTCTTAACAGCAAAATTTCTTTTCCCTTCACCATAATCTGATGTATTCTCTACTATTAATATTCACCAAAAAAATTGCTCTAGTGAGCAATTGAATGAGTTTTGCTGAAAGATAGTGACAAGCATTGCTTAGTCAGATAATTATTTAATAAGAGAGAATTTAGAATATCATGACAGAATTGTATTTTATGTCATTCTCAATTTCCGTAGTTGTCCCTGTGTAAAACTTTTCCCACAGAATAGGTGAAAGAAATTCTTTGTCATGGATCAGCCTGACAGCACCTGAGACAGGTTGAATGCAGAAGCTATCATGAAGATGGCAAAGGCAAATATCAGGGTAACAATCAAGAATGGATGACACTCAAAAATGAATAAATCTAAAAAACTGGCAGAGGAAACGAACATTAAAATAGATCAAAATCATAGATCAAATAAGAGCACTTCTTATCCTTTCTATACATATAGCTGCTGTGTCTTTGTCAAAACCTTAATGCTAATGTATATAACAATGATATAACAATGTTTTTTCAGCTGCTGTACATAAATAGCGAAGGATATATCATAGAGTTCAATAGGCCTTATGTCTCTCTCTCTCTCTCTATATATATATATACATATATATGTTCCTTGCTGCCTACATTAAATTCATCCTGGTCTACTTCTATGTCAAAATTCTATCAAGTTAAAAAATTTCTCTAAAATCTATGAACTTTTCAAAGTAATCTCATACTGGGGTATGTGGTAAGAATTCTAGGTGTGGTAATATTCGAGAAAGGATCTTCCAGTGCACCACGATCTGAAAAACAAACAACAGCAACAACAACGATAAAAACACCACAGCACCCAACTCTCCATTACCCCCCCCAAAAGCTCATCTCAAGTTACCATATTGTTTTCATTTTTTAGCATATATCCAGGTTTCAAAATATATAAAGACAGTCCTCACACTGTCTAAAGGGGTCTGACTTGGCTTTTATCAGTTACATGAAAGGCGCATCATAACACAAAATCAGACTCCTGAAGAAGCTTGCATCTCAACAAGTGCCTGTAGAAGAATAGAAAGCATTCTGTCTGATTACCGTAAATTCTAAGACACTAAGTTTACTGTGTATCAGATAAAAAAATAGTAGTTAATTTAAAAAAAATAAAGATAATCCTTCGGTTCAGAATTCCTATTGTTTTCATTTCTTATATCTGGCATTGAAACATAGTAGTAGCTAAAATCAAATTATTTCTAGACAGAAATGAGTGATGAAAAAAAATATGGCCACTGATCTTATAAAAAAGCCTATGCAGATAAGTACTTGAGCATGCCAAATGATATTCGCAGATGCTTTACTTTCTATGGGTCTATTGGCATCAAATGCCACTGTGAAAGGATGGTGTTTTTTTTTAAATTAGATTATTTACATGATCTAATAATCATCCTAGAGACTTGTGAGAATATTTTTAAAATAACAGTAAAGCTGTATATAAGGCAGTTTTCAAAGAAACTGTGAAGGTATATGAAAAAATCAACTCCCAGTGAAATACATATTCGATAATTTTAAACAAGGAGAAGGACCCTTACGAGCTTTAGGAGAAAAGATGACATGTAACAGTTTGCATGAATCCTTTTCAAACACTGAAATGCATTTTCTCTGTTTTTTGAATATAAGTGGCAAAAAAAATTGTAATAAGTTAGCCTTTTCTAAGAAAAGTTTTACAAAATTAGGACATGATTTAACATCCCTTATCATATTCTTTATTTATACTATTACTATATGTAGGATACAGTATTGTATTTTAACAAAGGATCTTACTATAAGCTAAGAAGTGTTCTTCAAAGGCAGACAGCAGGTTCCCGAAACATTAAGTGAATATGAGACACACATTTGGCTAACATTAGTAATTGCATTTATTTCTATCTTTGCTTCCAAAAATCTCTCTTATTTTATTTTTCATATAAATGATTCAAGAAGTATAATAAATCATCTTAGCTTTGTTTTGTAGTGTTCTAGTTATAACTTATGATAGCCCCTAAGATAAGGGGTTAACAAGTATTATTTTAATACAATTTTCAATTGTTTTCTTCTTGAACCTTGAAAAATCAAATGGCAATTATTACCTATCAAAAACTCAACACATGTAGCAAGACTGCACAGAAAGTTTTTGTCCTTTTAGCTAAGCTGCCTGCCACAGAACTCTGTATGTTTTTCTTACAGAAAGCTGTAATTTTAATCTTGCATTAACTGTCTATTTTTCTAAGTGTTGGCTTAGATGGTAGCTTTGGAGAATATGAGAGAAACAACTGCTTCAACACTCTGGTTCAAGAAATCACCAACTACTAAATTCGCCAAAATAGGAACCTGATTTCGCTATTGGAGAAAAACAACATTCTCTTTTGGATATGATATTTTGAACTGTTCTTTGGGTTCTCAGAACTACAAGCACTGGTACTGAGCAGGAGAGAAGATGCTGTCATTTTGGGTTTTTTTCCCGTTGTGAAGAATCTGTTCATACCTTAAATTTGGTGCGTTCATTTTGTTCCCTCCATATAGAAAATTGTGTTTCTGAAAACAACAGATTTAAAATGAGGTAACTAAAATGCAAGGAAAGAATGCTACTTTTTCAGTTTTGTTCTGGTGAATTGTAGTATTAATCTACTCAAGAATCATCGTTTGGATTCAGAGTTGCTGCTAGTGCTAACAGAACTTCTTTTTAGTCCAAACTTTTTTTTGCTTTGGGTGTCACAAATATAAACCATCTGGTATACCATCTGCCCATATTTCTTTTTACATATACAGTGAGAGTGGGTGGAAAGACTCCAAAATTGTAGACATTATCCTTTTTCTGCTAATCATCATCATCATCATGGTCATCATCATTATAATCTTCTTAGCATTTTAATATATGACTTTACTGCTTTCTGCCTCCCAAATCTGTTGATATGCCGTAGCGTAGAATTTTGTTTTGTTTCCAGTGAGTGCTCTGTGTGATTTAAGGGAGGCAGAAATCTGGAATGCATCTTATATGGTTTTGCTGTTCACCAGTTGCAATAATTTCGTTCCACATGTTAATGTACATTTTATTACTATATTTATCTACCTGTCGGTTTTTAGAAAAGTTGAATTTCTCAATACAAAATAATTTTAAATACAGTTGAAGAGTATATTAAGTTTCACCTGAGGCTGAGTTTTGTTCTCTGTGTTTCATTTCACCTACAAAGTTTTACCAGAGCTTTTCAAAGTTGTGTATTCTGCTTAATTTCTAACAGGAATAATTTAATTACACCTTAGCTCCAGTTTATCATCCTTCTGCCTGAGAAAAGCAAAAAATGTAGTTAGAAGTCAAAGGTGAATATCTTGCTCATATCAGTAAACTGTTCCATGCACAGCTTCATTCACTTTAAAGGGAATCCTGGGATGCTGGTCCATCATTCTCAATAATTGTCCTGACTGTTGTTCAAAGCTTTTTCCAGGTAATTCTGGAGAAATCAAGATAGCATAGAGTTATTACATCCAACATAACTTCTTGTTTACACTTCAGGGGAAAAAAATATCTATATGGAGACTTATTTTCCATCAGAATCATCACTCTGGGTAGATACAATCCTTGTCTTAACTGGGGTCTGTGAATTTGGAAGGGTGTCAGGGGCTAAAAATTTGATGATTGATTTCTAAAGTAGTTACTCCATATTTGGGAGCACAGTGTGGAAAAAAACTAAATGAGTACCACAGTAGTCCTTCATTCAGAAAATCCACTATTTTCCTTCAGTAATTAAAGGAACATTATATGGTTGTACATCAAAATGAAACTATGAGTTAATCATCCATATTACTAAAAATCAGAACAACTGTACTCACAAACCAAAACTTGCTATGATTTTGTTTTGTGCTTGTGTACTCGCAGTGTTATCCTTTTCTGCCTGGCAGAACAAGACAATGAAATTATGAAGAATCTTGGAAAAAAAAAGGTGATCTGAAACAGTTATCTTTGGCATGGCTCATTGTGGAGCTTATCAAGCTGTAGAACAACCTTTCTGAATTAATGGTGGAAAAAGCTCTATAAAGACAAAAGTATGCAATAGAAAAAATTATATATATATTGTAATCGTCTTATTTTGTAAATAGTTGTGAATAGTTGATGGCTCTGTTCTGAGAACACTGCATAGAGTCCATGAGATTGGTGCCTTAGTTTAGAGAAGAAGACCAGGATTTGGGGGAAGTAGAGAAACAAATTTATGGTCTTGAGCCTTTATATAAGATATGGGCCTACTATACAAAAGTACTGCATCTGGATATCTAAACTAACTATTTATTAAGGTAAATAAGACTTTAAATAAATTTTTAAAAAGTCTCAATTTCTTCTGGGAAAAATTTTTAGTTAAATAATAGCAATCACTGGTGAAAAGTCATATGGCTTTCTGTATAAGATCTGGGGAAAAAAATTGAATATTAAAGATTCAGAATGCAAGTAATTAATTACTCATCTACTTGTTAATGGTTAAAAGAAATAGTATTCAATTCTATTCCTACACTACAATCAGTGAGTCCATCTCTTTTGGTTATTTACTTTAATTTACATCAGAATTATGTCTGCTGCTATATCACTACTATAAATTAACCCTGGAAGTGCATTATCTGAATATCAAGTATCAAAGCTGTCTTGTTGTAACTATTCACTGCTTTATCCCCTCAATCTATTTAAACTACTACTGAATAAATAAGGATAAAGAGAATATATTGTCCTCTGCTGGGACATTAGCAAGGTAATGTAGGTATTGCTTATCTGTAACAAAGTCCCTTATACCAAATATACCAAGTAGCAAAGCTTTAAATTAATATAATATCCAGTGACCTAGCTTTGTTTTGCCTTTATTTATACATTAAATTTTAATATAATTAAAATCCAGGAAGTTACTAAGCTCACATAAGAAAAAAGGATAGAAAATTTAATATTTTTCAATCATAATAACACAGTAGTGACTCCATTCTTTAGAATGTCATTAGACATTATATTTTTTATAATATTGATTTAGTTTGTACATTATTTTGTAAAGGTATTCACCTATTAGAGACACAAATCACAGTGTCCTTTTTCTCATACAAGAAGACAGGGATAATAGTTGTTTAGGGACTAGTTAACAGATAACAGATAGTTTTTTAGAGTGTACTGAGTAGACTCAGATAAAAATGCCTTCACCATTGTTGTTGCTTAATCTAAGGGCTGGTTATTGTTTAATGGTCAAATTGGACTTGAGGACCTTAGTTTATTGCCACTCAAATCAGAGTAGGAAAATGAGAAATAAAACCAACTCTTGAAACAACTTTTAACCCGGTATGGGAGAAGGAGAAGGTCCAGACCAGCGGGGGTCCTTTGTCCTGGTTTGTAGGTCCACGTGTAATC
>JAWWES010000115.1:72306287-72321744 GCA_035583135.1 Lophotriccus pileatus | reverse complement strand
TCCCTTCCCTTCCCTTCCCTTCCCTTCCCTTCCCTTCCCTTCCCTTCCCTTCCCTTCCCTTCCCTTCCCTTCTCTTCTCTTCTCTTCTCTTCTCTTCTCTTTGTAAGAAAGTATTTGTGTTTCTAGAATTTGGCTAAAACAGGAATTATTATCTATTTTTCTGATTCAGAAGGAAAAACATTTTTATGTACAGCTCTCTACTAGAATAATCACAATTAATTTTAATTGTAACAGCAATCTTGAGCTGATTGGAAACTCGATATTAGTACTGTTTTCTCCTTGTTGCAGACTTTAAGATTGTTGACTTAGGACTTAAACATCTTTAGACTTGACTGACAGACTTTATACCATATTTTCCAGACTGATATCTGTGATTACATCTGTACTAATACGCTAAATAATGTCAGAATTTCTCCTTTTTCTCTGCAGTCAACTGACAAACTGTCAGTGTTTATCCACAGCCATGTTATTGAACTCTCTGAGCTGCTCAAACAGGGAGGTCACATACACAGTAATCTGCTGGAATTGTTCTTAATGTTCCTAACTGCATACAGGAATTGTGTAGGAAAAAAAAAAAAAAGACACCAAAAGTATTGCATCTGTATCCTGACACAGTTCAGATTGCTAGTATTGTCTTCTCTTTTATTTTCTTTTTTTTTTTTTTTTTTGGAAAAGCAGCAGCTCAATAAGCAAAAGTAACTGCATGTAAGAAAATACATGGGGATTATGCATACGATTGTCTGATTTGACCCACAGAATTTAAAACTAACTCTATAAAACCTTAATTATTGGTTATGCATGAAAGTTTTAAAAGCTTCCTGATGTAATTCTTCTGTGAGAGTATCAGTGCGGTTTTGTCCTTTAACTGTAATTTATTTCTTGACACTAAATTTATCTTACTATGTCTTACTGTGCCTTAATGATTCCAACTGCCAGTACGAGCCTGTCATAAGAACATAAACCTCTGTATTGTTAAACTCTTTTTCTCTTTTTTCTTTTTAAATACATTTCAGCCATAATTGATCTTTCTGTTTTTGAAATACATTCATTTTACGACTATGAATAATATATATAAAATCGGAAATTGAAATAATTTACATAAAAGCATAGAAAGAAAGAGATTAAGTTTACTGGAGCGCGACCACTCTGGGAACTGCTATGCTGTCCACCTTGCAAAGGGAATTCCTGCTGAAGCATGACAAACAATTTGAAAAATCGCTTTCACCTATATATGTGGAGTGCAAATTGTCACAGTTATGTCTATATAAACAGCTATTATATATTACAGAAAAACTTAACAAAAGTAATGTGGTTACCTAAAGTAAAGCAAGCCCATATATATTTGTGAAATATACCCAACTACACATCAGATAGGCACCCGGTGGCTGAAAATATTTGAAGAGAAGGATATTGCACTTACAGCACTTATCTACAGCCCTGATCTTCTAAAGAGAAGTGGGTGTGAAGCTGTGAAGAAAAGCAATTCCATTCTCAGTAGGTTACCACAGTACATTTTCAAAAGTTTCTAATTGAAGATATGCTTCATTTGCCTTAGCTATAAAAGAAGTCACATTCACTCATGATTATGTCTGTAAATGAACTCATGAAAGTCATCTGGAAGAAAAAAACACCACAAAATCAATCCAAACAAGAATAACGTTTAGAATGCATTTTTAATTATGTGAAATTGTACATTTATTTGATTACATTATCTATCCAATATCAAAAGAGTTAAACTCCATTAAACTCAATAATTTAAAACTTTTTTGGTTGGAGGTGTATTATCTTTATTAGGAATATGCTTCATTTTAAAATGAAAATGCCACATATTAAGGCTTTTAAAAACAATATATGAAAACATTGACTAGCATTGTGACTAATGTATTATTCATCATCAGTATGTACAATGGGGCCTTCAGAATCTTGTTATGAAAGTTTTTAATAAGCTATCACAAAGCTATCATGAAACATGCAGGAAAAACCAAGAACTGTGATACGCAAGATGCATTGATTTCACTGAAAATTAATTCTACTTGAATATGAGGACTGGAGTGCTTTTAATGCCATAGACTAAGTATGCCTAATCTCATATTTAGGACACTCAGCCATACCTAAGCACACAAATATTTATGGTTCATTGTGTTAAAGGCAGTTAAAATTACAGACTTTTAGATTATTTAGGGTTTGGTGGGTGTTTTTTGTTGGGTTGGGGTTTTATGGGAGGGAGAGATTTGTTTATTTTTGTTTGGTTTGTTTTGGGTTTCATATAGTTACTCTGAAAGTAGGCTAATCTTTCCTAATTTTATGTTTCTATCAATCTTAGCTAATCAGGTGAACTCAGTTGTCAATGGTAAACAATAGTGGTTTCTGAGGTGCTGTCTAACTTATTTAAGAATAAATATACAGAAAAATATAGATTTTTTTTTCAAAAAAATTCTTCTACTGATTTTAAAGTCTGCATTGAGGCAAAACAGATATGTCATATGAGCATGAAGACTGCAATTCAAGTGCCCAAGCATTGCTGGACAAAGCCTTCTATGAGAGCATTAGCTCATCTATAAGGCCACAGCTTTGCCTTCTACATAGAATTTTCAATCAATCCAACCAGAACAAAACACTTCAAATCCTGCATGGAGGCTTGACTTGCTTCAAATTAAGGAACCAGAACAACTGTGAATATCATGATGTTTAGTTCATAAATTTTTTCAGATTTCAAACTGGGGAAAAGAATAACTCTTTTTCCTGACTTAAAATGGGAATAAATAATGAAATATCAGTGATTTGAATAGCAATTCCAATCCCATTCAATTATAAATTCTTTCAGGCTTTTTATTTTTAATTTCTCTATGGAAAGTCTCCAGAAATGTAGTCACTATGCTGCAAAAATTCTCAGAGCTCAAATTTGCTGATCATAAAGCAGTATGGTTCAGTGCTGATGGCTTCATCCTTCATGTCACTACCCCCATCTGTCCCAGCACTCCAAATGGATCACTATTATCTACTAAACTTTACTTCAGAAAAAAATATGTATATTTGTGCAAAAAAAAAAAGTACTTCTTTATAACTGTGATTTAGAGGTCAAATTATGGTGCTTTCTCTGAGCTCAGAAAAAAGAAGTCCAATACACATGGGTTCCAATATTTTCTCTGTTCTTGCTCAAATAAAAGCAAACATGTTATATCATACTTTGTATCAGGGAATTATTCATATAACAGAACCCTAGGATATTTTTCCTACAGGGTTTAAATTCATGTTGTTTCCTTTTGAGTTTTATTTTAACAATCTGGATATTTCACAAAAGCAACTTTTTAAGAAAATGCATAAGCAAATTCATAATTGTCATGATTTAACTCCAACTGACAACTAAGTACCACTCACTCACTCACTCACTCACTCACTTCCTCACTCCCCTGCTCCTCCAGCGGGATGAGGAGGAAAATCAGAAAAAGGTAAAACATATGTATTGAGAGAAAAACAGTTTAATAATTGGAAAGAAAAGAGTGATCAGCCCCTTACAGACAACTACCCCCAATTTATATACTAAGCATGATGCTCTATGATACGGAATATCCCTTTGGCCAGTTCTGGTAAGCTCCACTAGTCACGCTCCCTCCTAAATTCCATTGCACCTGCTTGTTGGCACTGCATAGGAAGCTGAAAAGTCCTTGATTTAGAGTAAGCACTACTTAGCAACAGCCAAAACATCAGTGTAATATTAACATTACTCTCATATGAAATTCAAAACACAGCACTGTATAAGCTACTAAGAAGAAAATTAATTCCATAGCTGAAACTATGACAATAAGGTACTTATTTAGCCCATTTTTCTTATTTGATCAACTTTTCTTCTTTTGGGAAATTTACCATCTGTCTTCAACAACTCATTGAAATTACTTAGATAGTTTCCAACTCATGTTTGAAGAAGGAAGGGAACTTGATGTTTGTTATATGTAGTGTGCGCCTGTGTCAATAAGTGTAATTGGCATGATATACTGTGTTTCTACATAGCTTACTAGTTTTTAACCTGGTTGAAATGAGACAAAAAAAAAAAAATTAAAATTGGGAAGCACTATAGCCTGCTGGTTTATTTCACTGGAAGTTTTAGTAAGTTAGTCAGTTCATGAAGTTTATGTGCACTTTTCCTTATTTATTTAATTAGGGGCACCCAACAGGCCAACATATGCAATTTGATGGTGCAATTTACAGAAGTTACAAAAAACAGGATCCCTGCTGAAAATTTAAAGAGGGACTGTACCTACTTTCTGCTTCTATTACTTCATATAATGGCTTCCCAGATGATGCAGAATGGCAAGCAAACAAAAGGCTGATGATGCATGACTTACACCAACTGTTTGTGAATTGAAAGCAGATGTGGACAGTGGGAGGCTGACCATCTCTAATACAAGTTACAATATAAGTAACTGAAAAAAACCACATATAACAAAATCTACCAGAGGTGTTCAAGAATATATGTCATAGTTAAAATCTGTCTTCTTTTAAGAGGGCAGAAAAAATGACAGTCACCACACTAACAAAAATGAAGCTGTATCAAACACATAGTGTAATGAAATATAAATTATAAATATAATGTAAATAGATAAATCACAGTGACATGTGAGTTGCTATGTATCTATCAGATTCATTTGGATTTTCAGCTTTATAATAAAAACACCAGTAAGCATGATTGTCATTGCACTGGAATAAATCCACCATTTTGTACAGAAAAAAAATCTTTTTTAAAAATGGAGCACTTTATAGGCACAGTTGCTTTTAACTATACTCTTGATTATACTTATGTGCTTTGGAAAAGGGAAGACAACCAGACTTGACTCCACTAGCACAAATTCCTGAGTCAGTATATTACCATTACCTATATTTTCCTTACAAGTTTCTCCATTTGCTACTGCTCCTTATCATAGTGCTCTGATTATTTGCAATTCTTTACCTTCCCAGGTGCACTGTATTTCTCTCTTATTGACCGCTTCACAAATCAACGTTATTTACTGTCTTTTGGGTTTATCATAACAAAACTTTCTCTAAAAGCAAGATATTCTAAGGGATATTCATGGCTTTTATCTCAACAATTTTTTTGGTACCTTAACAAAATTACCTCCTTTCTACCCTCAATTTAGTAGACTTCTTTATTAAAGATCAATGCTAAATACCCTTAATAAATGTCAGAGTTCTCTTGGTGTTTTCAGGCTGTATGTGATCCAAGTTTATATTCAGTATACTCTGGTGAAGATTATTGGTTTTCTGAGATTATTTTAACTAGTCTGAGACCATGTTAAATTACTATCTACAAACTGAGACAACATTTAACTTTTTCTGCTCACATGATTTTTCCAGCTCTCAATAAGTTTTTGGATATACTTCTAACAGTAACCTATTTTTTTCCTATTCGCTTCAGATTAAAGATCCATTTGGCTTGGGCATTTTGGCATCTTTCAGAGAGTGAGACCATTCATCCTCATTTGATCCTCATTCCAAATACATGGTTTTTCCTCTTCCTCTGAAATTTATGGGTTTTTTTCTGGAATATGAAACTTTTCTTCCTTTCCTAATACCACAGTTAAAAAATGATATGACATTTTTGCATCAGCAGATTCACATTTCAATCAATTACTTTTTACAAACTCTTGAAATCAATCTTGTCCTATCACTGTTAATCATTGGCATCTTTGCCAGGGACTTCAGTGAAGAAATTACATCAATATAACTCATGAGTTTTCAGTTTCACTTAAAAGCAACAACCATTTTGTACATGGGGGGAAAACCCATAGTTTCAAATCTAAGGAAAAGACTGAAGAGAAAATGCATTGGAAGTACTTGAAATATGCAAAGAGAGACATGTTCAAGGAGCAGATTGCTGTTTTTCAGGATTAAAGAACTTGGTAGAAATGCAGGTGTTTTTCTGTGTTCTTTATAGTATATTTAGACTACTAGTGGAGGATCAGATAACAGTTCTGGTCACTTTATCACCTAAGATTTTAGGAACAGTATATATCATTATTTCTCTCTCAGTCCTCATGCACAGCCTACAAATTACTTTCCTTCTTTTTCTTTCCAGTTCAGTTCCTCAAGTCTGAGCAAACTAGTCAATGAATTGATCTACTCAGAAAACTTAGAATAAATAAAATGTTCTCTCTGCACCTGGAGAAGGAACAGATGCTGTCAGAAGTGCTTCAGCACTTCAACAGACTGCTTCTGTCTGCATACCCAGTGACTTTTACTAGTTCACTAGTCTGATTCCCTTAAAGCTTTGGCAGCAAATATGTTCTACTTTGTACTTTCATCTTTTAAATGAAATATAATACACTCTACTGAGTTAAGGCCTGACTGTCATAGCAATATTCTCAAATTAAAGGTTTTTATGCATTAAATAATTACAACCAGTAATTTAAATAAAAAGCTCTGGAACTTTTTTGTTATATCATTACATTTGAAAAAAAAATGTCACGGAGTTTTTTGGAGATTCCTTGGGAGTATTTTTTTAAGATAATGAGCTATGTGTGATGCAGTGGCTCTTTCTCTGTTAATCAAGGTCCTTGTTGCCCTTACTTTTCTTCTATGTAAAGTATTGGTTTTAATCCCTTCTCAGAGAGGTAGGCTATCCTCACATCCTAGAGCACAGGCGAGATGAATGACAGGATGAGCAGCTGGCTCTCATTCCTACCCCAGAAGAGGCAGAGCTATTTAGGCTCACAAGATACATTGCTCCACATTTCTATGTTGAATTTTTTTTTTCTTCTTTTCAAAGTTTGTGTGTCTTTATCCTACAGAATGCAGGAAGAACTTTTTAATTTTTATTCATTGCCATGATAGTTCAAATAGATGAGCTAACACATCTGCTCAGTACTGTGCATTGTACCTCAAGCCTTTGTACCATACTCAGAGCAGACATGATTTGAATTCTTACAACACCTCGCAGAAGGTGCTTAGATATCTAATCCTCATTATTCTCACTAAGATTTATGGCTTAGGGCCTCAACTGTATGCCAGCATTTCCAATGCCTGATCCTGCAGCAACAAGGTTAAGGAGTTCTTCATCAGTGAGCTGAGGGTAGAATTTGATACTAGGTATGACTGTAATTAATTATTAGGAAAACATTACTACAGGTTTACCATAAAAAACTGATGCAAAGTGTCAGAAAATTGAAAATTTGCACCTAGTCTTCTTAATTCTGATATTCAAGTAATGAATTTTTCATCATTTTTTATGAGTTACTGCATATTGTGGATAGATTAATTACCTTTGTTAATTCAGAGTAATTAAAAATCCAAATTTTTGCTCATGTTCTGAAAACAAGTTAGTTAATCAGTTACTCAGGGGAAGTACTGTGCAGTACAGAAATGCTCATCACTTGGGAAATGAGATTTTCCATTGGAAAAGTTCTACAGAATTAAGTTAAGTTGTAAATTGCATCAAGCTTGGGGTTATTTTTCAGCTCTTTTATCTAATTATGCTTTATCTTTCAACAAACTGCTTTTCAATACCTTTTTTGTACTGAAAAAAAAAAGCCCTCCAGAAATCAAAGCTGCTTATCTCCATCACTGTGGCTTATGCACTTATCTTCATCTTAGAGAAATGTGTGATGTGCTCCCTGTCCCGTCGGTGCCTCTCTGAATGACAATTGGATATTTATATTTCCAGTCCATAACTGATGGATTAAATGTATCTAAAACTTCTGCAGTCTCTGGTATTTGAGGTGTGTACGTTAATATGTGTGTGAACATACTAACTCATATAAACGTTAGTTACTGACACAGTCACACACTATCCATTGATATTCATAAGTATTGATCACACTTATCAGCTTGGTTTCCTATGATCTTTCTAATCTTTCAGTTAGAACTCTTTAAAAATTCCTAATTATGCATTTGTATATTTATAGTCCATGCAATGAAGTCAATATATTTTATGCAAATTTACACTTTATAGATTTTGCTTGACATACCATTTCAAGAATAAAGTTATAATCTTGAATATGCCTACTGTTGATTTAAAACCTGATGATGCATGTGGTCAGCTGGACTTTGTCCTGCAACATGGTGTGTAAGGCCCACCTTTGAAATAGCCATCTTGAAAAAAATTACTTTTCTGCTAAGTTAAAGAAATAAGTTAATATATTACAAAATAATTTTTAAACTCAATCTCATGCAGTGGACTGTAATATATCTATCTAAATCTGAATTTCAGATATTGCAGAAATTCCCATTGTTGCTTTGCTTTTACAGAGGAAATTATGCTTACACAAATACAACTGAATTTCATTTTTCAGTGGAGATTTGCTTTTACACTGGTTTTTATTTTACAGTCTAGACAGCCTAGAAAAAATGTAAAGGAGTATGTAATTATAGGATCACAGAATGGTTTGGGTTGGAAGGTGCCCTTAAAGGTTCTAGTTCCAAACCCCCTGTCATGGGCATGGATACCACCCACTAGATCAGGTAGCTCAAGGCCCCATCTAACTTGGCCTTAAACTGTCATGATTGATATTTCTTTTATCAGATTTCTCTGTCCCAGATATTACTGCTGGGAAACTACTGAGAAACGAAAAATTCAAACCCACAAATATTTAATAGTGGGTTTTGTACTTCAGGTGTAATTAAGTTAACTGAATAACACTGTATACTACAATTCAGTGAGACTGTATTTTATAAACCACATAAATAATGTAAGAATGAATATTGCAATTTGAAAGGAGAGTGGATTTGTGACTGGCATAGGTCCCGCGGGTGACATGTGTGGATATCCAGTACATTACAAAATGTCTGAAAAATAAGTTTATTAAAAAGCAATGTCTTCAGAAACACTTGTAAATTTTAATTATTTTTTCTGCATTCTAGTACTAAGACGGTAGACTGAGGTGACTTGAAGGATTTTTCAAACTATATTAATTTAGCAAAAAGAAGACTATACGTATAAAGCTCTGCGCTAACTTGAAGCCTATAATAATGGTTTCTCAGAGTTAACACTGAGGAACAGCTTACAAAAAAATAGACCATTTTTTAACTTTCCTACTCCCTCCCCATGCCCCATATATCATTGCCTACAAACAAAAAATTGAAAATACATGTGTGTTAAGGAATTGTTTGATCTATCTTTGGATTAAGATGGATCACGAATGATTTAAATTGTATGAAAAAACATTTCTTGTTTCCATTTTCTACTTGAAAAGAGCTGCAGTTCCATTGTCATGAGTCCATATGTAGTTCTCAATTAATCGTTTCACAGTATTAATTTTAAATGAGAGCAGATGGGTAGTATTAGATTACTTGAAAAGTCATGAAATATGTTGGTCTTTTAATAGTTTCTGTGGTTCTTGGGAGGTTTTGTTGTTTGTGTTTTTTTCTATCATTAAAGAGTTTGTTTTTTGGGGGCTGGGTTGTTTAGGGTCAGGGTTTTTTTGGTTTGTTTTAGTTGCTGTTGACATACAAGGCATCACTGATAATAATGCCATAATTTCCATGACAGCTCCTGTCCTAGTAACATTTTGAAGCAAATTTCCCTGATGAATCATGGCTGAATATTTATGGTAACAATTCGGGGATACCTGGTTGCGCTCCACACGACTCAGTGTGAACATGGATTTCTTTAGGTAGAATGGCAACTGCTGCACACGTTCCTGTAGTTTGTTTCTGTTAATTATGGACAGAAAATAAGATCTTTTACACTCTTTCTTTTAAAGTCATGAAGTTGGGATTTGGGGTTTTTTATTCATTTGCTTGGTTAGTTTGGGTTTTTTGTTTGCCTTTTTTATTATTTTGGAGGGTGTTTTTTTTTTCTGTTTGCTTTTTGTTTAACAAATTTTAAGAGGGATTTGCTGCTTTCTTCACTGTGCATAAATCCTCTTGAATATGAAAAACAATTATAAATGTATTCCTAGATTGACTGACTTAGCACATGAATTTATACAGATCTGAGCATATGATAAGTTTAAAAGGTAAAAAAGATGCTGCACTTCAATATATCATCATGAATTATTAAAAGCAACAAGATGTTATGCATCAGTTTTCATACTGGTAAAAAAACCTATTATTTTGTCCTTTAATATAGGATATTTAGTACAATTTCATGTGTCACAAGTGTGTACAAAGAAGACCATAAAATTTAATATCTCTTAAGTCCAGATTCCTTAATTTAAAATTCTTTTGCAGTTCTTATTAAGGTCTCACGTCCAGCACATATTACTACATATTTGAAATGTTATGACTCAAATGCATAGTTTTGTAGGAGATTACTGATTAACAGGAACAAAACAATATGAAGTAACTGATGATTTAGAAAGAAAAACTAAGCACTGTATATTGCATATTGGAAAAAAAAAAAAACAAACAAACAAAAACAGCAAAAAAATTTTGAATAAAGTTCCAGACATTGAAAATTCAAATTCTTGGTCTCTAACTCACTTAGCTCTGATAATATCTAAAGCTTATACACCTTTATTTTCAATGTTGTACCAGCTAGAACTCTTACTGCACTGAAAGTAGAGAAGTATACAGTTTCTGTCTCTATCTCTTGAAAATATTGCCACTAAGTTAGATATGGTAGCATTCTCATTAAAAATCTACATAAAATGCTAATCCTGACACAACTTCAACATATCTGTTCTCTTTCCAGGCAATAAATTGCACTAGTTTATATTCTTTGAGCTACTAGAGAAACCAATATATTTGGAAATAAAGGCAGGACCTTTTCCTCTGCACAGTAAGAGCTATATGCTTTGTAAACTAAGAATATCAAACCTCACTCTCTTTTTTTCACCCAAATTCCAGAATTTTTCACCCAAATTCCAGAATCAACACCTCTTCATTCCTTCTCTGACAGTTTCACACAAAAGGGACATATTGTGTTTTCCCACTCCAAGTCTCTAAATTCCTTTGTTTCCTCACTCGCAACCTACCACTATACTGCCTATCCCAAATATCACAAAGCCATTACGTAATTTTCCAAGAGTGATTCATAGGTGCCTTCTGTTGCAGTGCAAGCCTTCATATGCAGAGTGTCCTTAAAACTTCTCTGAAGATAATCTGGATCTTTCTCAAAGACAAAGAATCTTAGAATCATTCCCATTAATTGTGAAAAAGCCAGTCAAACCATTCCAAAAAGCTGATCACTGCATGGCTCCCCATAGGACCATGAGCTGAAGTACTGGAGGAAGTTTGCTTCTGAAAAGTAGCAGCTCTCTGCTACAGTAACAGTGGCAATTTGCATTTCTGAGCTATTTTTTCAATTACATGTAGACTGGGACACATTTTATTTTAAATGGTTTCTGCACATTCCCACAAATGTGGGAAATATCATTTTAATGACAGCAAAGATTTTGATTTACACTTTAAGTGGGAAATAGTTTTCAAGTGCCATTAAACTGAGATTTCAAGTTTTCTCATGTTGTCTAAGTAGGAGTAAAAAGAAACTTTTGCGGCTTTGTCAGAAATAATGAGAAAAAAAAAATTCAAAATCACAAGTATCACATAGATCAGTGCATCACCAGAATGTGAGGTCCAGATTGCCCACATATTTAAACTGGAAGTGGAGCTGGAAATTTCCTTCTAATCTTGTTTAATTCCTTTCCTCTAAACAAGGTTATACTTTATCTTTCTCATCAGGAAATTTTCTAAATTGTTGGTAAAGTATAATGACACTTCTGGAGGCTCCTCAAATGTGTTTAAATACTGTCATTGTTAGCCTTCTTTTTATATTCCCTGAATCGATCATAAATGAATTTTTCTGCAGTTTACATTTCTTGGTCTATGGATGTGAAAAATAATTATTTCTATGTCCATTATATATTAAATATTTAACTATTATGTTTTTCCCTGAATTATGTAATAATTTGCATTGTATTGTTTTAATTACTTATATTTATATTATTTATATTACTTATATATACACTGTTTATTTTAATTACTTATTCCAGTATATTAAATAGTCCAGACAAAATTACAGAGCATTTAAAGATCTTTATAGTTATATTTTATATTTTTATGTTTACTTATATTTTTTATTTATATTTTATATTTTTAGAAAAACCTTTGAGCTTTGATGACAGTGTTGTCATAAAAACAGCTTTAACTGAAAATACATACGGTTTTGATTGCAAGTAAGGCTAGAAATTGAACTATATTTCCCTTATATAAAATCCCAGCAACAAAATAATTACCACATGCAGCCTCTATCTGGGAACAGATAAAATTGTGGTCATCTCCAGGAAAAAATCACTGACCCTTGACCCTACACATACGTATGTGCTTAATTGGATGCAAATTAATTGAACTTTTTGATGCATCAGAGAAAGGAGAATTTCAGCTAACTAGGAACTGACCTGGTTTTACTTGAAAATTTTTATTATTCAGCAGGCTTACAAAATTATAAAAGTCAGCAAACATCAGCATTAAGAGACTATATCATTCATCCCTAAAAATATAATCTCCTTTGGTAGAAAGCAACATGTTAAAACTTGATTTGTTCCCAGGTCTGACCTCTATATTTTCCTTTCCCTCTATTCCTAATTAATTTCTTCCACAACATTTACCAGACTCTCATGCTCCTCAAGCGTCCTGTCTGCATTTCTACTTTGATTCTGGATTAACTTAGGTGAGTGTGAAGGTTAGGTGCTGGGAAACAGAGGGCATGCTAGCACATTTCAGGAGGGAGGGTTCCTTTAGACTCCGCTGGTCTGGTCCTGCGGGCTGACTGTCCATCTTTTGTTGGAATACTTTACATCTCCTGGGCTCCTGGAGCATGTCTTATTCAACTACACACATGCAGACATGTACGCACACACACATGTATATTTAGGTAGATGGATAGATAGATATGTGCTAGAGTTACTGTTTAGTAAGTGTTATACTCATCTTTTATGTTTACAAAGATTGCTGTCTTTTTCCATTTTTCAATTCCCTTAATTTTTTATGCTTTGGTTTCTTTTAGCAATTGTTAAATATTCTTTTTGTACCTATATGTTTTTATACCTTAAAAAAGGTTACATCTTCTGGGTGTATTAGAGTAACAAGAGTGACAGGAAAATGTCAACCTCCTTCTTGCTTATAGAGACTAAGGTAGAAAAACATGGGTGTTTTTCCCTGAAGAAACAGTTGAACGTCTATGAAAAGTCTTCCAAAAAACACTTTCCACCATTGATAATGGTGAAAATTCAAAATTTATTTATTTATTTGATTTGTTTGTAATAGAGAGCATAAATCTTCACATAATTGGCAAAACTTAAACCAATTTAAAGGAATTCAAAAAGTAAATTTCTGAAGTCTTAAATGGGTTATTCATGTCTAAATACTCTACACGTACCACCTTTTCCATTAACTAAAATATTATAAATTACTTAAAAGAATTGGTGCTTTTTTCACCTACTCTTATTGATAATTATCTTTTTAAGTATTGTCATCACAATATTTCCAGAATGTACAATCACCTATTATTTAAACAATAATATTTTAATTGATATTTTACACTTTCTTATTAAAGGCAATTGATTTTATACTTTTCAAATTATACTATAAAAGGAATACTTTTTTGCTACTGAGGTTTATGCATGTTGAGAAGTCTCAATTACGTTATTACCTGCTTTTCATCATTTGCCATAAAAGTTTAATTTCTACAGTTTCAGAAAGAATGAAATTATCAATTATTATTTAAAAAAAAAATCTCATTTAGACATTAATCTCTAGTTTGATTCCTGAATACCTTTGATTATAAGGTTTTCACTAGAAAAAGTCAGGCTGACTGCTTTGATAGACTTAAATTTTATGCAGCTATAGTGTTTCAATTCTGTGTAGAATACATTAATTCTCAGGTTTGAGTGGAGCTGTCATGCTTTATAATTCTAATCTTTGTTAAATATTTTATACTTCTGCTTTTGCAAAATTATTTTTTTCAGCAGTCATGTGCTTCATGGCTCTACTCATATTTCTTAAAAATTTCTGGAAATATTGCTGGTAATGAACTGTCTTTTCCATTGTTTTCCATCTCCAAAGTCAGAATACCGTTCTGAAACCCTCAGCAGATTTGTTGACAACACCAAGCTGTGTGGTGTGGTTGACACACTGATGGGAAGGAATGCCATACAAAGGCATGACAGAGCTATGACAGGTTTCAGAGGTGGGACAATGCAAACCTCATGAAATTCAACAAAGGGAAGCACAAGGTCCTGTACATGGGTCACAGTAATCCCAGACGCAACTACAGGTTGGACGTAGCATTGGTTGAGAGCAGCCCTGCAGAGAAAGACTTGGGGTGATGGTTGATGAAATTCTCAACATGAGCCAGCAGTGTGCACTCACAGTCCAGAAAGCCAAATGAATCCTGGGTTACATCAAAAGTAGCATAGCCAGCTGGTTGAAGGAGGTCATTCTACCCCTCCAGGTCTGCTCTTGCAAGACCCCATCTGGAGTACCATACACAGTTCTGGTGCCCCGAACATGAGAAGGATATGGACCCATTGGAATAAGTCCAAAGGAGTCCACAAAGCTGATAAGAGGACTGCAGCACCTCCCCTATAAAGACAAGCTGAGAAAGTTGGAGCTGTTCAGTGTGGAGAAGGTTTTGTGGAGACCTCATGGCAGCCTTCCAGCATCTGAAGGGGGCCTACAGGGAAGCTGGAGAAGGACTCTGTCAGGAAATGTAGTGATAGGACAAGGAGTAGTGGATACAAATTGAAAGAGAGGAAATTTAGGTTACATATTAGGAAGAATTTTTTTATTCTGATGGTGGCGAGACATTGGAACAGATTACCCAGGGAGGTTGTGGATGCCCCTATCCTGCCAGTGTTCAAAGCCAAGTGAGATAAGGCCTTGAGCAACCTTGTCTAGTGGAGATATCCCTGCCCAAGGTAGAGTGGGTTAGAACTAGATGATCTTTAAGGTTCATTCCAACTCCTTAACGTTCTATGATTCTACTTTTATTTTTAAAGAATGCGTCTCTTTATATCAATACCTTTTTTTTTTCCTGTCATAACTTCCCATTCAATTTTATGATAGAAGCAATGATGAATTTGAGTAGGTTTAAGGCAAAATTTTTGTATTGTTTATAGAATCTCCACTATAGTGAGGTCTTCAGTGTACTGTTATTCTTGAGTTCTGAAGATCATTTAATTTATTTTTTTTTAATTTTTATTTTTGTTTAATTTCAGGAGTTAAACACAGGCTGTACAAAAAATCTCATTGAGACATCATTACTAATCACGGTAGTGTTATGACAAAGGACTACTCAAGGTTATTTTGTAATATTTTTGCAGAAAAGAGGATGAGAATAGTATCTATTCTTATATGGACAATGTCTGATTCATGTAGAATCCCCACAAAATCATTTATAGTAAGGATTATTATTCCACATAAATCTCCTCTTACATACTCCAAACCTATCTCTCTTCATCTGGCTGGTCAATATGTTCTGCTACACCATCTGGGAACTTGTCATTTCAGATCTCGCCTTGTTTTT
>JAWWES010000115.1:72282275-72300720 GCA_035583135.1 Lophotriccus pileatus | reverse complement strand
GTAATCGCAATCCTCACAGTCCTCTTTTAACTCTCTCCAATATTTGTAGGCTCTGGCAGGTCCACTCCCGACATCTCTCCATCTTTCTTGTAGGCTCCCTTCAGGTATTGGAAGGATTCAATTAGGTCACCCTGAAGGCTTCTCTTCTCTAGGCTGAACAATGCCAATTCTCTCAGGTTTTCCTCATAGAAGAGGTGCTCCCTCCCCCTGATCAACTTGTTGGCCCTGCTCTAGACTCATTCCAACAGGTCAGTGTCCTTCTTGTGAGACCGCAGAGTTGGATGCAGCACTCCAGGTGGGGTTGCACAAGAGCAGAGTAGAGAAGAATCGCCTCACTTGACCTGCTGGCCACACTTACTCTGAAGTAGGCCAGGATATAACTGGCTTGCTGGGCTACAAGTGCACATTTCCAGCTCATGTCCAGCTTCTCATCCACCAGCACTCCCAACTCCTTCTGGCAGGCTTCTCTCAACCTGTTCATCCCTCAGCCTGCATTGATACTTTGGGCTGCCCTGACTCAGTTACAGCACCTTGCACTTAGTCTTGTTCAGCCACATAAGATTCCCATGATTCCACTTTTTGGGCTTGTTCAGGTCCCTCTAGGGGGCATTCTGTCCTTTAACTGCACCACTCAGTTTGGTGTCATCTGCAAATTTTTTGAGAGTGCACTCAATCCCTTCATCCATGTCATTAATTTAGATATTAAGTAACAGGGTCCCAGTACAGACTCCTGACAGAGAAAGATAGGGGTGCATTTCAAAGGCTTTACAGAAGTCCAGATAAATTATACCTATAACCCTTCTCTTGTTCACTGATGTAGTCATCTTATAATGAAGGTTGCTTCTCATAAAAGGGAGTAAGTGTGGAAGGGAAGTAGATACGTTTTGTAAGGCTGTGTACTGGTTTTGTCTGGTATTTTCTTTTTCGTTTGCTTTCCTGGAGATAGCTAAACATCTGTCTGCCGAAGGCAAATAGTGAACATCCTTGCTTTCCTTTGCTTTTGTGTAATCTATTACTTTACCTATTAAATTGTCTTGATATCAACTCATTATTTTCTTATTTTTACCCTTCCAACTCCCTCTCACATCCTGCTGTGGGAAAATGAGTGAGTGGCAGTGTGGGACTAAGCTGCCTACCAAGATGAAAACACAGCAGGCCATTAAAACTGCAGGTGTGGCAAGCTGGAATTTAGTAGGTGGCCTAAAAACTCAAGGATAATTTTTACTTTTGGAGCTTCGAGTGAGTACTGAAGTCAAAACACCTGTTTCATCCTTGTTGAACACAGCTCAAATTACAGCAAATTTTTTAACTTCAAGTACTCTCACAGGATTTTGACCTTTGCTATTTTTTAAGACAGCACATTATCTACTGCAATTCCAAATTTAAAATTGCCTTTAATATTTACCATCTTCACAGCATAAAAATTAAGGGGTTTTATTTGATATTATATAAATGATTACATTTCTATTGCACACATCTTTGGGAAATGGTGTTTATACAAAGGTATTGAGTAGATTAATAAATTCTCATGTGTTTGAATTAAATATGGTTGGGTTGCTAGCCAATATATCTGAGTTTATAAAACTCCTGAAATTAATGACAAAAAAGACTTACACAGTCAGCTAGCACAGTCTGTTCTTTGAGATGAGTCCTGTGTAGCACCATTTCAATGAGGGTCAAATAATGGTCATGGTATTTCCTTTGCATCTAATCAATTCAATCATTCAGAATCTATGTATTAATATTTCATCCCTCATCTTTTTTTCCCTATGCTTTATCATACTTCTAGATAGAAATTACCATATTATTTTTTTGAATGCTAATTCAATATTTAATTTAGATAATTCTTTATGATTTTGTGATTTACTTTCTTGCTTTTAAGCATACATTTTTGAATATGACAGCTGAAAAACAAAGAAAGCCACTTTTTTTTTTTTTTTTTGTCATGCAGGACAAAATCTTATTTTAAAAAATAAAATTCCCAATATGGAATAACTTTGATCAACTAAGAAAAGTACTTTTTAGCTACTTTTCATCCATTAATTTGGCTTCAACAAGAACCAAAGCGCTTACAAGCTGATTCACTGTGTTTTCCATGCCTTGAGGCCAAACTAAATAGCCCCTAGTTTTAATGTTTTTTTTCTCTTTTAGATTTCCACTGATATTCTTTCCTGAATCTATTAATACCTAGAGGTGTCTCATCACCTTTGAAAAGTGCTTGAAAAAATTAATTTAGAAAGCAGCTCTGGTGAACTTATCACAAGTAATAAATTTTCACTATTTTCCTAAGATCATTCACTCTATCGACATTTTTAAGCAATATTATTCAAATTCACTTTAGAGAGGAGGGCATAAAGATTTTCAAAATGTATCTTTAAGATAATATATTTTATATTGAGCATTTTATAAAGTTCAAAGTGTTATGTTACCTATGAGAAATGAGTTAGTGAAACTACATTATTGGGTTTCTTTATTCAAAATGCAAAGGAAAAAGGCAAATCAACAGAACTTATAGGCAAGACAGAACAAATGACATGCTGTCATTAAAAAACCTGAATTTTCTGTTTCTAAAATGTGATTTGGCCAGATGTAATACTGTGTCCTGTGCATTTTGGTCAGTTTTTACTGCTTTCAAATCTTATGCTAGAAGGCTTTATTGATCTTTGTTTTTAATTTCATATTATTTTGATCTTAGTCTATATTATAATTATGGTTTGTTTGTTTTAGATTGGTGTAGATGGGGAAGAAAAGACAGAAGGATAGTTTAATGCTTCTAAAATTTGATAATGCCACATGATCGAGTATTTTATGCATAACTCCCAGTCTGTCTGTTCCCCATTCCTGTCCGTAAGTGAACTATGGAGAGGAACAGTCTTGGAAATTCAAGAACATTTTAACTATTTGACCAGATGCGATTATAACTCTTGAAACTTTGACCTTGGAGTTTGATCAAGATTTTTATCAAATTCAGACAAAAATGAAGAATTTATTAATTCTGCAATAAACAAATTCTATTTCCTGGCAACTAGACTAGAAATTTAAAAGAAAATATATATTTCCCTGAAATAAAATATTTATTCTAATTTTATGTATCTAGAAATCCTTTTCTTTTTCTTTTGTATAATCGTCTTCCATTTCACAATGAGCAGAAGCAAAAATTGAGTGCATGAAGACTCATCTTTGAAATCCAGAATATCATCAGATCTGGAATTTAAAAAGAAAAGTATGATAATATCAGTTACATTCAGTACTAGTGTAGACATCCTGAAATCTCCTTCTGTGTGTTGCTATGCTCTTTCTTACCTTGTAAGGATACACTTTTTTTTTTTCATTAAATTCATCAGTAGAAAATTTAAAAGTTAGAATCAAATCTGGTAACTATTTCATGAAGTCTAAAATTGCATCTGTTTTACACAGACAGAAAGATATTTATTTTTCTAGACGAAATTTATCTCAATACATGGAAATTTTTAATTGTTTGGTCCTGGGTTTTGTTGTGGGTTTTTTTCACATATTGAGTGGGAGGCCTCTGACCAAAAATATAGCTACACTGCTTTCATATACATCTGAATTAGTCATCATAGCTTATTTTTATAGCTAATGGAAGCAAATAGGCATTTTTAACATATGAATCACCTCATGTAGATGTTTAAAAAAGTTAAGATGAATTTTGTCCTAAAAATCTTTATTTGCTTATTGTCTGTAAAGACTGGCAAGCACTGCTGGTTCAGATGTAGATGACTAAGCCAAATTATGAATGTTCTCCAAGACATTTTTGAAATAAAAAACTTTAAATACGTGTGACTACCTGCTTCTATATCTAACCTTCACCCATGATCCCAGATGAAATTGTCAGTTTCCCAAAATTTAGGCTTTGCAAATCCATTTTCATGCCTCTGAATAATGTGCAAAGTGACATTTCACCATTCTATGTAACCAGTTGCAGACTGGTGATTCAGAAGAGAAATCCTTGCAGTAGATGCAAGGTAACAAGTTTATTAGTTAATAAAATGTATATACAGTTAATATATGGAAGCATTATAATGTAAGTACTCTCTATTATGTATTACTACATTAAAGTCAGGATATTCACCACCATTGCTTTAGGATAAATTTATTGCTTTATGTTTTATGCAGATTGAAAGATAGGTATTTGCAACAATGGAATAAAATATGCATCCAAAGAATGCTCCTAAAATGACTTATCTTAAAAAGTGCATATTTTTAAAACGTGGTTATATGTTTTTCCATTGCCATCCAATATGTTACGTAAGAACTTTCAACTTTCAGCCTGCACAGCTGAAAATGAATAACTGTAATGCTCTGTATGTCTTTTTCTCCCTGCGAAGAATCTATGTTATGTACATAATTGTGCTACATAGCAGACAGGAATGGACTGACTGACTGCAAATAAATGAACTTCACTTCACTTCTAGGGACTTGAAGAAAATTACTTCAAAGCAGCTTCTAGCAGAGAGCATCATGCTGCCAGTCATTAAAAATTAACTTCAAGGGACTCATAGGTGCTGTGTATAAATGAATATTATTCTATAGAATTATTTGATCCATATTCCACAGAGGACGAATATAGGACATGAATAAGTCATTACCAATCCTAACATTTCACTACACTGCATTCATAGCTGCAATCCACCTGCTTCTTCTCTACTTATGCATCATTTATGTGTTATTTATTTCAATCACTTGGGGAGTTATACCTTTATTACTGCATTCTTATTCTACATCTGAGAAATATGATGTGCTTTAATTTGAAAAAAACCCTATTAGTATATAATTTTTATTTTGTGCTCCATACCTTTGTTATCCACAATACGGAATTATCCACTGAAGCAGAAAAGTAAAACAATCTGGATTTGTTTTATAATAAATTGTATCATATTATGCCCAGAGGCCAGAGTAAAAAGAGTTTGTTCAGTAATAAGGTGGGTTCATTAAACATTAGAGTATTGTGTTTTCTCCCAGAGTTACATGCTGATTTCATACAGAGTAATAGTGTTTGCTTCTGTAAATACATGTTTCTACAAGCATGGAATTAGCATTTTATATACCACTATTGATATTCAAATGGAGGAAAAAATACTTCTCCTCTAAAAAGAAAAAATTAATCTATGTAAGTACCTGTGTATTACTAAATGATATATTCTGAATTTCAGAGGAGAGAAGGCAAGGTGAAAAAGGTGGTGTCATTTATATCTGTTCTGTGATAGAATATCAGCTCAATGTCACATACAATTTGCAGAACTCACACCATCATTTTTACTCTCAAATTGCATGACTTAAAAGTGCAATGGCAAACAGTTCACTGATTTTGAAAATCACCTTCAGTTGCACTTTTTTATACTTCTTTATTATTTACAATTCCTAATTTTTTTTCTCTTTGAAACAAATTATGGTAATTGCATATGCTTGGGTAAATAGCACTACATTCAGCTCCCTAGAATTAATCCAAGCCAACAAAGAGTTATTTTTCCATGTACTTGAGAAGTGCTAGGTTTGATATATGGGCTGGATATAGAAGCTGTTGAAATCCAGTATTCTGTTCTTAGCTCACTGTTGATTAGCTCTAAAATCAAATACTCTTCTCAAAATGTATTGAACAGCATTTCACACAACGGGTTTCAGCTGCTTCTGGTCTGCCACATACTAGTCTGACACTCTTTTCTGTGAAGAACTGTTCTCATGACGTTCTTTGCAAAGTGTTTTGGAAGAAGCATGCAGTATATTTTAATTGTTAAATTTTATGAATAGTAGTTTCCAGATATGTCACAACAAACTTTTAGAATGACTGTACTAAATGAATGAGGCTCGTAACAACTAGCTAAAATAATTACATTATTAAAAGTACTAACATTTACTTGCTATTACTAATATTTACTTTCTGGTGATTAAGGACATTCAAAGTTGCCCAGCAATGGGACTATTAACTTCAATTTTTTGCTAGAATTCAAAAACTTTAAAAACAGTCTGGGGAATTGCATTTCAGAACTGGTAGTCCATATGCTGTTTTAAAACCAAAATATATAACTCATGTAAAGCAGCCTGGAGCGTTTTCTGCCTCCTTCCTCTGCAGTAACAAGCCAGAAGTCCTCCTCTCATGGGCTGAGCTCAGATTCTGAAGTATTCTAGGCTCAGGGCAGAAGAATCAAAAGCAAAGTTTCATGTATATTTAGTTTTACCATTCTAAATGTCATATAATCATTACTTAATCCAAGAGTTATACAGACTGTGACTGCATGAGCCTGCTTTCATAGTAGCACACCTAGAATATAACAGAACTAGTATAAGTCAGTTACACAGACACAGAGAGAAGTGACAGGTGGGTTACATTAGTGTTTGATAGGAGCAGTTTACAAGATCAATTTACAAGTTTGTTTTGCCCTCTGGCCTACCTCAACTTAGCAAGAATATTCTAAGGATATCCTGTGGTTCTATGATGGATTTTCTGGGATACAATCTTCTTCCTAATTGACAAAATCCTTTTCATCCAAATCAGGGGAGAAGAAATAATATCACAACGGAGCTAAAGACACAGAAGAATGATGTTCAGAAAAGGTTGTAAATTGTCCTGTCTTGGAGAAGCAAGTTTGTCTTGACTCTGGGAATGTAAAATTATTTCCTAGTAGCCAGCTAGAGGCTGGTAAATTACATAAATTATTCTGTGCTTCCCTTGATAATGACAGCTACAGAGATTTGTTTGGTTTTTTTTATTATCATGAAGGAAATATGCAAAGAGAAGATGAAGGTGCTGGGCGGGAAGAAGGTAGAATGGAGATGTCTCAAAGATGAAGGCATCTGCATGGCAGACATGTCACTGAGTCTGTGGGTGGATTATGCTTTTTTTGGAGTGGCATTGGGAAGAAATGGAGACACTCTACAACAACAGAAATAGCATTAGAAACTCGTGGGGAAATGACTCAAATGCAATGAATATAATCATAGAAAAAAAGCATTAGCTATAGAGTGATGGTATTGAGCAAAATCTATACAGGAATTAACATTTTCAGTGGCTAACCGATCAAATATATTGCAATTAGACTGCCAAAAATTTTTACACTGCTTTAATTTATGACATATTTGCCAACAATCAACCCGAAGAGAAGGAACACGATAAAAGATTATTCTAATTGATGGAAGGTTTGGATGGATCTGTTCCACCTTGACATAATCTATCTTAAGGTATACATTTGTAAAAAATATCTAGAAATATTGAGGGCAATTTTTTTCCCTATGAATTTCAGCTGCAGACAAAATCAGAACAATTCATCTTTCAAACTATTTTGGCAGAGATACTTCCATCATTTAAAAACATTATTAAGATGATGAAAAAGAATCATAAACTCTTTTTTAATTACACTTTGGGAAAATGGATAGTTAGGGAACACTGAGGCGAAAAAAAGGCACCAGTCTGTTAGAAGCTTCTTTAAATACATGAAATTTTCAGGTAGTCCAAAATTGAAAAATATCAATACCACATAAAATGAGAAGAAAAAGGTCACAAAAACTAAATGTCTGCTCCAGTAATACATACTGTGTTTTGTCACCATATGAGAAGGAAAAGCTCCTAAGAAACACTTTCAACATAGGAGTTGAAACAAGGTGCAAAGACATCATATAGCATGTGAAAAATTGTTAGATATAAGTATGCCACACCAAGGAGAACATGACTCCACCACTTCCTTGGGCAGCCTCCTCATGACTTGCTCCAGACCCTTCACCAGCTTCAGTGCCCTTCTTTAGATGTGCTTCAGTGCCTCAATGTCTTCCTTCTGGTGAGGGGCCCAAATCTGAACATAGGATTCAAGGTCCAGCCTCACCAATGCTAAGCTCAAGGGAGAATCATAGAGAAAGACAGTGTACAGCAATTTATTATAATATTAATATATTCATTTAAAGGATATGGTATTGCTTATTGAGTCCTCTAATATAAATTTAAATTTTAAATTTTGTTATTGATTAGTGTTTATAACAATATTCATTAATGAATAATGTGTGCATCTCTGAATTTTATATCAAGCTGCTTTTTTACATTTGTAACTTGTCTTATTCAAGTGCAAATAATTAATAAAATGCAATCACAATGTTAGATGTTTATATCATGAATGCATTTAATCATGGAAGTAGAATTTTTGGTAAAAGATACTTTCCTAACTGAAAAGTTCCAACAAAATATTGAAACCAAGGAGGTAGTTTTGCAACTCTTAGAGGTCAAGAGTTCTCTGCAAATGAATCAAGCATAAAAAATGACTCCTAGACATTTACAGGTTTATGGAGGAATAATACTTTTCTTCTAATCAGAAACAGGTAGAACTGCACGCTGTTTCAGGAGAAAACTGAATGAACTTCAAGGTAAAAAATTAAACTGGTTTACCTTCTTCATATATTTCAGAGAAGAAAATGTTATAAATCCTTATTGAAAAACAAGATAGATACATTTTGAGGCTATATATTGGTAATTTACAGATAGTAAGTCATATGGAATCTGTAGTTGAAAATACCAGACAGGTACAGTAAAAAAAAAAAATAATAAAAAAATTAGAGAACTGACCAACAATCAGTCAAAAACTCCAGACAGACAGTCAGCATTGACCAAAGATCTATACAGTGATGATTGGATGTCATTAATACAAACTGCAATTATCCAGATCATGAAGAGTAACAGCAAGGAGAGCAGCAGACTCTGACAGCGTTTACAAGGGTGTACGATTCTTGAGCACAAGTCTCTTAGAGATCCAGACCATCCTGGCAGACTGCTAGACAAGCTGGTGACAGTGCAGTGTCAAAAGTCTTGTTGAAAGGAAGATCACATTCATTGCTTTCCCCACATTTGCTAAGCTAGTTGTTTAATTGTAGATGTCTGTTAATTGGTCAAGAATAATTTCCTCTTCACAAACCTACGTTGACTACTTCAAATCACCATCTTATTCTTCTTTATGTTTGGAAAAAAAATCTCCAGAATTATTTATTTCATCACTTTCCTAGGAGCTGAGTTGAGGCTGTCCAACCTGTAGTTCCCCAAAACCTCCTTCTTTCTCTTCTTGAAGACAGGACTGACATTTGCTTACTTCTAGTCCTCAGCTGTTCCATTGGATTCTTAGTACGTGATCCCTAACAGGCCAAAGTTCTCTCTTCTGAAGTCCAGGGCTATGATCCTGTTGTTTTCTCTCTTTCCTTCCTTCAGGATTTTGAACTCCACCTACTCACAGTCATAGCCACAAATCTCGTCCTCAGCCTTCAATCCCAAAGTACTTGGATTAAAAGAAATCTTAGATATCTCCTTTAAAAGCAGATAAATATTTCAGGTTATTGTGCATCTAACTAGATGATAACTCAGCAAATCTCAAATAAGTCTTTCATTCTGTAGCTTTTAAACAAATTCATATGCTGTGCTCATGTGTACACTTGCAAATAAGTGCATGTTCACAGTGTCTAAGAAAGCCCACAAGATATTTTTGTAAGAAAAGTATTCAAAATGTGAAAGTTGGACATCAGTGTTAAGAAATTCATAAAAAGATATTACTAGATTTTGGTGTTAATATTTGCTGCCTTTAACCCTGGTTTGATATCTGGTAAATTCAAACTTGCACAAAAAAATTGGAAAAGTTATTATAAAAATGCTGTGCAAGGTCACAGGCATATTGTTAAACTGAAAGAATGTGAATTATACTTTATAAATAAGGGATTTACATTTACAACAAATATCTGGCCAAGACTTGTTGCCTGTTTCATGTAATGAGACTTCTTGACTTGCTGAGCCATTAATTTGTATTCCAGACCTTCAAGATTTTATATCAAAATAATGACCCTGTTCTCTCTCCCTTCAAGTCCTAGATTGAAGCATAAATTTATTTTGATTGAATATACTTTCTCTGGATAACATGTGCTAGTCCTGCAGAACCTATTGTCAGAATCTGGTATAACCTTTCATGTAATTCTGGAATAATCAGTGAGAGACAGAGACTACTGCATTAAAACAAAATCTAATGAAGCCACAGTGGTTGCATTATTATGATGACTAACTGCTAGAGAAACAGAAAGAGACTGCTGAGTATTTTAGTCCTGCCAATAGTATTTTCCTCTTAGCGGTTCTGGAATGAAAGAAGCTACAGCTTTTGTAAAACATGTCCAGTTTGATTTTATTTAAAAATAAACAAAGACTAGAATAACAAAAATCTGCCACTGATATTGTCAAGAGATATTTTTTCTGTGCTTCTTTATGTACCTAACGTTTTTTTGAGGAGATTTTTTTTTTGCTGTTATTGCATACTGTTTTGTCTTTTTGTGATATCCTTATTAATAAGTATTTATTCTCATTCAGTGAGCACACTTTTAAAGTGATCAAAACATACTTAATGGTGATGGTGTCAAAAAGAACATTCCAGTGGATGCACTTATCGCTTATGTCAAGTCAATTCAAGTAGTTTTTCATCCCTTATCTCTGTCATGACTTAAACTGCCCTTGCCCATAGCAGAAATAAGGTTGTCAAATTAAATTTTCTAATTTATCAGTATAAAGTCTCTTTTTAGGGCACTCAAAGTTATCTGTATTGAATTAATTACACAAACACATATATCTATGCTTTATCTACAGTCTGAACAGACTGGAAGTGTGTGGACGAGGTGACTTTACTACCTGTCTCAGTATATTCACTGTAGCATTCTTAGGAAATAATTGGCTTTTTTTTCCTTTTTTTTTTTACTTCTCCAAACACTATGTGCTTGGCTGTAAAACTATCAGCTGTGTTTCAACTTACTTGTAAGTCTGACAAGGGAAAAAGTGTTTAACAAATATTTCAAAAAAGTTAAAATGCCTTGTGTGGGTTGACCTTGGCTGGATGCCAGGTGCCCACCAAATTCCTCTATCACTGTCTGCGATGGTTGATTGGATGGGGAAGGGGGAGCTCCATTCCCTGGGGTTCTCAGCCCCAGGGCTTGGAAGGGATCAGTGCTCCCCTTACCCCCCTCCACGTGGTCCCATGCTGCCCCAAGAGACAGCACACACACAGGGACGTGTAGGGAGAAGACAAAGAGAGTGTTTATTGGTAAGGCAAAGGCTTATATAGCCTCCAGGAGAATTCACAGAGTAGCCAATGGGAAATTCAGGGGGTACAGGAACACCAATAGCAAGAAGGGGTTAGAAACCAATAGGACACTTCCTGATATCTTCTCAGGACATTCCTGAGACAGAGATAACAGTTGCTGTGGGGGTTCTTGGGAAGAAGAAGGTGAGTTAGCAAAAAGACTACAAAAAGCCATTTTGAAGCATGTTCAAAACAACAGCCCCTCATTTACTGCAGACCCAACTCCCACAACTCTCCTCCCCAGGAGGATGGAGGAGAGGGAAACACAGTAAGATGAAAAGAAATGTGTGGGTCAAAATAAAGGTAGTTTAATGCAGCAAAAGCAAAGGCTGCATGCAGAAGAAAAGGAAAACAACATATATTCTCAACTTCCCATCAGCAGGTAATGTCAAGTCACTTCCCAGGACTTCATAGTAGTTACTCCAGTAGACAAGCACCATGATAATGCATGCCTCCATTCTTCTTTCTTTCTCTTCCCTTTTATTGTTGAGCAGACACCACAGGATATGCAAATTCCCTTTGGTCAGCTGGGGTCAGCTGACCTGGTTGTGTCCCTTCCTGAGATTTTGCCCACCCCTAGCTAGGTGAGGGGCAAATGCTGGAGAGACAGAGCTGTGCTAGTGCTGCTCAGCAGTAGCCAAAACACAGGTATGTTATCAACAATTTTCTAGCTCCCTGAATAAAGCACAGTGCCACAAGGACTGCTACGGAAAATTAATTCCACCTCAGCTAGACCCAGTATATGCAGTTTTAACTTGAGAAGGCATTTTTTATAGGAAAAGAAGAAATATCACTTCAGATTCATTAGATTGAATCACACAAAATAAATTCTGAAATGTTTTCCTTTAATTTTTATATAATTAAGATTTATTTGAAAACAATGGGTTTTGATATGCCAGCTCCACTATAAGAGGTCCTTGGCAGTTAGAGATGGTTAACTCCCACCTTGTATTTCAGTCCATCAAAAAAATTCAATTATTTACCCTCCATGGGAATCAGTTCCCCTGTAAACAATCTCTCTGCAACAAGCTGTCAAAAGGTAGCTTTTAAAATGAACATTATGAAATTTCACACTTCGCCAGCTAGGTCTAGTGAGCCTCTGATGATAACATGACAGAGGATTTGGCATTTTCCTTGTAGATATTTCAAATTTTGTTAATTAGATTTCTTGGTTTTTATTGGCGATCACCACCCCTATGTCCAGTAATAAAAAGGTATCATATATGGAAAAAATGTTTAAAAATATTGGAATACATTATTCTAGTAAATAGAAAACAATCACCACAAGTAATGAAGTTGCTTGTGTTCTGCTTTGATTTCTGATGTATGGCATCAGAAATTAACAGTAAGACAGCATCATGAGAAAGAGGAGAAAGGACTAATTTCATATCCATTTCCTATTTTCATTACTGTTCTTGTCTTGGGTCTGCATATATTTTGTCCCCAGTTCTGCTCTTATTATAACATAGCCTTTCAACTGTCATGAGACCACATAAACTCTTTGCCATTTTTCTTTTCATTTTAAAGAGGAACCATTTTTTTAAAAAATGAAACAAAACACTGTGGAAAGAAATTATGTATTACAGTTGTCAACAAAAAATATTTGAACACATACAGAAAACAAGGAAAAATTGTTTTAAGACCATAAAATACTTAGTTGTTTTGATCCATTAGGCATGAAGGAAATTTAGCAGGGGTGAAATGGTGGTGTAGTTGTGCCTTTGCCAGCAAACAGATGCTTGCCCAACTTCTCTCACTCCTCATCCTCAGCAGGACAAGGGAACAAAATAGGATGCAAAAGCTTGTCGGTAAAGACGTAGAGATTAATTAAGTTACTATCATAAGCAAAACACAAAACAAGCCCAACAGATTTGTCTTAGGGAAAATTCATTTAATTTATTGCCACGTAAAACAGAGTAGGGTGGTAAGAAACACAGACAAAAACTAGAACACCTATTGCACAAACAATCCTCTAGCCTTCCAAGGCTCAGCTACACTCCTTTCTTCCCGACTTCTCTTCCACTCCTTTCAACCTCTACTGGCGCAGAGGAGGTGGGGCATTAGGAGTTGCAGTCAGTCCATAACAATTCATCTTCGCAGATCCTTCCTCTTCACACTTTTCCCCTGCTCCAGGATGAGCTCCATGAGATTTAGGGAAACACCAGCTAGACCGTGATCGCTGCCAAAATTTCCACACAAATTTCAAGGGAAATCTCTGTTCCAGTGCCTAGAGCACCTGCTACAAAAACTTTGCCACCTACACCCAGAGCAGGTGCAAACTGGGTTCATTTTTTCTGATCTTGGCTATGATGTCCCTGCGTACTGTTCTCAGAACTCATACTGACATCTTGGGTTTTGTACCATTCACTATGTGTACCCATGTATTCATGTTTGTGCCCAGTGAGTTAGAATGAGGAAAAGTAACCAGATGCTTTGCCCAGAGTAAGTACAATATTAAACATACTTCATATTTACTACTGCTCTTTTGTGTGTGTGTGTTTTTTGACACAGTCTAGTCTTATTACATTGGCTACACTGCTTGAGTATGACTTAGGAAAACATGAACTATTTAAGCTAAAACTGTCCATCATAAATGAGGGAGGTAGAGTTTGCTTACATTTCAGCACTCTCAGAAGAACAAGGATAGCACTTTGGATGACTGAATGCCTTCATTAATGAAACTAGCTCTCTGCATGATATTGAACGTACAGTTACACCTACAGCTAAGGGCTTCCCCTGACCTGAAAGCAGGACTCAGTTTTCCAAAGCCTCAAAAACTATCTCTTAGTTAATTTGGTGTACAAATGTTGCTAGACTGAGTGGACAGTTTCACTTGTTTGTTTCCTGGGAGTGAGAAATGTTTACAGCTTAGTTTTGCTGGAATGGATGAACATTACAGTGAATACATGATCATCACAGAATAAGTTGGACGCAGAGCAACAAGGTGTCATTAGTCACCAGTAAATGCTATGACTTTGGATTGTCGCAAATATAGAAGCTTAATAGAAAATGGAGTAGTACACTTAATTTGGGGCTATGTTCTGAAGTAGAAAAAAATAACAATTACCTCTTTACTTCTCTACCATTTAGGCCATAATAAGGATTATAAGTGAAATAAGTATAAAAATTGTTGAATAATGGAGTGGTATAGAATGCTAACCTAAGTCAAATTAGCTTTTTGTTTTGAGAGATATTTTCAATTTAATGGCACTTTTGAACTTTTACATGTGTTTTTACACATAGAAAATATTCATTTATTAAAAGGTCTTAATATTGAACAATAATTACCAACATAAAATGGCAAGTGTATCGCTCTGCAATTTATCAGTATTTCATAAAGTTTTTCTGAGATTCTTACTCATGCAGAACCTCAGATGAGCATTTGTGGTGTCTGACTATTTTTTTAAGTGTTCTCTTGACAATAAGATTTATGCCTTCAAGATAATAAAGTAAAAGATTATTTGATATTAGAATTATGTGAAAAACCATTCTTATGTTAACTGATAACAAAAAGCAATGATACAAAAGTAGAAGTGCCTTATTTACATTTTATATACATGTGACTACACTTTTTCTTTTAGACTTACTCTTAATAGCAACCAAAATTTTTTTTTCCAAAATCTAAACAAAGTACCTCTTCGTTTCTTTACATATTGGGAAGAATAACTATATTTTCTTTTTAAATTCTCTTCCAAATGTTAAGTCTGTGACCATGTCTGATCCAGAGGAGATCAAACATCTTTAGTTCCTTCAGTATTTCTGCATGGGTAATGTTTGTTAGTCAGTATTTCTGTACAGATAATGTTTTCTAATAATCTGATAATTTTAAGTCCTCTGTTCTGAAGTCTGCCATTGGATTGAATTCTGAGATTGTGGTACCCACAACTCGGTGAAGAATTTCTGTGCAGGATATACCAGTGCCTAACAAAACAAGAGGATTTCCCATATTACAAACCCACTTTTACTTCCCAGCTTGGTGCATATCTTTCTTATAATTTTATTACAATGTTGCTCAGTGTTATCCTTTTTGTTGATTTCAATCACAACCTTTTTCTTCAGGATTTCACCTGACCAGTCATTTCTCATCTTGGATTTATGTAGCTATTACACTTAAATAAAGATTTTATTTATTTTACCTTCTTAGACAGTAGCCTACTTTTTTGACCATGTCTCTAGATCTTTTAACATTTTAATTCTGATATCCAGCATGTAGGAAGTCCATCCCAGGTGAGAGTATCAGAAAAAAAAGAATAATTCTTTTGCTTTCATCCAAGTTGTTAATTAAAATATCAAAGACCACCAGACCTAGAAACAACTTCTGGATGCTACTCAGTACATCTTTTTGACTTGATAATTGATAAGTACAGCCTAATAACGAATACTCTTCTTCTTCTGTATAGTTTAATTTTACTATGCCTCTTACTGAGATGTCTACTACTTCTCTTAGCAACAAAGTTTTATAAGGTTTAATACCCTGTATTTAGATGGAAAATTATAGCAACAAATATTTTGAACATATTTATTCCTGATAAAATCTTTATTGGGTATTATTTCTTTCTTGACATCTAGCTTCTTGAAAATTATTTCATTGAATATTAAGAACTGCCTGGATTCCTTATATACTTCCTTCTAGAAAAGGTACAATCATTCTTTTATTCTGGTCTTCTAGTAGTGTTTCCATAGTTTCTAAAAGAATATTCCTGTATTCTAGAGATACTCCATTGTGAATTTCAACAGACAGAACTGATTTAAAAATATCTAATTTATGCAAGCACTCTCTAACTGCTATTTTCCTATTTTACCACTATGTTCTTGATACTGCTAGTCAACTAATCGCAGATGATTTATTTTGTGAAGACTGAATTAAAAAGACATTAAACATACTGTCTCCTCAGCACAAGCTTTTCTTTTCTGTTCAATAGTAAAATGACTTGTCTGCCTTTTCTAGAAATATTTGTAAAGAAGCCATTTCTATAGTACTACATCATGGGATTTCGTGAAATACATTTCCCTCATCATTCATCATATGACTTAACCAAGTTTATTTAATTTTTTTTAAATAGTCATCTCTACAGCTCAGATTTTCAGTACTTTTCCATTTTGCAAGATTTTGCAGTACAGCCCACATGATCTCTCATGACCATCCTAGCTTTATGCAGCCTGAAATAGTTTGTCCTTATGGTCTTCATGTTAAAGAACCCCCAACTGCTCTAAAATATTTTTTCCATATATTTTCCATAGGTTCTCTTACTTTGTGAATTTTGCTCTTGTGAAGCCTTTTTTATTTCCTATTCCCCCTTTCTGACTCTATATGTTCCTTGCCATCTCAGTTCTGTTCTGCTTTCATATTCTTACCAGTAGAATAATGTTAGAAAGGAAGCATTTCTGAGATTAGGTCCACACATTGACCTTAAATAAACTATCCTTGGTGAAAAGCCCTTGCAGGGCCAGGATCCGATGTCTCTCACTGTACGTAGAATACCAGTCTAAAATTATCCTTTTGACATCTGTATCTAGGTTTTATTCATAGAAAACATAATCTATGCAGCTCCATTAAAGAAAGGAATTTAATTTGTTGTTTCAAGTTTACCTACTTCTCTAGGGTTTTCTCTGTATTCTGTAAAGATTAAATTTACTCTTTCCTTTTACAAGAAAGTTTTCCTAGCAAACTATAAATACTTTCTTTAAAGTGTGACTTAGGTTTTTTCCCTGAAATTTGAACTAAGAAAAAGGTTTTTGTGAGCTTCAAAAGCTGGGGGTTTTGCATTTGAAATTATCTCATGAGAAGAAATTATATTATCAACACACCTTCAGTTTTTAAAATGGAAATAGACTAACAGAAAAAAATGTTGCATTCTCCTGAAAGTTGGGTTTCAGCTAAAATTACATGCCAGTTTTCTCCATGGTTTCACAATTCATAATTGCATTGTAAAAGTAGTCACTAGAGACAAAATGTAAATGGTAAAGAATATCTCTTTATCTGAGGATTAAAATAAGTGCTTATATAAGCACCTACAAGCACTTATAAGTGCCTTTCACTCTATCTGACTTGAAGGGGGTTTTTCCCCTTTTCTATCTTCCCTTCTTTCCCAAAAATAACAAATAAACCTAAATAATATTTTTTTTCACAGCTCAATCATAAACAGCACTTTTTCCTGACATTTTCAGAAACAAAATTAATTTTTATCTAAGTGGGTGAAAAACTCATCTTAGTCAAGACAGTGGAAATTTCTATCAGCTATGTCCAAATTTAGGAGATGTGCACACTGACAGCAAAGATCACCCTTGAGGCTACTTAGAAGAAAATCTGTCATTTTTAAAACTGAAATGATAACAACCATTAACTACCAGGGATGTATTTCTTGTCAATTTTCTGAAAGACAAAATACATTTACTAAAAAGGTAAAATATGACTTTCAGGTTAAAAAAAAAATAAACACACGGGAAAACCAACAGCAGCAACAACATAAAAAACAACCAACCAACCAACCAACAAAACCCTCACAGATAAAAGAGAAAAAGAACCCTCCCCTCCCCCCCTAAAAAAAGGGACATTTTTATATATACAGTGAAATCCCATTTAATACTAATTTCTGTTTGTTTATTTTTCTTCCTATTATAGTATGGTAACAGACAACATTAAACATTGACTGAAATAGTGGCCACTTCTATCCAAAGGAATTATCTTAAAACATATCACTAAGCAAGTATAATATATATGTGTGTATATGTATACATTTATATAATTTATATTACGGAAATAACACTCATTATTTAGTGCAGTGTTCTTTATTCATGTCTGAACTTCTTTTTAAATTGCATAAGGCAGAAATTCCAACCCACTCCAGGAGACATTGCACACACACAAAAAAAGGAATGTTGTCCCTTTCCCAAATTGTTTATAGTACACAAATATTAACAAGCAGATGCTTCAAATATCTTGAAGCACAAGACAGGTAGGAGATATTTACAGATACTGTGATTAGTAGTCACGGAGGATCAGCAGGATTGTTTAAAACATGGATTGATTGAATAAGAAAGCTCCAGGGACTGTGAGAATCTTAAAAGATAGCAACAGAGTGCAGCTCCTTTTGAACAAAAACTCTAGAGGGGTGGGAATGGAAATTAGTTTTCCTCATAAAACATACTCCTTTGGGAAGGAAAGTCCTATGTTAGTGCCTGTGTTAAGTCTTGAAGAATATTCATTTTCCTTTCACTGAAAAGTAACTGAAGAAAGAGATGCCTCAAAGCCCATTTTTGGGTGAGTGAAGATCCTGAAAAACTTTCAGGATCTTCACTTTCAATGAGGCCAATGTGAAAACTTTCAATGAGGCCAATGTGAAAAC
>JAWWES010000115.1:72240295-72282175 GCA_035583135.1 Lophotriccus pileatus | reverse complement strand
ACTTTCAATGAGGCCAATGTGAAAACTTTCAATGAGGCCAATGTGAAAACCACAGACACATGAGTATGTCAAGACTTTATTTCCTCAAAATGTTTTCATAAGTTGTGGGGTAGACTAGAATACTTCAGATATATGAAGCCGCAAGCAGGTTTTACAAAATTGAATCAGAATATATTACCAAACTAAACCCAAGAAAATATCATGATCAGTGACTGCTGCTTTGTCTTTTTCAGCTGTTGGAAATCACAACAGAAAGTAGTCCAACAAGTACCTGGAGTACCTACCTGAGTATTTAGGCAGGTGAGTGTGCACTTTAATAACAAAAGAGACTTTAAAGTAAGAATATCAAGCAAAAGGAAAAATATAGGTTGTTCATTATCAAAATGGCATCAGTAAGATATGGATATTTAATTGTCATGTGTCATGAAATTTTTAAAAAATGTATTAATTTACAGGAAACCTTGTAAAAATCTCATGTATGCTCATGCCCATGTTGCTACGTAACTATTTCTACAAGCTTGGAAAAAGTCAGAAAAATCCCCAAGAATAACTAATACACTGGTAAACAAATGCAAATGAACTCTGCATTTGAACACTAGTTACAAAAAGAAAAAAAAAAAGGCAACTTGTTGCATGTTATTAGATGTTCTATGTTCTTTTACTTCTCCATGGTAAAAACCAACAAATAAAGATTTATTTTAATGAGGCTTACAAATATTTGGTGTGGCTGGATTCCACTACGCACAAGGTATGAGCCATTTCTAAATAGGAGAACTGAACAAGACCAGTTCAGTTTTTCATGTCTGTGAAAAGAACTATCCATTGAGCCAAATTTCCTCAGTACCCAGGAGAAAAATCAGCAAGGGTAAGGAATGTATTGGCTGTAAATGCTTTTAACAGTTAGTCTGGCAATTGGTTGTGTTAATGTTTGTCTGGACCAAACCAGCCTAATCTATTTGCCGGGGTAGCTCAACATGAGAATTACAACAGCAGTGTAGAACGAAAATAGGTTTCACAGGAGAAAAAAAAAAAAAAAAGGCATATTAAGCAGTAAAGTCAAACACTTGTGCATATGTGCTTCAAAACATATGATGTACTTAACTCCAGACCAAACAGACAGTTCCTGTCAGAAATTACAGTCCAAGGGATAGGTTTATATGAACACTCAGAGACATTTGAAATATCAGAAAACCTTTAGGGTTGATCAATATTTTGATGACACTGATGGAGATAGACTACAATAGATACACATTTTCTAAAGAACGCCTATTGCTCTTACTAACCTGAATAACTTGGAGTGTCTTTTGCACGTATTGACAGTCAGTTTCAAAAGAATTCAAAATGGAATATATGTTTATAAAGCTTGCTACTATCAAGGAATTTATAAGTCCCACTGTTCTGCTGAAGTTGATCTACTCAGCCAAAACACTCTGAGTCATGGAACTTATAGAATCCGTTAGAGCAGTACTCAATTCCAATATTTAAGCTGTACTACATTTTATTAAACTGTACATTTAATAAATGTACATTCCATTCAAGTGAAGAGTTCAGTCTTTAGGAAGCAATCACTGCCTCTAAACACCTCGATATATGTTGCCAATTAGAGTTCTTCAAAACAACACAATTAGCAGTGAGACAATACTTGAATGGTTATTATCATTCTTTCCAACTGGATTTGACAACTAATAAACCTTAAGATATGATTAACTGTAAGTGTGACTGTGAATGTTGTACATGGTACTGGTTCTTCTGATCTAAAGACTATAACATGATGTAACAAACACATGTAAAATGCCAATCACACCTTACCTCCCTCTTCAAAACAAATTATAGAATATTTAGGGTTGTTCAAAATTCCCAGAAATTCTCCACCGATATGTATTTAAGATAATCTTGTTGCTAAATTTAATGCTATGTTAAGAGCAAATTAGAGAATTTCATTCATTCACTTGAACATTGAAATAAAATTTTAATTGGTTACACTTTCAAGTTTTCATTGTGTCAGAGTTTTTTTATGCTAACTAGGGATATATATGGAGGCGATAAATATGTATAATGGGGGGAAAATACATGCTATCTTTCACCAAAACTTATCTTTTATTAATCTATATCACTTGATTATTTACATGGAAGAGAATTTAACAAGTCAAAGTACTAATTTTTCATTTGGAATTCTATATTTTATCAAGATAAATAAAACAGAGCTCAATTCTGAAGATAAGCAATTTGTTTATTTAATGGCATTTCAGCATTTTTTATAGTTGCCTACAAAGAGAAGAAATTGTTATTTACACTATTCTATTGGAAATGTTACATGTAAACTAGAATTTTAAAATGTATATGGTGTGTTGACAGAATAAAAATAGAATTTTAACCAGAAAGAGAACATCATTTTCTCTATGCATGTAGAAAGAGAGCATAAACAGTCCAAAATTATCAGAAAAAAAATTAATTTTATAATGTGATTTAAATCATCATTATTATATTAAAGAGTCATCAACTTCATGAGTTACAATCAGTTGAATTCCTAATCATATTAAATCAGATGCAGGGAGAATATCACAAAGAAAATTGCAATCCAACTTTTCCTGTCTCTTTAGATCTCAGGAAAACAAGACCACATTAGTCACTTCTCACCATTAGTACTCATGCTGGTTATGTTGTGTGGGGTTGTTATTTGTTTTATTATTTTATTGCGGGTTAAATATATAATAATAATTAGATCATAATATTGCAACAAAGGGAGACAGTTCAGAAAAATCCATTGCCACAGAGACATACAGCTTTGTCCTCAAAGTACCAGTAGCAACTTGAGTTTCACTTGATATCCTTTGAAGACCAGTGGCATAAAAAAATTTAGTAAAGCAAAATTTTGTGCAGTCAATTTGCTTTCCATGTGCAAAAATTCAAAGGCATTTCCTGCTTAACATTAACCAACAAAAGCAGAACGTGAGAAAACAAAAAAAATTTTACTTGAAACACACAAGAAATTAGTTTTAGCAAAAGTTTGATCAAGATTGTTGTGGGTTTGCAAGGGTCCCCCCTCCTTGGAGGACCGTAAGTGGTTTGTCCAGGTGAATTTCCGGGACAAATCCAATCAGAAGTTTTGGTAACGCCTTTTACCAATTACATCTTTAAGAAAACGGAAAAGAAGGGTAGCTGTGCAGATGGCATTAGGAGCCGTGTGGAGGAGGATGCAGCAGGCCCCAAGGGGGGCCAGGCCTCCCTCCTTCCCCCAGCCCTGGGCTGGGGCCAGAGGCAACACTGAACCCCCCCAATCGGGACATGTAACGGAGTGAAGAAAGAAAAACTTAAAGGACTTTGCAAAAGAATTTCAGCTGGAGAGATAGCAGAGACTTCAAGGTCAAGTGCTAGCAGCAGCCGGAGAGAGAGGACTTGAAAGGGGAGGGGGGTAGAGACGATTCCTTCTCCCCCTCCCTCTCTCTCTCTTCAGCAGGGAAAAAAACTGAAATTTACATCCCTGCCACCTGTGGAAGATTCTTGGGGAGCGGAGACAACCCCGTCTGCAGCTCATGAAGGAGCCCATGCTGGAAAAGATGTAACTCTGGGGAAGTTTTTGCGGGACTGTAGCCCACGCAGAAGAGTCTTACGCCAGCGCGAGGAGGCCCGGGTAAGAGCCTGGGATCCCAGGGAGGGATCCATGTTGGTGCAGCTGCGTTTGTGGACCTACCCCGGAGCAAGTCGGCTCGGGTAGGGAGCCATGTGTGATCCTAGTGAGGGATCGATGCTGGTGCAGCTGCTGACCCCGAGGGACAGCAGAGAATGGAAGAACTGTTGTCCAAGGGGTAGACCCACGTTGGAGAGGTCTATCAAGAACTAGTCCTGTGGGAAGGGATCCCACAGGAAACAGGGGTGGACTCAAAAGCCATTATTCCCTGTGACTATGTGGGAAGACCATGGAGAAGCAAGAGTCCCCTTGCAAGTGTCCATGGGAGACCTACAGGAGCCTGGGTAACCCCAGCCTTCAGCCTTAGCCCAGGAAGGAGGTAGGCCCAGCCCTGAGGTCGACACAGAGGAGAGAAAGAGGCAGAGAGAAACTGTTCCAGCTGCAACGAGTCGGAGTTGTTATCTCAGAGATAACCGAGAAGAAACTTACAAGTGTTGCAGAGTTGACTTAGAAGAATCTGCTTGCTTCTCCTCCTGGACTGATACAAAACGGGGAGGGGTACTTTTGTGTACTTCTGTAAATACATAGTTAATTAGTTAATAAATATTTAGTTAATTAGAATTGTTGTAGATATAGTTGTTTAGTTTTTATTGTGTAGTAATAAATCCTAATATTATTTTTCCACAATTGGATTTGGTTTTGTCTGCATAAACCTTCTCTCAACTTAGAACAGCTTAGAGCAATTATGTTGGGGGGTGTGGTAAAAATTGTCACCTAGACAAACCCACGACAAAGATTTTATCTGAATGTTTATTTCCAGTCATAACATTACAAAACCTTATCATATGCTATGGTTTAAACCTCCCACTTGCACGGGAACTTGCAGTGTGAGAGGGTTTTTGAGGATATAAACTTAACCTAGAATTATAATTTTTGCTTTATTTAAAAATCTGTAGATCTGTGGGTTATGAGAAGAGAATAATTTCTTATTGTAATTTCATTCATATGTCATTGAAAACAATTTCTCATGTGAGGATACAATCCCTTCTGAGATTTGAGGAATGCATTCTTACAGTGTTTTATGCAGAGATATATAAAGGTTAAAACAACCTAAAACTTTGTACTCAGTGTTATCATCTCAGTCATAAATATTACTTAAAAAGGAAAAAAATCACCTTTTTTTTTTTTTTTTTTCTTACTAGCAGGCAGGTATGGAAGCATGAAGGAAAAGTTAATTCTTGTCTTTTTATACTCTATTTAATATTTGACTATGATAGCCTTGTTTTAATACAGTAACATTTCACATTTCAGAAAAGATCATCATAAGGTTTTTAATTATTGTAATAATTTCCTTATATTTCAGAGTTTGCTATCATAAGAGGCTTACTTTTCAGTTTTACAGGGGAAAGGGGATTTTTTTTTTTTGTAAACCTTCAAAATAAGGGCCCATGCTGTCATTTCTGTAGCTAATTGTTTAAAATAGATTTCTTTTTCTTTCCTAAACACATGCTTGAATGAAAGGCACGATGCCAAAAATGGCTAATTTATGTTAATGATCAGTCAATAATGACATGAAGCAAAGGGGGAGAAAACGCAATCAAGAAAGGGTAATAGAAAAGAAAAATGAAGCAATAATAAATTTTCAAAAATCAAATAAGAAAGAAGAAATCAGTGCATCACAACTGATGATTTAATTGAAATTACATAAGGAAAATGCTAAGATGTTTCTTGCATCTACTTGTTTCAGGTGGAATGCCATCAAACTTTTAAAAGCAAGTACGATTGCACTATGTCAAAGTCCCTTGTGATTCATGTCTCACAGAAAGCCATGATCCCTTTCACGTGGTGTTTTTTTTACAATGCAGCTTTATTTGTTTGAGCAAATACCTGCAGCTATGTCTAGAGCAGTGCTCTAAGCAGTGATGGGGCTGGGGCACCACTGCTCAGCTGAACAAATGGCTAAACATTTGTTGCAGGTGTAAGGATAGAAATCTGGCATGCTTTTGGGCAGTGCCAGATGGCACCCTCCCAGACAAATCATGGGCAAGTCTGGGGGGCTAGTGCAGATCAGAGATCATTCCTAAAAGAAATGAAAGTTGTCTCATATCAGAGGCTAAGGTAGTTCAATCCTATAGTCACAGCCAGCGACTACAGTCTGACAGTTGGCATAAACACTAGAGAGGAAGTTCTTTTTTATTCTGTTTACTGTTATACATGTAATATACTTTCCCTGTTTATAAAACTGGAGTTTCTCAAAAGCACTGGAGTAGTAATGCCATTTGGTTTGTTTGCAATATTTCAGTGATGGAATCTTAACAAGCTCACCCTGAGTTTTCTCAGTGCTTAGGGAAAAACTGCCCCCCAAATTACCATGAATATGATGTGTAATTCATGCAGATTACATGTTTCCATAAGAAACAAGTTAACTGGGGCTGCATTCCTGATTTCAACATCTCTTCTCCAAAAATAAAATCTTAATTTAGCTGCAAGGACATAGTCAAAAAAGCAGTGAAAAATTAAACTGATGTGAAACTACCAACTTTTCTTTCACTGAAAATCAAAATGAATATGCAGAAATATTCACTAAAGACATCTATGAATAATTTAAAACTGTAAATAATTTTGAGCTTTTGTAATTTGGTAAACCACAGGTCATGGTAAAAAGAGTTAGTTAGCTAGGTACCCAGGTACAATTTACCATAGAAGGCAGGGTTCCAACCTACCAATATTTTAAAGAGTTTTAGAACAGGTGAGATACAACATCTTCTTTTGAGCTGTTTTACTTAAGACTGAAAATTATTCTTGTCTCCTAGTTTACATTAGAAAATACTATAAGCTACCTCTAAGTGCTGTAGACCAACTCTTACAGGAAAGCCTCTATGAAATTCTATGAATTTAGAGCACCTTTCACAACTCAGTATTAAAATATGATGAGAGCCTCTTAAAGCTGCAGAAAAGATCACAATATCATGAACATTCAGTGAAAATTAGTTTCTTTCTCCACATTTTAACTTACACTTGCACTACCTTTTTTTTTTTTTTCATTTTCAGATGTATTGGTAAGGTTCCATGCCATTTTTCTTCACTGTATTTCCTGTTTTATTTTTGTTTGTGCATATATTCATATATACAGTCTCTAATACAAGTAAAGAAAAAGTCTATTGCAGAAAAATATGAAACATATTTTTTCACTGCAATGCTATATTTAAGCTGTTGACATAAAACTTTATAAGTTACTCATAAATGCCGCCACTATTTTATAGCAAAATGTATAAAGAATGTGTGTTATGAACAGATTTGACTCAAAGAATGTTAACCACCTCCTGACTTTGCTAAAATTTAGAGAAAAAAGATAATAAAACTTTGCCAAGATAACATATATTATTCAAAGACATGTAACAGTTTCTAAAGAAAACAAAAATCCTTTTGTTTTGGAAAAGAATAAGTAAAGTGGTTTTATTTGCACTTCAGCTAATTTTGTTACAATATAAAAATTCTGATCCACTCAGAATTTGTTATCCAGATAAGGGACTTCAATTATCACTGTGGAAAAGAGTGAATATCACATACGAATATCACATATTCAAAGATGATAAATGGAAAACCCACATTTGTCAGTTTATATTTGAATGTCAGTAACACGTTATTCCAATGAGAGGAGACCTTGTCTGATGAAGGAAAATTCTAAACCTGTCAGAGGACATTTTTTTTTACAGCAAATGAAAAATCATTTACTCTTGTTTAAGATTTTTATTTGTGATATTTCAGTTATAACAACTAGATTTAGCAGAATGTGTTTTTATTTTACTTTTGCTAGTAGAGTATAGAAATGGCAAGGAAAAATCCTGCAAAAGGAAAGAGGAACAAAATGGTAAGGGATCATAACTGCTGTAGTTTATCATAACTGTAGTAGTTCATATCACTTCATTTGTAACGATAACCAGTTTAAAAATCTCCATATAACAAAGAGAAAGAACCCAGAAGAACCCTTACAAGAAATCTTGTAAGGATGCTGAACTGAACTACTGGATTTAAGGTAAATGCCCAGATAACACAGTCTGAAATGTTAAGCAATCTGTGTATAGAGCTTGTAAATTTGTACTTTTTAACTAAAAGACTAAGAAATATTCCCTTGCTAGACCTAGATGTTTCTGAAATAGTTTATGAGCATGACTAAGCTAAATTGTCAAGTTAATAACCCTGTCTCCCTGCCATCTTGTGCAAAGAAAAGCTAATTCTGTCAACTCAGTGCCATGAATGGACCCAAGAGTCCCACTGCCCAGGCAGGATGATAAGAAAACAAATCAGCTCCTTATTTCTTTCTTCTTTGTCTGTCTTTGATTTATAATATATAAGTATTTCCCTTGCAGATGTAGTCAGCAAGGGTGTTTTTAAAAGGCTATAGCTCCCATTAGAATCATAGGATCATGGAATCATTAAGTTTGGAAAAGACCTCCAAGATCATTGAGTCCAACCTGTGACCAATCACCACTTTGTCAACAGCACTAAGTGCCACATCCAGTCATTTCTTGAACATTCCAGGGATGCTGAATCCACCACCTCCCTGGGCAGCCTGATCCAATGCTTAACCACCCTTTCAGTGAAAAAATTCTTCCTGATGTCCAAATATAACTTCCCCTGGATCATCTTGAGGTTATGTCCTCTCATCCTCTCATTAGCTGCCTGGGAGAAGAGGCCAACCCCCACTGGCTACAACCTCCTTACGCTCAGTTGTAGAGAGCGATAAGGTCTCCCCTGAGGCTCCTTTTCTCCAGGCCAAACACCCCCAGCCTCCTCCCCTGCTCCTCATAAGACACTCTCTAGGCCCTTCACCACCTTGGTTACCTTTCTCTGGACTCGCTCCAGCACATCGGTGTTTTTCTTGCAGTGAGGGACCCAGAGCTGGACACAGTACTTGATGTACTCACCAGTGCTGAGTTCAGTGGTAGTTCCCATTTGTCATATCATATTGCATGGAGGAAATGACAGAAACTGAGCAAGACTTCCACCTTAGTCACAGAAGTAGAGTCAGTTTGAATAAATTTCATACTTTTAAACTAACATATGCAGAGAAAAGAATGACAAATTCCATGCTTGCAAGACTGGGAGGATTCTGAAGATAATTTCTATGTTGCTCCACTTATTATTATTACTATTATAATTATTATTATTTACATCCATCACAGTACTTTATAAGAAGAAAGCATTTAACTTCTTCTTTTCAGTTTCTAACTTTACTACTTTTCCATGTGATTGAATACATGGTCACATTAAATACGTATTTTAGAATTTACCTTTTCCCATTAAAAAATTGGGATGAAAAGTTTAGTTTAAAATTTCTATTACCTACTTTTGTACTCCCTTCTCACTGGTACAATAACCTGTGTTCTCAAGTTGTTGCGTTAACAAATCCAGTCAAGAAGATGTGAAACAAAACACTTGAAATGAATCTGAAATGTTGGTTTTAGAACAACCTTGTCTAAAGTCACTGGCTATTTTTGTTGATTGCTTGTTTTTTTTCCATTTGAAAAACCCACATCTGTTCTGCCCTCTCTTTTTGGAAGGAAAGAAAACAATCTTCCATAACCAAAATTTGTCCTAATCACTTATTCTTAATTCCACAGGGAACTTCTAGAGCAAAGACACTACAAAAAATCTGGACTAAGCAGCAGTGAATTGTAGCTTCAGTACCAGAAACACAATTTTCAAAAAATACAAACATGATGGACTAAGTTAGGACGCAAAGTACCCTCAGCTGAGACTGAATTGGCATGTGAATACAGTTTTCTAAATAAGACATAAATCAACAAGATATTGGTATTTATTAAATGAGTCTTGTAGAAAGTCCCATAGATAGATGGCTACAAGGGATGGGGAGATACTGCCCCATTGGAGGGAAAGGAATTGGTTTAAATAGGGTATGCAGGAAACTATGACCTTATATATGGTTTGAAAACACTAAGTTGTAAGAACCTCATATCTCAAATGCTGAACTTTTCAATAACTTAGGATCTCATTAGAGAGTTTTCTCACAATTTTATTTTTCCCTGAAGCCATTCAAGTAATGAAAGGTAATAAACAATTTTGATTACAAGTTAGCTGTCTTCCAGTTTTCAGACTCATTTTTCAGAGATGGTGTGGATTAGTACTCAGTAGAATATAGGAATCTTCTATTCAAAGTCTTTTAAACAAAAACTTCGCTAGATAGGGACTTTACAACAGTTTTGGATATCAATATCCCTTAGTTAATTCTCAGAGATCCTTCTCCAGGAGTTCTCAGCATATACTTCTGGTATTACTAACTGGTAATACTTACTGGTTTTACTAACATTATTCTTCTGTACACTGGACATTCCTCACTAGGATCTAGGCAGGTGCTATTTAAGGATTCAATAGGATATATAGATGTGATGGTTCTATTAACTATAAAAAAGCATTTTAATATGGAAATTGTGAAGAAGTCCATTAGTTTCAATAGGGCAAAGAGATTCTGTGTATACAAAATATATGTTGTGTTTTAAATGTTAAAAGCTTGAATGAAACGCATATTGATTGTTTTAGGTATGAAAAACTTTATGTTGACAGGTTTATGAAGCAATATGATATATATATATATAAACAAATGCATTTGTGTCTACGCTGTGTTGAAAAAATAGAAGTTGCAGTAATTAATTATCTGTTTCAGTTCAATTTGCTTTCTATCGAGAACATCTCACGCTGTTTTATAGTACTTAATAAAATCTAATCCATTAGGCAATGTGATAGAATCTTGTAATATATACTGACTGCAGGCCCCCTTTGGTTCTAAAGCCAATTTATATGTAGATGATAACCATTTTAAATCTTCTCCAAAATAATTTAGTTTACACTTTAAAATAGTGCAAACTAAATACTTCTTGCAGACCAACATCAAGTTCACTAAATCTTTTCATTGTGCAGTACATGTAAGAAAAAAGATAATGAAACTGAAAATAAAAAGGATTCATTTTTTCAGGGTACAAGCTAAAACAGCTCAATGTTCATTAATTTAAAGACAAAACAAGAAATGGGATAGCTAGGATGTAAATTTGGAATTTGTTATGAAAGTTCATTGCTAGCATATGTGGAAATACAAATTCATAAATAAATCAAATGGGAAATTTTCTGGAAAATAAAGTAAACTGAAAAACACCAAATGCCTTTGTTTTCCTCACCAAGGGTGGATCTGTCTAAACCAGAATTGATTCTAAAAAGGATTTTTGCTTAAAAAGAAATTTGATATCATTAAAGCATTTTTACCCAACTGTTTAAATGGCATATGTGTTTTCTAAATTTTTAAATTTTTGTCCTTTGCAATTGTAAATATCATAAAATTAGACAATAAAAATAAAGATATTTAAATTTAAAAAAAATTTTGTGTATAAATAGTTTTCATTAAGCATCTGAAAAGGAAAAAAAAACCACCATCAAGAAACACTCAACTGAATCTTAATAATTGCAGGACTGAAAAACTACACACACAACTGTGTGAGAAAATCACACACCGTTAATTTGATTAATACAAACTTTACTTATGACAAGCAGAAAACATTAAAAAGAATGAATCCTATACCTCTTAGGTAATTTTATTTTTCTCTTTACAAGTGACTAACTTGATGTTGTCTTTTAACTTACAAAAATAAACACTGGTCTGAAGACCCTATATGAACAATCACTATATATCACAATGTTGACCACTGGTGGCTTTTGCAGCTAAATCCAATATCAGAAAAAGAGGTCAGAAATCACAGTCCCCTATCTAACACAAAGGAGTCCTTTAAAATGTTCTATATCCTCCTACATTTGCAGAAGGTGTCCTTGCACGGTATATTATTCACATGGCCCTCAAAAGTCCTTTTTTATTACTAGCCTAAAACAGAGAAATAACAGGGATTTGGTCCTGAAAATTGAGAGATGAAACTTAGGAGCTATTTCTCTATGCTTTTAAATACTGAGAAAACAGTTAACAAAAAGAAAACATTTTGATTTCTGTTTCAAATTTCACACACAAAATGCTTCTAAAAATTAGAATTTGGGATAAATTAGTCACATAATTAAAATGGGAATTTTTTCTGTGTAATTATTTTTTATTTATGTCTAAATTATAATTATTATACAATCTTCCTAAAATTTTTCAGAACCCAAGAACACAATTCTCAGAGGAAAGTGTTTTGCTTAAGATACATCTAACATAATGTTTTACCCTTGGGGATACTACCTTATAAATAAGTATGTAGGAATCAAGCTGGCGACATTTTAAGAAGTACAATCAAAACTAAAGACTCATGTACTATTCATGCCCAAATCTCAGGGAGCAGTCATAATATTAGCACAGGTCTTTCTGAGGTATTCATCTCATATTTCAACATTTTAAAATTTGACAACTGAGCTTATCCTAAGCTCCTTTGTAGCGGAGAGAGAGAATGGCCTGCGTTTAGAGTAAGAACTTTGCTATACAGATGGAGTTTCTAGGGTAAAAATATAGCAAGTCTGCCTTGCCTACTATCAAGAAAACCTTCCCTTGACTGGAAAACAAAACACACATTTATCTAGCACTTGATAACGGCAATATAAGTAATAGAACACAAACTTACAGAACCTGTGGGGGAAGAGCTAGATCTGTTTCTAGATACTGATGGTACAATCTACTTCTGTCTCTTCATCCCCCTGATTCATTTAGAAATTCCTAAACCTTTTTTTAATTATCTTTTTTATTTGTAGTTCTTCATTGGACCCTCTCATATAAAACAATTATCCCAAAGCCATTCTAAGACATGTGCCTATGAAATGAAAGATAAATTGGTCAAAAAACTTTTCTCAGAGCTTATTTATGAACAGGCATAGCCAGATTAATTGCATTACTGCTTAATGGAACACATATTCAATTATTTTTGCAATGGCCCTTCAATTAAATGAACTCTCCACAGCCAATTTAAATGTCAGAAGAATAGGATTGAAACCAGACATTTTTAACTACAAATTAAAGTCCATAGATCTTTTTTCTCCACTCCTATTTAAAAAGTAGAAAACTGAATTTTGACTTCTATGAGATAGTTAAAAAGTAGGTTATCTACAAGCTTGTTTTACGAATTGTGGTGTAATTCAAGGGCTTCTCTCCACAGAGGAATAGCTGCAGTAATATCTAGATCATTACACATTACCTTTTTCATGTTGGTAAGTCCTTTAAAACATACAGAAATTCTGACATACATTCTAACTATGACTTTTAAATAGCAAAATTGAATGAAATAATGAAATTAGAAATATGTTATGAATTTTTAAATATTTTGTGGGAAAAAAATCCCTGTATAAACTACTTTATCTGTTGTTACAAACAAAATCAGTCTGGGCTATTTCTATGTTTTCCATGTATTACTCAAATTTTCCAGGATTTTAAAATATTTACAATTTCTCACAAGATTATGAAAATAATGCAAAAAACCCCAATTTAAGGTCATGAAGCTGATTCAGTTTCATGCCAGAAACAGGTGGCAGTAGAGATATGAGGCCAGATTGTTTGCTTCTATAAGTATTAGAATAGCTTAGCTGATGACAGTGAATATGTGGTACAAGTTCCACAGCTAAGATTTTAGGTCTCATTAGCTTTTCAGAAAACAACTCTGATATTGAGCTAACTTTGTCTTCTTGTCTGCTTCCTTTGTTGAAAAAGAGCTATCTATTTGGTTTAATTCTACCATGGCATCTCCACTGACTTATGTTGTGAACTCTAGTGATTTCATTTTTATCGAATATAATAGTGTTATTTGCATGAAAAAAAGAAGGGGTTTATAATATTTCCAAGAAATAAGAATGTTAATTTATTACGAAATTAATAGAACAGCATCTGAGCACCACATGTATGGATGTGTAAAAATTATTTAGAAAGAGGTTCAGATTACATAGTTTAATATAATATTAATATTAAGTTTAATATAATATATTGGGGTTTAACTGTAATGGATGATTCAGAGGTGCTGTAGCTTTATCGTTGTACTATGCATTTTTTACATATTAAAAAACCATTAGATTTAATAGTTCAGACTAAGGGCCCAGATTTTGGTCTAAATCGAATAGTCTCAAATATTTGCCCAAGGTTTATTTTGAAAAAAGAGTAAGAACATGGCACTGAATAATAAGTTCAGTAATTACTCTCCCATTTCCTGGCTATTTTTTGCTCCTGGGATCTTCTAAGGTGTCCCAGTTTGCTGACACACTAATCCTCAGTTCTTTCTCTTGCAAGCTTCACTTGCACTGTTTACACTTAAAAGGAAAAAGAAAATTCCTTTAGCTCCACAATTCTACCAGTCTCATGTGTGATGTCATTTTCTTTTGTTCCTTTTTAACCTGACAGCTGGCAAATATAGATGATGTTGCCTAGGGCTTACACTGGAAGACAGTGAACAGTTACTGCTACTCACTCTACATCACACACGATTTTGTAGTGTCATATTCATTCTCTCTCCCAAAAAATTATCTCTTCACCAAGGAGTCATATTTTGATATATAACTGGGTTTTCTACCTTCAGTCAATCCTTTTTTTTGTGAAAGAGGATCCCACATAAGACATTTGTTTCATGCACTACACAAGAAATATTACTATTAATGAATAAAGTTGATCTAAATTTTTCCTTTAAAATCTTATTCCATTTGCAGTTTCTTGTAACTGCAGTGGAGAAGCTACCATTTACACCACAGATCACTTACTTCAAACAGTAACACAAATTTCAGTTCTATTTATGGATTAAGCATTCAGTTAAGAGGAGCAAAACTGAAAGGAAAAAATATGGTTTTTTCCTGTTAAGAGACCAAAAGCATGAACTTCTTTCATTTATGACATAATGTAGGAAGAATATTGAAAGATTAAATTCAAAAAGGAGGGGAAAATCCCACAGACACTGAGCACTATTAGAACTTCTGCTGACAGATGATATAAAAATGGTCCCTTGAAAATACTATATACCTTTTTTAATAAACATCAAAATTATGTGAAACTGATACATTTTAGAAACAGCATAAATATCTGTGTACCTGAATATTGCTTGAATATTCTAAGGAAAGCTTCTGTTAGAAGCTTTCTCCTATGGAAATATTAATGACTCAAATTTAGGGTCTGGTACATCTCAACATATTTCTAACACTGTCCCACTCTGAAGAAAGATCCTCTCATTTGATAAATGACTTTTGGTTTTTCTCTTATATTACCTTCATCCTTACTACTCTGTTTCCAGCTCTGGCTAATCTTTACCTTAATTTCCTATCTTTTTATGGCTGCTTTTAATATGTCAGAATTTTGATTTGTTTCATTCTGTGGTTTTTCAGGGTTATTTGGTTGTGGATCTATAAATTTTCACGTCATACCCCAGATAATATTTGTTTTGAAGATAATAAAAATTAGGCATCCCATATGTCTCATTCTATTATCTCTTTCTATGATCAGAGGACAAAGACACTTACAAAGACAAGATATTTTGACTGCTCTAGGCAAATGTTTAAGAATAGATTTTTTGTCTGTGTTCAGGGAAGATAAGATCCTATCTTTGAGAGGATTAAATGCCTGAAGTTAAGGGTAGATGGATCCTACTACATATGCTTTGTTCAATCTAAACAATGAACATACTGTTTCTAGAAAATGATGCCATTGTTACATGCTGGCTGTATAGCCATCACTACAGATGCAAAAGTCAAGATATAAAAAGTTACATTTTCTAGGGCAGGATACTGCACTCTGCTCCTCTTATAGGCAATTCCAGATCTGTCATAGAATGGAGAGTGATGAACACTGAAATATTATCAGTGAGCAGTTTTTCTTTACAGGTACGATACAAAATTCTTTACAGTGCCACAGCTACAGCACAACCAAATCATAAAATTCAGTAGACCACTTTTTCACCTGTACATTCTTAAAGGAAGGTAGGTGTAATAGTCCCTCACATGAAGAAAGGGAAAAAACCCCACCGAACAAAAACCAAAACAAACAAAAAGAAACCCCCACCAAAAATAAAGACTAACATTTTGTGCCCTCATTTTGCAAAAAATCTGTCAAGTTAGATGAGAAAGGTCATATTATCATAGTGCCTCACTTATTGCTTGTTTTCATGTGCAATATTTGACATATCCAGATTTAAAGTCTTTAGAATAATTCTTCAATACATTGCAGCTCAATTAAATCTACAATTTACTTTGTCAGAAGAAATTTTGCCACTGTATATTTGTGGTGAGCATATTTTCACCCCAGCTAAAGTACAAAACAGGAAAGTAACAGGGAACATAAAATACTGAAACATCACTTCACTGAGTATTGTAATGCCTGAGGCCAAAGGTACATGTCAAAACTAAGGGTCCTGAGCTACATAAAATGTAAAGGGAAAGGGAGACAAACGTAAGCTGGGTAACTGAGGCAGCCCAGAGTTGCATGCTAACAATCTTGTTCTCTGTTCTTGAAAAGATAAATAAGTGTTCATTGCAATTTTGATCACTCTCTTATTTCCACTGAAAATCCCAATCATTCAGCAAGAAATAAAACAAAAACCCAACAAAGCCAAAACCAGCAACACCAAAATAAAACCTTTTTTCTTTCCCTTGTACTTACTGCAAGATGCACAAAACATTGAGGTTTATGTACACAATATGTAAAATTACATATTCCCTCTGTTTAGTAAGCACAGCAATTACAATATAGAGGCATAGATCTTGTCCATAAAACATGTTGCGCTGTTCAGGTCATGACAGTATCAGTGAAAAGATAGACGATTTAACAGTTTAGGGAAACATCCCTTAAAAATACATTTCCATAAGAAAAAGAAAGAAAGGAAAGAAAGGAAAGAAAGAAAGGAAAGAAAGGAAAGAAAGGAAAGAAAGGAAAGAAAGGAAAGAAAGGAAAGAAAGGAAGAAAGAAAGAAAGGAAGATACTGATTTCAAAGCCACAGCAAAGCCTTCATATAAACTATTTGTGTTTATTCTATTAAAATGTTTCTCTTTCAGGTATTTTTAAGTTGAGAATTCTAAGCAAGCAATTGTGAGTCTGGGATTCACTTCACTTAATTATCTAAAAATTAAGTGCCAAATCAACCCTGGTTTTGTAATCATACTCTTTTGTTCAAAGGGTAGAAAAGATGGGATGCTTTCACTTTTGGATTAAAATGGAGTTTACTAATATGGCCATCCAGTTTTATTTTTTGCAGAATAAATAAAAAAAGTGAAGATACACATGTAGTCCAAACAACCAGGTGAAATGGAAATAATTTTGGAAAAATGGAAGAAAATGTGAGATCATAATGTTCAGGAACACAAGACTTGTCAGACTTTAGAACCTAGTGGATTTCTCTTTCCCACTGTGATAGATGGAGGCTTCTACAGCTGTACTGTATGAATAGTACAGCACATATCACACACACATAGAACACATATGACAAGCCATATGAGGCAGTACAGATAGGAGAACAATGCCCTTAAACAACACTTATTTCAACTTAAACATCATTCAAATAAACTAGAACATCCCAGGTGACCAGTCATAATCCTCCTCTCTAGCTGATTATGACAGAAGTTTACTAGCAGAGCACACACTACCCTCACTCTCACAATAACGTTCATACCACTAAGTCTCTCAATGTCTGACAGCTATTTAGTCCATGTGGTATATATATGTTGGGCCTCTTCCCCAGCTACTGGTTCTGATCCTGGGTTTTTTCTTGTGGATGGTGTCCTCTCAGTCCCTAGAGAGCTCAGTTCCAGGCTGGCTAACAGAACTTACACATAAATAAACATATGGACAGTGGAGTGAATACATCCAGATGTGAGAAAAAAAAAGTTAGGAACACATCTCTTATGGAGATCTTGGCCATATAATCATGCTGAGAAGCAAGCTGCTTTTACATAATCAGACCCTTTTGTTCTCCTTCTCCTTTAGACATACTTAGCTCTGTTAATCCTCATGCTTTTTCTGTGATCCCATAGTTTCCGTAATTGTTCTGTAATAAGTTTCATTGACTCACACAATCCCTTAAAACACACCACAGAAAGCTTTTAAAAGTCCCACAGAGCTCTCCCGATGTCCCATACTAAGTTTGCTATTTCCCATGGGCCCTACAATAATACTGATCCCCCTCCTCCTTGTCAGTAACACAGTTCCAGCTGAAGGTCTTCAAGGTAACTCCTTCAATGTCCGTTCGGTCAGAGTCCTGAGCACTCTGCTCTTTGTTAGGGTCACTGATATCTACTGCTCCATAGGATTTGTGGGTTTGGGCTTAATTACTTAATTACTTAATTACTATTAACCATATATCAAATGACATATCCTTATAAACCAAATGTTCTCTCATACAGGACATCAGATTTGTGGAGCAGAGTCAACATAGCCACACTACATTTTTACTCCAGAGATACACACATACTTTAGGATGAGAAAGTCTAACTTACCAGCCAAAACTTTTATTGAGAAGCCTAAGCAAGTAGAAAGAGCAGCTGTTTGGGACATGCCCTGTTCACACAGAGCTGTTGTAAGGCTGTCAGTTGTTGGGGGATGTTGGAGCTCCCACAACTTCACCATAGCAACAGACCCTCACTGCCAGAAAACTTTTCATTGCCAAATGCAACATATGAAATTAAATCTAACACAGTTCTTGCCACTTTCTAAATCTAAACCCTATCCATGAGAAATCAGCTGCAGTGAACTTCTTTAATAAGCTTCTCCAAATCTCTGGCATTTCTCCATTTTTCAGGACAGGATTTCTTATTGTGGGGCAGGAGCTTCTGCCATTTATTAAAATTGTATTTTTGAAGGTTGATTTGTTTGGGTTTGATTCAGTAGGGCCTATTGGGTAAAGGTTGACATTTTGTGAATGTCATGACCACCTCAGAGGATACCACTGATGCAGATCTATTGAGTTAGCATTATACCAAGTAGCATTGGTCTTGCAAGCATGGTAGCTATGGAAACATGGAACTTCCACTAAGTGTCCACTAAGACTGCATAGATGGCTGGTCTGCGCTGAGCTGCTGTGAGCAGGACCTGAAAAACTACCATTCAAGTCAGGGCTTGGTGAATGCAGCACAGAACATAACTGAGTACCTGGGAGATTTTCTATTTATAAGCTAACTAAGATGTAGCACGTTCTGGTGTTTATAGCATGTTGCAGTGAATGTACTGTTCCCACAAGCATGAAGCGTAAGAGAAACTAACTATATTTAACAAAGATTGATGTTAAAAAGAAAAATGTTCCTTAAAACTTGTGCAGATGTGCAGTATGTGGTCTACATTTTTGTTTGCAACAACTTACACCACCTCTTTTATTTACCTACAAAATAGAGTTCTGTACAAAAAAGTAAACAACTTTAAATGATTAAAAAAAAAAAAAAAAAAAAAAAAAAGAAATTGCAACCAGAATGCTTCAAAAGAGGCTATCTGATATGGGTGGGTTTTGTACCAATGGCTCCTTTTTCATATGTAGAGTTTGATCTCAGAAGCAGATGAAGGCAATTTCTGCTTACAAAGAGTGCTGTCAGTGACTTTGATTTCTGAGACCAAGTAGATAGATAAACAATTAAATGTGATATAAACTCTTCTTGCTTTATTAAAAAAGTTCAATTTTTATGTGAGGGGGAAAAAAATTTATCTTCACATCCCTCTGATTAGAACAGAAATTTTCATTTAGATTCTAGATAATGAAATCTCTAAGCTATGAAACCACAAAGGCAAACTTTGAGGTGATTAAAGCCTTAGGCCTATTACTGTAGAAAACGACCTTATTTAGGAAACAACAATTTGATGTTAATAGATTTGGAAAAAGAATAGACAAAAGAGCTTTCTTAATGTTTATTTACTTTTCTCTGTGGAAACAAGAGTTTGTTTACAAGTATTGTTCTCATTACATAGTCTAAATAGTAATGGGTGCATTTGATTTAATTACATTTAATTAAATTTCATTACATTTAATTACTGTTAATTAGCATACTAGTTTGCTGTGTATTCCTGCTCAGTTCTAGTCTGATGCTTAGGTCCAGAATCACAAAACAACCAAAATGCACATATTCTTATTTAGTCCAATTTTAGAGTAGTTCTCTCGAGCATTTTTTTAAAAAGCTCAGTGTGAATGTCAGGTAGAAGCTACAATGTTTGTTGAGGTTCCTTAACTCACAAAAATACCTGTTTTTCTTAAGGCTTGAAAATATTTCCATTTTTGCAATGCTGAGATCTCTATCCTCTTTTGCAAATCAGTCTGGCCAGAATTCCTAAAGTAAATTTTATTCTAGTTAAATTTCAGTGATCCTTACAAGCTCTGGCTGAGCATGTCCAGCACATACTAATAAAAACAAGTCCTACACAGAATGGAGAAGCTACAGCTGTTTCTATTCAAAAATAAAGCAGGACAAATGTGTTTTATGCCTTTCTTAACAAAAACTGAAGGAAGGTATAGTGCACAGACGTGATTCTGAAGAACTTCTTTCTACACACTCATCAACCAGAGACACTTAAAAATTATTTACTTTTGCAAAGTCATACAGGGATAGTAAACTAAAGTCAGAATTAGGCTTTTGTGAGCAAAAAGGGATTTCTTATTTATTTATTTCTAGTAAAAAAGAAAATATTACTAATTAGTAGTGATTAGTGATCTCTGTTGTCCATGCAAGAATGTATCACTTTGGCTGAAATTATTCCCTTCCTCCTTTTCATCTCACAGTCCAAAAATATCAGGTAAAGAGTTCAGTAGTGTATTGGGAAGTTGTCAGATAGTCTATTACTTAAGTGTCTCTGAGAGGTTACTGTTTCAAGTATGTATATAAACACTAGAGCTATTGTCACTAACAATATATGCATATTATATCAAGTTAATGTAGATGTTTCTTTTATTATACAGAACAATGAGATTTTTTTTAATAAAGTTTTCCTACCACATAATCTATACACACTGTAACACTGGAATGTTATTCAACCATGGGGAATAAATATGAGCTATTTTACTCATGTTACTCACATCAAGATATGAAAATTGTGGAATTAAGAGTAACAAAGAGACAATGCATAAGAATCAAATGACAGCAAAACAGCTGCATAGATTTACTAAAGAATTTTTAAAGAAAGCAAGAACATGTAGACTTACAGTCTCCTTTACTTTAAAAAAGAGAAAATTACACCATTTAAAATTAAATATTTAACTTTTTTTATGTGTGTATGTAGCTGTGACTGCATGATACTGAACAGAGAAAGCTTAAAAGGGGTCTTTTCATGTGAAAGTGTAATAAAACCTGTGCCCTACTTTATCTTTGTTTTGTAGATAATCACCTTGCAAACAGCTATATTGCAATAAATGAACATGACTGAAACACGTGGCAGGAAACTTTTACTCAGCAGCAGAAAAAGCACTGGAATGTAGAGTTCTGAATTTGCACCATTTTTGGCCATTTGTACTAAATGCCTTTAGGTGTTTCAACATCCTTTTCCAGAGCACTTTTATTTTAAGGATTTGGGAAACTTCAGTAGGTTTTGGGTGGAATTCTCTTTTGGAATCTCTTCAGAATCCAATATATATTATGTCTGCAGCAAACATTCTGTATTTTTAACAGTCTAAATAAGCACAACAGCTAAGGAAACTGAATATGCTGCAGTGTATATAAGAAGTCTTTTTTATTGTAGTATTTTATTCAGTAAATATCCTGCAAAGGTTTTTTTTTTTTTTTTTTTCACCTCACAAGGATTCCATTATTAATTATCTCATAGTGATTAACTTTGGCAGCAGAAGGGGTCATGGAGCAAGTTGCTTTTAAATTGAGTTAGATTTCCTTTACCAACTTTTAGTGTAGCCTAAAAACAACCCAATTTCACAAGCAGCCAATGTGCAAGAAAAAGGGAATGAAAATTAATCAGATTTTGCCCTTTTTTATATGCTGCATCTAGAACTTCTGAAATGTTCATGAACAATCAGAACTATACTGCTATACAGTGCACAAAGACACAAATGAAACTGCCTTATCTAAGGTTATAAAAACTTGTTCCCATCAGATGAACATGAATCTATAACTTTGCAGCTAACACTTCTAGCTTTTCTCTTTACCTGTCTGTTTTTTTTTTTGTTGTTTATTTTGTCTTCGAAGGACAACTTCTTAAGATAGCATCATCATTTTTAACCAGTCTTTATATTTCAAGACAATTTACTCGAGAGGCATGTATTAGTTTTAATTTGCCCATTTAATGCTCTTCCTTTTAAGGTTTCCCAAAAATATCTACAAATGTGGATCCCACTTCTTTGAAATAGAAACACAGAGAATCTTTAGCTAATTAATGGCAATTTCAAGAAAACCGTTGGTTTAGGATTTCAGCCATCTATGATCCGAGGTTGCTTGTCACACAGCTGTGTGACATTAATTTAGTTGTCTTGAAAAAATCATTAGGAAGATGTGAAAAATTACATGAACTAAAAGAATTAGAGATCACAAATGTAAATACTCAGGAGAAGTTTAATCACAAGATAGCAGTCATTAGGAGTTCAAAGACATGGGAAGAATAATACTAGCTGCAAGCCATAAAATCTTCAGGAAACAAATAAATAATTGGAAGATGGTAACTTGAAAGCACTAAACATCAGTCTTCTCCAAGAAATATTTAGCTATTCCGTGCTGGTGATGACTACCCAACCAGCAGAAACTCACTGTGTGTCTCATTTGATCTGGGGAACATGTTAGAGCATTGTAATGTGTAGTCTACTTGTGTGTTAATGACTTGATATTTTTATATACAATAGAAAAAAAATAATTGCACTGCACACTGCAGAGCTGCACAAATATTGCCCTAAGTCCCTTTATGTGCCACAAAATTCACCCAACAAAAGTGATCCAGAGAGGAATTGTAAAACTTCTACTGAAACTGTGATGAAATCATATGACTTCTCAAACAGGAGAGCACCATCACCTTTGCTTCCTAGTAGTCATATTTTGACAAAAGACTAAAAAACGTGGACATCAGTAAAGCAGGGTCTTGACATTTAGAGCTTACCCACTTAGAACAAGCGTCACTCTTTCCTTCAAGCAAGCCAATAGATAGGAAGGAGCATATACAAAATATTCAGACCAGTACTAATCCCACAGAGGTTATGGAAAAAAAATAACATCCCAAAAGCTTTTGGTAAGGGCAGATAAGTAAACAAAACACTGGGTCATCCACTAGATTGGACATGTTATATAGTATAAAAAAAAAATCAAGCTGTATATAATATACGTTTACTATTTTTAACTTTGTAAGAGTGTTAATTTTTAAATGACTGTCAAATTCAACTTAAAACAATCTTACAGCAGAGAGCTGAATAGGATTCCCCTATGCACACGTAAGTCCCGGTATAAGAAAACCCACTGCCAGAGGAGACTGATTTTGATCTGTGCTATATTTCAACTCTGTTACAACAGCTTTAACAACAGACCATAGATCCTACCTAATTCAGAATTCCTTTGATTTATGAGAAATAAGCTTTAAAGGAATTTAAGTTGCTCAGCTAGCTCTGCACAAGTATTTAAGATACATTTGTCAACACAATGGGATATCAGTGCCCCAACTGTTCTGACGCATGCAAATGTCTCTTGGGAGTTATTACAAGGTCTGAAGAAGGCTTTTTTTCAACATAAGTTACAAAAGCCTGAGGTTTCACCAGCTCTATGAGAACTGGGTGAGCACAATATGCAACATAAAGCCACTTTTCCCTGTTTTCTTTGAATCCTGAAATGATTAATGCAGCCAAGTGAGGGCTGATGATCAGAGTGCATATGTGTTTGCGTGAAAAAAAAAAAAAAAAAAAAGAAGAACAGAGAAGCAGGCAACCTTCTGGTAGGGTTTTAGCAAGTAAAATAGGTCTGGATGAAACTTTGCTTTTAAACTCTTTTGAACTAAAAACAGATTTTCAGTAAAATGGTCCCTATCACCGATATCCTCCATATAAAATTAAACAGCTTTCTCAGGACAATAGGAAAAAAATTCAGGGGGTACCAGAGAGAAGAGGTGGGTGGAAGAGGTGTGAAAATGGAAAAGTCAATATTTTTTTCTTTTAATTAACATCATTAATTTGATGGAAAAGTTTTAACATCCATGCATTATAAAATTTGGGCTTTCTCTTTCTTTTTTTGAATGAAATAATTCAGGAAGTGTTGTATAAGGTTTAAAGATTAGTTGAATCTTCCCTATCCCCTGTTACCTCTTCTTGAAGAACCCCTAGTTGTCAAGTTGTTCTTTATACCATCAAAGACCTAAGGAGAAACAATGTCATGCTACTTGGTAGTTCTTACCACAAAATTGTTATGAGCTGCAAAGTCGCAAGATCTGCTTCATTATATTATTTATTATATATTAATAATGAATCAATAAATTAATAAAATCACATAAATATTAGCATTCAGAAGAAGAACATTTCCAAGAAATCCAATTGAATTTAAGTGAAAATTGCAAAAAGAAGGAATGAAAAATTAGTAAATAAGATACCTGATGATGAAATGCTACACAAGCAACTAAGCTTTTAAAATCCAAGATAAATATGTGAAATGGTGTCATTAAAGTCACATCTTTTTCACTCTCCACATTCAGTAGACACAGTAGACACCTAACTCTGCCCACAGTAAGAGTTGTGTTAGATATATCAGTCACTACACAAAACAAGTGTAATTGGTCAACCTTACCAGCAATACTTGTCAGAATTTGACTTTATTTTCTTTAGTTTAAACACTGACAGAGAAATATTATGGAGGAGTTGTTGGCTGTAAAAAATGTTTCCAAAAGTAGCAAGTGTTTGTTGGTGGGAGTCTGTACACAGGAACCTTATTCTCAGAGTCACCCATCCAATTTGCAAACACAGCATGCATTCTTACAGTCTAGCAGCAGTGCACAAGCATCTAAAGGTATGAGCATCTTGTAGTTAACAGAACAAAATGGTGATTGGTGCCATATAACTGGCTTATCTGTGAGAACCAGCTATCATTGGAAAAGAGAGAACAAATCACAGATTGGTAGTAAATTATCCTTACATTCAACACAAACCATTAAGCAAACTTTTCATAAGTCAGATTTTCACTGACTCAACTAGAAGTATTGCCTGTACAAAGGTTCTTGCAACAAGTCTCCAATACATACTGTTTTTCATACAGAGAAACAAAATAGTACATCTCAAGTAATGTTTCTATTTAAATGTTCTATTTAAGAATTGCCTGATTTGCAGCTGCAGATTTAGAGCATATGACCTGGTTATCCCAGGGATTGTTCAGACATTTAATTCATTCCCTTTATGAAATGTTTTTTTTTTCTTTGATTATGTTCAGTGTCAAAAATACTTAATTTATCTTCTTGATTAGCTAATTATTTCTTGCCATTGCCTAGTTACTATTTTGGAATGTGCTGTTGTCTGTTTGCATATGCTTAATTTTTAGTTTTCAATAATCTTTCTGACATTTAGTTCTTTATCTTCCACTTTCTTGCATGGAATTGTTTGCAACGTTTTCAGTCAGCTTATCAAAGCAGTTGCTTACAGAGATTTACTCTTTGTGTCTGCTTTTCTGTGCTGCCTTAATAATTCATGCTATAAATGTTATTTAAGCAGCCTTGCAATTCTTCTTTCTCAGTTTTTGAAGTGCTTTATAATAACTTTGTGTATCAAGGCTGCAAAGCGCAGTTTAACCACAGTCTTGAGCTTCTTAAGAGGTGGGCATTATACTTTCATTCTTTGCAAAAATGTTTCCATGCACTGAATGCTCAGTTCTTTGCTAGTCTCTGTCTGTTTGATATAATTTTTCACTACTAAACTTTTGCAATACAGCTTTATCTTGTATAATAACTTCCTTATATACTCTACACAAAGTATAGAACAGAATCACAGGAACACAAAAATATACAAGGAAGAAAACAGAAAACCAGAAGGACTTTAAATAAAGTCCCTCACTTTCAAAGCTGATGAGAGTGAGAAATTAGAATACAAAGGCAAACAGTGGGGAAAAAAATTAAAATATTTGCTGCTAACGTGGCAGTACAGAGTCTTAATTGTAGAAGTATCAAGATAGAAAAAAATACAAAAAAGTAATAGAGTTTAGGACTAAAGTTACAAATTTTCAGTACATAAATTTATCAGCTTCCTGAAATGTGTATTGCATTTGATGTTGAAACAGTTGGGAAGTGAGTGGGATTGATTTAATCATGATTTTTGATGATTCAAGAAGATGACAGATGCAAGAGCTGAGTCATAAAAGCTAGAATGTTGAAACTTACCTGAAAGGATGTTACCAAGGTAGAAAATTAAGTGTAAATGAGCACCTGCACCAACTTGAGACCAAGCTTACCACTCTCACCAGCATGCGCCATGATCAATTTCAAAATCCGAATAGGAAACTATTTCATTCATGTAATTTCAGGTGTGGATGAAAAGGAAGAAAAAAAGATTTATTCTGAATGGGCAAACTATGAAGGACCAGTAGATTATTTCTGTAAACATAAGCATAAGAGTGAGAATTCTACCAATCATCTTAAATAAAATATAAGTGCTAGATATCCTTTCTGCAGATGAAAGATAAAAGTTTGTGTTTCTGCCTTTCTTAGGGATCATAAATCAGAATAAATTCTATAAACACTATAAATTCTATAAACTATAAACACTATTAAAAGAAAGGTGAAGTTTGAAGAAACATCAGCTTTTACATTTATTTGAAGTGAAATGCATTAAACTTATGCACTAATTTTGATAGTGTATTTTATCCTTCCAATGAGTATTTCACCATAAAGAGTGGAACTAATGTTCATGAATCTTATCTTGAAGCTTTAGATGTTCCTTTAAACATCACAAGTCCCTGATTTCAGAGTTGACAAAGAAGACTGAAACTTGTAATGGGGGGAGGGGAAATAGTGTTTTTTCTAAGACATACTGTTCATTTTTTATTGGTTTCCCTCTATTAATTGCTGATATCTTGACAGGAAAGGGGTAAAAATATGCATTACTAGCACCACATCATCATTTTTCAGTAAAGTAAGATTTTTTCAAACAACATTGAAGATGGTTCCTCGAATAAGGATGAAATAATGAATCAAGCTGCTTTTTCACATAATTAGTTGATCAGTACTGAATGAATTTTAAAGCAGATGAAACTCCACATTAGCTGTGACCTTTGCTGAGATTCTTTCCTTGCATAAGCAAAGGGATTTGGCTTGAGCTTGCTCAAAGATGATTTGATGTCAATCACATAATGAAATACATAAGATCTAGGATATTACTTGTGAGGAAGGAGAAAATCCTCAGTGATGAATATACATATAAAATTAGAATAAATATAGCAATACTATGACTATAAATAAAAATGTTTTCCCTTGCATAGGAATGATGATGTGACTGGTGTTGTGATTATTTGTGAGGAGTAAAAATATTACAGTTAAAAGTAATTCAGCGCTTAAGATGACATGAAAAGTTGAACTAGATGATCCTTGAGGTCCCTTCCAACCTGGCATTCTATGATTCTATGATTCTGTAATACGTAATCATAGCTTAGAAGATAGAATAAAATATCTTCACACTTGTAACAAGGAATAGAATAAGGAAAAGACTGACTATATTACCTCAAGAGGAAATACACTGTAAAAGACAAGCCACTGTTCTTGTAAGATACTAAATGTAGTTGGAGACCTGTGTATTAAAAATTGGCAGCCATTTTAAATTTTTCTCATGTACTGATTCTCTATTCTATGAGGGACGGACAAAATATCATGTACTAAGAAATGAGATTTCATTGTTTTTTCTTTTTACATGAAACATTCTGTGTTCTCTCCCATTTTGCTACATTTAACTTTCAGATATAAGTTATTTATTTTCTGCTATAATTTTATTTTCAGTTTTCTTTCTTTTTCATCCCTCATAGTAATATATTACAATAAGAAAATGTTAAAATCTAAGAATTCCCCAGTAACATTAATAACTCATGAAAGGGCAAGTCCACAGGCAGTATAATAGTGTCTAATATCTCTGAAGGCACAGTGGAATTCTTCAGTTAAATTGCTTAAAATATTACTGTCCAGCCTTTGATTGTATTAGCATAGATGCTGCAAGATATCAAGGACACCCAATTACTACTAAAAAATTTAGACAGTGGCAGGATTTTTTTTTTATAAGTACAAAATATGCCCTGTATGTTTTAGCACACCAAGAAGTGGCATCTGCCTCTGTACTCCCTGTTAAATTAAAACATCTTGGTGAGAGAACACAATCCACAGGTAATGAGGAAACCATGGAAGTAGAAAAGATGCAGATGGAAATAGAATTCCTCGTGAGGTCCCAGAACTCTGAAATTGCTGGTGGCATACCTCACATGACTGGGGTGCAAAGAGGAAACAGAACAAAGAATGCTGGGCAAGGAAGATGAAGAATGAGTGTCTCCTTTATGGGAAGGACCACCTTGGGTGTATGAAGATCTCTTGTGGGATGGACAACAGATTGGCTGAGAGCTTGTGGGACACTATCAGAAGAGGGATTAATAAACATTGTCATCATGGTGAGAGCTTGTTATAGACCACTTGATTTAGGATAAGGAAGTGGATGAAGCCTTCTTTAAACAAATGAAGAAATATCTGCACCACAGTTCCCAATTCTTATGGAGGACTTCAATATCTTTGACATCGGCAAGAAGGATAACATGATGAATGCGAAAAGTCAAGATTTCTGAAATGTACTAGGGATAGTTTGTCAAACAGGTTGTGACTCACAACTGTAATTCAAAGCTTTTGAAAAGTCTTTTGACACTATTTCCCTCCTAAAGTGTTATACTCAAGGTAGGTCACTGGAGTCTGGATGGGCAGATAAGAAAGATAAAAAGCAGGTTGAATGATTGGATTCAGAGGATAGCAGTTAATGGGTCTTACTAAACCTGGAAACCACTGCAAGAAACTCCTCGCAAATGGAGTATTGTGTGGGTCTTTTCCTGGGCATGTCTTGTTTCATGTCTCTATCAGTGATCAGGGGACAGAGTGCTTGCTAATGAAGTTTGTACCTGACATCAGAATAGGGAGACTCAGTGGTACCTTAAACATAGGTCAAATAGGATGCAGAGAGTCTGGAGGAACGGGCTAAAAGGAACCCGGTTATATCCAATAATGATATCCTAAGTCCTACACTCAAAGAGGAAGAATCCCTTATAATGAATCAGGCTGGGGACATCATGGCTTGAGCAATCTGGCTCTGCAGAAAAGGCCTTGGTATTCTTGGTGCACAGCAAGCTGTGCACGAAGCAGCAGCAGGACACAGCAGAAAAAGGGGCCAACAAAATTCAGGGTTGTATTAGTATAAGCCCAGTCTGTCATTCAAGGGAAGTGATTGCTCTCTTTATCTCATTAGAACACATTTTGACGCCGCAAACTCTTTGAGGGTATTGAGTAGAAGAAAGACATCACTGTCTACAAGAGATAGGTCTGTTGAGAGTCAGGAGCTGAAGCACTTACCTTGTGAAGACAGGCTGAGCGATCTCTGGGGGGATCTAAAGATCCACCAGTGAATCTTACTGGCTGACATTTTCTGCTATCTCAAAGTATTCTCAGCGGATAGCGTGAGAAGAAGATACTGCAAATGTAATGTTTCTTTGACCCATTTTGTAAAAAAAATGTGAGTCTCAGATGAGACACCCTGTCACACATTGTGTTTGCAAAATCATTTTTCCTGAGGAGCCCACATCTCCACAAAGACAGTAGATTAGAATTGACTTTAATTATTTAGCCTTTGCACTAGAGCTTTTTCTGGAAGACCTTGACATTAGCTAAATGTGAAATGAAATTATGATATCTGAGCTACAGAGATTTAAAGTTATTCTAAGACTGTATATCAATTTTCCATACTGCCTTTCTAATCCTTATATTGATTTTTTACAGATTTATGCCAAACAAGGTTTTAGAACAGTCTTTTTCAGATACAAATTACAGCGTTGTTTATCAAAGACATTCTCTCCCTATCTTTTTTGTAAAAAGTGCAAACTTATCTGAATCACTGTCATGATGTCAAATCCCAAATCTAAAATGTGTCTTGAGAAATTCAAGCAGGTTTCAGCTCAGTGCTGATTAAACAACTACATAATACACATCACATGTGAGGTGCTGGAATCAGTAGAACTAGCCATATAATGAGTGAAAACCTGTGTTATTTATAGCAAAATTATCTTTAATTCAGTCTAGCTAATTAAAATGTTCTACAGGTGAAAGAAATGCTGAAATGTGTGAAGCAATAATTTTTCAGTGTATTTTCCTTTTTAAAAATTGTGGATAGAATTCAAGAAGGGGGGCACAGTGGATGCACCATAAAAAAACTCAAAAGAATTTCCCAAGAGAATCAGTGATGATCTTTATTTGCCCTAGGTTAAAATTTATGTAATATCAGCAGTATTTTCAGGGGCTCCGTAAATGGCTTTTTTATAAAGTTCTGAAATATCATTATGGTAGAATGTTTTAGGGCAGTAAACATAAATATATACTGAAAACATAAGTATCTACTGCTTATTTCCTTTCAAACCTGATCTTCAGTAACCCTATAGCAGAGATCAAGACCTAATCCAGTCTACCTTCTTGGAACGAAAACCATGCTCTCTTCACTTTAAATATAAAGAATGTTTTTGAGGAGTGTTAAACTTTCAAGGTTTTATAATCACACAGTAACCTTGAAATGTCTTTCCCTCTAGGGTCCCTGACTGAAATACAGATTTCTTTGAAAATCATGCGTGTGTTAATTAATATTAACCTGCAATATCTTTAGAAGTAAGTACATAGGTTTCTGAGACGACCTAGCTTCAATAGCATGATAAGGACAATTTTATTTCTCTTAAAGTTAGTCCTATCACTGCTCTCTCCTCATTTCAAATGTAATGAAGAAATTTATAAGAAACTGAGGGGGGTGGGTGGAGGGAAGGGGAGGGGAGGGGGACAGAATGCTTGAATTCCTCTAAAGCTTTGCCACTACATTTGGCTTTCCTATCAAAAGAGAAATTATAAAATCACAACAGAAAAGTAAGAAATAGACCATTTTTCTACTAATGAAGCCTGGTTCCATACTTTGTGATAAATACTAGACCAAAAAATACTCCCTGTATAATAATTTGCATACCTTCACCCTCTTTCAGCAGCCAGTATAAATAGTCTGCAATTACGTTGCAGTTGTTCAGATTTCACATTGTCCTTTTATTCAGTGTATACGTTCACATTCCGTACAGAAAAAAATACCCTCTTCTGAAGGCACAGACTCTTATAATACCCGTTCTCTGATTCAGTGATATTGTTCGCTACTGTATTTGAGATTTTCTCAAGAATAATAACAAGCATGTGAGGTGTTTTTTTGTTATTTCTTTATTTTGTTTAGAGAATGAATCTGCTCTATATCATCATCTGTATTCAGGTCACAGTTTTCATTTATTTCAGTTTTATATTTTAATGCTGAATATTTATGTTTAGATATAGGCAGACACTTTAGGTGCATTTTAAGGCACTGCCTCCTTCTTTTCTGTGCTCTGGATTCAGTCCCTGAGCAATTCTGCTTGCCTCTGCCTGCCTGTCTCATGTAAGTGCGAGAGAACAGGGAAGAAATGCCTGTGTGTAAATGTATGAGCGCGTGTGTGTGTGTATGTATTGAGAGGAACGGAGGGAAAGAAAATGTCTGACTTGAGAGTGCTACCAACCATTTCATAGGAAATTCATGGCAATTAGAGTCCCGCTCTCAAGGATACTAGCATAGAATCAAAGAATTAAGGAATCATTTATGTTGGAAGACATAAGACCTTTAAGATCACTGATTTCAACTATTGACCAAGCACTGACAAGTCCACCAATAAACCGTGGCCCTAAGTGCCACATCTACACGTATTTTAAACACCTCAAGCACTTCCCTGATAAGCCTGTTCTGACGCTTGAAAACCCTTTCCATCATGAAATTTTTCCTAATACCAAATCTAAACTTCCCCTGACTCAACTTGAGGCCATTTACTCTTGTCCTTCACCTGTTACTTGGGAGAGGAGATTGAACCCCACCTGTATACAACATCCTTTCAGATGGTTGTAGAGCCCTGAGCCTCCTTTTCTTCAGACTCTCCCCAGTACCCTCAGCCACTTCTCATAAGACTTGTGCTCTAGATCCTTCATCAGCTTCATTGTCCTTTTTTTGACATGCTCTAGCACATCAGCAACTTCCTTGTAGTGTGAACCCAGAACTGAGCACAGGATTAGAGGTGAAGCCTTACCAGTGCCAAATATAGTGCATTGATCATTGCCCTAGTCCTGCTGGCCACAGTATTTTTGATACAAACTGGGATGTCTTTGACCCTCTTGGCCACCTGGGCACACACTGGTTTATGCTCAGCCAGTGTTGACCAATATCCTCAGGTCCTTATCTGTTGAATAGCCTTCCAGACATTCTTTCTTACACTTGTAGTGTTGTATGGGGTTATTGTGACTGAAGTGCAGGACCGGCACTTGACCTTGTTGAAATTTATACAGTTGGACTCATCCCATTGATCCAGCCTGTCCAGATCCCTCCGCAGTCTTCCAACCCTCCAATAGATCAGCACTCTTACACAACTTGGTGTTATCTGCAAACTTGCTAAGAGTGCACGTGATTCCCTTGTCCAAATCATCCAGCTTGTACAGTGGGGGTCTTAGAGACAAGAACATCTTTTGTTTGCTTCACTGTTGTACAGGAGCATGCTGTGTATCAAATAACAATGGGTACTATTGCATAAAAGAAGAAAAAATCATAGCTATTGTTGTATTCTGTATCTTGAAACTTATACAAGGGAACTAGAAAAGGATCCAATAATGCTGACATGCCATAAAATATTACGGGTATTTAATATGTGAACACTACTAGCATAGGTTACTCATGTGTGATTTTCTAACCTTTTAAAGAACAAACTCTAAATGCCAACAGTTTAGATACACGGCACACAGTGCATCAATGTTAATCATAGCACAGACCATATAAAAGACTGAAGTCTGTAGCCCCATAATACATACCTGTGGTATTTGAGCTAATATACTAATTGATATCACCAGTGGGTTTTCTTTCTCTGCACAGAAAAGTTAGAAAACATACATCAGTGTGACGGTAGAGGAACACTGAACCTCACTAGCCCAGAGCTGTATTTTATGTCAAGGAGAACAGGCTATATTAACAATTTTGCTTCTCTTTCATCTGACTCTTAATTAATCATTTTTTTAACCTGCATCTGTGTTTGAGACTTTGTTTCCTTACTAGAGTTTCATATTGGATCTAAAATCCTTTTTGTCACTTCAAGGTTTAGCTCACAGCTTTTCTCCAGCTCCCACTGAATCATGTCCTACCTCTCTCTGAGATCTCTGGTTCCATGTATTTACTTTCTCCATATACCAAAGGTTTTATTTTGTTACCTCTGTATCACAATCTTAGTGCTGATGGGCCACAAGGGAATGGTTAAAACTACAGATTGAAAGTTTTAATTTACCTAGCTAATACCCTGTAGATCAAACTAACAAAAATAACATTTTTGAGAAAACTCCTATCCAACAAATGCATCTGTCATCTGGATTATGTAACATGAAAAAAAAAACAAAAACAAAAACAAAAAAAAGCACCAAAAAACAAAAACCAGCAACCTTGAATTTCCTCGGAAAATAAGTCTCTACTAAGGAAATGCAAACTGTAGTTTTCTTGAACAGAATGTAATTATATCAATGAGGTAGATCATTCAGATTAAGAGAAAAGAGGATTGCTAAGAAGTTTTCAAGTATTTTTTCTGAAGTATGTGGGATATTCCCCCCTTCTTGAACACAGGTTATTTTTTTACTCTAATCTGGATCACAAGTATGGACCTTATTTTTCTGAAAGTTTTAATGGAGGCAGCATTTATGAATAGTTTGAAAAGAATTCAGTTCTCTTCACTGTGAACAGAGACACAGTGAAATAAATATCAAAAATGTTAGACCATTTCAAAGATATCCTGGAATGGGGGATTCTGTACCATAAGTCTCCAGTGCCATTTATAAAGACAAATTATCTCTTCACACAAATTGAGATTCATTATAAATGCCACAATTTTAACTGAAAACCTAAAGAGCAAATTAAAAAGCTGTATCTTTTTTGGTTGTACTGGGTGTTAAACACATCACAAAAAACACACTATCTAATGCATCTCCTGCCCATGCAAGCAACAGAAGTAGTTAACCCTCCTCACATATTTTTTTTCCTCTTCAGCCCGTTCAACCACTCCTTTGTTCCTCCAGTTCTGCTAAGATCTCTGAAACTACTCTGATTCAAAGGGAAATTTCCAGCCCAATGGTGCTTCTGCAATTTTTTCACCAAAGGGACTGCTTTGGGAGCATTCCCACATCCTACCTCTGCCTTTCCATGGCTGCTGTATTGGGGATGGTTAGCAGCAGGTTTACATTGGGAATGATTCTGGCACAGAAGCGACACCAGGATCAGTGAGCCTCAGTTGTGTCTTGTAGTGCAGCATTAAACTATTCTGATGTCAAATATTGCTCATTCAGAGCCAATTCAGCTCCACCTGAAATCAGCAGGAGTCTTGGATGGATTTCAGTGATCTTCATATAAGGCTAGGAGAAAGCAAAACCTTCCTTTTCCCTTGTGTGAGATAACGAAAATGGAAACGGTAATGATTGATTATGTAGGTCATTGTCAGTGCTGTGAGCTATGTGTTATGTATAATGTATTAGGCTAACCCCAAGGAAAAGTGGTTTGTGATGGGGAGTAGAGTTAACTAAATTCTAGGTCCTGAAGTACTTGTTTTGTTCATCTTGATGTGAATAGCTCTTGTGTTACACTGGGTCTTGGTAGGACAGAGATAAATTTAGAAGCAAATTTTGCCTTAGATCTTCACTCACAGTGTCTATTGACTTAAATGAAACCTGATCTGACTTAGCTAGGGCAGAATTTTATATATACGATTTTGAATTTTAGTAGAATATATATCTATGTCCTAAGGTACTATGTTCACTTTTCCAATGTTGTTTTTACTTGCCAGTTGTTATTTTTAATGCTTTTAAAATAAATACGCGCTCCCAGAAGCAAATTACATTAAAAATGCCTACTCTCACTGTTTCGTATTTTTGTATAAAGTATGCCCTACATACTTTACAGTGCATGATTAGGTAAGAACTTGGTTACTAGAACTTGTGGCTCTTGAATTCATTAAGAATAAAGACCTAAAGAACAACTTGGAAGTGCGCCTCAAATGAATATCAGAGCATTGCACATAAATCACACAGAAATACATCTCTGTTGCATTCCTAAATAGATACAATGCTCAAAACAAGTACACTGGAATCTACAAAAGCCTGGAGTTACTGTAGAGTTTAATTATCCAGTTGTCTTTTTTGGCTTTGGTTGTTTTTTTGGTTTTGTGTGGTGTTTTTTTGTTTGTTTTTTTTTTTTTTTTTTAATTTATTGTTATTGTGGTCTGTTTGTTTGTTTCTTTTTTTTTTTTTTTTTTTTTTTGTAAAATCAGTTGCTGGCAGTGGGAAGAAGTAAGGCACAGAGTAAGGAAAAAACTCTTCCAAGCATTTAGGAAAACCCATGTCCTCTCCAGAGATGCTTGATCTATTTGTGGTAGTACAATAAGCTGTTCCTTTGGCAAGAGAAGGTATACTAGGTGGTTCACACCACACAATTTATTTACAAGCTGCAACAGCTGCAACTTCATTTTTTTTTTCTGAAAGACAGAGGGAATGCAGCCAAGTGCAATATAAATATACAAGTCAGATGTGTTTATGCCAGTTATCATCCTCAAAGACATTTTACTTGGAGTGAATTGAAATCTCCAGATACTATTTCACACTGAGAAAAATAAAATAATGAAAACAACACATTTAAAGAATAGATAGAGGATCTGATTATTTATTTATTGTGGGATGTAACAATGTGATGTGCTAAGCAATCTTTTAAAGGACATAAGTAAAAATCTATTTTAAACTTCTATTCCCTTACCAGAGAATTCAGACTTTCTATCTGCATGGTATCAGCTATCCAGTCAATAACATACTTTTAGGGAAAGGAAATTTGTCTATGACTTTGATTATTGAAGATTTGTTTCAGCTTAATGGTACTTGATTATCAAATGTGTGTTTTCTCATGACAGGCTGAATATCGGATTCCAAATGAATCACCATGGAAGTTCTTGCATGTTAAGCTCTTTTGGCAGTCATGTTAGTATGAAACATGGTGTGTCTGAGGTATCCCACAAGAGGTATGCAAGAAGCAGCACAGTTTCTTTGTAACACTGTAGTAAATCCAAACAGAGCTAGAAATAGGAAATTGCTTTGGTTCCATTCAGTGTCCTGTTCCCCAAAAATAAGTTTTTTCAAGATAAAGGATTTATCAGGATTATCACCCCTTAAGCATCTGCCAACATAACCAGGGCCATAAAATGCTCTTTTTGAGATGAGTAATTGGACGGACTTAGCTGTGCAGAGTCGGATTTCCCCCCTGACTTTTCCCTTGGCAAACAGAATTCTTCAGTGGGGGTGTTTCTAGCACTCCTTCTTCCTGATAAAACATAGCTAATTCAAGAATCATCTTTATGCTAAAGTAAGACAACAATATTAAACACCAAGTGATGAAAGTTATGAGAACAAATGTGATGTCATTAATTTAATTAAATCAAATTTGTTTATCTTTGACTTGTACAGTTAATGGAACGAAGGTGATAGTAAGACTGTGAAGTGTTGAGAAGCATTTCAAGGTAGGTCCCATTTCTTTTGTTATATAACTACAAGAATTACATAAAAAAAAACAGGTGTGTGATGTAAATATTCATGTTAATCAACTAAAAATTGTTTTCTAGAAATATTTGCTAAAATTCTTTCAAATTGTAACTATCTCAGAGAATATTCTTCTGCAATTTTATCAAGTATTTATATGATTCCAGTTTGCAGTTTAAAAGATGAACAATTAAAATTTGAAACAAATATTTGAAGAAAACATCTATCAGCATTTTTGCACCGTTATGTGTGATGATAATTGAATAGAGCAAGAGTGAGTGGATAAATTGAATGTCAAGACAATGAGAAAGATTCAGCAGAAGAAAGAGAAAAAGAAAATATGTCTGAACATGTATATTCTACTTGCTTTAAAGTTGTGCTTGCTAATTGAAAATACTATCCAAAAATCAGTAATCGATCATTGATGTATCAGTATTTGATATATCAATATTTGATATATCAAACTGAGTGTGGATGTAACCATCTAAGTTTAGTAAAGATTTTCCATTCTTTCCTTTTTATCATTTAGATATTTGGAGCCTGTGTCATTCAGAATTACTGTTATGTCCACCTATCATCTTTTATGCATACCTGAGTAACTAAAGAATTTGTAATCTTAATCATATAGCAGCAGAAAAAAAAAATACCTCCCCCCCCCAAAAAAAAAAAGACAAAAAAAAAGACGACAAAAAAAAACCCAAAGAAGATAAATATTATGGCAGCATTAAAAGAAATAGTTTAATAGCACCATTTAGGTATCATATTTCATTTTTTTTCTCACAGGCCTGGAGGTGTAGAGATCTCGTTCATGTAACTATTGAAATATCAGTTAAAAAGAAAGAAAAAAAGAAAAAGTATTTTCATAGATTTTTAAAGTGTAGACAATAATAAATATGGTTGCAAGTCAGACAGGCTACATTTATCACATAGCCCGAGGCTGATCTCTTTGATTTTCTCTCTACCAAAAGTCGATTAGCTACTGTTACCTGGTCATTATCATCTTCTGGTCTGCTGTACCAAGTGTGTTACTTGGATGCAAAACATCAAGAAATCCTCTGTGGTTCATTTCCTTTCTGCATGTACCCAAACAATTAGAGAAATTTGTTTGGACCAAATGTGGTCCAGAGCTTTGAGGAAGCCTCTCCCAGAAAATCTCTGTGCTCAATTTGTGTTCCTCAGTGCATACCATAATCACCTTATGAGTTTATGCTGGGCAGATACAGGCAAGGTCTCACTTATCTGATACTTTCATGCAGACTTTCATACTTCATCTGTGACAATTATACAGAAATATTTTTCTACTAAACAATGCCTAAGAGATGTAAATATTAAAGACTTCTTTGGCTCTAAGAGACTCTCCCCTGTCACTCTTCTGACTTTGGAGCCACCACTCGATAATACATCAATGAAAATGCCTAGCCAGCAAGCAAAAACTGCACATTTCCATTATGGGGAGACAACAAGGTTATGATACACTTCCATTTACTGAATACCTTCACCATTTCTTGGAAATTGTTTGCAGCTACAACTTTGCTTCAAGTGGAAAAAAATACATAAGTATGTGTGCAAGTATACACACATGCAGCTATATAAATATCAAATTAAAAATATATTTTGCATAAATATGAACAACAGAACAAAACAATCATTTTTTATAGCAGATGATCTGCCTGAGACTTGGAAGTGTAAGGAAAAAATCCCACACCTTCTAAGTACTTTGGCTTAAAAATAAATGTTTTGACAGAAAGTTTAATTCAGTCAAAAAAACCCAAAAGCCTGGAGAGATGATTGATAGGTGTATAACTACACTGTATGATTTGATTTTGTATAGCAGTTTAGTACTGGAAAGAATGATTCATGTTTAAATATTCGAAAAGGGAAAATGTTCCATTTTGGAGAACGTCCAACAATGAAAGCAGATTTAACTTGTGACAAGACTGAGTTCGTTAAAAGGACTTCAATGTATCAGTTCAGAGAAGAATTAATCTCTTATAAATTTTCCATAGGTACTGAAACCAATAATTTAACAGTCAGGTGCAACTGCATATGATTTCAGAAACTATCTGGATATTTTAAAGTTGGATAAATACATAAACATTTTTATTATTGTTACTAAAGTCTGCAATGATAAAGCTTGTGATCTTCTACTATCTAGTGTGCCTTTTTCAAATTCTGTAACGTGTCTTTAGTTTTTTTCTTTTGTGTGGAATACAAATCCCAAATAAAATGTTATACCAGACAGAATCCTACCCACTAGGATCCACATACACAGTATATAATTTACAAAGCAAGAAACCAATTATTTTTCTTCTTTCTTTAATTAACAGTTTACAACTCTGTGCAAATTAATTTAAGTGAATGTAAATATTTTGGTAATAATTTCAATTATCAATTTACTGATCAGAAGAGATATTAAAAAAAAAGAGGAAAAAAGAATATTTAATAATACAAAAATGCCAGACCATTAGTATAAGAGGACAGTGGAAAAACAACTTAGGAAAAAAGCAACATATTGACAAGGTCATATAAGCATGAACCTCCTTGAAGATCATTCCCACTTAAATAAAAAAAAAAAAAAAACACATTCAAAGAGTAAACCAGCTCACCTAAATTAAGTTTTCAAGTTCTCCATATGTTGACTACAAGGAAAAAGTTAACACAATTAGTGTCCAAACTTGCTTGCTACAAAAGGTACTGTTGGATGCATTTCAATAATTAAACTCTCTTTTTCATAACTTAGATGTCATTACAAAATACCAAAATCTCCAGTGAAGAAAGGAAAAATATGGAAACCATATAACTACATTTTTATGTACATCTGTGTCTCATTCCCATAACATTCATAGTCAAGACAAAGAGGCAATATAGACAGGTATTAGAGAAATATGGTTTTGTATGTAATCCAGCCAGGGAAGGTTTAAACGTATGGTTGTGGTTTTTTTGTTGTTTGTTTTTTTTTTTTCAAATTTGAGTGATAGAGTTAGGAACTTATTCTGATTTCACTTTTTTATACAGTGAAATATCTTTATAGATTTTAGTCACTTATCCAGGAGTAAGGTACTGGTGTTACTATAGCTAGCTCTATGGAAATAAGATAGGCTTGGTAGTACCCAATAGCAATCAAGAAAAGAGAAAATACTAGGAAGCACTAGGCAAGAAATAGAGAATCAAATAGAAAACATAATGGCAAATTCATGTCTCATGCTTTCCCTGAACCCTGTATATATTGCTGGTTCTCTCATTTGCAAAAAAAAGTGTATGAAAACTTGAAAGTAAATTCACAGATAGGCTACAAGAATCATCAAAACTATGTATTGACATCTGTGTGAAGAATGGTGGGCCTAAGTCTGGAAAAGAAATGGAAAGGGGAGATATGATAGAGGTCTATAAAATCAGTCAGTCAGTGACCTGGAGAAGACAGACTGGGACTGAATGTTCAGTGTTTTTCTCAACAGAACTAGTGTCCAAAACATTAACTTAATGAGCTTAATTTTAACTTCAAGTTCAAAACAAAGGCTATGGTTCTTAACAGTTAACAATACTGTGGAATTCTTGCCAAAAAATTCTGTGGATGGGAGATGTTTAAATGGGTTTTTTGGAGAAATGCTTAAAGAAAAATTGACTGATGTTTGGTAGAACCTCAGAGGCTCAGGAAATCCTCTGAACTGGAAAAAAAGACTGTGAGAACCACTTAGAGGAAATACAATATAGCCTTATCTTATTCTTTCACACATCTTCACTTTTGACCAGAGATGGAGTCAGTACAGTAGGTTAGATGAGTGCTGATTTTATTTCCAAATATTAAATTAGATTTTCTTTTTTGAAAGCAGGTGAATTTTGCTTATATATATATATATATATATATAAATATATATATATATATATATTTGATCTCTCATGTATACACCTGAGAGGTAGACAAATAAAGTTAGGCAAAGTGTACTTAGTTAAGTATAGTTTAATAATTTTCTCCTTTATTTCAAAGCCATCTGTCAAAATCAAAATATCTATTACTCTTCAGAGAAGTAAGGCAGTGTTATATAAATGACAGTAGCTTAAGTTCATGTATAGCATCTTGCTTTCAAAAATCACCAATACATTGTTTTAAAGTAAATTCTTTTGCAAATCTGTAAGAAAATGTCACCATGAACACGCCCTATTGCTGACACTTTTTATGTGCAGGTTAATCAAAAGAAATTTCTTCCGTTTGATGCATTTTATACCACTTCGGAAACAAGTCCCCCCAGCTAAGTCTAGAAATTCACAATGAAGTCCATCCTTAATGAAAAACAAGTTAGATAACTGAATATTCAAAAAAAACCCCCAACCTAAATATCTGACACTATTTTTGTTTCTCTTTGTTTCTATTTCTAGGTCAAGAATTTCTATGTCAAGAATTGGATGCTGTAGTGAAAAAACAAAGCAGAACAGTATTTCATGCATACGCTGGTCTTCCAACAAACATTCAGAAAATTTATGGCCTCAGATAACGATGTTCTAAGGCAGTAGTGTTCAAATTATAGCTCTTAAGGGACCTGCATATGGCTCTCATGAAACCAGTTTGTCTCATTTGTGTACCTTCTGCTGTATTTTAGTCCTGGAGACAGAAGTACAATAATAGTAGCAACAAACCCTGTGCAAAAACACACCTTCAAGGGAATACTTGAACAGCAGACAACAACCTTGCAACCTTTTTAATTAAATGAAAGATGTAGTGGGGAAAAAAGAGCCATGAGGTAGTTACTTCTCTGAATGGAAATTCATATGAGAGTACAAGGAAAATAAAATCTTTTTCAGATCTTAAAGCTCTCCTTTCCTTCAGACTAGAATATCCAAATTCTTGAAATAGAAAGGCCCACCGAGTCAGACCAGCAGACAGTTTAAGACATCAAATTTTTCTGATTTCAAAACTCAGGTTCTACTTTCTGTTTGCACAATTGAAAGCCAACCTGAGCTTTCATTTCTGTCTTAGCATTATCTTCTTTTATTTACATTCCCTCCAAAATATGACTTCAAAGGCTGACGAAAAAATAGAATTACAGAAATGCCCTCTCCCATGAATGTATTTGGCTCATATCTAGTTCTGTCTTAGAGACTTCTATTTCTATGACTCTATGAACCTTCAGTACAGATTACATAGAAAGAATCTTTGAATAATTTATCAAACCATAGTTTATTCCAGAGGCAGAAAGATACTTCAGTGGGGTTCACACAGGTTCATTCTGAAGCCACTGCTACACTGCTTCTTCACTGTGTCATTGTTGATATTTTCAGATCCTTATGCACACAAAATTTCTAATGATCTAATTTTAAAACCCATTTCCATTTATTACTGGAAAAATTCTGTAATATTTCCTATGTGTTCTCAAGAATGCATGAATAAGAATTAAAAAAAACCCACGTTGTTAATCATAGAATCATAGAATTAACTGGGTTGAAAGAGACTTCCGAGATCATCAAGTCCAACCCTTGATCCAACCCCACTGTGATTACTAGATCATGGCACTCAGTGCCA
>JAWWES010000115.1:72223420-72240195 GCA_035583135.1 Lophotriccus pileatus | reverse complement strand
GAATTAAAAAACCCCTACGTTGTTAATCATAGAATCATAGTATTAACTGGGTTGAAAGAGACCTCCAAGATCATCAAGTCCAACCCTTGATCCAACCACATTGTGATTACTAGATCATGGCACTCAGTGCCATGTCCAGCCTCATCTTAAACACCTCCAGGGATGGTGAATCCACCACCTCTCTGGGCACGCCATTCCAATGCCTTATCACTCTCTCTGTAAAGAACTTCTTTCTAATATTCAACCTAAACCTCCCCTGGCAGAGCTTAAGCCCATACCTTCTTGCCCTACTGCTGATTGCCTGGGAGGGGAGACCGACCCCCACCTGGCTACAACCTCCTCTCAGGTAGCTGTAGAGAGTGATGACTTTCCATACATTTTGTGTTTGCTTTTCCCAAATATCTAGGCACATTTTTTTGACATTATATCTGTTGAACAGAGGTTTTGTCCCTCAATGTTATATCAGCGACAATATTGCATATAAAATACTGTAGAACAGCATATTAAATGCAGGATCATACCTGTGGACAATGAAAACTACTTTTAACAGATTGTTCTTGTTTATTTGTTTTGACAGTTCAAAGGGAGGTCCAGTCCAGCAGAATACAGTGTGCTTCAGTGCTCTGCTACATACAAAGGCTGTCAGCAGTTGCTTGGAGCTAAGCACTTTGCCCCTGATGCAGTCAGACAGACATGCATGTGCTTAACTTAACGTCCAAGAGCAGCTAATCAGGGACACATGGTGAGGTCTGAACATTTGGCTCATTTCCTGGAGCACAGCACAAGAGAAGAAAGAGATATTTAATGATCTTAAGGTCAGTAGACCTTATGCTGCAAATATACTGGCTTCAGAAAAATAAAAAACATAGAGATAACATTCTCATAATTTGTTGTTAAACTAAAGAAATGCAAATCTTATAAACAAACAAACAGATTTAAAAAAGAAAGAACATTAGAAAAATGCAATATTTTATTTTCATATATTGGTAATATTGAGTATGAGTGATCATTCCAGAGTGGTTACACTCCATGAACTGTTTGAAGGCAATTTATAAACCAAGAGTTACTTGAAAATCTTCAAATGCTTTGGCTAATGTACACTCTTCAAGAGGCTAGCTCTTTTTTTATTACTGTCCTACTATTTGCTAGCACTGGAAACAGTGTATTGAGCTAAGTTTTATTTGGGATAACTGATCTTATGTTTGAAGATTTTTTCGGTTCATAAAATACATGAGCATAAAGTGGTCCAAAGTATAATTCAGATTATTTGTGAATTAAACCTGCTAAAATATAATAAATACAAGGTGTAAAGATGCTAGATTTTTAGAGAAGTCTTTCTCAATATCTTCTGGGCACAGAGAGTATCCACATTTCTAGTGGTCTTGTTACATATGGGTGATGTACAATATCAGATGTGAAACATATATGATGAAACAATATCAGATAAGTTATTATGTACAGTTTATGGTTCCCGTATGTAAGGGCCACAAGGATCCTTGCCTTTCATGAGAGGTTGTTACCCAAAAAGCTGTAGTTAGGTCTCAGAGTTAGCAAAATTACACAGAGCCACTGCAGAGCTCCTGATGCCCACCTGGGTCCCATAATCATATCAGGTTGTATAAGGGATCATGAAGTCATCTGTCCTTTCATCTCTGTGAAAGGAAGTGAGGTAAAAGGGACAGTGGGATTTGACTTGAAAATTTTGATGGTTAGCTCAGTGCTATCCTACAGTGGAGCAAAGAAGCTCTTAACAGAGTCAAAGTGTCTTCTATATGTGACAAATTTGTAGAGTTCCTTCTTGCCCATGGCTTTTGGAGATAGGAAGACTGAACCTTGCTGCTATCAGCCTTACATAAATTCTAATATGTGATTATTAGAAAATGAGGAAGTTTGGTGAAAAGAAGAACATTTACTGTGTTTCTTTCACATCAGAGTATGAGTGCATTCTCTCTGGAGATGAAGAACAAGGTATACATAGATGTGTGCACAGCAGAAGGACATTGACCTTTTCAGTCTTTAAAATCTCTGAACTGCAAAACTTGTATTTTTCTTAGTTCAGGTTTTTACAGGATTTCCATACCAGTCAAAAGAAACTTTTCAAGTCTGAAGGGGAAAAGCCAATAGAAGCAACAACAGCAACATCATCATGATTTTTCTACCAAGTCTGAAATTTTTCTGAAGTAGGATGTCCATCCCTTCAGCAATTTCTGAGATCTACTGGGGAGGAGAAAATATACAAAATAAATAATTTTAGAAATTAGAAAAGTCCTATTTGTCCTATATGCTTTTTTTTTTTTTTTTTACAAACATGTCTTGGTACCTAATGTAATAATTTAAATAAAATTCCATTTTTTCTGTACTGCAATGTTTGGTAACTCTTAAAAATCTTAATTTTCTCTAAGATTTGTCTTTCTATAATGTTCTTATACAAATTTGATAGACAGTTCAGGGAATGCTACATTTTGGGACTGAGAACAAGAATTAGTCACTGTAGGCCCAGGTGTATCTTTGGTGGGTGTTTGGTGTGGACAGAGTGGACTACTGAGCCTACTGTTCAGTATTGAGAACAGATACAACGTCTACCTGATCTTGTGTGAGATATGGAGGGAGAAAAATGTTATCTTTACATTATCAAAATAATTTCATTCTATTCATTCCTTTCAAAGATCATTTCTGTCTAGATAAATACATGTTCTGTGTGGGAAGCTAAAATCTGCTGTGGTAGTTATGTTGACACACTCTACAAATGCTCTGAAGTTTGCTGTCACTACCTTGGATTATAAAAGGTCTGGAGTACAAGGCAGCTTAAGGTTATACTTCTCAGCAGTATGAGAAAAAGTAAGATTTTGGGCTTCAACTAAATAATTTCATATTACAAGAAGTGGTGGAAGGCAGTTTAGCAGTCATCTCCGTGTCAGACACTTAAACTGAGATATAAGCGTTTGTAGCTGCCTCCTGCTGCATGCTCAGCAGTGTTTGCTATTTTAGAGGTAGATCACTGCTTAACATTTTTAGTTTAGTTTACAATTAAGCATGATGCTTGTGCTACACTGCAGTGCTGAAATCTCCCTTGAAACTCACCAATTCACGTGCTTTAAACAGTGTCAGTATACTATCATGTAGATGTACTGTACACTCTAGACAGCATTTTGCCATGTTCAAGTTTGTTGTTGTTGCTGCTGCTTGTTGGTTTAAAACTGAGGTAGTTTTTATAATTTTATCAACTTCTTATTGGGATTTTCAGAAATCTCTCCTCAACTTAAGTAATGCAGAAATAACCCAGAAAACTCAAAGTCTAACACATTATTTTGCAAAAAACCCCACTGGTAAGTGGTGAATTAACACTAAAGCAGAAGGTCCTGAACTGCAGGTGCTGCTTACACCTAATTATCCTCAGCTACATATTTAAAATATTTTGTCAAAGACACAATGTTGTAAGAGTGAAGGATATTGTATTCTACAGTTTTTAGGTCATATGATTACATGAACAGATAGCTTATTAAATGAAAAATGGTACCATTTACTTAAAGTCACATCATTTAAAATTGTGACCAGAGCGGATTCTCCCCAGTGAATAAGAAAGCATACAATTTATTCTCACTGTTTTTTCAATTTCTTTCTACCAAAAACTTACTCTGCAGCATAGGGGAAAGCAAGATATATCCCTATATTGTACCTTTAATTCCACTATTTTCATAAGAAAAAGGTAGAACTGATCTGTATCATTGGTTAATTAAAAACTAGATTTCTTTGACTCGTGTTCTAACTTGCCACTTAAAAATTAATTATGGACAATAACAAATAGCAAAGTGTTCTTTTTCCAGAATAAGTTCCCCTTTGGGATGCAATAAAAATGTTAATAATTAATCAAATAGTCTAACTTAGTATTATTTTTTGCTGCCTCACACATATACAAAACCCCACTGATGTTATTTGACTTTTTTTTTGTTTCATAAATATTTATATATAATTGCATTTTCCTTGTAAATTGCATTTTTTCAGCCCAAAGGGAGGAAAAAACAATTTGTGTGTTAATTTTACCTCAATGGTTTTGTTCAGCTTCGGTAGTTGTGTATATAAAATAAGAGATTAGATAAAAAGAAATGGACACAACCTGTGTTTTTTAACTTAAAGAATAATAATAAGACAGTGTTGTTAATTTTGTAGTAATTTAAGTAAATTGATACCTACCAGCATAAAGTGAAAAGCAGACAATTCATTGTTCCTGTTCTACCTGTCTCCCAACTTCAATATTAATTTTGTTTATATTCTGCTGCCCTCTACAGAATAGTTAAATATTTAGGGTTTTACAGACCCAAGGATTGCTGTCCACTTTTTTTAATCTTACCTGAACAAATTCATGCACAACTTCTATGGTGTTCTAGGGAAGTAGAGCTTTATTTGCTGCCATTGCAATTTTTAATATGTTCTGCATGACCGGTGACTTAAACAAAAAACTTGCCACTTTGTATGGTATTGATAAAGTAAAATTAAAAAAAAAATAAAAAAGTGATAGGCACTGTTATTGAACCACTGAAATAAGACAAAATATATTTTACATCCTCCAAGAAAGCAGAAGGCAAGATTATTAACCTTTGAATCTCAGGAAGTAAGCTAATTATATACTTTATCAACTGCTACCTGTATACTACTATTATTTCCAGACCCCACTATCTGTAACAAACAGCAGCAGTTAAATGCAATGATGCACTTCAGACTTTAATAGAAAACAGACTGTGAATAGGATAGGGAGGAATAGAAAATGCTCTAAATGTAAACTGCAAACTTTCAATTACATTTCAGAAATATAATATGATCTTTGAAATCAAAGGAAAAGTAGCATTTGCACTAATTGGCATTTTCAAAAAGTAGCTATTTAAATAAAAAGCAAGACCTAGATTATACTTCCTGTAGCTAAACTCAAAGTTAAATAGGAAAGTTTGTTCTCCATGGATATGTCCTGACTGTCTCATATTGCACTGTATGTGTCCATCATTTAGGAGATTATGCATGAATGAAGCCAAGGAATCTTCCATCATATCCTTTCCTTGCAACTGTGTGGAGAAAGAAAATAAGCAGGAGATTTCATATGGCCCAGATTAACACCCTTTGGTGTTACCTAGAAACTAGGCATTAGTCATAAATGTGCTCAAGTTTCTCTTACTAAACACTTTCCAGAACTCACAGAACAGAAACTCACATGTCCTTGCCTTACTGAGATTAGCAAGAAGTTAGAACACTGCACTAATAACATTTCTAAAACATCTTCATTTTTCCTGAGTGTTTCCCAAAGTGCTTAGAGAAGATATCAGTGTTGAGGAGAAAGGTACAGGTTATGTCTTCCAAGGCATATTGTGAAGGAATCATGGAGCACAAAGTTATTTGAGCATGACTGCTTTTGCTTACACAATAATTTTGCAGCCATGTCAGCAAACCAAATAAAACTTACAGGCATTTTGATGCCTTAAATTCTTCATATCTTGAAAACAAATTTTGATCATCAGTCTCTAAATGTCCAGAATCTTCCTTATTCTCCTTAGGTTTAAGGCTACCCTTAAATATCCTTTCTGAATATTGTATTTGCTCCCCTTTTTCTTTAACCCTTGGTCTCTTGTTATTTTAATTGAGTTACTTGTCTCTATGTATTTGTTTTTCTCTTGCTATAACTCAAAACTTTCTGTGGGTGCACTGTTAGTATTCACATTCTATGTTGTCCTTGCTCTACTCCAGAGTAGCTAAATAAGGATAATATACATATAAAGAGAAACTGAAGGAGAGAAAGGTGAATTAGAAGCTTATTTTAGATGTTTCAGATGGAGAACAGTGTCTGCCCCTTTTTTATCATTCCATTATGTACAGGAGAATCTTGAGAAATAAATTTCTGAGTTAACATTAGCCTTTGTAAGCAATAGCCTAAAACACATCCCAGATGTTCCTTAGTTACTGGCTAAACTCAGTTGAGGATGTGTCATTGGATTCTTGTCTTGTGAGCTGACTGGCCAGACTGTATATTGAGATTTTCAGCACTTTGAATGCCCTCATACTTCTGGTACAAATTCATGTCACAACAGAGCTGATCTGACAGCTAGATCTGCTGCTGAAATTGCCTGGCTATCTCTCCCTCTTGGCTATAAACCCCTGATGCTCTCCTTGTGCAAGTTCTAGTGATTGCCTGGACATTTAACGAATGGATGATACATTTAAAAAGAAAAAGTTATCTACTTATTTTGTTCCTTAGGTCTCCTCAGCATGCCATAACAATCACTATGCCAAGTGCAAAGGAAACAAGACACTTGGAAGGGGCAGAGTAATGATGGCTAGTTTCAGTATAGTCAAAATCTTCAGCCTCAAACTATAGGCCACTGCACAGCATTTCCTTTCGAATTCTCACTCTTAAATGAGGCCTGGGTCCTTCAGAGATTTTTGCTGTGGTCAGCATTGCCCATAAACCATTCCCCTCAGTAAGGGAAGCAGACGCCTGGTTAAACATAGCACACATAATGTTTTGTAGAATTGCCTTCGGAGGAGGGATTTGAATTTATTTTAGATAAATTGTATACTAAATCCTGATTTTTAGTGAAGACTCTATATTTTTCACAATTAAAAAGCAAACAAAGGTTAGCTGTAATGAGCAATGAATCCATGAAAAGAGACTCAAGCACATTCATGAGTAGTGCTGCTTAAATAAGCACAGTAAAAATGTCCTTAAAAAAACAAAGGACTTCCTCAGATGATAGATTTGTTATTCTGATCATACCATTTGTTGTGACAATCCCTGCGTCAGTATATGCAATAAAGACAGCACTACATGTGTATAAAATAGCTTGTCCAGAGAAACTTGCTGGACAAGATTCCTTTCAAATAATAAACTGTTTACTTTTGAAACATATTGCAGTATTTTCTCACCTGTACATTTAAAGAAAAAATGTATTTCCTGAAAAAGGAAAAAGAAAGATGAAAAAGACTTCAGAATTAGGCTTTTGTTTTTTCTTCCCAGAAAGAACAGAGACATTAAAGGCATCAGGGAAAGCCCCCTGTAAAAGTTCACCTTAAATGTATTTTCCAACTTTCATCCATTCTCTTAATCTGTATAAGAATCTGCCATTCACCCAAATAGTGCATTTATTTCCTATGTATGTCAGGAGCATATGTTCACTGCTTCACAAAAAACCTATAATTTAACATACAGCACTGGGCTATTAAAGCTAAAAGCTTTGAGAACAAATTGCAAATCTGACACTTTTCTATGATTTTAACTTGACTAGGTTGGAAGGAGGAACTGAATAAAAGAACAGCTTTGCAAGCTTCATCTAATACTTCAAATAGACTAAGTGCAGATTTTGTAGATTTAAATATTCACATTAATATTGATTTTCAAGAGTATCAGGGAAGAAAAACAACACCATTAAAAAGATGGAGACATAATTCCAATTATAGTTGTTGGTAATGGAACTGCTGCATTACTAAAAGCTACAGTCTAGATTAGAGAGATACAGTAGTGATTCAAACTCAGTGAGAAGATAAAATAACAAGAAACATGTCATTGCTACAAAACCAGAACCAATAAAGAATGTAAGCATTTAAAAAACAAGACATTATTCCTCCCAATAAAACTGTGCCACTACATGGAAGAAGAACTCTCAGATGTTTATCAAGCAAAGCTCTGAAGACCTATAGACTCTGAATGAGTCCTGAATTCCAGTTCAGACTTTCAAGACTGTTTCTGTATTTTACATGCTTGATATTTAACTTAAACAATAAAGCTTTTTTTTTTTTTTTTTCCCAGGAGCAGTGTGTGGAAACCATAAACTGTCCTAAGGTACTAAGGTACACTCAGGCTTGTGTTCCTCTTCACCATTCTCCCTTAAGTTTTTCAATGTGCTTAGCCCCATCCTGAGCCTTTTCTATGACACTATGGTTCTGAAATATAACCTCAAACCTGAAAAGTGTTATTTCACCCAAATTGCATTACAGCCTTCTCAGAGAAAAAAAAAAAATAACTGAAGTCAGGAGACCTCTTAGAATAGGGATTACAGAAGGTTTTATCTATGAATAATGTGGTTTTGCAAATCAGGTGATCTCATGGCTAGTGTGGTCTATTAAGAGGAAGGAAGATGAAGAGTGAATGAAAGTCATCTTTGGAGTACAGGTGTAAATTTCCTGCAAGACAACTTTGCTTTACCACAGCACATATTCCCTGTTGTGTTTCTGACAAGGAGACAGTTTCATTCTGTTGATAGCACACAACATTAATGTCAAGTCCCATCCATCCTCTGTGAAACACAGTGCTAAACCAATTTCCTTTTCCTTGCTGTAATCCAGCATTTTAGTATTTCACTGGGAGGCAGAACCTGAGGAAGTGAGTCTGGTCTCCAAGTGATGAAGAGATGCAGAACTCTAGAAGTCAGTGGTTTTTTTTCCACTGAACGCAGAAAGGAACATTTTAGACAACTTCAAAACTGTCCTTGAGATTACCAAGTACAAAATAATATAGAATTTATACAGATTATTTAACTTATAATATTAATCGCATCCTTTAACTTGAATGACCCTAGCTCTGGCTTTGAAAGATCTTTGAAATGTTGGTCACACCTTGTCATTCAGGCCCTGATGGATGTTTGGTTTATGTAAAGATCAAACCTGCTAGTTTGTCAAGTGTTTACTGAAGGCAAGAAATAAAGATGTGCAGAAGAAAATTACTCACGCTTTCAGATTTTAACTTCCTTCTACAATCACTATCAATGCAAAATAAGAATTAAGTCTTGACAGACTAGGGACGAGCACAGAAACAAATGTAGACATGGCATTTCGTATGCAAGTTTACATTATTCTTTATAATTTTTGGCTTGCATTTTTTAATTTAATTTTGTCATTTTTACTTCACTACCTTTTTTTCCCTGTTACCATCTTGCCATTAGCATTTTGTTTCAATCATGTCTCTCATTAGTATGACATATGTAGTTCCTAGCATGCAAATTTTAATATAACCTAAATATTTTAACAAGGCTCATATTTGCTCCCCAGCTTCCTTTTATGTTGTGCAGCATTATCCTTCATTAGACGAGCTATTTTAATGGTAGAATTGTATTCTTTTCTGCTGAGAAAAGAATTGTATTCTTTTCTTCTTCTTTTCTGTAACTGCTGAATCGTTCTATACAATTGACTATTTCTCTTTCTAATTTGTCTTTTTATATGTTAAAATGTATCATAGGAAGTTTAGAATACACAGCTAAGTATTGGAACATATTTTTGGTTTAAGCTACAACTCTATGTAATTTCTTATTTTATATATGTATATGGCATTCCCTATATTACATGGAGTTATACGCAATTGAAGTAACAGGGCATGATAAGCTAGGCCAACATCATAAGTGTAGTTAAACAACATACACACAAAATGCTGACTACTTAACATGAATGGTCTAAAAACCTGTTCCTCTCTTTTTATAATTCTGGTTTACAAAGTGAAACCTTAGGGTTTGATGTGAGTGCAATAACAGCAGAGAAAAGCTTTGCTTAAGAGAAAGGATTCTCTGTGGCACAGTACCTCAGTCAGGAACACAGCTCCCTTTGTAAGGACTTCTATTCCCTTAATGCATCCAGTTGTGGTTCACAATTTTAGCCAATCACTGTTTCACTATATCATCTCTTACATTTAGTCCTGCAGTTTGACAGACAAGGTCACCTTGATACACAAAACAAAATAGTTCTCTATTGAATTCACATACAATACAAACCAGTGGGAGACTGCATGATTGCATTCAATATACTGCAGTCTCCAGAATTTCCTGTCTGGTAAAGGTACTGACCCACTAATGTTTTTACAAAAAACCAAAAATAGTATTAACGAGAAAAAAAGAGTTAAAGAGTAAAGAGCACATGCATCCATTCCTGCTGAAAGTGAAGATGCTTCTTCCCTGGACAAACTTTAAAAAAAAAAAAAAGAAAAGCCTGCTAAAAGCTTTTTAGAAGCCTATGTATACTGTTATGAGCCTTATTGACAAGTTCATTGGCATCACTAAATATCTCTTCAAAATTTGTAAGTTGTGGCTTTATTCTATAAAAGCTGTATTGACTTTTCACCATAGCTTCCTACATTGACTTAATTCCACTCTTTATTATAGTTCTGACTGCTTTGTTTGATACAAAAGTCAAATGCACTCAGACCAGTGTCTATTCCTACAGAGATTTTCTAAAAAACTTTGTGAAAATGACACTTCATTTACTGTCTTCCTTTCCTGTAGTAATATGACTTAATTAAATAGGAGGCTTTGTACTATAGTTATTGCTGTAGTGACTTCATACTAAGCTTCTTCAGAGTTTATGCATAAAGAGAATCTAGTCCTTGCTGGTGAGGAATTGTGGTGAGGAATTTTATTGTACATCACTTTTTTCTCTTGGATTTTATTAATCACTCTTTCTTCTTTTTGTTACTATTATTATTGCTATTACTGTTTTTCTGTTTGGTTGTTTTTTTCTTCATTTGAATTTTTAAAGTGATCTTAACTCAAATGTCTTAATGTAGTCTTCTGATTTTCCCCTCCACCCCACCAGGGGGCAGGGGGAAGGGAGAGCTTCAATGGGTTTTGTCATGAAAAGTAAACTTTTCTAGAAGGAATGCAGATACAACAGAGAGCCTTCTTGTCCAACCTCCCCCATGTCGAGAGGGGTCAGCTAGAACCAGTTGCCCAAGACTGTGTAGCGACTATTTCACAGACACAGGCTGTGTGGACAAACTGAATCATTTATTGATTACAGGTTTGGTATATCCAGGGTTTGGGGTAGGAGCATGCATGCCGGTACTTTTCCACTCCATTCATAGGCAGTGTTTGGGAGCAGGGACACACAGGGAGTATTTTTCCATCAAACAGATAAGCAAGCAGTTTTCCATTACGGTTACAACCACTGATGGGGCGAAACAAACTCATAAAGAGAACTATCGCGCACTGTTTACAAGACTGTTAATTTGTCTTGCTTATTACAGATGAAGCAAGACTTTAAGCAGTGAGCGCACACAGTTCTTCCTTGCTTTTGCTTAAATCCCATGGCTTCTTGCTGAAATCTCTCATTTCTGCAGTGTCATGAAGAATTTGCATTCCCACAAGTCTGTGTCCAGATGACTTTTGAATATGCACTAGGCAAGAGACTCCACGACCTCCTTAGGTTGCTTTGTTACTCTCAGAGTAAAAAAATGTTACCCAGTGTTCATACCAAACATCCTTGTTTCAGTTTGTGCCAATTGTCTTTGTCCCTGTCCCTGGACACCACTGAAAATGGGTGTTCTGTCCTCTTTGCACCCTCCTTTCAGGTAGGTACACACTGTATATATTTTATGCCTCATACATATCACCCCTGAGCTTTCCCTTCTCTAGGCGAAACAGTTCCAGCTCTCGATAATTCAGTATTTTGAATTACGTATTATCACTCAGATTTGAAAATAACTAATTATAATCTGTCCAGAAAAAATGTCAATTATTTTAGTGTATTGGGTTTATATGGCAAGGTTTTGATAGCAGTGGCTACCAAGTAGGAAAGGCTTGAAGTGGTGGCTTCTGTGAAAGACACAAGAAGCTGCCCCCATGTTTGATAGAACCAGTTTCAACTGACTCCAAGACAGACCTGTCACTGGGCAAAGCTGAGCCAGCCAACGATGCTGGTAGTGCCTCTGTGATAACCTGCCTAAGAAAGGGTAAAACTGCTGTGCAGGGGGAACTGGGGTAGGGGACTGAGAATACGTGAGGGAAACAGCCCTGCAGACACCAAGGTCGAGGAAGAAGGAGGGGGAAGAGATGCTCCAGGAGCTGCAGATTTCCCTGAAGCCTGTGGTAAAGACCATGGTGAGGCAGGCTGTCCTCCTGCAGCCCATGAAGGTCCAAAGATGGAGCAGATAACCTGCAGGCCATGGAGAATTGCATGCTGGAGTAGGCTCCTAGCAGAAACCACATATTATGGAGTTCATGAAGGACTTTATCCTGTGGGAAGGACCCCATGCTAGAGGAGAGGAAGAGTGTGAGAAGGAAGGAGCAGCAGAGACAAAATGATGTGAACTGACTGCAAATCCCACTACCTGTTTCCCTGTGCCATTTTGGAAGAGAATGTAGAAGAGCTGGAAGTGAAGTTGAGTCTATGGGAAGAAGGGAGGGGTGGGGGGAAGGTGATTTTAGTTTTCTTATTTCTCATTATCCTAATCTGATATTAATTTGTAATTAATTAAATTAATTTCCCTTAGTTGAATTAGCTTTGCCCATGATGGTAATTGGTAAGTAATCTTCCTATCCTTATCTTGACTCATGAGCTTTTATGCATGTTTTCTCTCCCTGTCCTGTTGAAGGGACAGAGTGATAGAGTACCTTGGTGGACACCTGGCAGCCAGCCAAGACCACCCACATTTAAATACTGAAACCAAGACCACCCAAAGATCAAACATACAACTTTTATTTAATGACCTTTTTCTGGTCTTAACCTATGTTGGTTATTTTCTCTTGCAACTCCATTTAGTTCAAGGAGTTGCTCATGGATGCACAGTTTGCAACCATATACTTCATGTGGTTATGCTTATTATGCTTGTAAGAAAGCAATTTGTGATCTCTCTGTACTGATGGCCATGTCATATTCTTTGCAGCACAGGCTGCAGAGAAGCTACACAACAGTTATCTCTGGGAAGCTTCACGTGTCCTCTTCTGCATCTAGAAATAAAATGCTTCTTTTCTTTTGAAAAATAATGTACTTTACATGTGTAATACAAAATCACACAACCTCAAATGGACTTTCTTCAGATCATATAGTCTGATTTCTATGTAAGTAGAGTGTGTAAAATACCACTTCTGTAATTCAACCAATACTTCAGTGGGGTTAGAATGTTTTTCTAGAAAAGCATTACATACATATTTTATAGGAAACAGATATAATGTACTATAACTCTGTAATAATTTGAAGGATCTGATTGGAGGGGGTGCACATGCTCAGTTTTAGTGTCCTCTAAAGCATAAACAAACCTGTTCTAATTTTTCTTCAATAAAACCACAGGGGATTAAATTGAGAGGGATAGCAGCATCTACGTAGCTAATACTGCCCCTGAAACAGCATAGGAAATAATATTTTGCACCAAAAGAGCATTGAACATTGAAATAATGTATTTCAAACAATTTGTCTCTTCTTCCTAATGACTCTGATGCTGAAAAATGATGCTATGCCTGATAGCTGTGGCTGGACAGTGGTTCCCTGTACCTCATCATAATTTATAAATCATGTGTTAAGCTACTTACATGAAGGGAAAATTCAAATTGTAACTGTTCAGCAGTGTTAATTTTTGACTGAGAAATAATCTAGCATGGAATCTAGCATGAAAGGTAGGAAGGTTGAACTGCCAAGTGAGTTACAGTGGCTGGAAGTAAGAATGCCAGAGACAGAAAGATTCCCTATAAGGAAGTGAATTTTCCCTTGGTGATAAGAAATAGCTGCAGCATTATCTTGAAGCTGTCCTGGAATGTATGTGTCCAGGGGTCACTTTTGGTAGCAAAGCTGTATGGGGGATAGACTTCAGGCTGGGCCAAGGTGCCTCATGCAGGGGCTCAAATGACTGGTGCAAGTACAAATATATATAGGGTATCAGCTAGGGACACATCTTTGTAGGCTCTGTATGGGATCACTTATAACAGTGGGACTCTGTCCAATACACTGATCATTATTTTATATTTATATTTAAGATTCAATGTTTTTAATTCATCTCAAGGAGTACTATAAAAATTTCCCAACATATATCACCTGTGCTGCTCTACGCCAACTAGATTGACTCCAGAAGCATCACAAATTGAAGACTGGAGTTCTTAATGAAGAACCATCAAAGAGTCTCGTCCTTAGGCAAATCCACCCATCCTGTGTAAGTGTCCTATTCAGTGCCAGCAAAACTACTGCTATGTTTCTCAATCTGAGAAAAAAAAAAAAGCCCTTAGCTTCAGGGTAACTTTTTATGTTAGGATTCCCAAGGGGAAGGGAACATCTTCTAGCACTGATGAAAAAAAGGTTTTTTAAGTCAGAAAGGCCTAGTTTCAAGATGTACATATGAATGTATAATTTGCCTTTGTCACTTTAGCTGTGGTTGGGTAGCTATAAACTATTTTTATATTTGCTCAGGTCTATGTTAAAATGATGTCATGTCTGTTTAAACAATGAAGACAAATGTCTTTATTTTATGCCTGGAGTCTTCTTAAACAGTGTCTCAAAAACTGGATTAAGGAAGTTTATGCATTCATAAATGTCTTAAATAGTGGATCTGGTTGATACATGTAAAATGAGACACAGTCATATGTGAAGGCAGATTGACAGAAACAGACATGCATGACAACAGAAACAGCTAGTCTTCCTCGATGAATAAACTGCAGCAGATACAGATGTGTAGCAAGACAGGTCTGAAACACAATTAATATGGCTTATTGTTAAACATTTAACTATGTGACTGTGATCTCTGCTTCTTTAAGTAGTTCTGCTGGACAGTCACAGTTCCCATTGTGTACCAGTGTGAGAGACAGACTTCTTCTTTTAACCTCACATGCCTTTTTTATTCCGTTGTTTCCCTTGTAGAACTAAAACAAACCAGGATGATGTCCTGCCTAGGGCTTTGGAATAGGTGTATACCATATTATAGCTTTTGTCATATGTTAATTTGATATATCAGCATAACTGTTCTGCTGTCTTGTCAGTAAGTATAAAATAATAATTTGTCTACAAAGGACCTTCCTTGCTTTTGAAGTAATTAGAGATCCAATTGCAATAGTGATTCTTCTGGGAACAAGGAAAACTGTCTGCTCTTCACAGTTTTCATATCCATCAGAAAAAAAAAAAAATCCAGACTTGATCATTAGCCTTATCTAAATATACCCTAAAATCTGACATTTAAGAGTTTAAGTTCTCATTAAAAGCTACAAGAAGGTAATAAAAATTGAAATTAGGCAGTACTGTCAGCCCACTACATCTTTGTAAGAAAGTAATCTTTAGGTTGAGTAATGATGGGATGAGCATGTTAAGAAAAAAAACAAAACAAAACAAAAAAACCCAACCCAACCCAACCCAAACCAAACCAAACAAAACAAACAAAAAAACCACCACATGTGTCCTTGGGAAAGAATCCAGAGAGTATTAGAGTATTACTTTCCCTTGCCTCACACTGATGCCAAGTGCCAAACATAGTGTTAGTACCCACATTGTCCAGTGTACAGGGTCTGGCTGAAACAGAGTTAATTTTCCCCGTAGCAGCCCTGACAATGTCTTGCTTTGCATTGGTAGCTGAAAAGGTGTTTTTACACCCCAGGGTTTTGGCTATTGCTTAGCAGCGCTGCCACAGCATCAGTGCTGTCTCTACAACATCTCACCTCCCCATCAGTAGGCTGGGGGTGGGCAAAATCTTGAAATGGGACACAACTTGAACAGCTGACCCAAACTGATCTAAGGGATATTTTATAACATATGTCATCTGCTCAAATATAAAAGCTAAGAAAAAGGAGGAGGAAGGTTGGGGGAAGACATCTGTTGTTTACAATATTTGTCTTCCAGAGCAACCACTACACATGCTGAAGCCCGATTTCCTAGGAAGTGGATGGACATGGGTTGCTCATGAGAAGTAGAGAATAAAATACTTCAGTTTTTTTTCCTTTACTTGCACATGTGGTACCTTTCACTTTTGTTTCAGTAAACTTCCCTGTCTCAACCTAAAAGTTTTTTTCATTCTTATTTTCTGTGTTCTGTGGAGGACATAGAGTGGCTTAGTGGTCATCTGACATCCAGCCAAGGTCAACCCACCACATCTACCTATAGACAACGAAGCAAGCTTTTGGTTAAAAGAAAATCAGACACTTAAAAATTCTTGCCTTTATGACCAGTGAAAAAATCCTATTCCATTCAGCATTTCACTGTGAAGATTTAAGATTCCCCAACAAGTGTAAAAAGAAATACTAAACAAGAACCAACTTATTTCCTCAAATAAGAATACTGCCGAGTATTTGGGTTCTTATATTTAATTATTTTACACTCTAGACTTATTCACTAGTGGTCATGGATGCTGAGTGCATTTCATCTCAGGTATTAGGTGCTTGCTGTGTAGGTATACACATCTAAATAAGTCATCAAAATCTTATTTAATAGTCAATGAGGAAAACTAAAACCATGAGTCTTTTGAATTGTTAGACATCTGTTTTAGAACAAGATAAATCAAACAAACAAGGTGTCTACTTACTTTGCTGGCTACCTGGAAAGGGAGACCAAACAAAGCCCCACACTTGGTAGATGAATCCTGCTCTCTGAGAGACTTGGTATGGCAAGTACAGGGTTCATGTTCACTGTTTCAACCATGGCTTCATAGTAAAATAATAGACCTAGAATAAAACTGTTCAAAGGCAGCAGGTGTGTGAGAGGGGAGACCTACAATTGCAGGTAATACAGAAAGTCTGTATCTTGGGTTGAGGGAAAGCCAGAAAAAAAACAAAAGGAAGAATGAAATAGTCATGTCAAAGAAGTGAGCTGATGCAAGTGGCAGAGAATAGCAATCAACATTCCCAGCAGTGATCCCACTCAGATGTTGTAAACACATACAGACTACTTTGGTCTTATTAATGTTATACAATCACCAAACACCAGAAGTGTCATCTTGTGTGAGTAGAAATGGCTAAAATATAGAAGTGAAATGTATCAAAATGGAAGGCAGAGGCATAAACTCTTACAAGCGACAACAGCAAATACTGTCTTCTCATCCTGTCACTGAGAGGAATTGTATTCCTCACAAT